>CM046476.1:16553217-17173089 GCA_025506415.1 Flaveria robusta
CCCTAACGCAAAATTTGATCTCTAATCATACAAAATAGTTTGATCTCGACTCGAGTTCCATTCGTGCATGAAAAGGCATATCGACGGTTTAAGCTTAGATTTGCGACTATAATTGCGTCAAAGGTCAAACCCTTTGACCGATACTAATAGTCAACCATGTGCATGAAAAGGTATATCGACAGTTCGAGATAGGCCGTGACTGTAATCAGGTCAAAGGTGGAACCCGTTGACCAGCTACTAATAATCAACCATGCCATCACTTCCTTCAAGATCATTGTCACTAACGTTACTGATCGCTTCAAGTTCTTCGTTGTCTTCTTCATCGGTTTCCATGGCATCACCCTCTTCTTCAGACTGATCTTCATCACTCACATCTTCAAAAATAATAGGCTCCGGTGGCCCTTCTCCTTCATCAACTCCATCTTCAACGGTCTGCATAGGAACAAAATTTATAAATAACAAATGACAACATTGACGTGTTTATGATCTTGTATTACAGTCTGGTTGCTTACCTTGGTGTATAACAAGTCTAGACAACTTGACAGTTGGACCGCAGAATTGAAAGTTGAAATTCGAGATTCGATAAGCTACAAAAGAATTAAATTAAGAATGTATTATCAACACCAATGATAGGAAAATGGTCGGGTTGGATGATGGGTAACTTCTAAGACGGGTTGACCTAAAGCACTTTTGTTATAACTTTATAATTTCTAACAAAATCAAAAGTAGTATTACAACAAAAAATTAAAGTTTTTGAAAAAAGCAATTTGGTAGGTTGTGTGCATCAAGTATAGACCTAGGCAACTGTTTTTTAATCTCCCTTTTTATGATTTAACCCATTTGAGAAAGTTAAAAACATAACATAACCCCTATTGAACCGTTCACAGAAGTAAATAGCAGTCACATTATTATATATATTAAAAAGCATCGAGTGTGCTACAGTGAGTTTTTCATATTTGCACCTTTGGCCCTTTTTTTTCTTGTTTTTAAATTAGGAAGTTTCATTAGTTTAGTAGGTGAACTTTTGGGTTTTCAAGTTGGCTACAAAAATTGTGGTCTTTTAAAATTGACACTATAATGTTTATAAATTTTTTATTTTGGCCATTTAAGTTTGTGTTTTCAACATCTTAGCTACAGTAGTTTGTAAAGTTTTGATTTTGGCCACTTAAGTTTTTAAGTTTTTATTTTGAACACCTTAGTACGGGGAAAAAACGACAAAACTCTCACAACGTAGTATGGGTGAAGAACTTTTGTTTATTATTTTTAAAAACAAAAACCGTGTCCAACTTTAGTTTTTTTTTGTCAACCTTTCGATATAATTATTTTTTGAAAACGGAGTTATATTAAACTCGAGTATTTTTTTGGTAGGCTACATCAAGCGTAGTTACGGTCGCAGTGCCGCGATGAACCAAACCGTTTATCAGTAAGCGTCTGATAGGAATAATATTCTACTTTCTAGTTTAAACATCAATTGTCTATTCTAGGAGGGTGTCGAGTGCAACTTATATTATATATAAATAGGTATTAGTAAATTCTGAGGAGGGAGGATGAGAATTAGTGGGTTTGTTGGGCTCTCTGCGTTAGCATTGAGAAGGGCATAGCCCTGGACCACTTCAGTGGCGGTTTTGAGTCTGTAATCATCTTCTTCATTTGCAATTTAACCTAAAATTTCCATTTCCATTTCCATTTCTTATCATTGGTCCGACCTGCCGGATATCTGCTCCCCATTCAATTTCCGTTTCCCTTTCTGTTTCGATTTCATATTTGACATCATCCTCCGTTTCCAATGCCACTTCATTCATCAATTTCTGTAAGTTCTGAATCCTCTCGACTCTCCATTCGATTTTAATTTCTAATTCGGTTTCTGAATCACGTATGTTTTTACCTCTGCTCTCTCCATCGATTTCTGATTTGTTTCCTATTGCGATTTCGGATTCAATGTTTGTTTCTGATTTCTGTTTCAATTTCAAATTACGTTTCACTTTCACATTCTAGTTACGATTCGAATTCAGCACATAGATCCAATTTCGACATCCAATTCCTCGTTGCTAAATTTCCTATTCAACCATGGTGAATCAGAATTCCCGATTGGATACTCATGAACAGCATATTCAACAATTACAGTCCGATGTTACGGAGATTAAGGCATCAATCACCGCGTTGAATGCTGATCGAGCGGAATCTAGTGAATTCCGTAAAGTTGTTCTCGCTTGGATGACACAACAGGGGAAGAAAACTGTTAACGGTTCATCGGGATCGGGATCGGGATCCTCTAGTGACGTTTTTTCTAATTTCGGCCCGAAAATCGGGTCCGGCGATCCTCCGTCTAGTGTTCCATGGGCTGTGAAAAAAATCAAATTACCTGAGTTTTCAGGTTTTGATCCCCAGGGGTGGATTCAAAAGGCTACGCTCTATTTTGACATCAACAACACTCCGGACAAGTCACGGATTCAACTGGCTCAATTGAGTATGATTGGTGTAGCTCAACACTGGTTTACGATCATCACTCAGGTTCGACCGTCTCTCTCTTGGCTTGAGTTTCAATCGGAAATGTTGCAACGTTTTAGTGGCTTGGAAATTCAAAATCCGTATGAACAATTAGCCACGATTCAGCAATCCGAATCGATTTATGATTACATAGACGATTTCGAGTATCTATTGTCGTTGGTCCCTCGGTTGCCTGAATCTCAGGCATTGGGTTACTTTGTTGCTGGATTGCGGGCTGATACGAAGAAGTGGGTGCGATTACATCGGCCACAATCGAGATTGGATGCGATGTATTTAGCGAAGGATGTGGAATTGATGCTCCGGCCAAAACCGGATAACGCATCATTGAATCGTTTTCGGTATGTTCAGAACCAGAACCAGAACCAGGGATATCCATTCATGGGTTCGGGGAATCGGTTTCTTCAATTGGGCCATGAGGAGTTCCAAGTTGTGGGAACTCAAGGTTCTGTCAGTAGTGTGGGTGCTGTCTCCAACACTAGTCCAACAACACCTCTTGCCTCGAACCAAGCTGCTTATCGTGATCGTGGTATCCGCTCTTTATCTCGTACCGAATGGAAGGAACGCCGGAAGAAAGGGCTATGTTACAAATGTGGTCAGCAATATAGTCCAGCTCATAAATGCCCTGAGGGTAAACTTCGTGTGATGTTGCTTGGCAATGATGAATCAGATTCTTCCGATGGGCTGAATTTTCAATTGGAAGGTATGGATGTTTTTCAGTCAGATGGGGTCATTCACACGGCTGAGGGCTCTTCGACCAAGCCTTGAGGACAAGTCTTGTGTTAAGGGGGAAGTAATGATAGGAATAATATTCTACTTTCTAGTTTAAACATCAATTGTCTATTCTAGGAGGGTGTCGAGTGCAACTTATATTATATATAAATAGGTATTAGTAAATTCTGAGGAGGGAGGATGAGAATTAGTGGGTTTGTTGGGCTCTCTGCGTTAGCATTGAGAAGGGCATAGCCCTGGACCACTTCAGTGGCGGTTTTGAGTCTGTAATCATCTTCTTCATTTGCAATTTAACCTAAAATTTCCATTTCCATTTCCATTTCTTATCAACGTCTTTGTTGTTGGTATTAGTATTATCGGAACCTATATGTGTATTTACTTTTATGTTTTGAGATGAGTTGAATCGATAAAGACTTAAGTCAAGCCGCGTAGTGTGAGAAGACCAATCGGAGTCTCGCCGCGAAGCACTACCGAAAAATCCTAGCATTATTTATAATTATTAAAATTTAAAAAAATCTAGTTTTGACTATAGGCTAGTGCATATCAACTCAAATCAGTTCACTTGAGTTTGAAAGATTTGACATCGACTAAAGTTGTTACCTGATATAATGAGTTGAGAGCAATGAGAGATGATTCTTGAGACATAATACTGCTTGCATGTTGAAGAAGTAAGCTTTTAAGCCATGGCAGTGTACAAGCTACAACTGCACCCCTGTTGTCACAGTGTTAAAACATACAGTTAATACCTTGTTGCAAGATTAGATGTATATAAACAAATAAAACAGCAATCTGATTCAAAAAGGCTAAATAAGAGAGAGAGAGAGAGAGAGGGGGGGGAAGGGGGGGAAAGCTGATGTTTACTTTGGGCAGGTACTTCACTTTTGCCCAATAAAATTATAACCATCCATCAAAATATTTAGAGAAAGAGTAACTTTGACCTCTAAACACGAAAAGGGTACCATTCAATATCATCGTTTTTAAACATTTTAAGAAGTTAGTTGCCCTATATCGGACAATAGCCAAGTACATGGCCCAATGTACACATTAGGTAAAAAAACATGACAAAGAGATCAAAAGTCACCTAAAGTGTATTTACAGGCTTATAAGGTATAACTTCTGAAAGCATTTAACTTAACGAAAAAGTTATGCTTCTGTAAATATAAGAATGGTTAAAATGTTTAAAGTATTCATTAAAATAAAAAACAGACAATGTTTACCAACTTTAACCTGACCCCTTTTTGAGCCAGACGGAAATATTACCTATTTTGATGTATCATGCAACCTATCTCGTATTTAGTCACGCTAAAAAAGTTATCCAATTTTACCCGTTACACAACCCACCCATTTCTGCCAACTATAATTTGCAATATTCTGAAAGGCACAACTGTGAGCCCAACCTTGATTGGATCATAGATATGAGGGATTCAAGAAGCTTGAATACATCAGATGGATTCAAGAGAGAAACTGAGTTTGCAATAACCTGCGAACCAATACAAAATAAAAATAAAAATAAAAAACTTGTGAGTAGATCTTTTCAAATTGATAAATGTCATTTGACAGTTCTATCCTTCAAATGTGACCTTTTCATTTTGTCTATATAAGCAATCAAGCAAAAGGGATCGGTCATCCGCATGAAGAGCTTGTTTAAGCAGTACATGAACTGAGTCCGCACTGGGAGGCTTGGCAGGAGAAATTTCTGCTTTTTCCTGGATTTCATTGTTATTGTTGATTATATTTAAGCTTGCCAACTTCTCACCAATTGTTGGTTCATCATTATCAATTTGAATCTGGTCGTTTGGATATCCATGATCTATATCAACATTGAAATGAGTTTTTTGAAAACTAGCTGTGATTAATTTTGACTTCAAGGTCATAATTGAACATAGAAAACAGAAACAGAACAAAAGAAGACACAATGAGATGTCCCAATTGTAGAGGTGCCAAAATGGATCACAATGCTTAATTTTTAAATGGAACGGGTTGACCAAAAACACATTTTGTCCATGGTTCATAAAAAAAAAATACAAAAACCTAAGTGTGTCATATATAGTATAAATATTACTTTGTTCAGATAATAATTAAAACATTTTGATAGCATGACTGAGATAAATAAACACACTGATTTTTGACCTATTCCACCCATCTGACATGTTCCCTTTAGAGCCTTTTGGATTTTTAAACTTCTTGCATTTCTGTAACTGTTTTGGATATGAGATACAACATGACCTGACAAAAGGGTCAATGCCACCTCTACAAAAATCAGATCTATGTTAAAGCATTCCATCATTGTTCATTACATTGAAATTTGAAGCTAGCCAATTTCTTACGTTCATCGACACTAATAACTTAAATATATCTAGAAACTTATAGCTAATTGTATTCGAGATAAAGAATGTAATGGCAAATTGGGCTGACGGGTAACAGGTCAAGAACAATTAACCTTATACGAGTGATGGGTAACAGGTCAAAAACATATAATCTTATATGAGTGTCAAATTACAGAAACTATTTTATGTTAATTAATAACGTATATGCTTTTCAACTATCTTTTTTATTTGACCCTCCCATTCATAAGTTAATGGGTCAGAAATGCCACCTCTACAAAAATGGATCAAAATATATATATTATTGCTTACCATCGTCATGAATTACTTCTGCATTTTCAGAGTCTGCATCAGATGCAGGTCTTTTCTTGCCTCGTGCTTTTTTGTCTGTGAAGTTAGCATTGTTTGACCATAAGAGAATATAACTAAGAAGGAAGAAGAAAATAATTAACAACAAAATCAAACTGAATTTACATAAGAACAGAAGTGGAATAATGGACAGCTCAGGTGGGGTGGGTAAAAGGTTACAGGTCAAAATGAGTAATTTGCAATACCGATTTAAAAAGGTGGGTTGGGTTGGCCTTTAACATCTTTTGTCTCTTTGTTATATTCATAAATCCTTGCATATTATATATCATTATATATTGTAAATGAAAAACTTTGAGGATAAACCAATTCAAACGATTGTAAGATTTTGAACATTCGGGGTGGACCAAACGTATATTATAGTATTAAGTATAACCCATAGCAATTAACAACCAATTTTTTGGTACATGGGTTGAAATTTCCACCATACTCATGAGCTTCTATTGGAATAAATTTTTTGTAATCATATCCAAACATAGACTATTAATTATAATGGGTAACTGTTTTTCTTCAACCCAACCCCAGTCGGTCTCGGCATGTACCAAGAAAATTACAACTTATTTTGGCAACTCTAGTTTAAAAAAAATGATATAGGACCTTTAAAAAATGCAACGTACCTTTTTCATCATTTACACCGTTTTCATGAATATTGCCACTTGAATCTACAACAATATCCTCCCCAGGACTATTGACATCCACAATAGCAAATCTTGGTGACTTAATCAAACCATAAACGACAAGAATTGTAGCTTGATTGTCACCATTGATTGAGAGTAATCTAGCAGCTAGTATGGTATCCTGATTTTTCTTGGTTTCTCCACCACTATCATTAGCTTCAACTATAACCTTAGTTGGATTTATATTTACCTGTGATTTAGTCTTCATGTTCCATATATAGGCTATACCCGATTCTGAAACCGAGAGTACAAATAAATTTTCTCCATTGGAGCCATTCTTGCATTCAATAGTTAAAGGATGATCTTTCATCAATAAAACAGGCCCAGCGTTTACTTTTTTGTTGCCTGGTTCATTTATGTGCACACTTAGATTGTCAGAACAGGATGTAATGATGACGTTTGTACCCTCCAAACTAGACAAATGAAGCACTGGGCCCTGTAAGATAGAACACAAATGAATTGCAGTTAAACTAGTCAGTTTTAACCTGCATTTATATTGATCACTATAATTTGAAGTTACAGTATAGATAGCTTGGATGTGCATTTTGAAAGTGATTATGTTTTAATGGATCATCTGAATAAGATATCCAGCCGTAATATAACAGTTTGTGTGAGTGGTAGGTAGGTAAATTTTAATAATCTAAGCAACCAATAGACAAAATAACAAAAGCAGACATTCTTATATATTGTTGAAGTATTTGAATTTGATGTATGACAAATTATTTTTTATCAACAATCATATACTTTTTACTTAACTAGCTGATAAACAAATTTTCTTTAAATCTATCATGTATAATTCAAATAATCTTACACAAGAATTCAATAACGCGTCAGAATACTTACTATTTAGTATTTGTAAAGCTAGTATGTCATTGATTACAAAAAAATAATTAGAATCACTTCCTCCAAACATTAGAAACTAACTATTACAACTTCAAATAGTAATAATCAGATAATTAGCTTTATAAATGCAATCAATCATAAAAAACAGATGATCAGCTTTATAATGCATCAAAGCACCAATGCTGAAGCTCAGATTTGGGTAATGAGGAACAAGTTGCATCAACTCAACCAGTCTACCTCTAAAGAAATTTTGGTGATAGAAAAGCAGTAGCATACCACAACTGAAGAAAACTTCACTAGTACATTCCCATCTTCCAAACTGAGGAATCTTATATGGGAATCTGATGCAGCTAATATTTTATCATCTATCATACAAAAAAACAAGCGTCAAATAACAAAACAAAAATATTCAAACATTGTGATAATCCAGGCACCAAGAAGTATTAAACACTCACCAAAAATACATACTAATGTAGAAATATACTTCTTTGGAATGTTTATTTCTTTTAAAATTTCTCCAGTTTCTGAGTTCATTTCACATATTGTGCCTTCAGTGCTAATAACATAAAGTTGACGTCCTTTATTTGTAAAAGATAGAGCAGCAATTTCACTGCATAAACAGAAGTCCAAAACTTTAAATCCAACTCATAAAAAGAAATGGTAACATTAGAAAAGAAACTGAGTTTCACATGAAAACCACTACCAGTAATAATTAATAACTCAAGAATGGATCTGGCTACACGAGCTTGCAACCCTATAAAGTTTGTTTTCTCGAGAAAACGTTAATGATTTGGCAAAACTTTACAGGTGACAGATTGCACCCGTATACTAGTGAATTGGTTGTTTCAAGCAATGTTTTATCTCTTAACATATGCAGTTCAAGATAATTTGCTAAAAAGAAAGCAGGCAAATAGTCGAAAGTTGCCCAAAAGTTTCCTAAATCATAATTCAAGATAATAGATTTATAGGTAACTACTGAATGACAAAAAGTTTGTAACTGACAAAAAGTTGGTCAAAAAGTGTTTTAGGTCAAACCAACCAGTTTCATCAAATAACAAAAGCTTAATCATTTTGACATGTTACCCAAGCCCTCATATTCCGACCACTACAAAATGTTGGATGATCATAGTAAATGGCTAAATGCTTACTGTTTACTATTTTCTATGGTCGCATGGGACCCCAGACCCTACTTTATGAGTATGACTAGATATGTTGTTTGTATGTTTGTTTACTATTTTCTGTGTATTCATTCTAAAAGTGATTATTCAAACCTATAAAATCAGATTCAGGTAATTTTACACTTGTTTCAATAATACATTTCGGTCTGCAAAAATCCACCTAAATCAATTCAATTATTTTGTCCATGTATAATAAGAAGAAACTATTAATCAGAATCAAGTTTTACCCAAACAATGAAGTTGGTGATTGGGACTTCTAGTTGGACTCAAAGCCCTACAAATTTTCAAGGAAAAAAAAAACTAAAGTGCAATATATATATTAATAGCATACCCAAGCTCAGCTCTAGATAACTTCCACAGCATCTTAGCATCAGTAGCATTGATAGCGTAAACATCACTTTCATTCGTTGCGTATGCCACCAAACAAGTACCGTTTTCTTTTCTTCGCTGAGAATTAAAACAATATCAATAAATTATACGCTCATGCTTCAAATTGGGTAACAGATCAAAGAGGTAAACTTGGTCTGCGTCATCACATGCCAAGTTGGTTTGACCAGAAAACACTTTCTGCTTAAAAACTAATTTTGTTTAGAATAGTTATTGTTAAGTATGCAAACAAAAAGAATACAACGGTAGTATAAGAGGTATCAACTAAATAACTTGATTTAGAACTTTTAAGCTTCGAAATCACTCTTTGCAGTTTTAAAAAAAAAAACTATTTGACTCACTTCCTATTGAACCCTTTTTATTTCACACATTTGAGGTTAGAGATGAGACAACCCAAATCGACCCGTTCATTGGTATACAAATCGTAATCGCCTCCTCTAACTGAACGAAATAGATTGAGCAAAATAATACTTGTGACACATTATATTACCTTCTTTCCAACAAAGCTACATGCAATACAAGTATACTCAACACCATCATGTCTGCTTGGATGCTTCCACTCGGATAAAAGATTTCCATCACTTGTGTTCCAAACCTTCAAGATTCATTAAACCTTTAGTTCTTAAAGTCCATGAAATTATATAAATATATAGAGCTCCTAAATTGAAATTCATAAAGACTATCAGCTTTGATATAACACAACATATAACAACTAATCTAAGAGTTCGCCCAAAATAGATGTCTGGATAAATCTGAACGATAATCAGTTGGCTGAAACACCTCATATCTCAATACAAGTTAAATATCAACATCCAAGCACCACCACTTGATTTTCTGATGAAAAAGAAGTTTATGTGCAACCTTTCATGACTTAACACTCTGAGAAATAACCTGAGTACAAACTAAAAACCTTTCTTTTAAGAATACTACTTACAAAATGATAATTACATCAATTCAAATCAAACTCAATCTTTTCAAAGCTCGAATAACACAAAAAATCAGAAACTAGAAGCAAGCAACAATCGCTAGTCATTTGATAACAATCATTACAATTCCAACATACAATCAGTACAGCAGCATGTTCTTCAAGTAAAGTTCATACAGAAAACAATAATCAAATCCGATAAATCAATATCAAATACATTAGCGGGAAAAATAGAAAATTACTTACTTTTAGGACTCCTCTAGGGTTTAGATGAGCAAATACTTCACCTTTTGAAGTGAAAGAAGACATCGAAGCTTCTGCCCTCTGTTTCGCCATTACCAGAAGAAGAACCCTAGAATGCCGTTGTGACTTGTGAGAAAACGATGAAGACGAAGGGTTTAAGCTCAAGGGTTTATTTTGTGGGCCGGTTAGTTAAAAGTATTTGGGCCAAGCACGATCTCTTTAGCTGTTGTCCGGTTAGTTAAAATTGTTTGGGCTAGATACGAGTACATTTTGTTGTGGGCCGGATAATTAATAAACCAACATAAAGCAAGCCTTAAATAGAGGTGCACATCCAACCTGGTTACCAGACCCAACCCAACCCAAACCCAGGTCCAACCCAATTCAACCCGTAGGGTTTAAAGCGGCTTGTCCCCTCCACACCCCAATCAGGTTTTTCCCAACCCAACCCGAACCCGATCTGTTTTAAACCCGGTATAAACTCAATTTTTTTACCATTTTGCCCTCTTTAAACCAGTTTGGGTCTGACCTTGAACCTAGTCAAACCCGGTTTGATTGTTTTCTCATCAAAGCACGACCCAAGTTGAATCTAACCCGGTTATAAATTTCAACCCGGTTTGTGCACCTCTAAGCCTATATGCCTAAAGATGAGAATTTAAAGATACACATATAGAAAAACTAGGTTAAACCCCTTATGTTGCACGTGTTGAGTAAGAAAATTACTAAATAATTAATAATAAAATTTTAATAATTTTAAAATAACTTTTGAGATTAATTGTAATTAAACTTACGCAGTTCAAATTGTATATTTACTAAAAGATTTATTTTTTAAAAGTTTTGTGTTTAAACAAATCTTGATCTTAAATAAGAAAGAATGAGAGAGATAGAAAGAGATAGTGAGACATAGAACAAGCCCAAATGCCGAAAAATGAGAATTTAAAGGTGCACGTATAGAAAAAAAAATTCAAAGAACCGAACAAATAATTAGTTATAAGAAACAACTATAAACCAGTTTGGGGGTTTTTGAAAAAACCTAGCCGCCTTAACCGATTAGATTAATAATCGAACTGGTTAATCAGTATCGGTTAAAAAATTACATTTTTAACATTTTTTTAATTAATCAAAAGATATATTATAAACTTAATAAACTTCTTGTTATTTATTTTTTCAAACTTACACATTACAACTCAGATGAAATTAACTTAAAACTAAACAATTTCTAACTTAGTATTAAAATTAATTTAATGTTAGACAATTTTTAACTTAATAATCAATTAAAAGCTCCCAAATCGCAAACTTCACAAACGACCTTCCACAAAGTTGTGCATATTCGACACAAGATTTTTCTACAACTGTCTCGTCATATTAGCATATTTCAAATGATTCATCCGCGGTAGATTGTGTGAAATCTTTTCACAACTCTCTGTATTCTTTATTTTTTTGTTATTTCATCCTATATACGCATTTTGGTTGAAAAACTCATTTCCTCAATGGATTTTTCTTTAGCATGATCCCAAAAATCATCAAGAATTGTTTCTGTCCAAACGTGTACCAAAGCAGTTGCCAATGCGCACCCCTCTTCGGCAGTCCAAACGATGGACATTTTTCTAAGTAGAAGCTTTTTTATTGTTGTAGAAAACTTGGAGTTTTTTAGGGTAAAAATGGTTGATATTTAGTTTTATTTATACTGTATCACGCAATGGTAAAATTTATAGTCATAGCCAATGGTTAATTTTTTAGTCGTTGCCAGATTTTACAAATATATAATTTTTTTTATTAAATAAAATTCACTACAATAAAGTATAGGATTTAAAAAATTTTCACTTTTATTAAATAAATTCCACTACAAAAATTCAACTTTTATTAATATTAAAACAAAACAAGAAATATATAAATAGATTGCAACATGTATAATGTTCTAGTTGTCGCCGTTTACTTTTGTTTAATCTTCAGCTTTGGGACTACTTGAATGTACAAATTCACCATATGTTTGTTATTCTCCGGGAAAATGGAAATGACATTCAAGCCTCTTCTTCGTCCTTGTGTATTTCTTCTTCAATGGATGCTTCTCCTTCGAGACTTGTTTTGTCTTCTATATGTTTCATAGCATCTAAGTGGTCCTTCAAGCAAATGCATATTTTCTTCGATTGTGAGGTAAGCCTCATTTTTCAGATAGATAAAATTTTGTAACTAAGATTAAAAAAAACGAATTCAGATTTTGTCATAGAAGCTCAGTTAGTAGGTCTCTGGACATGGCTGCAAAAACGGGATATTGGGATCCCTTTTATTCCCACAAATCAAAATGTCAAAAGTTAAAAATTAATATGCCACAAGTACCCAAACACAAACATACACAATATATCTCATGCGTAGTTCGACTATGTGTAAGGTATGGGAGGAGTAGGATAGGTGCAAGCTATTCTTCTGTTCTAAAGGATAAATGGGCTTCTTCCAATAAGACCCGTGGCTCCAAACATTTTGAAAATAATAGTGATATGGGCATCAGTAATAGGTATCATATAAAAGTACAACACACATTAGGATAAGAAATATGATATTTATAATGAGGTAGTGTACACAAACATGACATTTTCTAAGTTGATAAACACTATGATAACATATAATGTGTAAGTACGTCAAGACTAACTGGGTCAAAATGTTGGGACAAGTAAATCCCTAACTAAACTAAGTGAAATAAGAGAATACACGTAAAATAATCAACACACAATTAAAGAGAAACAAAAGTGTAGAAACATTTCAAGGCAATGTATATTAGGCAGACAAATGTCTTAGTAACAAGTACAGTAAATTAAACACACCTAAACATATAGGTCCTAGGCTCTCAGAGAAGTACATAACCTTAGAACCACACTAAGACACGCCATACTACTGCAAGCAAATATATACTTAAGTGACGAGCAAACTAAAACACACGTAAGTGTTTAGGTCTCTCATAAAAGTCTTTAACCTCAATACTACACCTCCACGAACTCCTATCTTAGATCAAGTACTTGGAGAGGTGCAACTCTCTCATATACTGTCTAATCATATCGTCTCAAGTCAGTTTAGGTCTTCCTTTACTCATCATCTATTTTAATGTTAGATTTTATACAACTCTAACCGACATCGTCATTTGTCTCCCTTTCACATGGTCAAAGCATATTAATCTCCCTCCTCTAACGTGACAGTTCAATTATGATGTTACACCCCACGTGTTGCGGCGAGAGCGCATAATATATACAAGTAAAATGAATATAACAAAAAGCAAGCGTATGCATTAAAGGGTTATACCTTGTGCATGTTGATTTGTACCAACCTACCATGGTCAAGCGTTTGCGCCAATAATATTGACGTGGTTAAGTACGTTAAGCGAAGAATATGAATATTCGACGTCTTAGTTCTGCATAGAAAAACATAATTAGAAAAGAGCATGTCATATCAGAATATTAAGAAATCAAAAAAAATTATGTGTTTATAAAAATAAGCGTTAAAAACACGAATGTGTGTTTAACAAAAAAAGAAGTGAAAATATATCACATTTGACGAGACACTTTTTTGAGCAAAAATTCCATCGAAATATAGCCGATTTGGTCTTTAGAAAAATTTACATCGAGATGTAAAACAATCTTAGTTTTACAAAAAAGATTATAATGAAACACAGATAAAATAAAGTATGTCATAGCGGCATGTTCAAAACATAAGGAAGTATTATGTTTTAAAAGTTATAAAAGGAAAACAAAATATGTATAAAACTAATTTTAAATAATAAAAATATTGCACAATTAAAGAGTAAAAGAATACGCAAAGCTTGTGCATGAGAGTGACAAATGGAGTAGTGAAAAATAAAAGGAGTTAAAAATTATTAAGACAGACTTGGACCCAAACAAACCAGGTGGAAAAGAGCAGTTATGTCCTCCAGTCAAACTAAATTTTATGTCAAGTTTTGCTCTTCGTATCATTTAACCAAAACAAAAAACAAGTAGATTAAAAAACCAAAATTAAAATAAGTGTAGTAACTGATATATAACTTTTCTATATATTATAATTTAAACCCGCACATTACAACCATAATTCTTCCGTCACAAAACACAATAATTAAGCAAGAAACCATACCGAGTAAAATGACTACTAAACTAACCTAATACGTATAAGCAAGAATCCAGTTGATACAAAACGAATTTGAGTATTAGATTGCATAAGTAAATAAAAAAAATTTATTGAGACAAAAATGACACTAAATCGCTTTTGCATCACATTATCCTATATATGAATAAACGAACGTGATGGACAGTAATTGAGGGGTAGTTATGGAATTTCATCGTTAGGGATAGGAAAAGACAAAACTTCTTTAGCCAGAGAGATAAAGGAGGGGGGATAGACGGAGTTGATAATCTAGAACACTAAATTGCTTTTGCATCACATTATCGTGTTTCTTGACCCGATCGCTAGTTCGTTTCCTTAAAAGTCTCACTAAACACTAATCCTCTACTCTCATCACTCTCATCGCTTCACTACTACGTGTAATGTTATGAACACAATTGATAATCTGGAACATCAAGAGTAAAAAATAAAGAAGAAGAAGACAATGTAGAGAAGAAGGAGAGTATTCTCGAATCAATAGCCAATTTCATTACAACTAGGGTTGTATCACAACGCGCTTTGCGCGTTTGGATAAACGGACTAAACTAAGGCATAAACAAAACACAAATGTGTTCATTTCTCAGCGCCACCAATCTGAACGGTATCATACCAACCTACAAAAAAGACATCAAACTCACAAAACAAAAGGTTTAATGCAAAATTTGGTTCAGAGTTTCAAAAGTGATTATAAATCAATGGCTACAGGGGGGCTGCGGGTATATACCGGCCGTCCTCCAACCCTACCATGCCAAGGTCATGTTCATGAGCTTGAACTCATCACAACCAACCACAAAACATAAGTAAGCATTCATAGAACTCAAAATCAGGTATTAAAATTTGTCTCAGATGAGATATACTCATCATCACCGACCCAACAACATCACACCTCACCCGACATCACCGCCAAACAGATGCCACCAAAGGCGGCCCGAAGAGACTCAATCGGAGATGGACTGAATAGACTCAATCATCTCCGGCTCCGGCCACCGCCAAAGATCCCTGTCATCAAAACCCCATCGGATGTGGGTGTGCAAAAGAGAAAGAATCTGTCCGGGAGCGCGTAGGTAAGCCGACAACGGACCGACAAAGACCTGCCTTAGATAGGGAACCCTCCCCTCAAGAAAACTCTCTACTGCATGCGGTTTAAGAGAGATGGATTACCGGCTGAGAGGAAGCGACGACCAAGCCGAAACGGCCACCACCTCCACACCACCGTCACCGCACTACCTCCGCACCACGTCATCGTCACCGAGAGGAAGCCACCGCCAGCGTCACGTCTTAAAACCGAAAACCTCCATCGGAGGAAGTCAAACACAAACTCAAAGACCGCCGGCCAACAGACCAGCGGTATATTCCATGGTGGCAGCGGTGCAGACAGTGACAACAAACAGAGGCCGGTTTGCACACTGGTAGTTCCTTCCACGGCCGGCAACGATGGAGGCGGCAACGGTTCCCCTCTCTCTCTACGCATCAACCGGAGGTGTGAACAGAAGCCAATAAAATGGCCAAACGAAGCCGCTATCGCCCTGTCGCCGGCGGCACCATCACATAGAGAGACTCCCCTTGGAGGCATGAAGAAAACTTGAAAAACCCACAAAGATGAGGCATCTCTGTATGTCTCTCTGTTTAAGATGGATATGGTGGGGTGGCACACTTCCTAACACGAATTGATGACCGTAAATGTCAATTGAATGTCTCTCTGTTTAAGATGGATATGGTGGGATGACACACTTCCTAACATGAATTGATGACCGTAAATGTCAATTGAACGGCTGCAATATCACATTTTACTATTCATCCATTTGTTTTTTTCATAATATAATATAATAATATAGAATTTGTTCTTTGATTATTTACACAACCCAATTACAACTAACAACGGACACCCTATACCATGAATCAATTACAATAAAGCCACTCTACTATTTGACATGTAACATGTGATGCCACCAATTTTTTCAATTTCTTCTGTTACGCCTTCGACATGGCCATCATCACCTTCGATTCTTCCGTCTTACGCGATCTCAGGTGGTGGCGATCGTTTGAGGTGGTGGTTAACCACTGCAACGGTAGGAGCTTTCGTTAAATTCAGAAATCTAGGGTTTTTTTAGGAGGTAATGGGGACGATAATGTGTTGGATTGCTGATATGCTTCCTCCTCAAGTGGAAGGAATTCTTCACAAACCCTAGCTGTTCAATTTCAAATTGTAATGTGATCTCACTGAATCGTTGATTATGGATTTTAACCCCTGATCCTATCATGTTTCGCGTTTTCATCTTCGCTCGATTTTGGGTTAAATGGCTACTTCCATGAGATATGGGAATTTTTTGAATTAGTTTTGGTGAAGAAACCCTTTGTGTTCATTGTATTTGATTATTATATAAGGAAAAACAGTAAGAATTTGAATTATGATATCGTTGAAGATAAACTTAACTGATCAAACCTGTACTCGTTGTAGTTGATTATCCATTAATTTGTCTTTGGTTCATCATATATTCATCATATCATGGACTTCCATTTACGTATGCAGGTTAGAACTGGAATAGTATGATCCTTTTTTATTGGTCAAGATGATCATAAAGCAAGTATGGTATAATCAAAAGATTTGTATACCATCTATATTGAGAATGTCAAGCAGCATTGTGTTGGTGATGTCATTGAGTTTATCCTCCTAACATGTGATAAAGATTCATTAACTCTCACTGTAAAGCAGAAAGAATAGGGTTGATGAACATGAGAAAGTCCACGATGCCTTTTCAAAGTTCACTTTTACAGCAGATGCTGAGTTGGCAGTTAGGAAAGCCATGTCAGATTTAGATAATTGGTTTGCTAGAGCAGAATCAGATCTTATTGATGACTTGGAAAGGCTTCCATATGTTTGTACTGCAATGGAACAACTAGCAGGAAGAAAGAAATATTGGAAGGAAAGCAGGACTGTTGATGGAGTCAACTCCCATAAGAATGATTATTTTCACAAGGGCTCTTTACCAAATTTGAGTTTTGGTATATTAATGGTTTAATTACGTCAGAAGAACTTGTCAAATATGAATATTTCTTGTGTGTGGCTTGAAGTAAATTGATGTTAATGAATCTTTGTTGAATCAAACTGCTGCTGTGATGATAGCAAGGGTATGCAGTTACCCTCCTTCTACAGATAAGAAGATGACAGGATCATATGATTTTTATCAGGTAACTTGGTTTTTACAAGTTTATCTCCTTCTAACTAATGCATTTTAGATGAAGAAGAATGTATAATATGGAATGGTGATCATAATTTATTACCTTATGATTGCTTGCAATGTAATAACACTAATATCTTCCTCTGTTTCTTTGATTGTTTCAGGCAGCTGATGGTCAGCATCTCATACTGTAATCCATTAAACATGAAGTGTCATCATGTCATGTTCATCATCATGGAAGCTATGATAGGCTTCCTAAAAGGTCAGTATCTACATGAGTTTTCAAAACTCAAATTTCATAATATTTTTATTTTTTTCTTAAAAAAGGAAACAATCTGCATACTCATTGTTGTATTGGTATATGATAGTTATGCATATTCCATTTATCACCCATAACCTTCTGATAACCATACTACAACCATGATACCTCACTCTCTTTAAGTGTAATGTTTCCAAGATTATTCTGTAGTATATGCTATAATATTATATGCTTATATAGCACTTGGATGCTCAATTCACTTATGTGAAAATAATTTAATTTAGCAATCAATTTCTTTCCTTTTAGTATAGGCTGGTTATCTAAAGTAGTGGTTAAATATCAAGTTTGGCTGGTAGATCGCTATGTTGCTTGGATAGATGGTGAAGTTTCGTAATTTCAAAATCAAGAAATTAAAATTCAATTGTCAACAAGAAAAGAAGTTGGTTAATCGAACATTTCTTTCGAACGTTATAGTGTAGAAATATCAGGTAGAACTATTTGGTTAATTTATTCATGGAGCAAATTAATAGAAGACATCTAATTTAGCTATGGTACCTTCAACTAGATATCTAATTATATATAGAAGATTATATGTTCAACCCACGTGATATACGGGCATATAGGCTAGTAAATAAATAAAAAGCCAAATCAACAAATTAAAAATGTGGTAAAATAAAGGGAAAAAGTCAAAATTTAAATCAAGTAATCAAAATCAACTAAAACTTACAAATTGCATTCATTTCTATGTATTTCATTTATTGGTTAATTTTGTTATTATTCAATTTTGATTTTTAATTTATAATTTTTTTTTATTTCATGACTTGGCCCAACTTATACCCAAAGTAAGCCTAATCCATCTTAGTTCTCCAACCCTAACATCCTTACCTACAAGGCTATGAATCCTTTTCTTTTTGCACTCTCATAAACAAATATTTGTTGTTTATTTCTCGACACCCTGTGCTCTTTTTCTTTCTTTCTCAATGACTCGGTTTACATAACGAAATCGATAACAACCTTCTATCGTTGCTCATCTCATCTCCTCACCGACAATCTCAGATCTACCATCATCCTAAAACCCTATATCTATCTGGTTTACATAAAATTTCAGATTTGGTACTAAAATTAAGGTAATATCAGAATTTTTAACAGTTCTTTCCACCGGCAGACGTTAATTTTTTAGGTAGTTTTTATGTTAAGTCTAGTGTTATGCCTTGTAGATGAGGATAGTCATTTTTACTTTTTTAGTAAAAGTAATACAACTAGATAAACATAAAAGAAAACTAATATAAAAATATAATATTAGTGCACAACTAAACATTAATTTGCAATTTGCAATTGAAGTTTAATTAGGGTTTGCTTCTAGGGTTGATTCCAATGTTCGATATCAACTGTATTGTTCTTAAACAATGTTTGGTTAAAACTTATAGGCGATGTTACTCCTTGGTGATAGAATTGGTCGGCTATTTGATCGCAGCCATAAATGAGTCTAACCTTGTTAATATTTAAGTTTTGAGTGTTAAATTTGATACATTAATGGATGAAAAGTATGGTTAGAGCTTCAATCGAGTAGATTTGGAGAAAATGGCCTCTTGATCCCTTACTGAGAGTTACAATGGGGTGCACGAAGATGATGAGATGGCCGGAGGGGAATGTAACAGTGGCCCATAAGAGTACTTTGATGGTGGTGGACTGGTGGTGGAGGTAGAGAGAGTAAGTATTTAACATAAAATATTAATATCTATTAGTAGAAATCATGGAACTCTTAAAATAAGAACACATAGGACAATATATGATATTACCCTAGTTTAAGGACAAAATTAGAAATTTTATGTAAAAAGAAAGGACAAAAAGAATAATTTTTTAATAAACGCATGCTGTCAAGACTTAGTACCTTGTGCTTTATGCTTGTACACGTAACACGTGTGTAGCATATGCAAAAGAAGACAGCACATCATGCAATGAAGCTTGTACCATTAAACCAACCAATAATAATCTACAATGATCGACGGCATTGTAGCCACCGACATAACTTTTTAATAGATATATAACGATATTAGTGAAAGTGTGAAACAATGTTAAAACCTTATTATTATTTTATGATTTTATCCCTATTTTTACTAAGAACTAAAATAAAATTATAGCAATAAAGAAAATAACTTGATAAAATGCCACATAAATAATCAAGTCTCCATTACACATACATAAGATTACCAATAAAATCTTAAAAACTTCAACTCTTACACATGATAGCATGCCAAAACCCAACAATAACATTGAACATATTGAATTATACCAACCATAAACACAACTTGAATAAAAAACAAACATACAGATTAAAACCATTTTACCTTCTTATGATGTAAGAATTGGAGGAAGGTAATCAGATTTAGCACCAAGAACCCGAGATTTTGTATCAGGGAAATACTCGGTTCCTGGCAGCACTGTCACGTTACCTTCACTAGCAATCCTGATCGGGTAACGAAGCAAGTGACCGGGCATATCGTGTTCAAGATTCTCACTAGAATAAAGCTCCCAATATTTGTCGGCAATACGGTTAACTTTACGGACGCATTCTGTGCTTTCTGGATGATGGAAAGCGTCATCTAGCATGCCTAAATGTTCATACCATAGCGCCATACGGAACCCGTAAACCTGACCCCTCGCGGGCCCATTGCGGGTTGATAGATGGTATGGTTGGTAGGCACCCATGGCCAACTCTGAGTCTCTTGCACCATCCATGGATCGTTGGTTGATATTTGCAGATCCGACTATTATGTATTCATCATCAACTGTATTTAGCAAATTTAGATCAATTAATAAAATTCAATACATAAAATGACCAACGATGTGATTTTTATTAGAGGAAAAATTAGGTTAAGAAAAGGGTAATATAGTAATTAATCAGTTTTGTTGGATCTACTACGGAATTGAATATTTACATGATTAGAACCAAAATCTATTTATGTGAGCATAAAAAACTGACTCTTGTGGCATGAAGTCATAATAAACAAATAATCAATTCCATAATGCAAACCAAAAGGTTATAATATATCAGACTAGAAAATAAGAAAAGGTATAGGTGCAAACAAAAGTGGGTCTTGGATAAGTAACAAGTGAAAATGAGTCAAGGTCAAAATAAGTTAGAGGCGAAATGGGTTAGGGTCAAATGTGTAAGTATTTAAATAAAATTGTACCTGTTAGAACCATTGACATGCTTCCATTAAAACTAATTTGAGCTATTTTACTCATCATAATAAGATCCAATATACTTACCGATCATCATTTTGGAATGCACATAGATCATGAATCGTCGGGCCTCTTGTGCTTTCATATAATCTGAATCAGGGTCGGGTCGCTCAGAAGGTTCATATTCTCTGCTCTTCTTCACCTCACGGTTCCCAAGGCAAAAGAACGTGAGATAATCTCTGGGGCTTTCCTCAAGCCCCTCAGCCCGAAGAGCTTGAACAATGTCCTTATACATCATCTCCATAGTCCTCCTTTGCCAATCCAATATCGCTTGAACTGATGCACTCTCAGGTATCCCTTCGGGCCACATTGGTACCACAATATAAACAGTGAACTTTTCATGGGCCTTAATCTTACTAACAATCTTTAGAGAAAGTTCTTTTGGGATAAGATGCAAAGCACCAACATCTTCGCCTTTAACATCGTCGAACTCCCATGCATGCGAGCTTCCAAGGAAATACTGGTTTTCAATATAAATAAAACGTTTAGCTCTCCGTATAGCATGAATATAAGCATCTTGTATGCTTCTATCAATTATGTTATCTTTCCCGCTGACTAGACCCGCCTTAGCCGCATCTTCGGGTTTATCTGGGAACCCAAAAGCGGCCCCACCATCAATTGATCGAAACAGTTGAACGTTCCATGTTTCTTGGTCATCTGGAAACGTGACTGGAGACGGTGGTGTTATGATGTCACTAAGTTCTCTTAAGTTAACAAGAATGTCTTTCCCACCTTGTTTTCTCCACCTTTGTTCAAAATTGAACAAAACATCCCAAGCAACCGGTCCTTCAAGCCGGCTATGTATGTCATGCCAGGGTTCCCTTGGCCCACCCTTGGTTATGGAAGCACCCGTGTAGTTTGGCTGGTGGAAATCGTCGTCGTGGGCAGAATCAAGAGTTCTGAAAAGCGAATGAAATGGAGAATCATACCTCCCATCACAGAGATCAATCCCGCCAACAAAGCTCACCACACGACGGTTTGTGGACTCACCACTAGGCATTGCAGCATCCACCACTACAATTTTCTGGTGGTGAGTGAACATGGTGGAGATTTGAAGGTCTTGAATAAAACTCGCGCCATCATCAGGGTTGCGGGGGCATAAAACACAATGAACATCGGTATCTATGAAATAGTTTTCGGTATCTTCATCATGTGTAGCCATTAATCCATCTTTTTTTAGTATGCCCACAGATGTTCTATCATCCCAAATTAGTATAAGAACCCGAACACCTTCACTTGCTTTCTTTTTCAAAAGCTCACCAAGTGTAGCATCACCTCCTGGCTTTGGCCGTTTTGAATCTCTGATCAAAGTTATCTCCGTGTAAACTGACCATCCTGTGATATAAATGAAGTGTTTCGCGTTAGTTATTGCATCACATATATCCTCCCAACATCTATGTGGCTCGTAATATTCCCCGTTAGCAAGGGGTATCGTGGGAATGAAATTGTCGGGGACATGAGCGTCTTGATATAAAGAAACCCGACATCCTCGTCTTTGAGCAAAGAACGTGTATGGAACTCCGGGATATTTAGCGCTTTTAACTCCACGGGCCCAACTACGGTCTTGTGTAACATCAAAGTATTGTAGCTTCACATGGATTTTAGAACCTGCTTTTATAGGATTCTTATCTTCGTCTAAAATCTCAACCCATCTGTCCGTTTCTTCACCATCTAAGAGTTCTTCAACAGGGATATATGCTCGTCCGATTAATGTTGCACCGATGGGATTATCATCTTTGACTGTGAAGATGACATTAGAAGCTGAGTGAGCACAGTAAATGTGGAAAGACTCATACCACCTCGGGTTTCCAGGCTCTTCAATCATTCTAGTCCGCCCGACTTGTGCTTTCTCAAGATTGATTGTTGCATAAATTTTGCGAGTTCCTTTTCCAAATCCAACAATCTTCTCTTTGTTAGCCACAATCTGGAAGAAATATTGACAAATTATGAAAACTTCGTATGTAAAAATACTGTATATTATGTTACTCAAGAGGGTTGACAATTGTAGACTTAGCATAACAAAATTTCACTTCAAGACAAATGACAAGGACAAAGAGCAGACCGTGCAAAACGTGTTGTGTCGTGTCATGTTACATTAACGCCACATTTATCATGATTGAATATAACCAATTCAATAAAACAAATGACACTAGACAACCCATTAACACGATTAACTATAATCAATTCAATAACACAAATGACACGTCATTTACTTAATACGATTATTGACACGGCTCACTTAACATGGTTAACAAATATTAAGATATCCCAAAGAAGGTAAAGTTTTTATATTAAGGTTAGCCTAAGGGAAGAAATTTAATTATGAAACTACGTGGTTTTGATGAATGGATCTTAAAAGTGTTGTATGTAACTGTTAGCCCATTTGACATGATTAGTTAAGCGTGTTATTTGTGTCATAAATAGGTTAGACGAGTTGAACTCATTGAGACATGTTTTTAATCATGTCATTAATGTTTCGACCCGTTTATGACCCAAAACCCGTTAACCCAAATCCAATCCGTTTAATTTCAGGTATAGTCATGCCGCATAAAAATTTGCAAGCAATAAAAAATTTGGTATCAGCTCTAAAAAGAGTATTGTTGGGGACAAAGTTGATCTCCATAAAAGAATATATGGTATACCTTAGAGAATATGTTGCCGCCACCATAGGTATGAATTTTATCGACTTCATAGATCGTTACATGAAGAGTGCCATGGAGCAGTATCGGGGCCTTTATCCACCCTGCAAGTCAGCAACATAAGTTACAGAACCACATTACTCACTCATCAAATTAATCATGGAAAACGGAAAACCTAATCACCTGTTTACAAGCACAAAAATTAAATGGATTTAACTTTGTTTACACATAGATAGGGGACCATAAGCCACATAATCGGTGCGGATCCAAACCACATGATATAGTATGAATATGTATGTTTAGAAATCATTTGAATTCAATCACGGTTTCAATACAATAATATTATGATTCTTTCAATTGTATTTACTTTCTACATGCCATATTGATCGAGGTTATTTCATGCAAGTTTAATATCTTGATCTTACATTGGCGCCATCTGCTAATGGACTCGAGAAGTTTAATTTCAGTTCATAAAAGAGTATGACTAGTAGGAAGGAGAAGGCAAAACACTCTAAAATTCTGTGAATTGTTTTTTAGAATGTTCAAGCTCTAAAATGCTATATAACAACCTGGGAAATGACTTGAAAGTCATATTGTCTTGGTTAATATACAAACTCTAGTACAATATCTGGCTAAAAAGATTGTTCCTAAAGTTTTCTAAACATTTAGTAGTTCTCATTATATATAATTGCCTAGGTATGGACATGTAAGCCATAAGCTATTGCATCAAACCGTAGGTTTATTATTAGCTGAAAAGATTATTCCAACATATTTAGTTAGTAGTTATCATCATATATATGTACATATATGTGTGTGTGCATGTATATATAGATTATATAAAAGAATATGCATAAATATAAAGAATAAGTCAACACAATTTTAGAGGAGATAGAGATACCGGAGTTTTCTCCATTGGAGGGGACAGAAAACTCATTAGCCATTCCATCGGGTACTACTCCGCCTACAAATTGTGACGAGATATCAAGTTTTTCTCCATTGGAGGGGACAGGAAACTCATTAGCCATTCCATCGGGTACTACTCCGCCTACAAATTGTGATGAGATATCGGAGTTTTCTCCACTGGAGGGGACGAGAAACTCATTAGCCATTCCATCGGGTACTACTCCGCCTACAATTCGTGACGAGATAGTAGAGTTTTCTTCATTGGAGGGGAGAGGAAACTCATTAGCCATTCCATCGGGTACCATTCCACCTACAAATTGTGACGAGATACTAGAGTTTTCTCCATTAGGGGGGACGAGAAACTCATTAGCCATTCCATCATATAGTGCTCTGCTTACAAATTGCGATGAGATGTTGGAGTTTTCTCCGTCGGAAGGGTTAGGAAACTCATTAACCATTCCATCGAATGCTGTTTTGCTTACAGATTGCGACGAATTAGTGGATTTCTTTTGTAATGCTAGTACATGCTCAAGACGGGCCACAACTACAACCATGGTAGGTCTTTGTTTTGGATTGTCGCGCAAACATGCATTTGCAATATCAACATACTCCTTTAAACACTCTTGTGATATTTCACCCCTTATATCTGAATCAATTAAAAGCATAAAACTCCCGTCTTTGAAAGAATCTTGAACCCGTGTCACCAAATCCCTCGCTTCCCCGTTAGGAAGTTGCTCCACTGCTGGCTTCCTACATAGCACTTCGAACAACACCACTCCCAAAGAATACACATCAGACTTCCTTGTGAGCTTTCTAGTTTTGAAATAATTAGGATCCAAATACCCGAAAGTGCCTTTAACATCTGTCAAGACGGAAGAAGTTAATTGGTTCGCTGGGCCTATCTTTGACAACCCAAAATCTGAAATTTTAGCCGCCCATCTTTCACTTAATAAAATATTAGAAGACTTAACATCACGATGTATCACACCAGTAGGAGTACCATTACAAGTGTGAAGGTAATGTAACCCGCGACATACGCCTATGGATATTTGGAGTCGTAGTTCCCATGAAAGAGGGGTGCGTAGCTTATGAAGATGATCCTTTAAAGTTTTATTGGGCATGTACTCGTACACAAGTATCATCTCCTTTTTATAACTATGGGAGCCAATCAAAGACGCGAGACTTAAGTAGCCCTTTCTTTCATAATTACAATAACCAATCAAAGACACAAGATTATAGTGACGCAACTTAGAAAGATTCTCAATTTCCGCCCAAAACTCTGTTGCCCCTTGACTCGATAACGAATCCAAACGTTTAATAGCAGCATGCACACGACGTGCTCCATCGTATACTTCCCCTATGTAAACTTTTCCAAAACCTCCACTCCCGATTATTAATGATTTGTCAAAGTCTTTTGTTGCTTTCAGAATTTCATGAAGTTTAAATTTACGGCATGGTTGTGGCAGTTGTATGGAGGTTGATGGTTCATACATATTGATAAAGTGGAAGTATAAATATTAATGTAACAGTAAACTTTCCCAAAACCTCGGTTCCCAATTTGTAATAATATTGTCAAAGTTTTATGTTGCTCAAGTGTTCTATCTTACCTTAGATCATGAGGATAAGGATTATAGATCTGTAGTCAACGGGGGTCTCAACACCAGCGGTGACTAGCGTGGTGGTCGAGTGGCAGCGCTGGTGACTGGTGGTGGAACCTAAAACTTCCGGTGGAGGAGCGGCGGTGTATGGGTTGATCTTTGACGGAGAAGAAAGGAGATTAAGGTAACGACTCTGAAATTTGAATGCTTTACTTTTCATTTATATGATTATATCTAAACCAATTTGCTGATTTATTTAACCTTAATTTAAGTGGTAGGTATGTTAATTTAGTCAACTTAATTTTTTTTTATGAAGGCAAGTCAACTTAATTTAAGTAGCATGTTGGTCATTCTATATTTAACCTTTTTTCCTTGAATTTAAGCACATTAAAACTGGTTCCGATAGGTAACAAGTCAAAACCGGTTCGAGTCGGGTTGTTGACTGGTGTTTTTTTTTTCTTTTTTCAACTTTTGACGTATTTTTCCCGGTTTGGGTCCGGTTTTTGAACCAGTGTAAAAGTGAAGGATACATACCAGTTAGGAACCTATGGTTTTTATCGGTTCCAAACCGGTTCATGTTGGTAGTTCCAGTTCCAACATGGTTTTTTTCACCTCTATATCATAGTAATGAGCTAGCAAAGTTACTTCACACTGGAAGTGGTCGACCAAAAGCTCGTCCAGGTGAAAAGGAACATTCATATTTAACGATCCTGATTCATAATTCAATTCCTATCCTTATTTATCAATTTGATGTAACAACTAACAACCATCATATAATATTTAAAAAGTAGAAGAATCCATACAAAACTCATGTTTTCTTTTTAATATTGGATGTAATTTCATAAACTGATTTCCATTCAAGATTATCAAGTTGAATAGTTGATGGAATTGTACTACATATATTCATTTCTGTATGAATTCAATTAAAAAATCAAATTGGATCATCATGTCTAACAAACCCCTAAAATGAATAACGAAATCTATTCATAAACATTGCAAGGGTGCAAAGTCAACAAACTTATCTTGGTGGTTAGTTTTTTTTTTTCATGCGAATAAATTTGGTTAAAATGGTAGATAATGTTGATCAAACCCACTATTTTGGTGATTACCCTTGAACTAAATAACCTACATGCATGTATAACAAAATCGTCGTTTCACATTCGTGTTCAAAAATGCCTACCATATGAAGAGGGGAAAAAGAATACAAAATTCCGCATCGATGATGATTATAGCAGTGCCCATAACCCACACACATTTGTAACAACATTGCTGTATAAAGTGTGTGCACAAATTGTCATGGTTTAGAGGTCGTAGAGCATAGATATCGAAGCATATACTCGTTGGAAGAACATGTATCGCTTAAATCTTGATGTAATCTTGTGATTGCTTTCTGCAATGATTTCAGAGAAGGAAGCAAATTCCTTGAGTTTTGCTGAATTGAATGACCATGGCATTTAGAGAGCTCCTGAAAAATGATATATAAAAATTTATTTTATTTTCATGTATCACAACCATCACAAGTATACACACTAGTGGAAAAGAAAATGGAAATTTTATACAATTTACTTATGAACCGGTCAATTGTAATTATGTTTAATTTCTAATGGGTCAAATTGGCAATAAATATTAATAAAGATAGCTAAAGAGAAACACGTCAAACGTAACAAACTAACAATTAGAATTTTATGGTTACAAACATACTTTTTTGTAATCATATGGACACAAAAATCATTTAAAAGCCTTTTTTTACTGAGCAAAAGTGTTACATGTCAACCCCAAACCAACCCATTTTGACGTACCGCCCTGACTTGCGGATATACATTTTATTTCTAACAAGTTAAATTGTGAAAAAAAAAAAAAAAAGAAATAGCTAAAAATCTAAACAGTTCAAAAGTCAGCCAAAACTGGCTTTGCTCAGACAATTAAAATATTACTATAATGATTATTTTTTGCAATGATATATAAGGCAAATTATGAATAAAAATATTGAAAGCAAAGTGTTTGACCTGGCCTGATTTGACATGTAAACCTACTGCCCAAACCACCCACTTTACACCTATACTCCAGATTATGCATATGGTATAGCGATACTAGAGATGCATAAGCATATGATAGAGTAATATTAGAGTATGCATATGGTATAGTGATGCATATAATATAGTGATACTAGAGCATGCATATGCATATGATATAGTAATATCAGAGTATGCATATGGTATAGTTATGCTATAGAATGCAATATGCATACAATATAACCATACCTGACACCATCGAAGAATGAATTCCAAATGAGGGCAGTTTTCCAGGAGCTCAGCAAAAGTCTGAATCAATCTATTTAAATATTTAAAAGGGATTGATGCAACAACAGCTTTAATGTCTGCGGGAGCAACAGCAATGATGCATTTTTTTATCAAGTTGTCTTCATTTAACCGTAAACTAAGGATTAAAGCTCTGCTTGGTTGATCTTCACTAAGAGCTGCTTCAATTGCCTGTGTTAAAGATGAAGAAGTTATGATTAGTGAACTATTATCACCATCAAATAATTTGCTTTTGGGGGTGTTTGGATGTGTGTTTTGAAAGTGATTATGAGATATTGAATTCGTAGAATCATATAACAGTTGTGATAAATTGGGTTGTTGGAGACAGTGTTTATGCTATTTTAAGCTGGAAGAATATGATAATAAGTTATTTGGGTTTGGAGGTTATGATCAGTTAAGAACCAAAAGATAGAATAACCAAGAAGGACATATTCTGTGAAAAAATTAAGAAATTCCTTGTAAAATGGGAGTAGAAATGTCATAATTAGGTTTGTCTAGGTCATTTTATTTAACACTTCGATAATCAGTTTTGAGGCAATTCATAAGAGACAGAATATCCAAAGCTGACTATTTAAGCAGAATCTGCTTATCAAAACATGAAACTCATCATCCAAAACTGATTATTTGACCAATATATAATCATATTAGCAAAAGCAGAATGTGTTTATCAAAATATAAAAACCAATCAATACGACTTAAAATCCCAATAATTAGATAATCAATTTCAAAACTCAATCTCTGATTACCAAATGCTTCGATAAATAACTTCCGTACCTCAGGGGTAACATCAATATCAAGATCTGTGGGGTCAAATATGAAATTATCATCCATTGAATAAACCAAAACCCCTTCAGTTGTTGCAGCAGCCCAACTACGGCCTGTAGGTGCAATTTTTAAACATTTAGTTCTAGCAATGGGCCTTCCACGGTTAGGCATTGACCCTGGTAGATCATAACTTGAGTTGACCCGGGTTTGTTTATCAACACCATCATCTCTGTCACTACTATCATCATCAATCAGATTTAAAGGACCAGCATCAGTCATGTTCTTGGAGTTTAGTACATCAAGAACTCCGTCTAATGATAGATTTAGAGTTATTTGGAATCTGCGAAGCAATACCTGTAAATTAACGAGAAATGAGCTGCTTCAGTGGGGCTAAAATGTTTATGGGATGTAACGTTTTATCAGTAATTATTGGATTATTGGATATAAAAACCAAGAACGTTAAGGAAAGTGATGATAAAGGGAGCTTTAAAACATGTTGTATAAGGGCTTATCAAAACATATTTAGCCTGCACTTCACATCAAAAGTTGCAAAAGGGGCGTCTTGGATAATGCCAAAGGGATGAAAAAGGCTAGAGTAAATGGGGAGAAAATTTGAGATTGCTACTTGCCTACCTCAAGCATAAACTTTCTAATCTACATTTTAATTTAATTGCTACTTAGTTGCTAGATTCCATTTGCTTGATATATTATAAAATACATGGAGAAAATCAAAGCTGCAAAATAATTTTCAAGAGAGAGAATAAACGAAATTAACCTGATCAGCAACATCATACATACAGATGTATCTACTGCTTCCACCAGCTAATATATAATTCCCATCAGCAGAATATGACAAGGTTGTGAAACATTTTCCAGAAGTAGAATTGGCGGCTGTTCTACGGTCAGTCATCAACCGCCCTCCAGCAATGTCTCGTCGCCCCTCAATGGTGTACATTAACAATCCATCGATTGGATCCCAGAAATGAATTTGTCCATCTAATGTACTGCAAGCTAATTGCTTGCCATCTGGACGATAAACAACTGTAAGAACATCATGAGTGTGTGGAAATGTTTCAACCGAGCCTTTTCCATCAAAAACATCCCATAATCGAACGGTCCTATCCCAAGAAGATGAAGCCAGAATTGCCTGCAGTAAATACAAAAATACTTAATTCATAAACTATAGACAAAAGAAACCAAATATTCAAGGGGTGATTGATGATCAATTTCATTGCTACCGCAACAACACCGATTATTTGAAGAACAGCTAAAATTTACTTATATACACCTCTTTTCAACCCAATCTAAAGACTTTTCACCAACTTTCATCATTAACTATACTAACAAGAAAAAGATATAAATGTCAACAATATATAAAATAAGCTTTCATAAAAAGGCTTTTGGTGTGTAGTCAAAAAACGATTATGTATGATAGAAAACAAAATTTGCATAGTTTGAGTTAAAAGATTTGATACTATATCAATTTTAGTCGATCTATATACTAGTGCCATAAATTATCAGAATTTGCCACTAAAACATCTGATCATTAGATTACTACAACTTCAACAGCAGACAATCAAGCAGAAATTACTTACATGTGTAGGAGAAAACATCAATCCATGAACTGGACCTTCATGACCACTAAGGACATCCAACAATCGGCCAGTCTTCATCGACCAAACAAAAATCTAGAAAAGAACAGAAACTAATAAGACAAGTTTCTAGACAATAGAGCTCAATTATGTTAAAAAAATACGCCACAACCAATACCTCAAATGAATCAAGAGTTCCAGCACAAATCACTTCACCACTTTGATCGGATGCTAAAGAAACAAACTGTCTAGATGAAGGGGTTGTAAATGTCCTAAAATTTCGATAACGAAACAGATCCCATGCACGAACAGTACCATCTAAAGATGCACTCAGTAAACAGTGGTTGCTAGCCATGAAATGAAGTGCAGTAACTGCATTTGTATGCTCAGAAAATGTCACAAAACAGAACCCTGATGACACTGTCCAAACCTATACAAAAAACCATTTTGTTAAGATATGCATATCAATACTATAGCAAATGATACAACGTCTTCTTCTAATTTAAATCAAATTGCATACTCACCTTGATTTTATTATCATCTGCACCAGTCGCCAAGAGCTGTGAATCAGGTGAATACGCAATCGTATTCACATCAAAGTAATGTCCCTGTTGCTTCAATATATAACTCTCCGACTTCCACTCCCAAACAAGCAACTGCCCAAGTTTCGCACACCCAAACGTCAACCAATTCCCAAGCTCATTAAAAGTAGCCGTCGTAATCTTCTCCCTCGATATAGACAACAAGTGTATACAAACAAAATCAGGCATTTGATACAACCCAAACACACCATTCGAAAACCCAACCACCACAATCTCCAAACCTCTATGATAATCACAAGAACTCAACTTAGCAGGAGCTTGCATAAAGTAATCCTTTTTAGCCAATTCCCACTTCCCCTTATGCAACAAAGATGCACCACTTTCTTCCTCAAAATCACCACCATAATTCTTCCTTTTCTTCACATTAACATCCTCATCCACTTCCATACCTTGTTCAGGAGTCCCAGGTGATTCAGGCTCATCACGCCTCTCATCATTTCCCTCATAACTCCACCCGAAAATCGCACCATCACGCGACAGCGTATAAACCCTAGACACTTCCTTCGTCTTCTTCTCAACCCCAAAAAACGCACCAACAATCACATCCCTGTGCCCTAAAAACACAAAAGGCTTACTCACACCACTCAATTTCCTCAAACAAAACAGCCTCACCGTCAAATCCTTCGAACCAACAAGCAAATACTCCGAATCAGGACTCCAATCAATCGCAGTAACCTTATCATTACAATTCGCAAACGTCTTCACCAACTCAAACGGAAAAAACTCCTTCTTAAACCCCGGCGACCTCCAAATCTGCACCAACTTCCCCACACCAACAGCAATCAACAAACCATCAGGACTAAACTTCAGACACGACACGGTGTTCTTAAACGTGATGCGGTGGAGGACGGCGCGGCGGCGGAGGTTGACAAACAGGCAGCGGGAGTTGTCGTCGACGGCGAGGAGGAATATTCCGTCGGGAGAGGCGGCGATTCGGGAGATGTTGGAGGAGGCCTGAAAAGGTAGGGTTGTGGTTTCGGATTTGACGAGGTCGGTGACGGAGATGCGGTTTCCGACGGGGGATACGAGGAGAGTGTTGTTGACGACGATGGTGTTTCCGCCTCTGTACGGAGCTCCGAGGAGGTTTTGGAAACGGTAGTTCATGGTAAGGTGGAGTGTCGAGAGGTTGAAGACGACGGTGTGGGTTTTCAGTGAAGGGGCTCTGGTTCTTAAACCCTAGTTAATGATAGGTTTTTAGTTTTGATGACGTCAGCGAAGTTGATAGCTTTATGTTGAGATTTGAGGATTAATTTTTATGTTTTATTAAACAGCAAGGGGTTCTTCATTTTCACCCGTCAAAAGAACATGTATACATGTTTAGAAACCTAGGTATTCCATGTAGGAATGAATTTTGATTGCTTGACCGTGTTATCTTTCATCAATTTTTTGATGTGTTGAACTAGCGAAGTCGAAGTCTCAAAGGTGCCTTCACCTCATGTTTATGAGTCTGACCCGATTTTTATTTGTACATGTTCCTACAAAGATAAAATAAAAGTAGGGTCCAAAGTGTCATTTGGAGTGGTAGGTTGCCTCTTCTATTCCCATGACCAAGCAATCTTATTTTTTGTCAAATGGTAGCAGTCTTTGATTAAAGAGAGCCTATCTTAACCGAGGCGGTATATACGAGCAAACAAGGAGTAAAAAATGGAGTCAACGAGCCATAGATCATGCCAAAATTTAATAGAACCACCACTAGCCACAAAATTTTCTTATGAGCATTTTAGTGTCATCATCATACTTAATAAGATCCTTCTCAATTTTTGAGATTCCAAGTAAAAGTTATGATCTTATGAAGCACTAAGTTAGGATGTTTATCCAAACCCTGTCACATGACAGGTTGTTTTTTTAATAACATTTTTAACATGTTCATAAATACATTTAGTTTCTAAATTTATTAACAACTTGGAGAGTAGAGGGACCAGTTGAGCGCACGCCTCGTTCATTTAATGATTTAATTATTTTTTTCTAATTAACTTTAGATTTGACGTCAATCATTACACACTAATTATATTAACTAATTACCGCCGTTAACAGATTTTAACACCTATTTGTATTCACATTCCAAAATATAACAACCACGATTAACAACTGTAGGTATAACAAAATGCTAGCCCCGCCATATAACTCGGTTACTAATACTAGTTCTTCAATAAAACATAATTCCTACTTATTTATATTCAATGGATACGAGGTGTTCTACTTCAACGCAATCTTCATCTTATAAACACCCAATAACACATACCACAAGAACAAACCGTCCCAAAATCTTTATTTTACACCAACAAACTCAAATACACTAATACCATACATACTCTCAATCAAAAACTACTAATCCCCCCCCCCCCCCCCCCCCCCCCCCCCCCCTTTAAACCTCGAAATGTGTATAATGTCCTTATTCAATTACCATTTTACCCTTCACGGTTCTAGTTGCAAGAAAACATAAACATCGTGGCGATTATCAAGCTCCAAGCCTCGCATTTAACCATTGACAGACGTCTTCCATTTCTTTAGGGACCGTGTAATGACCAAGCCTAAAAATCAGAAGGGATCATAATGTAAAACAGTTAAGTCGTTGATTGTCATGGTTGTAATAAGGTCAAAAGAGTCATTATAATCAATACCCTTCATATGTTTTGAAGGTAAAATATCTGAATCCAGCTGAGCTTAAGATTTGAGAGGACCTCTCTCCGAAGTTGTATGGGACAACTTCATCACCTGTAAATTACCAAGTTAAATAATTTAATTATGGATAGAAGTCTCGAGTAGGATGGGCCGGATAATAGGTCAAAACAGGTAATTTTTAGAGCAGGGTAAAAATGGTTTAAGAACTATTATGTTACTAGAATTTTTGAAATAAAGCCATTGTGGAGTTTATGCATTAGGAATACACTTTGACTCTTTGAGTGGCTTTGACCCGTTTGACTTGTTCAACCCGTTTTCATTTGGCTAATTTTAAGATTGCTATTTAACCCATTAGACGTCAAATATAGATCAAACTGACCCGTAAGAGATGAAAAAGAACAACTCAAATTGACCCATTTATCCATAAACAGGTCGAAATTGCCACAAGTTTGAATTGCATACCGAGTCCATGACAGAGCAAGATGGGCAATGAGGCAGCACGTCTAATAGCGTCATGTGATCCTTCTATCACATTTCTTAAATTCCTGCAATACATCTACTAAATCTTAATATTCAACCTCACGTAGCTCCATCACATAAACTTTTCATCAAAATAAATTGGTGCAGTTTAGTGAAGCAAATGGGGAACTTTGTGAAGCAAAATTGGTTTATTACACAAAATGTAACTTACTTTCACCTTTTCGTCAATGCATACAAGAAAAAAAAAAGGTTTTTTCTTCACATTTTATGCGACTTACTTCCAATTTTTTTAATCATTGTACACAGGTAACCTTCTATAACAGGTAGAATGGTGACGTGGCACTAGTTTTCTGACGATGCATGATATAGAATATGACTTGCATACAAAGGTCGAAGCTTGAAAGTACATTACATACAACACAAACAAATATGTTTTTTCTTATATAAAGCGACAAACGATGAAGTAAGTTGCGGTTTGGTGTAGTAAAACCCCTAATATTTTGTAGTGATTGCAAATTTGCAGATGGGCAAAGTGAGAATCAATTTGACAAAAAAAGAGGAAATTGGAAGGGCATTTTAGACAATTTACCGTCCAACTGGAAGCCAGCCACTCAATCCTACAATAGCTTTTAAGTTAACTGGGTATGGGCTGCCATTTCCATATCTTCCATGGACAAAACAAGTTGCCGAATAAAGTGCACATGCAGCACCCATACTGAACCCCCCGATACCAAGTTTAACTGTTAAAAAAATAGTATAATTATGACAACAACAAAGTTAAGTTTATTCAACATATGCATTGAATTCATGATAAATTAATCTATCAAACACCATAAAACAAGGAGCTCAGATAGATAATTGCATCTCAGTTGCATAAAAATCAAAGAAAAACAAAAGGTAAACATACAGAAAATTTTATGTTTATAAAGGTAAATTTTTTAGAAAAAAACCAACTTTGGTCCAATTCCTATTGCGGAAATAAAAACTCAAACTTTCATAAATTTTGATTTAAGGTATTTCAACTTCATCTCAGGGAAAAGAGAAGCCAGCATGGTCAAAGTTTTTGCCATGCCATCTGCCACATCATCAATTTTGACATGATAACATACATAAATAACCTAAAATGCATGTTTTGAAAATTTGAGGGTTTTATATAAATCTTTTAAAGTTGGGGTTTTTTCTACACAAAGAAAAAAGATGGTTGCCTATAATACAAATTAAACCAAAGTTAGTTACCATTTTATGCAGCAAATCCCTTTTAAAATATGTAACAAAACCAAAATGGTTTTCACCACAAATTAAATCTGTATCAGTGAAACTAAAAAAGGTAGACAATTTACCATCAGAGGGCTCTGTTGATAACAAGTTTGCTATGTGTGAAGCTGAAGTATCTAAACCTTCAACATCCTTTGGACCATCTTCTGAGAGCTCTCCCTCATCAAACCCTGTAATGAACCAAAAGATATTACCAAATATTATTTTAATAATCAAGCAATTGTTCAAATACCTATAAGAAATGATTATTTAGTGTTTCAATCTTGATATCTTACATGCAGTGCATGGAAATCCACCAAGCACAGTCACCGGGCGAGTAGGAGCAGTTGGGCATATCCACTTAATCTGCAACACATTATATGTATATGATAGAATACATTAAACATGTTCAAAAGATAGATTTTAAAGGAAAAAAGAAAAAAGTTATTATAAAGGCATATGCTTACGTTTGGGAGAGGGAGGTTGTCCAAGAGTTGAGACCAGCTGCAACAAGAAGCACAATGTAATAAGAAATTATAATCCTTGATCAGGACTTTGTGTATTTGCTAATCATGACGCTAGCACAAATATGATTACAGAACTATTCATTCAAGAAATAACTCTTTTGGTGACTTTCTACACATATGGCATGTTTCTTTAAGCTCATTTTTATTAATTGACTGGTTAAAGATATAACATAACGACTCATTGATAAGTAAACGGGTCAAAGTTGTCCCCTCTAATGCTAATGATCATTTACACGGTTATTATACAGTCCAAGAATAATCTTATCTTTGAATAAAATGATTATGAGGTTTTATGCATTGAAATTGCACATTGGGTGACTTTCGACCCAATTTGACTTGTCTAGTTAAGCTGTTGTTTTTAATTAAAAGCTGGAGGTATAACATAACCCGAATTGACCCATTCACTTATGAACGAGTAAAAAATGCCACCTTTAATATTGCTAGTCATAGAATTCCAAAAAAAAACAATCCTTTCTTTGTAATCTAAGGGAAGCTAACGTCAGATTGCTATAATGGCTCAAGAATCTCATGAGTTAGTGGCATGTGTCCCTATTTACTCATATATTATACAGACAATACTACCTCTTTTTTAATAAATAAAATTATTTGTTTTTTTGTGTAACCGAATAAGATAAGAATAGACAAACGTACGACAAAGACAAAAGGACATTTAGTTTATAAATGATTTCACATCACCAAATACTTTGCAACTCTGTTATGGAAGGAATATGTTAATCAGAATAAGAATATCAGAAATTCCTGTTTTTGATACACAAAAAAGTATATTGTTTGCAACTGTTGAAAACAAATTTGCTAAAACAACCATTGAAAGTGATACAAAAAAACATAGAATTATAAAAAAGAAATAGATGGTAGTTTGTTTATTAAAGTTGGTCCCAAAATTACTATAACCAACATAATCATGAGTAGACAAATTTAACATTTTGAACTATCAAAAATGTCTAGCACAAACAGCAGGAATATATATATATCGCTTTACCATGTTCCCTGCAACTGATTTAAGCAATAAATTGATTTGTACATGTAAGCAATTGATTATGTCCTGCTTATCTATAGCAAAGCCATAAAGTCTATTAAGAAGGTGTGAAATATATAAATTAATTTTTTTTCATGAGCTCTTTTATTTATGATTTTATATATCAAAATTTTATAACACTTATACTATCTAAATGAGGAAGGCGGTGATCGCTTGGCTAGCTAGCAGGTTGGGTAACGGGTCAAAATAGGTAAATGTCGAAAATGACCATTCAAGATAGGATGTGTGCATTAGGCCCAAAGTGGCCCACCCTCCGCACCCCATGCATGCAGGAGTCATATGCACTGGGTTTGCCCAAATCAACCCATTAAGAAGTAAAATGGGTTAGAACAATCACCTCTAGTTATAATGCTATAGGGATATGCATAAGGAAAAGTTAAACAAGATAAATAATAAAATGTACAAAGGTATATTAGCATTCAAAATTCATTAATCATTTAATCTACCTGGAGCCATTATCACCAAGACCATGCAACCAAACTATCGTTGCTTGGTGCTTCCCTTTTGGCCTCACCACATATGTCCTACCAAACTCCACCGTTCTCCTAGCAGTTCTGCTACCTAAAATTTGCAACCAATGCACAGAACATAAAACACCCGGTCCACAACTAAACACCATTTTAGGGGGTGTTTTGGATTTCTTATTAAAATTAACATCTCTTTATTACTTTTTTTAATATGATCAATTCGTAACTTGCTATAATAAGCATCAACTTCAAAATGCTTACTCAAAACAATCTTATTCACTGAAATAATTAGATAAACAGTTTGGAAAAGTGATTATAGAAACACCCTCAAAACAGGTTATTGATGTATGAAAAGACAATTAGAAAATAAAAAATTTCAATAAAAATATTGAATGCAATAAAGTGTTTGAACTAACCAGAACCACTGCAAGCATTTGTGTAGCTCATGTTTGAGGAAAATGTAATAATGAAAATTCACCACTTTCACTTTGTACCAGTGAGAAGCTGCTTCTGCAATTTATAGGCAGACCGGGTACTCAGAAAAGGAATATAACATGTGAAGATTCAACTGTAAACCAGCTAGACAATGTGCCCAGAATCCAATAAGAAATAAGGGCATCCATCAAAAGCAATAAATCTTATTCATTATCAAAGACATGTAGAGAGAGAGAGAGAGAATCATATGCAGAAACATACAGAGCACAAATATAAAACTAAGGGTCCTAATGAATTTACAGAGAGAATTTATGCTTTTGGTAGTGCAGTTGACATAAAAGAAAAAAAAAATAAGCAGGATCCATATAAACCCTACAAGAAAGAATATTACTGAAAAATGACAACCAACATCCTGTTTGGCTCTATTTTCTCTTCTTCAATCATTTGTTTATGCATTTCATGATGATATATGGGTACCCATTATCTTAAAAATGTGAACTTGAACTTTCTGGCTCATCATCATTGCCACTTGTGACAATCTCTCAATACGTGAACAATCAAGAATCTGCAATATTGGGTCTTATTCTTAGGAATGTATGCATAGTTGCAAACAAATGTGAATTTTAATTTTCTGGTGTTCACTGTTGCTTATTAAAAATGCTTATGCCTTTTTAAATAATCAAAATCAGATAATCAACCGTAAAAATGCAAATGAAAGAGATAGTGATAGTGTTTGGATTCACGTAAAAACATGTAGTAATCAAATAATCATTTGTTCGAGTTTTTAGAAATCTGATTATTAAATGACTTGCTAATTGTTAAGTAATTAAATCATATTTTGAATAAGATAACTCTAAATCTGAACACAGAATATCAACTTATTGGAAATATATTATTGTCACCCTAAGTTAAACTTGTAATAATCAAACAAGGGAATATGCCACCTAATAATAGTTTCACTAGAGAGCGACTCAAGCTTTTTTTAATTATAAAAGCTACTCAAATTTCAGTATAGGATTATGTAAAGATAGCCTAAACAAAACAATTATGAAACTTTATTACTAAATTATTATTATTTTCAAATCCAACCAAAAGTAACATGTAAATATGAAGAAATAATTAATCAACAGTAACCAAGTTACATAATTGCTTCATTTAATTCACTAAGTTTAATTGTATTTAGTAACAATGTAACAATATATAAACTTTGTTACTATTTCATTTATCCTGGGTTTAACCATTTATGAAATATTTCATAGTCCCCATAATCCATAAGTCATCTTGATGTTTAATGGTGTATTCCTCAGACCAACGTGTGAGGGTTCAAATATACGACGAGCGGGTTTGGTGGTGTTAAATTTAGTTTCATTTTCTTCTTTCCGAACAACACCACCAAGATTTTCTAGATTAAAATCATCACATTAAAATCATCACATCATATGTCCTGCTAGAACCAAGAACCCGCAACTTTTTAATTAAAAAGTACATCACTCACCAACATAATAATATTTCATAAGAATGTAATGTAATTTGTTATCCAATCCCAAAACAGCCTTATGGTTGTTTGGCAATATCTGAATGATTAAATGCTGAACCAATAACCATTAATTGCTGAACCATTAAGAGGTTTGAACCATTAAGAGCTAGTATATCGCTTAACTATTCAAAGACAAATGTCTGACCAATTTAGATAAGAGTTCTTAATCATTCAACATTAGAACTCTTAACCATTCAACATTAGTATAATGCTTAATCATTCAGAGGCAAATGTCTAAATCATTCAGAGGCAAAACTTAAACTACAAATGCAATCAAATGCTAATCCTTTTTGAGGATAAAATGTATGGAGCACCAACCTGAATTCGTGGGTGCAGAAGAGGCATAATGATTAGGAAAAGTATGTGGACTTTTATTAATCGGTGAAATCTGTTTCTCTCTCTAAATCTGCAAATCGCTTTTGTTGCTGGCCACTTGCATCCGAAGGTTGTTGTAAAGTCTCGAGGGTCATAATTAGGGTTCTTGTTTGTTTTATGTGGAATCAGGAATCCATGAATCGACCTCAGTTGCACCTGCAAATCACTGTTTCTATTTCAAATTTCGACTCATTTCACACCCACGGTTTTCGGTACATTCCCCGTGCCCATATTGGGGACCTACTGGAGCCACCGCAAACCCTAGAGTAGCAAAATAGAAACTTACATATAAATTTCATTTTTATATATAAAAACAAATACTTTTACATATAACTTTAATAAAAATATTCATATTTATAAATGTACACACATTTTTGGCCCGAAATTTCATGCTTTTCCCTTGAAATTCTGATTTTGACCAGGGAGCAGGAAAAAAAAAAAAAAACAAGTTGACAGACTTCGACAGCCTTAGAAAAATTGATCCGGTTACTAGCGATTAGTGCCGATTAGTGCCACCTAGGACCGACTACCGATTTTTGGTACCGATTAATTGAAATCGACAAAATAATGGGCCGACTACTGATTAATCCCCGATTAATCTGCCGTCTATACCAATTTTTACAACACTGTTCTTAACTCAAGTACTTAAATCGAGACATCTTAAGATTTTATTAAAACAAGAGACGTTCTGACAAAAAAAAAAGATCCTGATTGAGTTAATGGGTTTTCTTTAGTAGATGATCTCAAGTTCGGGACTGGTGTATGAGCTTTTTTTCGGGAACTTGTTAGTCTATCAGTAAGATTTCATACTTGACTAATAGAGATGATTGGGTGGGTGAGTGGGTCAGTGACTTGTTATGATCAAATTAGTGATTTGAACAAAATAATAATAACATAGAAAGTTGTTCCTAAGGCTATCTGGTATACTCAGTGTTTATGGGCGTTAGCGTCTATATGGCACGTGAAGGGAGAGAAACACTACCCCTAGGAGCATTAACAACGTTGATGAAGGAACTCCCACGGCTTAACAGTGTGAATGAATGTAATTATTTATATAAATTATTACCCACAATCATATTGCACAGTAATACAAACCATCAAGTATTTACACACGGACAATCATGAACTTAAACAACCTATATAATTTTTACGGGTGGAACACTCTTAGGCCAAGTTTCAAGTGTTTTCAAGTCAACTATAAACACCCCAAACAATCCAAGCATCGTTTATTTAACTGGTTTGGATTGCCGGTTGACAGAAAAATAAAATAAAAGATTAGTAACATATATGAGTTTTTTAAGTTTTTTTTAGTGTTATGTTTTCTACGCTTTATGTTTTTTATTATCACTTCGTTTTAATTTGCATCGTTTCTTATTGTAATATTAATATTATTTTTCCTATTAAATTTGTTAATATACTATACAACAATACCATAAAAAACAAGTGATATTTTTTTCTTACAAAAATCTTTTAATAATATTTTAAACACGAAAAACAACATACTTTCTATTTTTTTTATAGAAGTCTTTCACAACTTTTTAAAAATTAAACCTATTTTCCATTTTAAACTTAAAGAAAATTGTGAAATCTTTTTTAGGCCAATTTGGAATCGATCATTTGGTTGGTAAACATGTTGACTAAATACACATCACATCATTATCTACTTCCTTTACATTTCATGAAACTCCTTTTAAATAAACCCATCCCCTACTATTGGGATTTACAAGTTAGAATTCCACTTATTTGGTGCCCAAGAGATAATTCCACCTATCCTACCCAGCAAACACTTTGAAACAAAAAACAGTAAAAATTTCCTCTTCAAAATCTTGTTGTCTACAAACATTGGAACAAAAAATAAATAAAAAAGTGACTACATGACCCCTCAATTTCGAATAGAGGAATATTTCTATTTTTCGCCAGTTAAAAAAAGAATATTTTTATTTTTATTTAAATTTGTTTGGTGAAAAAAATCTGTGATGAGCTTAACAACTTCAGATAACAATAATAATCAAGTTTATTAATATTTTATTTATAATTATTCAAAGTCTTTTTTTGTTCCTTTAAACTCACTTTAAGTTTCACTAGCTGTTTTGTCTTATCTATTATTTTTATAAATGTTTAAATTTTACAAAATTTATTGAAGCAAATGAAACATATATGAATTATACTTATGATTTTGGTTATCAACTTTTTTTCCGATTAGATTTGATTTAATGATTATGAAACTCGATTATGGTTTAGTAACTTTCTTTACTATTACCTCAAACTTCAAGTTAACTGAAAAGAAATCTTACTTATTAGTAACCAATATTCATTCTAAACAACCTCCTTGATGCAAAACTTCAAGTGTTTAATCATTTATTGTTTCTTATTCAAACAATTAATAAAATGATGCCTTAAAATGTGAAAGACGTGTTGTATAAATAAAGTTATTGTAAAAAGTAGTTGTTATATTATTGCTAGAGTAAATTATCGATTGGCCTTGTGGAATGTTTTAATCATTTTATTTAAGAATTTTTACATATTTCCCATTCCTAAAACCATAAATTACATATTTCTCCAAGCTAAAATATTAATTACATATTTCCTCTTTCTTAAACATATATATTACATATTTATCCATTTCAATAAAGTTTATATATTAAATTATTATTTTACCTTGTTTTTACTAAGAGATTTTCACATACTAATGTTTTATTATTATAATTGTTTAAAACTTTTAGCAATTATGTTTTGTAATTGAAGTTATACCTTTGTTATTGGTTGTTGTTTTTTTGAAATAAAGTTTTAAACAAGATGAAATTTTGTTGTTTCTATTTATATAGAAGACTCGAACTTGAGAAACTATGTAATTGATAGTCGTTGAAAATGAAATGTGTAAAAATAATTTAGTGTAAATACGAGTAATATAATCATTCAGTAAATAATTTCAATAAAATGAGTAAATATGTAATATATATGTTTTAGAAAGGGAAAATATGTGATTGATTTTTTAATTTAGGTAAATATGTAATTAATGACTTTAAGAAGATGAAATATGTAAATGCCCCTTTTATTTAATTGATATATTGATCATCTCTGAAACGTGTAACACTAATAATCCTTTATGTTGGTGTCATTTAAAGTTAACATTTAACAATACCATAAGCAACACAAATGAGAAAAAAATGCCCATTCATACAACAAACTCAACTTATTCTTCGTGAAATGCTATCCCACGCTCTATATTATATCTCACTATCTTTGTCGTCACGCCCCTCTTCTTCTCTCTCCTCTTGTCGTCACGGGACACAACTTGTCATGACCACAATTTCCTACCAAGTGGGTTCAATTGTGGGAGAAGAATGTCATTTTTAACTTTTGTTCTATAATAATAAATAACTTAAATCGTTGTAATCGTGGGAGAAGAATGTCGATTTTGACTTTTGTTGATGTTAATAAATTAACATGCTTAATGCTTGCTAAAGTATTCGCGGATTTTGGCTTTTAGCAACTTTTTCTCCCTTTATTTGCGTTGGCTTTATATAAGCAAGTCACTAATGTTATAATTAATGTATCTTGCTTTGATTTTTTTGCTAAAATATATTGTAACTAGCTTTAGTAAACCCGTGTATTACACGGGTTGAACAAATAAAACATTAAATATAATAAAAATTTATCAAGTATTAAAAAATAATAAATATTTTATTTCAAAACAAACCGTATTAAAAATATCATTTTTAAAAATTTTCTTATTATAAATTTCAATTTTAATTATTTTTTGTTTATAAAAAATTAACTTTTTAAAAACACTAATTTTAAAAAAATTTGATGTTTTGTAAAAATTTCTTATTCTATAAAAATTATTTTTAGAAATAACATTAATAAGAAGATCTTTTTTAAATTTATAAAAAAAACTATTTTTATTCTAAATAAAGTTAAATAATATTATTGATAATTAAGGTAATTATTTAATAGGAGAGAGAAACGGGAAAATTTTGATGAGAATGAATGTGATACCGCCACGTGTCACCCAAATATACTCTTTTATTAGAGTAGAAAGATTATTGAAATAGAAAAGTCATCACATAATCACCTGTTAATTAGATAAGATTCTTTAATGTTTAAACCACAAGTTTTAATGATCGGCTAGGAACGTCAGTTTAGTTACATGCTAATAGACTATGCATGAGATGTAACAAATAAATAATGGAAAAAATAGCGAAAACTGTGTTTTCCACTAACTTTAACACACAAATAATAATGTGTAATTATGAATTAATTAGTTGGCAATCTCCTTGAATAGAGCTTCGTAACAAAAGAAAGTGTTTCCAAAGTGAAGCTAAGATGTTAAGAAATCAATACTCAAAGTAATAAGATTGATATGAAATTTGAAGTGAGAGAATTAGTAAAACCTTGTCTCATACAGGTGGATGAACAACGTTAGAGTAATATATGAGAGTTTTCATTGGATATCATTTCCTTAACAATAAGCGGGAAACCAAAATAGTGGCTCCTATCGATTTTTCATCTTGTCTGCTAGTTGACTTACCACTGATGCACTTCCAACCCCATTGTTCTTGATGGTTATTACCATTGGTCTAGAAGAGGAATAGAAGCTTAATTACCTCATTGTAGAAGGGAAGCAGACCTGAAAGTAGAGAAAACAAAACCCCAAACGTGAAATTTTCTAATTTATTTATTACTGACTTAATAATAGTAACTGATATTTTCTAATTTATTTATTTCTAACTTAATTTTTCAACACGTATAAAACACGGGTCGTTAGGCTAGTATCCTAATATAACTAAACGTATATATGTTAATATTAATCCATAGCAATAACATGTATAATAATCCCATTAATACATTCATAAACAAGATCAATGACACATTTGTATTTCTAAATTTCATTCAATCTTGCATCCAACTTCCAAATGCTAATGGCACTCTTAGGCAAAAGAAATCTCAAGATAAATGCTAGCTTAATTTCCTCCTGTCAGCAGCTTTGCATAGGTCTTTGCATATGTGTAATGCACTTTATGATGAATGTAACGAAGTGTAAATACTTAAAGGGCAACAGCCACTGATAAGAAATAAACCACACAACCTATTAAATTAGAATTTTCGGTACATCAGCAGAATCCTTTTAACTGTTTATCTCATTACTAGCCTAACCATTACTTTTTAAATGCATGTAGTGTCCCATCTTCGCGTAATCTCTCAACATCTCAAGAGTCAAAGGCGAACCCTTTAATTTGGGATTTACCTGAAAATTATAGCATACCCAAAATAAGAACATATAAATCAAAATCAATAAATTCATAACTCGTTTAATTCGATTAAATTATTTACTTAAACATATGATTATAACTGAAGATTAAAAAAATATTTGATGGTAAAATACATAAATATTTTAGCTTGATAAACATCTTAATTTGATTTATTGAGCAATATTAAATTCATAATTATATGAAAGTAATAATATAAATCTACTTCTAACCTAAAACTATATGAATTACAATATGGATTATTTTAACACATTAAGACAAGATAAAAACAAAATACGGACTCACTTATGGATTAACTTAATGAGCAACGTGCTCATAACATGTTGAGAAAAAACCATAAATTAGCAACACAGATAGAAAGAAAGAGCGGAGAAGAGAGAATTGAATTGGTCTCTAAAATTTAAAAATCTTGAACATAGTTCTGATCATTTTTTTCACTTATATTTATAATACCTAGGTCTATTAGTTAACAGTTAGTCATGTTAAAAATTATAAAAATAAAATTTTATCTGCATTGACCATCCCTTTAATTTACCTTCTAAACTATAGTATTATTTTTATTAATGAAAGTTTTATAGTTTTCTTATTCAAATTTTTTATTTTTATATTATATTTATTTTTTTATTATTAATAAGTTTATTACTTAATAAAGCATGCTTTAAATACATGAATAAAAAAGTTTTTTAAAACATATTTTTAAAATGTTCGATTTTCAATATCTTTAAATCATCGTTTTCTAAACGTCATTCTTAAAACCGTCTGATTTTTATTTTTTAAAATGGTTTTTTAAAGTTTTTTTTTGAAACCACTCATTTCTATAAACATCTTTTTAAAAGAAACACACACACAGAGAGTTTTTTAAAAGTCACTTTTATACGTCTTTTCTAACATTTTCTAAAACATTTAATAAACAAACTGTTTTAAAATAATATTTAGAAATGAATAATTTCTAATAAAGGTTTAAAAACCGAATGGTTTTAAGAAGGACAACAATGCCTTTAAAAATAAATAAAACGTAAATTACATTGATGAACTCTGTGAGTAAAATAGTTATTTTGATAAATTTAACATTAATAACTGAATTAACAGAGTAGAGACCATTGATAAAATATAAATATAACATTAGAGATTATATTTGTAATTTTAAAACATTAAGAACAAAATCTAAAATTTGATCAAACCACAGAAACCATCCGTGTAATTTACTCTTCTTGTTGAGATAAGTATGAATGACATATACCTCTATTTATAGGTTTTTTATATTAATATAACAGTAACCATAAGATAAGGTTAAGTATATTATAGTCACCATGTTATGGTGCATATATGTGGACTTGTGGAGTCACTATAAATTATGCATTAATAAAAATATTTAAAATTGATGGTTTAGATTTATTTTAATAAGTACAAAATTATGATACGCATTGTAGATTTAGAATGTGACACAATTATTAATATATTAAATTATATTAAAAAGATTATTACTTTTCCAATTGTATATGTTGTCTATATATTAACTATTTTTGTAATAGTTAGCCTCTATAGAAAGAAGTTTTTAAAAAGTTAAAATTTTTTAAAATTTACTATTTGATAGGAAAGATTAAATGGGTTAGTTGTTTTATCAAATGAGAAAAAAATGCTAGAAGAAATTGATTATGAAAATTTTATTGAACAATTTGAATCTAAAAAAATAGAAAAATAAACTTAATCAAAAAAAAAAAAAAAAATACACACACACAAAAATAAATAATAACCAAAGAATTAACAATAATCATTCAAAAAATTTAATAATCACAAAAAATTAATATTTATACATGCAAAAAATAATAATCCGCAAAACATTGTACTCCACCTAACTATAAACTTTTATGTTTATTGTACTCGGTCCCAAACCCGAATAAAGGAGGATGGCTTATAACGTAAACTTTGGAAAGACGTCATGGTTTGCTTAGGGCAGCAGTTAAATCTCTCCTGGTGGGGTTCTCATAACCAATATGTTTTAACAAGACATTCTTCATGTCTCACAATCATAACCTACTATGGTTGCAACATACTAAGAATATGGTTTCTTTAAATACTCAAAACTTATTACACATCACCTAGTCGTGGAACGAAATAATCAACTCAAGGCTTTTCGAAACACTGCTTATTGCAATCAAACATCCGTACAACACAAAGATCATTTCCTAGAGATGGACAAAAAAACCATTTCAGGACCCAAAACTAGTTTATAATCTGATCCAATGTGCTAGACAATTGGTTTCTAGACAACTCAGTCCAAACCCGATTCCAACCAACTTTTTTGCTACCGTTGTGGAATTTCAATTGAGTGCCTGACTCGATCTATACCAGTTCAAGATCCAACCCCATCTAAAATGAGTCCAAAACCAGTTTCGGCCATTGTATTTTTTTCCCTAAAAAATAGTCGTTAACTAGCCATTTTTTCATGTTTTTTTTATCATATACTAGTAGGATGCGTTGGTCACTTTGGACTATTATGCACTATATGTTGCTCTGCTTTGCTCTTTGCTATTGTTTTTATTGCCGACTTCCTTTTCTTTAAGACTAAGACCAATGGCTTTTACACAGTGGGTTCAATCACAATATTTAGAAAGAGTTAAAAACATTATTGTTCCCCAGATCTTGATAAAAATAACTATTTGTTCCTCTAAAATATTAAAAATATCAATGTAACTCAAAATGTTTCATACGTTATTTCAATTTTAGTTCAAAAATTTCATCAGTTGTTTCACTTGAATCCAAAATATTGAATTTGAACAAATGATGAAACTTTTGGATTTATATTGATGTTATTAAACTTTTAAAGAAAATTTTTTTACTTGTGTCAAAACTCAGAGAGTAAAATTAAAATTTAACTCTATTAAAAAAATCAAAAAACGCTTAATATTCTCAAAAACACTAAAAAATAGCTCTCAAAATGACAAAAGTTGGCATTCAACCATCACCGCCGACATCTAGCTAGCGAAAATACAGCCGCCAGCCCTACCTCAACCGGAAACGGGAGGCCAAATTGCGACTGTCTCCAACGCCATCGCCGCTATCACAGGCGCCGATGACCATCGACCATCGCCGCGGCGGACTCTATGTCAACCGGAAATGGAGGAAGCCAACATATGAGGCATAAAATCATGATCTACCAGGGCACAACCGCCTCAATCTCGTCAATCTAGTGGGAAACGGAAGGGCAACCGCCCACATCCCCATCGCCATCGCCATCGTCACCATGACAACATTGAATTAACCTTAAACAATTGTTCCTCCCACAACAGAAATACAAATTTTAAATACAAAAATAATTAACATAAATTTTTTATAAAATGAAAATAATTAAAATTCAAATTTATAATAAGAAAATTTTAAAGATAATATTTTTTAAAACAATATGTTTTAACACAATATGTTTAAAAAATAACTTTTTTGGAAAATAAAAAATAAATAATAAAAAAAAAAGTTTAGAAAATGATATCGTCGTTTTATAACTTTAAATTCTTACTCATACATAATTTCAATCATATGTTATTTTAAAAACCGTTTTATAATTCGTACGTTTCGTTACCAACTACTTAATATTTTATTTATTCAACTCGTGTATACACGAGATAATAAACTAGTACAAATACATATATTATGCATTATATTAGTATATTAGTATATTTGTATGAACATGTGAATACATGCCAAAATAATCAAATACCAATCAACAAATCGGATAAATTCAAAATTCCAATACTTTCAACAAACAACTTGAATACCAGTAGTTCAGTACATCCATATAGCCAACAAATCTGGCCATATGAACCATTTTTGATAGCAAATGAAAAACAAACTGAAGCATCAAAATAGGCAAATAACCAAATGCCCAAATACCAACCAAATAGAAAATATGTTAGCATCTTCTACCACTACTTACCACAACCAAAAAACAAAAAGCAAACTAATAAATGATTTTAGAATTTTGTTGCATCTAATTAACCAAAATACTAAAATTAAGAAATTCCCCAGACAACTTACTATTTGTACCTGTACCACTACTACAATCAATTATACCAGATGCTTTTCTTAGGGAAAGGGGGAGTATAGTTACCCTCATTGACGATGTAAGCAAGGTTCGTAGTGACGTAAGCAAGGCTAGAGGGCCCTTGCGATAGAACACAACTCGCCTGAGGTTCCAATTGTCAGATAAGACAAACAATCTCGGATATAAGGAAGACTCAAATAAGTCTGGCTTCGACGGCTGACGGCAGTCCAAACACCAAGAATAACTAAAAGAGGGAAAATAAACATAAACCCAAATAAAGGTTATCCCCTATAGTCATCAATAATAAAGAAAGTCAAAGTCTATCGATAATATAAGTAAGTATAAAGCTGTTTGAACAGTAAACAAAGGTCAACATATTGCACCAAGAGGGCATGAACCCCATGACCAAGGCAAGGGGGATGGAACAAGGAAGATCATTCACCGGAAATAGGATATATCGATTCAGAGGAGGATCCCCATAGTTGAACATCTTCGAGTATAAATATGACTCTCCAGGCACCCAGGTAAACACAACACACTTGAGCCATTACCTCGTAACTGAACATTTCACTCCTCTTCAAGAAAACTGATTCTCATGCTGGAGATGGATAGCAGGGGAATCCCCTTGCGGTGAGCCTAACCGTTCCTTTTGTCTTGCACGGTTCTCTAAAAGATTGCCAGGCCCGTTTTCTTTTGTAGTAACAAGTGGGGCCCACCGTGGGGCCTTGCGCTACATCTTAAAACGAAACCTCATACCATCTCCTTAAGTTTTGTAAACAAAATTTGAAACGTTATTCAACGGAACATGTCGGCTGAAAACGCCAGGGTCTTGGAAGGCATTCCGCCGATCACTAGACCTGACTCACTGCTAGTCCTCACGGACATGATCGAGCTAACGCTAGAAGGAGTAAGGGAGAATTTCTCCTGACTCCAAGAACTCATTAATGATTACATCCATGAGGAACGCCTCAGAGGAGTAAAGGTTCGCTTGGCGTACAAAGAAGAACCCATCGTGAATTTAACCCCGTTACCCCACTATCAGTGGCATAAACGCCCGTACTCTAGGAGGGGGAAACCTTCCCCACGGATACACCCGCAATAGCTACGTTGCCAGTCACGTCTTACCCACTAATGTTACTATGGGATTTCTCATATCCCCTAACCACTGGAGGGCTTGCAGACTCCTATACTGGCCAAGACGCAAACGCTAGCACTTGGGCACTTAGCGTGGGTCGGAACCAATTGCTCCCTCTTACTCAGACCATACCCATGGAACATCTATTTCACCATCCCTATCATCAACCGCCCCAACTCACTTTACAAACACCCATGATCACTAAGCATTCGGCCAACCAACACATATTCCCTTCTGCTTTCTTCCCGTACCCTTACCAATCTCTAGCATTGCCAAACCATCACAGTATTCTTATACCCAATTCCCTCCACCAGTCATCCCGCCTATGGGAGATAGCGAGATAGAAGATAACTTGTCTCATCCGTATGTGCCAAACTCTCATACTAAGTTCTCACCAAGAATCGCAAACTTTAGGTTCCCTCCAAAAACAAAGATGCCCAGCAATGTCAAGACTTATGACGGCCTTGGCGATCCTGACGACCATCTAGAATTATTTTCAGGAGCAGCCAAGGTGGAACAGTGGTCCATGCCAATTTGGTATCACTTGTTTGTCCAAACTCTAGTAGGGCCGGCTAGGCTGTGGTTCAACAGTCTGACGCCCAGTAGCATCGATTCCTTTGAATCAATAATTTCATGCAACAGAAAAGATACACCAAGAACCCGGTAGAGCTACATCACATCAAGCAACAAAAGGATGAGGACCTAAGGGCCTTCATGGAACGATACAAGTTAGAGGGTCTTAGCATTAGCGGAGCGACGGAGCAAATGCGTATATCCGGATTCATGCATGGGATGAGACCTCGACAACTGATCGAAGAACTCAACAGGCATATTCCGAAATCAATGGAGGGGGCCATGGAAAGGGCCAAGGCATTCTTAAGAAGAAAGGAGGCGGTGCAAAATGTCGATCAGGTCAAAAAAGGCAGGAGCCCAAACTGGAAGAATCCAGGCCACTCTAGCAGGCCTGGAACTCCAAGCTTCCAACCCTTTGTGGAAAGGCGATCCCACCACGCTAGTCACAAGGACAGAAGGCCTTATGAAAGATCCACGCACTTTAAACCCAGATATTAAGAATAGGAAGAAAAAACACTATCGGTACAATTCACGTCCTTGACAAATTCGCCACAGGAGATATTAGCAACAGAAGAGGCTAGGTTCAGTTTTCGGCCTCCCAAACCCATGGGCAATACAACCGACGACAGAAATACTCATAAGTACTGTGATTTCCATGAAGACATGGGTCATTACACAAACGACTATTTTAAACTAAAGAATCGAATCGAAGCTGCCGTACAATGAGGAGAACTAGCGCATCTCGTAAAAGACATTAAAGCAAAGTTACTGCACCCAGTGAAACAAAAAAAGGAGAAAGATAAAGGCAAAGTAAAAGAGATTCTGATGTTGGCAAAAAATGTGGCTATAAGTTCCAAAGGCAAGACAAGCTTGAAGCCACTTGCGTCTATAACTGGCAAGCAAGTAATTAAGTTTTGCTGGGAAAACATAATATGCAGGTACGACCTTCCAGGAAAAATCATAACAACAACGGGTGGCAATTTGCTTAAGAACGTTTCAAAGGCTGGTGCAACAAACTACGAATCAAGTAATGCTTCACTTCAGTGGCTCATCCGCAAGCTAATGGCCAGGTCGAACGCATGAATAGAAGCATTGTTCAAGGGCTGAAGACCAGGCTAGGAAGACATGGGAAGGCTTGGTTGGATGAGTTACCTAGCGTCTTATGGCCGTTACGAACAACTGAAAAAACAAGCACCGGAAGAACGCCTTACAACATGACGTTCGGCTCTGAAGCCATGATCCCAGCAGAGGTGGGCGTCATGTCGGCAAGACGCGACATCTTCAAGAAGGAAGCTAATGATAAAGAAGTGACCCAACCTGGAATTACTAGAAGAAATGAGGGACCAAGCAAGTTTGAGAGAGGCAGCATACAAAGCCAAGCTAGAAAAGTACTACAACTCTCGAGTAAGGAAGGAGTCTTTTCGCCTGGGGGATCTGGTCATACGAAAAAACAAAGCCAGCAGATAAGAGGACGGAGACAAAATGGGCTCAAAATGGGAAGGGTCATACCAAGTAACAGAAGCACATAAAGGAGGGTCATACAAACTCAAGGATATGCAAGGACGAGCGATTCCACGACATTGGAACGTAGTGAACCTTCGAAGGTTCCACGTGTAAAAGCCCTCTCTAGCAAGATCATAACACTACTAGCTTTGTGAAAGAGTCACATCCTGATGTCTTTAGGATGATAAAGCAGAAGGTCATTTTTGTTGTGTAAGGCTAGGGTGCCATTATTTGCAATGTAACCTTTTATGACACAATGTTATGGTTTCTTGTCTTCGTTCACCTTGCTTATCTCATAAAAAGACAAGCATAGCATTTCTCTTTAATATACAAAAAAAAGAATTCGTTATGCAAAAGCAAAACAAGTGAACACACAACTAGTTTGGTAGTAAAATGAGTGATGCCTAACGTATCCTAGTGAAATCTTAGAAAGAACGCTATGGGTCTAAAACCAAAACAAGTTCCGGCCTTGACCTGCTTGTAGAAAGGGTGAACACCTAGAACAATTAGTTTCGTGCGGTCCGGCCTTGACCTACCCACGTAATACTTGCGCACAATTACAAGCTTAGGTAAACCGTCATGAATCAAAAATCAGGCGGGTAATAAGCAACCCAACAACATAAGAAAACATCACACGTTACCAGAAGAACAAACATTGTCTAAACAAACAAATACAGTCATTAGAACCAGACAACAAGTACGTAGAACCCATAACAGCATAGCCACGACAAACACCACATAAAAAGGAAACAAGTTTAAGTTAGGTTACAAAACACAAAAGCACCAAGGCACACATCAAGCTTGAGCTCCTCCATCACCACTTGCCTTGTCAACATCAGCCTCTTTCTTAAGCAAAGCTTCCACAGATGCGATCACGACTTCCCAACACACTCGTAGCCTGATCCACTGGTATTACTCCTGAGTAAGGTACTCCACCAACACCTGAGTATGTGCAGGAAAACAGTTAAACAACATGACAAACAGTTACGGCATAGGCAAGGCAAAATTATCAAGAGGTCCTAACCTTTCACGGATTGGAGTCCGGAGAAACTCGCCACCCTGGCGAACCCAGAATGAAATATGGAAGGCACAAAACTAGAGGTCGGCATAGTAGGGAAAGAAGGCAAGAAACCAGCTTGGGATCCCACACTCATACGGCTGTGCCCAGCCTGAGGGGGAGAATGCCTACTTTTTGCAATCGCAAGTTTCAGGCCTTGCAAAACAGACAATGGCTGATCTACATAGGCTGTGATGTTTTCAAGTTAGAGGTATTTGGTTTGCTGAAAGGAGTAGATGGCTTAAGCTAGGGCATCCTTCGCATCCGGCCGATAGTATATAGTCTTATCAATAGGCTTGCCCTCAACACAGCAGCGATAGCAAGTCTTCAAACTAATGAATAATAAACCCAAGCGATGCGCGACTTTCTAAACCAAAGCAAAAGACGTGTTATATTCAGCACTCCAGTGAAGCTGTTGAACCACATGCTCGAAACCTTGGTAAATGAGCCATTTCCTTTCATTCAAAGACGTCTCAACCTGCTTTTTGAATCCGCGGTTGGTAAGAAGCAACTACGCCATGACATCCTTCATCCTGGCTTCATTGGTGGAAAATTCCTCTTGCTTCTGATGGAAGATAGCCTGTTCTCAAGCAAGAGCAGCCCTGCCTTCTTCCAATTCAGCCCGGGCAGAGACCATAGCATCAGCAACATCGCACTCCGTCACCCGCATGTCCTCAAGCTCCTTAGCACACTTCTCTTTCTCTAGTGAAAAACTCTTCACATCCTCCTACAATTTAGCAATGACCCAACCATTGTTCGTAAGTTTGTTACTCATAGTAGACATCTTGATGTGCGTACGATCACGATGAGAAACACACTCCTTCCAATGGTTGGTAGTAGTGGATATGAGAGACCTAGCTCAGCCCAAGCAATGTTCATTCGATTCTCAACAAGGGCATCATCCAGCATGTCAGTAACAATTATATGGGCAGGGGGAAAAAATGCTGATGATCTTTCCAGTCATAATAAGGTCAGAAAACAAATCTTTGTTGGCAATACCAAAGCCTGGATCAAAGGCAAGGCTAGCCATCTCAGGGTCAAGAAGGTAGCTTCATCAGGATGACCGGGGCTTGTGGACAAGCCTTCACCAACATCCACCCCCTCATTTTTCTCAGGAAAAGAACGAGTAAAAGACAAGGGATCAGGGCTGCAAGTCAGGGGATGGACCTCATTATCACTAGCACGAGGGGTCGAAGTTGGTAGGTCTACCTTTCTCGCTGCCCGCGTGCGAGGACGTTTGGTTTTCTCCTCAATAACAGCCGTTTTCCCTTTCCTCTTGCTCTATTTCTCTTCAGTGGCGTATCTCCAAGTCTGTCTTGACCAGAATTTGGGGTGTCGGATTAGACCCACGAGACAAGGAAGGGAACACGAATAGGTAGTAATCACTGGAATAAACAGTCAAAGCACGAATGCTGATAGCGTCATCCTCTTCCACCCTAACCGGTTAAGACATGACCTCCAAATCTGAGTTAGACTCTAATTCCAACCCCAAGTTGCTGAAAACAGGAAGGGTACTAGGTGCATCCTAGTCGGAACTTGGACCTACTCGTACCAAGGCACCTTCAGGATACGAACGAATCCACGTTAAGTGGGTGCTAAGGGCCCAATGGTGCAAAGGATCATAGAAGGAAGACAAAGAAGGTATTCAAATAATGTATCTTTAGGATCGCAAGCGGCATCACAAAGGGAACTATCAAGAAATCTACCCAAAAGAAATGATTTTTCCAGCAATTAATGGTAGGATTCGATGGGTGAACACACTGGCAAGACGGTTCCTTCCGGCGCTGGATAGTGAACCAATCACCATTCTTCGCTAACTGAAAAAATTGCCGAAATAGACTAAATGACGGTTGAATACCGAGAGCTTTACACGACATCTCGAAGTGGGTGACCTACTAACACCAAATGGTGTTAGTTGAGAAAGACTTGGTAATATTCAAGAACATTGATAAAGAAGACTGATAAAGTGAGTCTAAGATCGGAAAACTCCAAAAAAACGAGTATACAATGCGACAAACCCCCAAGGACAATCCAACATAGAAACGTTCGAACTAAGAAGCGTAGGAGAGAACTTAGGTCCGACTTTAAAACGGGAACAGAACTGGGAAAACTTCTGGTGCGACATCCCGCACTTGCGGGATGACATATCATGGCGGTTCGCCATTATCAAATTCGAAAACAGAAGGAAAGGGAGAAAAAGAAGAGTAACTATCCAGATCGTTTTGAAGAACCTTGCAAAATCCACAAAAACGAAAAGTTTGGGTATAAAATATAGAATGCACGAAAATACTAATTCGAGGGTGAAGCTTTTAATGATTTAAAAAAAGGATTCCTCAAAAGTCGTAATAATAACCGCATCTAAAAGTTAAAAAGGAATTGATTCGGTTAAGTTAGAAAGATGTCACGAGCAAGGCACATGACACCCCCTGACTAGGGGCTGACGACGTAAGCAAGGCTCATAGTAACGTAAGCAAGGGTAGAGGGCCCTTGCGATAGAAGACAACTCACCTAAGGTTCCCATTGTCAAATAAGACAAATAATCTGGGATACAGGGAAGACACAAACGAGTCTGGCTCGACGGCTGACGGTAATCCAAATACCAAGAATAACTAAAAAAAGGGAGAATAAACATAAACCCAGATAAAGGTTATTCCTCACTAATGAAAAAAGTTAAAGTCTATCGATAAGACAAGTGAGTATAAAGCTGTTTAAGCGTCGGAGTGCCCTTGGAGCTCAGGCTCCAGGTCCCTCTAATGAGTTATCTTTGGTTGCAGCCTATAGGACTCAAGATGAAAGAAAATGAAGCTACATCACCCATGGGACGAACCTAAATCAAATGAGTCATTCTCTTGCACTGCTTCTTCTTTGACTCATCTCTAGGTGAGGAATTTGGAGCAACATTTCCCATTGATGTTATATTGGGACCCTTCTTCACCTTACGCTCTAAGCGTTGAAACTCTTACTTTTCATTATTGGGTAACTTTTTGCCTATTATAGTTCTTAACAACACCAATCCAAAACACTTTATCAAACTATTCCTAATCAGAGAACTTGTAAATTAAAGGGTGTTCACATAAAAAAATCATAGGTTATAAAACATGTGTATGAATCTGTTGAAAATAAACTACTAGTTCTAGTAAAAATACAAATTTTAGACAAACATTTAGCTTAACCTAAAAGTGCATATTATCATCGTTTGGTTTATAGTAATGTACCTTTTTCGCCTAAGCCTTCGTTTAGATAACCAAAGGTTCCTTCAAAGCATACATAATCATGTGATTCAACTATTTAGTTATCACGTTTAGCCCACCTAAACCCCCTAATTTGGCCTTCAATTCCTGGAATTAGAAAGAGTAAAGTAGTTAACTTTGATGGCAATAGGATAAAAGAAAAAATCAATAAGTGGTCTGATCTGGTGATCATAATTAGCTTAAAGGACCTACTTTATCTAGTAATATAGCATCGCATCCGAAATGACAAGCTATGTCCTGCATCGAATACAAATAACTAAGATCACGGGCCACTCCCATCACAATTTGAAGTTGGTTTCCCCAAGAAAGTTGTTCAACTGCAAAATCAGCCATCTTAGATAGTGTCACACCCCTCGCCGGCGGCGGAATCGCAAGGAGGTGACATAATCAGATATTTTGAACACGTGGTACTTAAGGAAACTTAAATTCATTCATGCATTCAAAATAAACTTAGGCAACAAAGTATTAGGGTACAAGTTTTTAAAGATTCAAGATTATGAGCCTAGAATCCTAAGCTTATACAAAATAATCTTCTGTTGTGTCCTAGTCGTGCCATACTTAAGTGAAGTCCAAAACGCTAACCTTGGTTGTTTCCTGAAAAACATGTTAAAAATGGGTCAACAATAATGTTGGTGAGCTCGTAGATTTTGAGACTCGATAAGTAGTTGTAAGGTAAATAGTCAACTATGAATCAAAAACTCATTATGTAAAGTAGCCATAACACAAGTAAGGATAAGTGCATTTATGAGTCCACAACTAAGCCTTTGACTGCATGCCTCGTTCGGTAATTATTTCAAGTACGAAAATAAAAGTCAAGTTATAGTCTGCGTGATAATAATCATTCAATATAGCTGACTGTGGATTTACGCGTTCCAATCAATCGAGAGAATGGGGATTGTCAATCCCGATAGTACTATCTATATTAAACCTGCGGCTCCAACGCGGAGTTAAATAGTTGTGTAAGATAGCGAGGTCTTTGTAAGTCAAACCCAATAAATAACATAAATCACCAAAATGTGTATAAGCAAAGACATAATAGCAATGATTCATATAAAGTCGTTAAGTAACATGTTTCTCCCCCGAAATTAATAAAAGTAAAAGGGGCTACGAGAACTCACTTTCTGATACGGGTCACGTGAAACAAGATGGATTGCACTAAACCGAAGCAGTTCCTACATATACATGCGGTATGCAAATAAGGTTTACATTCCCATGAATAAGTTATTAAACTAAGTGACGTGTCAAGCGTTACATAGTATAAGTTTTAGTTTTAAGTTATTACTTGATAAGTAAACTTATTCAAATTTATGGTTTTGTATGTTTTACGAACCATTGACTCTTAAAAATAATTTATAAACATAAATACATATTATGAAATGAGTTATATTTTGTCATAATTATAAGTTCAAATGTGATTTTACAACATTTTGTGATTTAAAGTTTGTTTACTTGATTTCTGCGTTTTTAAAGGTCATTTTGTGCTAGGGTCTTAATTAATCAAATATGCAAAATAAAATATGAGACTTTTATCATAATTATATATGAGTTTTAACTTACTGTTAAAAATAAATGTAACTTTTATAGAGTTCATTTAGTGGTCCAAAAATAATTATATTGTTTCAAAAGTAAGTGCAGTTATATTCTGGAGTTTCAAATTTATTTCAGTTGGTTGAGGGTCGAAAACTTAACCATTTAAAGTGAGATCAATTTTGTTTTAAAGCTAACTCGTAAAACTAACTTCCAGAGAAAGAATCAAGTCAATTGGATAAAAATTGAGGGAGTTATGGTCTCCCAAAGTCGACCTAAGTATTCTGCCGAAAAATTCAGGTTTGACCCTTTTATCTTGTGCTTAGCTTTTGAGGGTCCAAATCTTAATGAAAAATTATGAACTTACTATGGCTGGAAAGATATTTCTTTGAACTTAATTTTAGGCTCAAGAATCGTTCAATTTGGTTTTTTTAAACCATATTTTTTTTATATGAACGAATAATGCACTTGTTTTCTTAAATATTGGATGACTTTATCACATGTATATACTCATCATTTCATCATTTTAAACATATTAAAGTATTGCTTAAGTGTAAGTGAATGGATACCTTAACGTTTGCAAGAGACGAAGCTTGAACAATGGGGGTGTGTGTGATGCGCACTTGCTACACTATTTTAGGCAGCTTGGCTGCTCCATTTCTGTCAAGTGTGAGGAGGAATAAAAAGATGAAGAGGGCTGATTCTATGGAGGGGAAAGTTAGGGTGCTGGTGTATTATAAAATAGATCAAAGGAAGGTAATTATAGGAGCTTTTGAACAAGCATTTGGATGGTATGGTACGAAGATGATGATGTATGGGATGGTCTAGAGGGCTACGGCTGAAACATGGCCAAAGGGGGGCCCCTTTGATCTTGATTTATTTCTTGGAAGCAACAATTTGTCATCATTATTTAGTAATGTATGAATAAATTTTAGTTTTCATGGATTTTAATGTTTTGTAATTAAAAGATGTTTACTTGATTAGCTAGTTAGGTTAATTATCTCATTCTCGTTAGCGTAAAAATTGAATTGCGTTAATGCATATAATTTCTTTATAACTTTTTCAAGTTAAATTTATATATGTTTGTAATCCATTTGAGGGTTCTAGTAATATTATCTAATATTACGTTTGTATAATTCAAGTAGTGCATGTTAGTGATTGGTGTATTATTGGTGTTTTAATGCAAGGGTGATGGTTTATATTTATATTTACATATATTAATATTGACGTAAATCTTTATTTTATGTTAATGAATATCTTTGACGTCGACATAAATTGTCTACTTTTGAGTTGAAATTTGATGCTAATATGGTGAAATGGTTCAAGTTGTGGTGATCCTAATTTGATTATCATAATATCAAAGGATCATTTCTTAGTTGATATTCTAAACTAAATAAATTACGTAATCGCGTAAATAATGAAATATATGAAATACCTTGAATTTTCAGGAGTGTCACAGATAGCAACTTTGATCAAGAAACAAAAAAGGATGGTGTACTACCTCCATCGATAATTTGAGCTAGAGACTTTTCCATGTGCTCGTAAACAAGAATGCGCATGTTTCCTTGTTTGTAGCATCCTAAGACTCTGATAATATTAGGATGAGCCATTAAAAATTTCACCTCTTCCTGAACTCACAAACATATTTTAGGTCATATTTGGCAAAAAAGTATTCAGTATCCAGACGATAAAATCCACATAAAGCAAATAAACATTTTCCTATCAGTCATCTAGTAGGCGCAAGTCTCATGTCGCACAGTTGAGACACCATATTACAGGGCTTGGTTAGCCTAGATTGTTTCTATACTAGTCGTGTTAGCAAAACCAACAAATAAACATGATTTGGTGATACGTACCGTGTAACAGGCACTAAGAATGGAGTATAGAAGAGAATGATGAAGATGACTTTTATTTGAATGTATATCTTGAGAAAGTAGGGAAATTCCGCTGTAGTGAGCCTAACTGTGTCTTTTGTCTTGAAGGGTTCTCTAAATGATGGCCAGGCTCGTTTTACTTTTGTAGGAAAAGGGGGGAGTGTAGTTACCCGCATAAAACTTATGAAGCTATGAACTAAAACTAAAATGTAACCTTATAACATTCTAATTAGGGGGGAGTATTGTTACCCTACTTGTATATTTAAGGACTAATAGATCGTTAATAGTTTGAGAAAAACAATTTCTTCTCTCTACTCCCTTTTATAACCCGGCAGCCTCTCCACCTTTGGTTTACAAGCTTCGTCTACTTCTTCCAAACAACGCATGATATCTAGAGTTGAAGGCGTATGCTCGAGTTTCAGAGCAATGCATCTTACTGCTAGTGCAATGCATTTAAAAGCACCTTCCAAGGGGAAATTGTTATTAAGACATCGATCCATAATTTTCTTCACCTTTTTTCCCATTGATGTTCTATTGGGACCCTTCTTCACCAAACGCTCCAAGTGCTGCAACTCCTACTTTTCAATATTGGGTAACATTTTGCATGTTATAGTTCTCAACAACACCAATCCAAAACACTTTAGTGTCCTCCTTTATCTGCCTGATGGGGTACCACCCAAATACAACACTAAAGGTACCACCCCTAATATCGGTTAAGATGCAAGTTGACAGTAAACATTAAGTCCCAGTCGCGGACCAGGAGCATACCCCAAGCCACAGCTCGAAGGAATACCAACCCAGAATCAGCTAACTTACAATTCGCCAGCAAACGTTAAGCCCCCAACCACGGCCCAAGAACACACCCCAAGCCGCGGCTCCAGCTGACATCAAAGGCAGGCTCCACGATGCCTCGTAGCTGATCAGGTTAGGCAACAATAGACCGCGGTTCAAACCCATACTAGAGCACAATGTATGGTGGGTAGGTGCCGGCCGCGGCTCAGGAAAGAAGCCACGAAGGAAAGCAGGGAAACCTCCAGCCGCGGCTAGAGGAAGACCAAAAAGCAGAAAAACAAAAAAAGGAGGAATGTATAGGCTCGACACTTAGAAATTCAGGGAGCAGGTAGAAGGAGTATAAAACTTAGCGGGCAAGGTTGGTTCTCATTGGTCGTCAAGGAATACGATAAGATCACAAAACAAGGAACAAGAGGCTAAATTCTGTAGATGAACAAGGACACCACTGGAAAAGGGATAACTGTCACAACATGAAGGAATTCAACTATAAGAGACAAGATTCAATTAAATCATACAAAAGCCCTTTGCACCAAACGAGCATAGAACCCTTTAATCGAGGAAGCTCAGTCCAGATGGTTGACCAAGGACCACTTAGAATAGAATCACTATGTGAGAAGTTTAATATCACAACCACTATAAATACCACTCCTCATATCATGCAAGGGGACACACAATCATTCATAACTCTCTACTCTTTCAAATGATACCATCTACTTATCTTCTTTAACTTTAACATCTCACGCTCACCATCTTAATTCTCACCCTCAAACATCTATGCTTATGTTTGATACATCTTGTACGCATACTGACTTGAGCGTCGGAGTGCCCTCGGAGCTCAGGCTCCAGGGCCCTCTAACGAGTTATCTTTGTTTGCAGCCTATAGGACTCAAGATGAAAGAAAATGAAGCTACATCACCCATAGGACGAACCTAAACCAAATGAGTCATTCTCTTGAGAGAGTAATTCTTTCATAACTCTACTAATTATTTATACTAAACAAATGTAACTAACTTGGTAACAAACTCGATTACCCCTATTTATTTACATCTTGGAATTATTACTAACAATCTTCCCTCCGATTTCAAAAACCTTCAAAATCCTTCAACACCAAGCAACTTTCTCATTTCAAGAAACTTTACCTTCGGTAATGCTTTTATGAGGAAGTCGGCCTTTTGCAATTTAACTCTTACAAAATCAACACGAACTTGATTCTTCTAAATGCACTCTCGAATAAAATGGTACTTTATGTTAATATGCTTCGACCTCCCATGAAAAACTTGGTTTTTCATCAACTGAATTGCAGATTTATTATCAACTTTTAACACCATTGTCTCATGCCTTTCACCCGAAACTTCCACAAGTAAACCATGCAGCCACGGGGCCTGACACGATGTTGAGGCTACTGCCATGAACTGAGCCTCACAACTTGATAAAGCTACAGTTGACTGTTTCTGCGAGCTCTAGGAAACAAGAGACCCATTAAAGTAAAACACATAAGCTGAAGTACTCTTTCCATCCTTTTCCCCAGTGGTATAATTGCTGTCACTATACCCAATCAGTTCATCTATAACTCCGGACCAAAACTTCACACCAAAGTTAACCGTTCCCTTCACATAGCGAATAACACGTTTAACAGCCTTAAAATGCATCTCCTTCGGACTTTGCATGAACCGGCTCAAGTAACTCACAACATACATAATATTTGGTCGGTTTTGAGTCAAATACCGAATAGAACCTATCAGCTTCCTATATTCTGTAGAATCAGCATCCTTCTCATCCTCCAACTTGTTAAAATCCAAACCTCATTCCATGGGTGTCTTGACATCATTGTAGCCTTGTAATCCAGCCAGCTTCTTCACTTTCTTAGCATAGCTAGACTGCTTAATGTAGATCCCATCAGTCTCTTGTGCCACCTCCAAACCCAAATAGTAACACAAAGGGCCCAAATCACTCATTTCGAACTTTAGTTTCATCCTTAGTTTGAACTCATTAATCTCATCTTCTTCACTTCCTGTTACAAGAAGTTCATCCACATAGACACCAACAATGATCAAAGCATCAATTTTGCATTTTACATAGACTGCAGCCTCTCTTTGACACCTTTTAAATCCCAACTCCTTCAAGATACAAATATATATATGTATGTATAATTAAGATACAAATAGGTATAGCTAAAGCATATGAAATGGGTATGGGTAAAACATATGAAAATAAGAAAATAACATGTACGGTTAGTGGGCTACAACATATAAATATGATTTAGATATATGATAATAGAGTACTCAAAATTATTTGCATATACATATAATTTATATATATACACGTTTGAGCGAGTCGCACGATAAACCCGAACCGACCCATGACCGACCGATCAACCGAATGAATCGATGTTCATTAGACTAGTCTTAATATTTAATTACCTTTAATTATAGGCATTTGATCGTTGGGTTGCTCTCATCTCTAGAAGTCTTTTGTTAATTTATTTCCGTATCATTCAAGGTGAGTTTCGCAGCCCCGTTTTCATTACAATTGTTTAGAGATATTTTCAGTGTTTAATGATGTTTTTAACACTTGATCGGGGGACGAGCTGATCATCTTGTTGATCGACTGGTCTGATCACATTTACAGTCGCAATAACGTCATAACATGTATATTTAATATAAATATTTTATATGTGTATGTTTTATAGTTATATATAAAGTTCAACAATATTTTTATATCTGACACTCGAACTCATAAATTCGAATCACCTCTTAAACTCATTAAAATCCAAAAATTTTAAAAATATAAAAAAAATATGGTCCGACTACCTAACCGTCCCAACCGGTTGGTTCTTTAAATGCAAAACGAACTAAGGTGGATCGGACCGGTCTGACCGGCCGGTCCCATCCAACTCAAATTACACTGGTTTTCACACAATTTGAAAATCAATTTTGCTTTTATAAAAGCTTGTGGCTCATGTTTGGTTTCAAGCTTTTATGAAAATAACTCGCTCGAGATAAGAATCAATAGTCTGTACAACCTAGTCGTAATTGGAAAATTAATAATACCTTTACAACAAACAACCATAAATACAATTAGTCAATAAATCTAAAGCTAACACAATGAAAACGTACATAAAAGAATAAAATAGAAAAGAGCGTATCTCTCGTATATGTATAATATTACATTATGTTACCGGTACGAAAGAATACAACCTTCTATGATAGCATGGCTATATAGGACATGTCCACTACCTTAATAATAACATACATTGTTTACTACCCACAATATTTAAGGTTTTGTAGGTAAATAATCATTTTTAAGTAGAAAATTACGAGAACCGTATGCATATTTGTACATCTTGCATATAATATTTAGTGTAGAGAAAAAAAACGATTATGTAGTTACATAATCGCTATGTATCACAACTAAGGTAATAAGTACAAGCGTTTAAGCGGTTTCTCGTATATCTTAACTTAAAATTGATTATGTATTACACATCTATATTCTCATTGTAATAGAGGTTGTGATGCACCACCTTCAATTTCTTCAAACTCAGCTATATCTAATTCGTTCAAATGACGAGGTAGAAACATCTTTGGTAGAATGTATTGTCTTATGACGATGAGGATGAAAAACAATATAGGAAAGAGGATGCCTGCAATTGGGATCCATGTTACACCAAAACATGCTAGGAAGTAGATAATCTGGAAGATAGTGAATATGGTGATGGTACTATATGGCACCGTCTTCACAAATAACATATTAACCTTTTCAAGAAACCTGCCAAATTTTGATCATGAAATATTGATATTAGAACACAAAATTTTGGTCCAAATTGACAAAAGCGGGTCACATTTTGGTTTACTGACTTCTATTTAAAATATTAGATGAATGATAACATAATAATAATTTTTATTATATAGAGTATAATATAGTAAAACTAAATAATATGTAATATAAAAATTTGTAATTATAAATATATATAAAAATAACTATAGATTTATATAAGTAATTAATTAAATTTATAAATAATTAATTAAAAAAAAAACACAATTCGTGTTCAAACTTTAGAAGTAGAGCTCGAAATGGGCCGAAATTGAGCTCTTTAGGCAAAAGTTGAGCTTACTTGAGCTCTAGCTCATCTCGACTAGTTTACATCCTTAAGTCCAACCCAACTTGAATCGACCTAGAACCTATTTCATTTTTTTCTAAAGTGATCTCTTTCTCAACATGTCCAATTGGTCCATTTTTGAGTCAAAATAAACTTGTAAAATAACTTACTTGTATCTTTGTCCAGGGGGAACGAAGAAAAGCAAGATCCTTTCGTAGAACTGGTTTCCTGGAAGGCTGTCAATGGCCATATAGGCAAAATAACCCCATAAAACCGAGGTGGGAATCAATTTGATCATGGGCATGGCACACATAGATGCCGCTAAAAGAACCGACTGTAGAAAATTGCTGACTCTTTGCTCGTTGACTCGAACGGGTAAGTAAGCATCGATGTGTTTCTCAGCATCAAACTTCTCCTTGGTGATGTCTTCTAGACCCATTATTGCTTCCTCCAAGTCTTTTAGTTCTCCAACGATTACATTCGTCTACAATGGAACATAATTAGTTGAAAATTGTTGAAATAAATCATAATGCACGGTTTAAAGTATTTTAAACTGAATACACGATATCATATCATCAGTTAAACCTAATTAATTGAGCAATGTTATATCTTTCTAATTCATGATCTCATACCAAAATGATGACGACACATGACATTATCAAATCAAGAGATGAGAGATAAAAATATAAAAGACATGTGTCGGCATCCACTTATTCCGGTATAAAAACAACAAATAAATTGAATTAGAAAGATTTAATATTTTCTGCTTATGATATTCGTAAGTTTTGAAAGTTTGTTATATCAAAACAGAACTTTCTAAATTCAGTACACACAATATGAATGTGTGACAACTCGATACATGTTGATGCATACCTTCATATAAAATAAAACTGATTCGTTATTTAACCGCAAAATAATCAAATAAATCGACCATCGTTTCCTAAAATTTAAAAACCGATCGATCACTAGTGTACGAATAATGGATAGAAGATTTACGATTGAGGGATCGTCGATATCTACGAAGACTTTCTGCATCTTGATGTATATCTCAGAAACAGTAGCTTCTTGTTCTATGCTTTCATTGACACTCTCCATCATCTTCTTCTTGATAAACTGGTCGAGTAATTCGATTGTTGCAACCCGATTTCGATTCAATTGATGAAGCATATATATATAAATGTGATTATTATTATTTTTTTTTTATAATAAAAGAGAACTTTTGACTTGCCTGTCTTTCAAGAACAGCTAGACTTTTAGTATGCATAGGAGACTGAGGCAAAACACCATTTGCAGGAGGTAGTCCAATTAATCCACAAAGCAATGTCTTGAAGAAAATTTAGTCATATAAGAAAAAAAGGCTAACTATAACAATAATAGCTAATTGCATATAAATTATAAATGTAACCAACTTTTGTTGAATTTCTATCATGGGTAAGTATTTTTTTCAGATTAGAACTCAGAAAAACCCGACCTATTGTCATCGCTATCCCTAGCGTTAACAAAAGTTGGTTGCCTGAAATAGGAATTTATCAAACAATTTGCCTAACAAGAATTGATGATACCATGAATCCAAGGAGGAAGATGTCATAGTGATAGGCAGATGGGTTCTTGAGATTGAACTCTTTTTGTTGAGCCAATTGTGATGCAACACTGTGGTCGAAGAAATAAAGCGCCGCGATCATCACGCCAGGGATGAAGGCAGCCATGATATACACTAGAGGAACCTTACCCATGTCCTATAAGTAGATTGTAACAAAGTAAGTATGCATGGATGTGTAAGCGTGACAATTTAGACTTGTTCGCGTATAAAGGGGGTCATAATTCGTATTAAACGCGTAAGATCATGAAAATAACAATTAAAAAAATTTAGAAAAACATTAATCATAATGAAAACACTAATCATATATAACAAATTAAAAAAAAAGTTAGAAAAAAATGTTCTAACACATCAGTGATCACTTAACCCATCGACCCATCTGACCCGTCCATTTTACATATTCTAAAACATAAAAGTATACTAATAAAATTTTGCAAAGATCTACCTTGATTACAGTCCAATGGTATAAAGATTCATAATCCCATAAGAGTGGACTATAAAGTCTTCTTGGAACATCAGATGGGACTTTGTTTGGTACACAAAAAGAGAGTGCTGTCCACACTACAACCATCAATGGAACCCCATAATCTGCTATGAAACTTCTTAGCCATCCTAATAAAATGTCAAAAATGATATAACAGATTGTTATAGTCATTAGGGTTGCAATTAATAAACTTGATATATAAGTACAAAAAATGCCCAAAAAAATAAATAAATTAATATTCACCTGTCCCATACAACCATGATCTAGCATTTCGGCTTTTTAACGCAGTGTATAGAAGCCCAAACGAGAATATAACTGCTAGCAGGCCATTAGCGTAAAGCCATTGAAATTGATACTGAACTAAATTCGGATCCTCAGATTTCGGAATGGCAAACTCACTCACAAGTCCCTAGCCCAAAAAAAAAAAAAAAAAAAAAAACACTTCAGAGGATATTCAAAAGATAAATAATGTAAATAGCCGTTTTTACTAAATATATTACCGGACATTAATATTTTTATAAAATAAATATCAGTCTTAAACTTCAAGACTTTGCATCATATGCTTATGTGTGATTATCTAATTGATTATAATGTATTCATTGGTGCAAAAGTTACCATAATATACATAAAATTTCATAATCTTGAGACAGTTTGTCTGTTTTTATTGGAGTAATAATTTATAACAGTCAAATTAAATGTTGTTTCAAAAGAAGTCATTGTCTATTTGGTCAACTAGTTTGATGCAATGACTATTCTTGCGACTTGCGAGGTCATTTTAAATTTAAATAGAAGCGGGACAAAAACGAATGCAAATAGTAAAAACAGGAACCACGATGAAGCATAGGGACACGATAGACATATAACAAGGACGACAATGTAATTTGCTCTTGGAACTTATTGGTAAATGGCTAAGTACCTTGATGGCCTCTTGAATGAAAAGAACAGAAATCAACATCCCAAAAGTTTCCCCTGCAATTCTTGTAAATCTACTGATAATATCACAAGTATTGAAAATTGACATAAGAAACAACAGTAGGGCTGTCCATACGCATACCCTGCAAAATTGATAAAATTAGTATATTAAGAAACTACCCAAATTTATAAAGACATAAAGCATATAAAAACATGCCAAAAAGAAGTCCAACCTCAAACGACAACAATAATTTGCAAACCATGAGAAGTTACACGGCCATCAAGCAGTCTAAACGGGTCAGATGTACGTACGTTGTGGCAAACAACAAATTTTCTCATCTAGGACTCCCTATTCAACATTTTGGTTTTTTTTCCTAGAAAGTTCAGTTTAGATTTATTTTAGGGCAAATTGCATGAAAATTAATGTATTCAGCTTGTATTACTGTCGTATGTATTGGACTCTAAAACTTACCTTTTGATGTAACCAACTTTAAAGAAACTTATCTTCTCATGTAACCAATGTTTTAAACTTAGTACATGGAATTCTATCCTTCTTTAACACATTTTGCATAATTAAGAAGTTAAGTTTTAAAAGTTGGTTACATGAAAGGTAAGTTTTAAAGTGTAAACACAACAACTATGGGTATAAATCTTTGGCACAATATGAAAATAATCAGCTTTTTAGTTGGCATTTTAACTCGTTAATAACATGTCATGAAATGTTTAACTTGTTTAATTTAACGAGCAGTGTTGTAGTTGACATGTTTAACTTGTTTAATTAAAAGTTTGATCTGTCAACCTGTATAAAATTATAATTAAATTAAAAATACATTTTCCAATGTTAACTTGCCAACCCATTTATTACCACATACTAACCAGTTTATGAACATTTAATCCCTTTACAACTTAATCATGACTCATTTCCAGCTTCCCAACCGGTTACACAAAGTATATATATCCGGGTTATAGTTAATGTCTTTAAAATGAATAAATATACGGGTCATGTTTAGATTCATCAATTGATCAACTTGACAATCCAACAAGAGTTTCACCTAACATAATTATATTTCAATTTCTAGTCTTGAGTTTATTTTTTCTTATTGTTTTTTCAATTGAAAATTTTCTCTATAAAGCATGTGACTATTCACTATGTTTATGTTAAACAAAGTTATATGATATAGACTTTATAAACGTATTACCATCCAGCCCAAGCTAAGTACAGTTGTGGCCCCAAATCTTGTCTCCCTTTGGCAAAATTATACAAATATGTATACATAATAATTGTAGGTTCTGCAACTCCCACAATCATAAGAGGTTGTCCACCAATGATAGAGTGTATGATGCCACATATAGCAGTAGAAGCCAATGTCTCCACAGTGCTCAATCTTCCATCTAAGAAGACAATAGGTTAGAAAAATAAGCTTGTGCACAGCGCGCTACCATAGTTTATAATATGGCAATTTGCCAATTTGCATAGAAATGTATCAAACTTTACACCTATTGTTATATGTAATAGACTTTATGGTTAACTACATCAAAAAATGTATCGACCTATCTGAATCGCATGCGACGTCAAAACTTGCCTTTTGATGTATTTTGGGGATGTTTTGACGGTTTTTTGGACTACTTCAAAGGGTAAAATATAGTGTAGTTGGTTACTGTAAATAGTAGAAAAGTGAAATTATCAACATTTAGAATTTAAATGTTTGATCATTTAAAGCAATCCTAAAGACAAGTTTTATATTGCTTGTATATGAAAATTAAAGAGGATACCAGTGTCTCTGCTGAGTTGCTCTCCAAAAGCAATGACAGGTAATGCGGAAGCAAAGAAGATGTACGTCGTTGGAGCTAATATCCTACGATAATATTAACATAAGAAATTGCAAAAATAATATAACTAACTATTGTTTAAAACATTATTTCTTATATTTTCACAAATAATAGGATTAAAAAGTGTTTCTTAATAAGATTTTAGATAATTTTACCTGATTCCAGGCCTAATACCAGCAATCCAATCTTGTTTGTAACATGATGCCCTGCCTTTTATGTCCTCTACAATCCCTCTAAATGGAGATTTCATATTCTCAATCCCTGATGCCATATAAAACAAATCTAATCAGTTTATTAACATGTTTTGCTTATTAAAACTGTTTATCTGGTTATCATGCTTTGATACATGCAAGCATTTTGAGGTTGTTTTGAAAATAATAATCCAAACTATCTAATTATCTACGAGTAAAATAGAATGTTATTAAATAGGCAATTTGAACTTGTATATTTGAAATTTTTTATTTTACAAAGTAATAAGTGATAAACAGCTTGGTATAAAAATAGACTTAAACACATAAGTATAGAAAAGCTACACAAATGATCCTTATAGTTTTTTAAAAGTTATAAAAATAGTTCTTATGGTTTGTCAAAAGTTACAGATATAGTCCTCATGATTTGTCAAGTGGACATGCGGGTGTTTGATTTTAGATTTCAAAATATGAATGGTGCCATACTACCTTTTAACTTCGGATAAATTTTAAGGACCAAAAGATCACTATGCAATTATGAATACCTAGCGTGATATGTTTTATTATTTTTCTCGATTACAAGGAGCATTTAGTGTAAATTACTCTAAAGAGGATGTGTTTGAGAACGACGAGTCAATATTTATTAATGCTCCTTGAATCATAAAATTATTGTTTATATCATTATAGTTTAGTGAAATTGTTAATTATCCCGTATAAAATTAATGTAAGTTGAAATTCATATAAGTGTAAGGTTAGATGATATTTATGAATAAAATAAAAAAATATTATTAAAAGAATATATTATATTAGCAATTACACATGTTAATGTGATTTTTCTTTTACTTTTTACTATTTTCTTATCAAACCTAATAATATTTCCTCTATTAGTTAATAAATAATATTTTTTGCAAGTAGTATTACACTTTTTCATAGTTTTATTTTTATCTACGCTTATAGTCTTTAAAAAATTGTTCTGTATACAATATAAATAGATAAAAACAATAAAAAAATTATATTTCATCCGCCTTAATTTTTAAAATACTTAATATTGAAATTTGGATAAAAAGTTATAAAAAATTATACTTTCAATAAAAATGTCAAAATTTTAATAAAAGTCGCATCCAGGGAGTATTTAGTAGTTTAAAGGGTGTAAATAGTAAAAATATTCTCCCTCGTATCATCGAACAATCTCGTTGGTTTATAGTTTTAGCTTTCATTGTAGTTTTTAGTTCTTATGAAACAAAATCATTTAAGGTTTGACTAGGTTTAACTAAAAATCTGGTTCAAAAAGTTTATACAATAGAAACTATTAATCGACCAAAAAAGCTTGTGTGTTGTCATTCAAACCATATCAAAATGTGAAAAAACGTCTCTCCCCTGAGTAGTTTAAGGTTCAGTCCCATGGTGGACTAATATCATTAATAAACAAACTCCAATTAACATAGTACCACACTTGCATTACGTTAACAAATCATAGTAACATGCATGTTAGTATGTTACCAATCATAGTAACATAATTTAAATAAATATATCCACGCTATGCGAACGTTTATCAACTCGATCATGTTGCTAAATAAAATACACCAGCACACTACTAATATTATTGATAAGTTTGATCACTTGTGATAAAGATAACTTAATTATAACTAACAAATCACGATAAACCACTACTAATATTATTGATAAGTTTGATCGCTTGTGATAAAGATAACGTAATTATAACTAACAAATCACGATAAACCAAAACTTGCAAACCTTTAGGAGTCAAGTGCGAGGTGCGTTGTTGATCGATGATGTTAACGAGAAAAAAAGTGAGTTTTATAGTTTTGATCGTAATAGCAATGCAAGAAGAGTGGTTTTTATAGCATACATCCGGTTCGGGTAGGTAGTAGCAATTACAACTGAACCGGCCCACAACATTCAATATTCAATAACTTGGGTGAAGAGGTGTTTTCTTTCGTCTTCAACATTCAATATTCATTGCATTTTGATGTAAGAAGAACCTTCCAAACCGTTTGTTTATAAACTACTCTTGCTATCACTTTTGGTATATATATAAAAGTGAAATGAATTATAGTGAATTAAATGGTGTTTTTTACTTGTATTATTAAGTATGTTAAAAGAAGTAAGTAAACCAATAATTAGTAATGGAAAACTATGGTGTTTTTATGTACGTAAACATACTAAAATATATAAAAAAAAATAAACTTCAAAAAATATGAATTAGTGATAGGTGATCACCTCTATTTTCTGTTTCGTTTCTTTTTATTTTCAAGTTTTCATGAAATGAAGTTTCATTTTCAGTTGAAGATTCAAGCTAGTTATTCAAAAATATTTTTTGATGTGTTTTTAAATATCGCCATGCCACAATTAGAACTATCATAGCTCGATTAGCTTTTGTCAGAAAGCCACCGCTTTTATTTATTTATTGGTATTTAGCTGTACCAAGGACCACGGTCCAAGGCCATCGATCTCAAACTACGGTTTGATTAAACTCTTTTTCTGTTTAAATCTACGAATTTCATCTTTTGGTCTTTAGGTTTAATAGATTGTCACTTGCTTTTGATGACCAAGACTATGGTCTGTTGCTATGCAATTTTTTCAAAGGTTATGAATAACACAATCAAACAAAATATGGATAACATAATAAAAAAAATTATGGATAACAACATCAAGTACAATATGGATTTGTTGGCTAAAGTTGAATTTTCAAATCGATCAAAGCATGATTATTTTATTATTGTTGGGTTTTATTTTATTTTATTTTATTTTTTCAATCTGAGCCTCTTGTTTCTTCTATTTTGACTGCAAGAGAGTATTGAAATATGTTATTTGTATTAGTGTTTATAGTATGAGCCTACGGGTTCCATTAGGTTTTTAGAATTACTTGTGATAGCTTGATATCTATATATTATGGCATAACTATTCAATAATATGAATTCAGTCTTTTACCATATTAGACGTGCATATGTGTAAAGGTGCTTCCCAACTTGTTCTTTATTGCTAAGAAAACAATATCCAAGGAAGGGTCCCACTTATAAGGTTTCACATAAGGGTGTGCAAGAAATCAAAATAACCGAACCGTAACCAAAATAACTTATGCAACCGAACCGAAAAAACCAAAATCGCTAAGAAACTGACGGTTTGGTTTGATATTTTTTGAACAAAAAAACTGAACAGAAACCATACAAACAAACTTGTAAATTTAGAGGTGTATTTATACACTTATAAATATAATTAGTCTATTAGTTACTTGTTTAACTTATGTTATCTAAAATAGATTAAATATTTAGATTTCAAAAATAATCTTTAAACTTCTTTTGTTTGAATTAATAGATTAAAATATTTATTGAATTTTTTATTTTTATATTTTATGAATTGCATTTAATTTTAATTTCAACTGATTTATAAAAATATATAGATTATATTCAAAGATCAACAAAATGATGTAAGGCCAAAGTTTTTATCTTAAATTCATAATTACTTCAAAAAAAATTAAACTTGAAGCCCAAATGATAAAACCAAAAAAACCAAAACCGAATGAAACCGAAGTGAGAACCAAAAACCGAACGGTTTTAAAAACCTAGAAACCGAAATATCGGTTTTTGGTTTTGGTTTTAGGATAAAACCGAACCAAAATGACCATGCACACCACTAGACTTTCACATTTCATGTAGGTGGCAAAATTTCCACTTATTTTTTCACAATATTTAAAACATATAGTTTGAGCATTGATATTTAATAGGTTTTAGCTTCATTTTGGTCAAGTGTCATTTTGGTCACGTCTTGATACGTTACGAATCTGTCGTCATTGAAAACACAAAAACTATTAGTTAATAATTATAATTATATTAATATAAACTACATATACTATTTGTGTGTAAAGCCAGTGAAAAATCATTATTTCACTAAATTTGCCAACAACCTTACATGAATGGAGGTTGAACATATCACTCCTTGACCTAGTCAACTCTACATGGTTATGTACATTATGTTCCTTAAACAGTTTTATGGTTTAAACAATTATGTCAAGCAAAAAATTTTCACAAATCATTAAATGGACTATACTCAGCTTCACATTGTCACTAATTGCTAAGAATTGAATAGAAATTCTATTAACTCTCTTAATTAGTTTATAAAATATATTAACACGTATATCTATCTATATTAATAAAAAAAGATTTTTATATACCACTTATTACAATTTAAAGCTCCTAAATTTTATTTTCTCACTTATCTCTTCTAATAAATATCACATTAAATACAAATGATATTATTTAATTTTTTTCATATTGAAAATACTTTTTATTAAATTAAAAAAATAAATACAATTTATAAAGAAATAATTTTTTCATAAAATAAGAAATTTTTTCAAAAAAATATCAAACTTTTAAAAGACGCAATAGATTTTAAACCTGTGGCTTTTAAAAAATAAAACTCTTATGAAACGAAAATAATAAAATTTCACAAGTTATAATAGAGAAATTATTAAAAATGACACTTTTTTAAAAACGGTTTGTTTTGAAACAATTTGTTTAAAAACCAATTTTTTTTTGTAAAAAACAAAAAAATTTAAACAAAAGTTTAAAAAATGATATCGTCATTTTATCATTCGTACGTAATGTGAATCATATCTTATACAAAAGATCGCTTTATAATTTTTAAATTTTTATTAATAACTATTAAATATTTTATTTATTCAACTCGTGTTATACACGTGGTACTAACCTAGTTAGTTTATATATCAACTTGTATATTAGTTATATCCGGCAGTGACCATTCTTAAGTTATATGAGTTGATTATGTTATTAAAAGTAGATCTTGAGACCTCCAATTAACTATGTTAGGTTTTCTGAGTATTTATCTTTCATGGGTTTTAGTCTTTTTTCATAACACGACCTCTTATTAAACCCCGTGGTTATCATAATCGCAACATTATCTTTAACTTCATAAAGTCACAAACAATATTTTGTAAAATGAGATTGGTTGTTTTAACATGTACGTTCTGGACTCACAAGTCATCCCTTTTATGCCAACTCCTAAGACTATACCCTCCATCTAGTTATAATGTCTTGTCAATTAGGTCGGCCGGTTTAGGAGTTGTATGGTTCGAATAACAAATTAAAAACCGATGTTGAACGGTTTGGTTTTTTTGTTTTTATCTTCAAACGGACCGAAGTTTTAAATATAAGGTTTTCTAAAATAATAAGCATATGAGGTCTAGATAAAAGTGTAATTGACATGTCCCTTACTTGCAACCAACCAAATCTCTGCCCCTATTTCTTTTTCATAACTGTATTGTTGGGATGTTGATTTTGGTCCCGAAAGTGTATTTATGATGAGCTTATTCTTCAACTTCAAACTATTAGATGAATTCCATAAGTTGATATCTCAATTCCCAATTTGTTTTACCATCCAAATTGAAAAGGTTTGCAATTCTTTGGAAAAACTTTTGTTTTCCATTTCTAGTTTTAGATTTAACAAATAACTCAAAAAGAAAAAATGAATCACATTTTATTTACCCATGAAATGCACGTAAGCTTTATATATGCTCTCATTATTTGGTTTTTGTAACATGTGGTCAAAATTTTAAGAATATTTTGACCTATTTTGAATTTTCTTTAGGAAACATAAATGATTCAAGTCCCGTCAATTTAGTCCTCCATATAAATGTTAACTTTTAATATATTTCTAATATATATATAATCATCATGTCACGTCAAGCTTCAATTATTTAGCTTGCATGAACTGAAATATATTAAAATTGTTATATTTGTAGAGACAATCACAAGCATGTTTTTTTTTTTTTTTTTTTTCCATTTACAACTAAGTTTTTTTCTAGACGAAAGGTTGTGGTCTCACCTATTACCTCTAGGCCCCAACGCCCTACCTCTTATTACAAACATATGGGTTTAACAGCTTTTGTTCTCGTTTCGCCTAATGAAAACGAACACAAACTAGCGTTAATACTTTTTTTTTTTTTGTTAATCACAACCTCACACTCAACATGCATTTGTCACTATTTGATTAAAACACGACTTGCATTGATTGCAAAAGATATACTATTATCAAGTAAAACAAAAACTAACCATCGTGACTATTTACGCTTTATGTTTATCATTTTATATAAGGTGTTATATAAAACTTTTTATGATTTTCAAGAGCAATTTATGAGAGAAACCGCGAATGCAACGTATGAGTATCAAACAAGAGGACATAATTTGTACACATCTATAACCATTACCATCCATGTTTTTTCCTACATGATTACACAATTCAATTAACATATTTATTGTAGAAAAATACATGACGTATATTTTAATCTGATTACAACAATAATATCTCGTGTAATAAATAGATATGGCGAATATTATTACTAGTGGTATATGTTGTAACGATAGTTATTGATGTGCTTGAGGTTCATATATATGTGGATCAAGTTGCAAGAAGATAAAAAAGAGTTGTCAGTCAGTTATGAGTTTTTTTCTGCATTAAATGTACATGAAGCGACTTTTATGTTCTTTTTGTTTTTAGTGTGTATATTTTTGTTACATTTGAATAATGAGTTCTTGTACCGTTTGGGGTATCATGTCTTTATAGGGATAAAACACACATCAAATTTAAAATCTCTACTAATAATCCATTTGTATACAACACAAGAAACCAACAAATAAATAAAGTAAATAAATAAAACAAAATAATCATAGTGTGTTTCTAAGCTACAAGTCTACAACCTATGATACATGTTCTAAACGACTTGGTGACATGAATGACTAGGAATTGGGTGCTTCCCTCTACGGTGTTATCCGTATAGAACAGTTGACGGTTTAAAATTACAGGATGACCACGAACACTATGTAACTAGAAATGAATCGCAAGTATTTTTACACTGCCTTGACTTTAAAAAGAGAGTGGAAGATTAATGAAAAGACATCTAATTCACACTCAATCGTTCATTTCATTCCACCTCTCATTCCTTGATACCAAACGTTACCTATGTAATTAGAAGCCTCGTCACACTCTCTCCATTTTTGGACGGACTAAATTTATAGATCACATGAATATTTAACATAGGTGGTCTACCATGCATTAATTAACGGTGACACTACATAAAAGAGGTGAATTCCTACAAAACAACATTTATATTCCAAGGACACTAATTCTAGCATTTTAGCTATCATAAGATATAAAAGAGGGTATAAAAGGCTTGGTAATGGGATCGACGTAGGAACCAGTTGTAGTTACTATATATCGAAGAGGTTGTCACTTAAGATAAGCTTTTGATTACTATATGTAGAAACTTTTGCAGACGAATCTAAGAACACCATCTTTCACATCCTCCGCAGAGAACCTTGAGAGTGTTGACAACGGGATGTTTGAAAGATGTCACAACTTATGATAAGCTCATGGTAACTATATATAAAAACTTTTACAAATGAATAAGAAACAGACATGCACGTCAAAAACCTATCACACTAACCTCCGCTGAAAAGCCTATGCGAAAATCTTATCCTTGATGTTATCTTAACATCACTATCGGATTAGCAATGACTAGAGCGTCAGGAAGCTTTTCCACAGACCAAAACAAATGATGGCTTAGTGGCGTCAATGATCCATTGTGACCATCCACACTTCATGGGTCATGGACTCCTGGTATGCATCGGCAATCACCAATGGATTATCAACAAACAATATAATTTTTCTTTTCTGATTTCATTTTTAAGTCTTCATGGGATCTGTCATTGAATCATCGTTATTTATGCTTATCATTCTAGTATATTTTTAAATTTCGTCATGTTTTTTGAGTAGGTGTCTGTTAATTTTCAAAAGTTACATAACAACACTTTGCTTGTAAATTGAGTGAGCCAAACAAGTTTTGAAAAACTCAATTCTCAAAAGTTAATTGGAAGATAAATGTTTTTTGAGAGGAGCGATTGAAAATTCCAATTTTTTATTATTTGTAATTGGTTTTTTTCTAGCTAGTTTCTTGCTAGTTGGGAATTGATATAATAAAATTTCAACTGCTAAAAAAATTTATATTTCAGGCAGAGGTTACACAAAATAATTCAACTTGAAAGTAAGTTTGCCAACTTAGAATTTCATCAGCCACAATAAAACAAAACCCACCCCTCATGTGTTTTGTGACCGGTGACCCGTTACACATTTCATTTCTAGACAATTTCGTAATTTATCAAATGAAATAGAGCTTGAATGTACTCATTTCAATATATAAAGATACATATTTTCACATTTACCAAAAAATTACAAGATTAAGCGTAGAGGTGTAATGTAAACGAGTTGCTCATGAGTAACTCGAGATCGGCTTGTTAAATAACATGATCAATCCGAGTTTAAACAAGCTCGAACATATATTAGAGTTTATTTAATAAACAAACACATGCTTGAGTTTCATATATTAAGCTTGACTTGATAGATTCAAAGACTAAAGAAACCTATTATCTATATCATTTTTAATTAAACATTAAATACATATTAATACAACTTGAGGGGAGTCTACAAGATGTAGTGGAGGACACAACGTAGTACGTACCAACACAAATCCTGGTTAAGCGCTTGAATCATTCATTGGTGAAGTATCATATGAATTTAAAGGTTTAATAAAAGTAAATAAAATAAAGTAAATGTGAATTATTTTAAAATAAAAATGATTTTAAGAATTTAGTTAAACAGGAAATTAATTTTTTATATAATTAGGTTCTTAAAGCAATTGTTATAAGTACAAAATTGAAGTTGTAATATAACTAATTTATCCTATTTACAGTTATAATTATTATTCAATTACTTTTTTTTAATCTTTTTCATATATTTTGTAGGTGCGTGACAATTTGTAAAAATTAAATAAGTTAGTTAAATTTATTTATAAAACCAATTTTGCCCCATGAAAGCTAAATATTAATATAAAAATATAATCCTGACCTACTTACTATAATATATATAACATTATATTATATAATAAATTATAATAAAAATAATATAATTTAGAACGACAATAGAAATGTAAAAACAACTTAGTAATATATATCATTTCATGAATAAAAGTTCAGCTGTGTGAATAAAACTGTAAATGTATATAATAAAAATAATTAAATGATTAACTATGATAAGCTTAAAAAACTATTCACGAGCTTAGCTTAGAGATAGAGCTTAAAAGAAACTGATCTAAAGTGTTATTTACACATGGTCAAGCATAACTGATGCAAGTCATAGATGTCTAATATTCACTTGATTTAAAATAACCTAATTTTACGTAGGAAAATCACAATGAAACATAACACAAACAGCGAACCATGTTATGCAAGGAAGATAGTTGTTCAAATTAAAAGCAACCGGGATTCATAAAAACATATGTTTACTAGTTAATTACTTAATCTTTAACATGTAAATCCTCCATTTTTGAGCCAACTTCAACTGCTGAAAACTGCTTGCTTGGCCCATTTACAACAGGCGCATTGCTGTCTTTTTGGCTTGTGGGACCCGTAAATGTCTGCCATATTCGTATGGTTCCATCTTCGGATCCGGATGCATATGACTCACCTCCAGGTGAAAACCTTACACAATGAACTGGACCATGGTGACCCTTGTTGCACCCTACAACAACAAATCATCGAAAGGCTAAGAGAGGGCGGGCCCGTTTTCTTGAGAGTTGTTTGAATATAAATATACAATGACCCATAGAGATGACATAAACATACAATAATAATAGAGATGGCATAATGCGACCACACATTTTTTGTTGGTCATTTTCTAATTATATTAAAATTAATTTATTAAACAAAAATAATAAAAGAAGTCTAATTCCAAGCTTTAAAAAACATTCCAGTGACCTTCAACCAAAGTTTAATTTCAACAGATATGAACCACAACCCAAATAGATCCACCAACACTACTTGTCCACTTCTTTTATGTTATAATTACAAAATTAATATATTGTATTATGATAAATATATATATATATATATATATATATATATATATATATATAGGATAGAGAACGAATGTTAACCCTTGTTTATTGCGATAACCTGTTAACCAAACTAGTGGTCCACAGCAGGCCACGTCATCACTGTAACTTAGAGTTACAGTGGTAAACTAGTGGTCCACAATGAACGTTAAAAATTTTTTAAAAAAAATATAGCAAGACTATACTCAAATTAAAGATATTAAAATGATCTATTTAATGGTGTAATTTGTATAAAAAAATAATATCATACAAAAAAGTTAAGACGGTTTTAAAAAAGGGGGAAATTTTTTAAAAAAATGGAGGGAAAATAGTTACACTAGTGGTGTAATTCGGTGTAAAAGTTAATTAACTACATAATAATGGTGTAAGTGTTTGTTACATCAGTGTTAACGGGTTATCACAATAAAGGTGGATTAACAACCGTTCCTTACCCTATAGAATACAGCCCATTAGACAAAGAGGAATTTAAAAAACAAATCCCTGAAATGATGAATCAAGGATTAATTAAAAAATCAGAAAGCCCTCACAGATCTGCAGCCTTTTTAGTAAGAAACCATAATGAAATAAAGAGAGGAAAGGCTAGGATAGTTTACAATTACAAGAGATTAAATGACAATACAATAGATGATGGATATAATATCCCTAACAAAGACAGTTTACTAAATCTTATACAGAATAAAAGAATATTTTCAAAATTCGATCTAAAATCAGGATACAACCAGTTAAAGCTAGAAGAAAGCTTTAAACCCTGGACAGCTTTTACATGTTCTGAGGGGCAATACGAATGGAATGTCCTAAGTTTTGGACTAAAAAATGCTCTTTCGATTTTTCAAAGATTTATGGACAGTATATTCTTAAAATTTGAATTTTGTTTAGTTTACATTGATGACATTTTAATTGCAAGCAATACAGTACAGGAACACGAAAGACACCTTCAGCAGGTTCTTACAGAAATTAAAGAAAACGGTATAGTCGTTTCTAAACGAAAAATGGAGTTATTTAAAAGAAAAATATTCTTTTTAGGATTAGAAATTGGAAATGGAAAAATAGAATTACAACCACATATTTCTACAAAAATTCTAAATTTTCCAGAGAAATTTGAAAATTTAAAACAAATACAAGCATTTTTGGCCTTAGTAAATTATGCCAGAAAATTTATCCCAAATCTGTCAAAATTAGTTGGACCAATATACAGCAAGACTACAAAAAATGGTCAAAGGTATTTTAACCAGGAAGACATTAAGCTGGTTAAAGAAATTAAAAAGGCCGTTAAAAATATTAAACCACTAGAATTACCTCTAGTTACAGATTATATAATCATTGAAACAGATGGATGCAAAGAAGGATGGGGAGCAGTCCTTCTATGTAAACCAAGTAAATACAGTACAAAAAAAGAAGAGAAAATTTGCGCTTATGCAAGCGGTAATTTTCAAAATAAAACAAATTGGACTACAATAGATTTTGAAATACAAGCATTAATTTATGCATTAGAAAAATTCAAAATCTTTCTCAACAAAGAATTTACAGTCAGAACCGATTGTGAAGCAATCGTTAAATTTATAAAAAATGACCAAAGTAAAAAGATGAACAGAACTAGATGGATCAATTTACAAAACATCATACAAGGAAATGGTTATTTTATAAACTTTGAACATATAAAAGGAAAAAATAATGGGATAGCAGACATGTTGTCTCGAAATATAAACAAATGGTTTGTTGCAGATGGACAGGAAAAAAGATAAAGGAAAAGCAAAGATTATATATCCTAAACAGGATAAGTCTTTGACAGAAGAAGAAGAACAGATTCAACAGATATACAAGCAGTCAATAGAAAAAATACACAGTTCATCTCAAGTCTCACTACCACAGTTAGTGATAAGACCAGATGAAATTACACAGTTCTATAGACAGCAAAAACAGTTTACACAGTCAAGGGAAAAACGCCCTTTGCATACCAATTCTATACCCAAACTGGTATTAGAATTTGGAACATATGCTTTACAGATTTGCACAGATTCTAGTAAAAAGTTTCGTCCTATTATAGGCATGAAACTTACAGACAAGCAGCAATGCATGTTAGACAACATATGGCATATTCAAACCATGCCACAGGCATCAACTTTTAAAGTACAGGTTTTAAATGCTCTAAGCATTTACTTTCAGGAACAAAGTTTGAAAACCCCTGAAAGACAGTTTAAAACCAAACCAAATTTTACACATTATGTTATATACAGAGGCACAAAAATCGGTATTTTTAACAAATGGAACAGTGTTATCCCTCATATAACAAATATCCCTGGGGGAGCAACCTGGAAAGGTTTTACAAACTTCTCTGAAGCATTGAAAGATTCAAGAGAAAATTTTGGTATACAAAACTTTTACATAGAACCCGAAGAGGTTAAAAGCTTTTCAGACATTGCAAAACAAAACCCTGAGCAGTATATACAAGCTCAGCAAGAGATGATTTCAGCATTGAAATCACAGTTAGAGGAAAAAGCAAAAAATACACAGAATATACAGATAAAAATTGAAAATAGCATGTTAAAACAGAAAAATGCTATACTCGAAGCAAAAAATACACAGTTATTACAAAGGCTCGAGAAAATAGAAGAAAAAACAGTTGTATACAGAACTTATGAATCTTTTAGAACAAGGATTCTTGATACACCCTGGTGGCAAACTTTGAAACCAGTTGCAGAAAGATTCCCAGAATTTGAGAATCTTGTCTCACAGAAGGTTTGTGCAGAATTCCCTTTAATTCTGTACAATCTACAACAGCAGCTCATAGACTTGGCCTTCAGATTCGACAGTGAAGTTCAAGGATTTGCAGTAGTAGAAAGAACAGACGAAGATGGAGAGGGAACTGGCCTCTTGTTACTTCAAGTACATCACCTTACAAAATTAATAGACGAACAGATAATTCAATTTTACCATCATGGTATGATTGACTATTTAGAAGTAAAATTAGACAGAAGAACAGAAGATCTCTTAAATCAGTTAGGAGAAAAAATCATTCTAACAGCAGGAAACATTGCAGCAAGATCTACAACACCGATCATTGGTTGTAAGATTATTGCTTCATTCCCGTTTGTAGACGCTTATACATACAGACCAGCCAGAAAAAGAATATTCATCGAACACAATGAACAAAAAACAGATGTTTATCTACAAAGAGCGATGACAAATCCCGTCAGCAACATAGACTTTGCACATTTACCATGGATGTATGAACCACACAGCCAACCTACAATAAGCTTCGAACAGTTTGTCAAAAAACATCAGGAAACTCCAGAAATTCCTGATTGTTTTCCTTGGCAGCAATACAGATTAATAGGAGAAGGACACTACATACAGGTTTATGCAAAAACAAATTGGAGTATGCTTCTACCATTTGCAGGGGAAGGAGACACTCTACAGTTAGATCACATCGTCAACCTAGAAGACGGAGACAACGACGAACAAGGTTGTTCGAGTCCACAGTCAATTGACAGCACACACAGAGACTTCTAGAAGACATGACGCACGCAATGACGACAGGTTACACAAAACAAAAACAATGACGTAAGCCATGACGTAAGCAGCAATTATCGGAAGACAATCATGGCAGACAAACTTTACTTTTTCTTTTTAGGCTTTTTGACTTTAATTACATAGCCTTTTTGACTTTTAGGTCTTTTGAATTCAGTAGATTAGCAGATTCGTTTGCCTATATAAAGGCATTTGTAATTCATTTGTAAACACACGATACTACCATTGAAAGCAATAATACTATGACTTTCAGTGCACACTAAACTCCTCGCCGCTCTTTAACTCTCCACTCCCTTACTCTCCCAGTTATATCTCCAGCACTTCATATTATACCCAGCATACATATAAAAAAAAAAAAAAAAAAAAAAAAGGTTTTCCCTTTCTGTACAACCTTCAACCGCTGTGCATACTCTCGTCTCAACACCAACCATCCGCTGTGCATACTTCACCAGTAAGTCTCTTCTTCATCCCCCTCTCTCTATGGCAATCAAAACTTTGTCGTACCCTCCTCTGATATATTGGCAAAGTTTTGATTGCCATAGAGAGAGGGGGATGAAGAAGAGACTTACTGGTGAAGTATGCACAGCGGATGGTTGGTGTTGAGACGAGAGTATGCACAGCGGTTGAAGGTTGTACAGAAAGGGAAAATCTTTTTTTTTTTTTTTTTTATATGTATGCTGGGTATAATATGAAGTGCTGGAGATATAACTGGGAGAGTAAGGGAGTGGAGAGTTAAAGAGCGACGAGGAGTTTAGTGTGCACTGAAAGTCATAGTATTATTGCTTTCAATGGTAGTATCGTGTGTTTACAAATGAATTACAAATGCCTTTATATAGACAAACGAATCTGCTAATCTACTGAATTCAAAAGACCTAAAAGTCAAAAAGGCTATGTAATTAAAGTCAAAAAGCCTAAAAAGAAAAAGTAAAGTTTGTCTGCCATGATTGTCTTCCGATAATTGCTGCTTACGTCATGGCTTACGTCATTGTTTTTGTTTTGTATAACCTGTCGTCATTGCGTGCGTCATGTCTTCTAGAAGTCTCTGTGTGTGCTGTCAATTGACTGTGGACTCGAACAACCTTGTTCGTCGTTGTCTCCGTCTTCTAGGTTGACGATGTGATCTAACTGTAGAGTGTCTCCTTCTCCTGCAAATGGTAGAAGCATACTCCAATTTGTTTTTGCATAAACCTGTATGTAGTGTCCTTCTCCTATTAATCTGTATTGCTGCCAAGAAAAACAATCAGGAATTTCTGGAGTTTCCTGATGTTTTTTGACAAACTGTTCGAAGCTTGTTGTAGGTTGGCTGTGTGGATCATCCATCCATGGTAAATGTGCAAAGTCTATGTTGCTGACGGGATTTGTCATCGCTCTTTGTAGATAAACATCTGTTTTTTGTTTATTGTGTTCGATGAATATTCTTTTTCTGGCTGGTCTGTATGTATAAGCGTCTGCAAACGGGAATGAAGCAATAATCTTACAACCAATGATCGGTGTTGTAGATCTTGTTGCAATGTTTCCTGCTGTTAGAATGATTTTTTCTCCTAACTGATTTAAGAGATCTTCTGTTCTTCTGTCTAATTTACTTCTAAATAGTCAATCATACCATGATGGTAAAATTGAATTATCTGTTCGTCTGTTAATTTTGTAGGGTGATGTACTTGAAGTAACAAGAGACCAGTTCCCTCTCCATCTTCGTCTGTTCTTTCTACTACTGCAAATCCTTGAACTTCACTGTCGAATCTGAAGGCCAAGTCTATGAGTTGCTGTTGTAGATTGTACAGAATTAAAGGGAATTCTGCACAAACCTTCTGTGAGACAAGATTCTCAAATTCTGGGAATCTTTCTGTAACTGGTTTCAAAGTTTGCCACCAGGGTGTATCAAGAATCCTTGTTCTAAAAGATTCATAAGTTCTGTATACAACTGTTTTTTCTTCTTTTTTCTCGAGCCTTTGTAATAACTGTGTATTTTTTGCTTCGAGTATAGCATTTTTCTGTTTTAACATGCTATTTTCAATTTTTATCTGTATATTCTGTGTATTTTTTGTTTTTTCTTCTAACTGTGATTTCAATGCTGAAATCATTTCTTGCTGAGCTTGTATATACTGCTCAGGGTTTTGTTTTGCAATGTCTGAAAAGCTTTTAACCTCTTCGGGTTCTATGTAAAAGTTTTGTATACCAAATTTTTCTCTTGAATCTTTCAATGCTTCAGAGAAGTTTGTAAAACCTTTCCAGGTTGCTCCCCCAGGGATATTTGTTATATGAGGGATAACACTGTTCCATTTGTTAAAAATACCGATTTTTGTGCCTCTGTATATAACATAATGTGTAAAATTTGGTTTGGTTTTAAACTGTCTTTCAGGGGTTTTCAAACTTTGTTCCTGAAAGTAAATGCTTAGAGCATTTAAAACCTGTACTTTAAAAGTTGATGCCTGTGGCATGGTTTGAATATGCTATATGTTGTCTAACATGCATTGCTGCTTGTCTGTAAGTTTCATGCCTATAATAGGACGAAACTTTTTACTAGAATCTGTGCAAATCTGTAAAGCATATGTTCCAAATTCTAATACCGGTTTGGGTATAGAATTGGTATGCAAAGGGCGTTTTTCCCTTGACTGTGTAAACTGTTTTTGCTGTCTATAGAACTGTGTAATTTCATCTGGTCTTATCACTAACTGTGGTAGTGAGACTTGAGATGAACTGTGTATTTTTTCTATTGACTGCTTGTATATCTGTTGAATCTGTTCTTCTTCTTCTGTCAAAGACTTATCCTGTTTAGGATATATAATCTTTGCTTTTCCTTTATCTTTTTTCCTGTCCATCTGCAACAAACCATTTGTTTATATTTCGAGACAACATGTCTGCTATCCCATTATTTTTTCCTTTTATATGTTCAAAGTTTATAAAATAACCATTTCCTTGTATGATGTTTTGTAAATTGATCCATCTAGTTCTGTTCATCTTTTTACTTTGGTCATTTTTTATAAATTTAACGATTGCTTCACAATCGGTTCTGACTGTAAATTCTTTGTTGAGAAAGATTTTGAATTTTTCTAATGCATAAATTAATGCTTGTATTTCAAAATCTATTGTAGTCCAATTTGTTTTATTTTGAAAATTACCGCTTGCATAAGCGCAAATTTTCTCTTCTTTTTTTGTACTGTATTTACTTGGTTTACATAGAAGGACTGCTCCCCATCCTTCTTTGCATCCATCTGTTTCAATGATTATATAATCTGTAACTAGAGGTAATTCTAGTGGTTTAATATTTTTAACGGCCTTTTTAATTTCTTTAACCAGCTTAATGTTTTCCTGGTTAAAATACCTTTGACCATTTTTTTTAGTCTTGCTGTATATTGGTCCAACTAATTTTGACAGATTTGGGATAAATTTTCTGGTATAATTTACCAGGCCCAAAAATGTTTGTATTTGTTTTAAATTTTCAAATTTCTCTGGAAAATTTAGAATTTTTGTAGAAATATGTGGTTGTAATTCTATTTTTCCATTTCCAATTTCTAATCCTAAAAAGAATATTTTTCTTTTAAATAACTCCATTTTTCGTTTAGAAACGACTATACCGTTTTCTTTAATTTCTGTAAGAACCTGCTGAAGGTGTCTTTCGTGTTCCTGTACTGTATTGCTTGCAATTAAAATGTCATCAATGTAAACTAAACAAAATTCAAATTTTAAGAATATACTGTCCATAAATCTTTGAAAAATCGAAGGAGCATTTTTTAGTCCAAAACTTAGGACATTCCATTCGTATTGCCCCTCAGAACATGTAAAAGCTGTCCAGGGTTTAAAGCTTTCTTCTAGCTTTAACTGGTTGTATCCTGATTTTAGATCGAATTTTGAAAATATTCTTTTATTCTGTATAAGATTTAGTAAACTGTCTTTGTTAGGGATATTATATCCATCATCTATTGTATTGTCATTTAATCTCTTGTAATTGTAAACTATCCTAGCCTTTCCTCTCTTTATTTCATTATGGTTTCTTACTAAAAAGGCTGCAGATCTGTGAGGGCTTTCTGATTTTCTAATTAATCCTTGATTCATCATTTCAGGGATTTGTTTTTTAAATTCCTCTTTGTCTAATGGGCTGTATTCTATATTAGCTGTTCTGATTACTATGTCGGGGGTTTTTAATTGTATTTTGCAAGTATAATCTACTCTTGCTTTTGTTATGTCTTCTCCAATGTATCCTATTTTTTCTAAATGTAAAATCATAGGATGATTTATACTCTTTGTAATGTCTTTCCCTTTTTCCATTTCGTAACTCAGAAAATCTGTGAGAAGTCTTAATGACTCAGTTTCTATCAAGTTTTTTCTGTTGTGTGTTTTTAAGAAGTTTAGATTTCCTTTATTCCCTCTTTTTTAAACAATTTCTGTTGTATTTATGTATCTAAGAGTTGGTATTGTATATAGCTGTTTGCTTATTGTTATAAAGTTTTTTGTAATGGTTACCGCCCCATTTAATCCTAATATAAAATTTAATCCTATAACAAAGTGTTTAGATTTTATATTTGGTGGATTAATATTTATTTGTGGCATATCGTATTTAATACTGTAATTGTTTGCAAAGTCTAAGAACTGTATTCCTACTGGTTCTAAGCAATGTGTAATGTCTATTAATCTATCCTCCACTGTTCTTGTGCTTAATTTATACGAAAGCTTTCTGTGATATTCTACTGGTGCTAAGTTGTATGATATTAAACTTTTTGTGGCTCCAGTGTCTACCAATGCTTGTAAATCTATATATTTATTGTTATCTAACCATAAGCGGCTTTGAATAGTTATCATGTTTGTTGAACCCTGTGTTTGTATATAGGTTTGTTCTTCTAACTATACTGTGGCCATTTTGCTTACTTCTTCTGGCTTGACCATTCTTTCTATTTCTTCTATCTTATTTTTTAGGTTTTTTATTTTTAAACTATGTAATTCCAATGTAAGTTCTATTTTTTCTATGTTACCATTTTTACTATCTTTGTTGACTGTTCTAGATGTCGAAGCTATATCCTGGTTGTAGATTTCCTTAAGGCACTTAAAGCAAATTTCTTTAAAGCACTTGTTACACTGTGATCTTTTTTCTATACTTGGGTAATATCCACAATTATAACATCTTATGTGATTATTTCCCTTATTTTGTATCCAATTATGTTCACAATTTTCTTCTGTATTCATATATGTATATGCTACTTTTACTGTTGGATTTTCATCTTCGCTGTATATACTATATACTGATTCATTATCAGATTCATCATCTGTTTTTATAGTTTCTATTTCATAATCCTGTAATTGTTCTATTAAGTTAGCTCTTTCTATATTTTTATTCCTGTTTGTGCATTTATTAGCTAAATGTGTTGTTTCTCCGCAGATAAAACATCTACATTTTCTTGACTGTGGTTTTTTAACATACCTGTTTGTATTATTTTTTCTGTAATTTTTATTGTATGTCATACTCTTTCTTATCTTTTTTCTTTTGTTATATATTCCATAAGCCTGTGGTGTATAAATTGCTGTTTTACAGAATGCATACGCATTTCTTTTTAATTGTTCTTGTAATGCTACTTCTTTACATTTTTCTTCTAAAATACTAAATGTATAAGTTATTCTAGGTCCTATTCCTAGATTCTGTTGTGTACCATAATTTGTTTTCCATGATTCATGTATGGATTTTCCTAAATCTCCTGGTAATTTTACAAAGTATTTATCACAGAGATTATCATCCATAGCTTTTCCTGTCTGAGATAATAATCTAGTGAAATCTAATGTGAATTCATTTATGTATTTCATATCTGCTATGCTTAACTGTTCTAAATTTCTTATAGCTGTATCTTGTATTAAACTGTTGTTTTTTGCTGGATCAACTCCTAGTATAAGAGTTCTAATTTGTGATGTGAAATTGTAAGGATTGTCTCCTAATGCTTTGAGTTGATTTATTTCTTCTGGATTTTGTGCTTTCTTACTTCTATATATATATATATATAGAAGTGATCTAGTGACAACTGAATATTTGGCAAAAAAGTGTAAGAACTATTTTTGGCTTTTCGTTTCAGATGCACAAGTCAAAACCTGAAGTGAGTGGAATTAGTTCTTATTTAATTTTATGCACACACAGGCACATTAAATAAGATAGTAAAATAGTTTAGTGTGAAATTAATCATATAAATTCTTCTAATAAAGTGATTTAAGAGGTTTTAAGTATATACGAGAACAATTTGGGTGACTTTCAACCTATGTTACAAGATTTCATTTGAGCTAGGTTTAATTTTACCTATGTGACCCATTGAATATAAAAAAACAATAAAAATAGACTGAACTTCTTGCCCATTTTTCTTTAAATATAACAGATGTATTAAATAAGATTCCAAAATATTATTACCAAGTAATAATATAAACTTAAGAAAGCAGCTTACGAGGTTTTAAGGCATTTAAAAATACTTTAAATGACTTTCGACATTTCTGACCGGGTCCCCTTGTTAAGATAAGATACAACCTAAATAGACGCGTTTTTAGGCAAAAGGGTCAAAACTACCACTTCTGGTATTATTATTCATGTTACTTACCAATCTCTTCTCCGCTATTAAAATCATAGAGACGAATCCACATGTCCTCTCCTCCAGCAATAAACTTATCGCCATACTTTGGTTCCAGTGATGCAGATTCCACGATACAAGGCATATCATAACTCTTCACAAGTCCAAAACTGAAAAAGAAAAAGCATATTAAAAAATCATGAAACAAAAAGATATGGACTCACATGTTAAGTCTCTAAACTTTGTTTTTGCATGATTAAATTCGTTAACTTATAAAAATAAACAGAAGCCTTTTTTTTTGCATTAAAATCCTTTAACTTGTTAGAATTTAATTCAAGGTCTTTTTGCATTATGTTTACTTATTAGAAGACCTTTTTTGTTCAGGTTTATACGTTAGAGTTTTATCATATGAAAACAAATTTTAGGGACTCAATCATGCAAAAAGTGAAAATAAGAACTCAAAGAGAAAACGGATTTAAAATTTATGAAGAGGGAAAATTACAGAATACGGAGTTACACTTTAAGTCCCTGAACTTATAAAGCTGAACAAAAACCTTATCGTGCATAATTTAATCTTTTCACTTCTTGTAGAGATTAACAAAAAGATGCTTTTAAGCATGATCACATCCTTTAACTTGTTAAATGAAAACCTTTACATTCAGTTTTATAAGTTAAGGGTAATCATGCAAAAACAAAGTTTAAGGATCTAATCAAGCAACACGTGAAAGATTTTTTTCAAATTTTGATATGATGAAAAGAGCAAACTGCACGAAATAAAACATTACTTCACACTTTTTCCAATTGTATATCAGTATATGCCACATGGCATCTGATTTGACAGTTGTTAGTTAATTTTTAAACAAAATTTAACAAAACCCATTTTGGTAAACTTTATATCAACTAATATTTTAAAATTTTTGCACATTTTGCACATGTGGGATATCAATCACTGCCAAATTAATTACAAGCAATAAAGATTAAAAAGAATACAAATTCTAAAATCAATAACAATTTGTTAGTTGGTTTCTGCTTCAAACCTAATCCAGACTTCCAAATTAATTGGTAAAACCATATAAAGTATAATAGTAACTTACTGATTTGCATCCCAAAACTTGACACTGGATCCATCTGCTGTTGTAATGTAACGACCATCTTTACTAACTTCAGCGCTTGTCACGGGTGATTTCGTTTCAAGTGTATTTACAATTTTGCCACTTCTCACATCCCAGAACCTGCCATTAAATCATCGTAGACTAAGAAAATTTATTATTGTGCATTACTGCAAGCCGATTCATTGCCTTATATTACACTAAATTACGACGATCTCAAAACAGAAAAGGTTTATAGGTGGTCAAGATCTTACATCACAAACACACACACACACACACACACACAAAAAAAAACTTTATTATTGTAGTGCGTACCCATGAACTTTTCCGTAATAGTGAATGCCTCCTAAAACATGGGTCCACCGATGTACCTTTCTTATAACCTAACAATATATAAGGTGGGTGTTTGGTTTGCAATCAGTTATCACCATGGGTATGGATATAAGAATAGATATGATCTTCCACATCCAGCCCTTTATGTGGGTATAGAGGACACCATTTGATGGGTATCAAACCATACCCCTAGACCAAATAACACTACAACACGCATACCCTCAAACAAACTTCACCATTGCATGAAAATTATGCCATTTTACTCATTTCAGTTTTAGAAAATCACACAAATTGTTTTTTTTTTTTAAACAAATCAGACTGCAATATCCCTGATGTTCCACCAAGAAATTAGAAAATTGCAAGTATCATCATTTAAGGGTATTATGGTCAATTTTTGAAGAAAATGACCAATATGGATCACACTTTTAATAACTTCACTAACTAAAATGGACCAGACCGGAATCCAGTGACTGTTGCTATTTTTTAACTTCACCCTAAAAAAAGATAACAATTTTCAAGTTGCAAATTAATACGTAGGAAACAGAAAAATGAAGCAACATAAGAGAGTAAACTTGTAGTGTTTGTTAATTTATTTATTTATTGCATACCTTAATCCACCAGAATCAGAGCAAGAACTTAGTATAGTTTGGTCGCTGTGGAGCCATGCAACAGTCCTGATAGAACCTGGAGATTTCTCAACTTCCCTTGGAGGTGCCTCTGGTCGATTTAAATCAAATATGCGTAGTATCTTTTCAAAACCACCAGTCAGCAGAAGATGTGTATCCTGTATATTATAAAAAATTTTATTGCTTACATTATTCATTACGACGAGGAAATATGTGTGTGTGTCAGGACACTTGACAAATTTCAAGGGTCTGCAAACTGTGGCCCAAAACCAAAACCGGAAACAGACCAGACTGGACACCTGAACCTATATGGTCCGATTCTCGGTCCATAGTATAAAAGTTTTGGTTGTTGGTCCGCCGCCTGTCCAGTTCACAACGGTCCAAAACCAGATGTTTTCTTATTTAAAACGTTGACAGTCAACACGTTTAAACAAAAAATTAGGCTCCATTCAGTAGTTTTGTTCAAACTTTTGGCTCCAATCCGGTCTGGTCCGATTTTGGGCCGTTACACATTGCCACTCGCAATATCGACCCATTTACTTGAGGATGCGTCGATTAAGTTATGCCTCTAACAAATAAAATTGGTAAAACAGAAAGGGTTAGGTAGAAACCAAATGAGTCAAATGGGTATTTCTAATGCATAAAACCTCATAAATCATTTTATTAGAGATTAAGACTATTAGTGAAAACTTATAAATTTTGTAATCATATCAGACATACTAAAAGTTATAGAATAAATTTGAACAAAAGTGTGTCAGTTCATGGGATTCCAAAAACATATCTGTTTTGACATGTTACCTGACCCCCCAGACCCATTCACTTTTCAAACTCTGAGCAATGTAAAAGATGTGATTTTTTTGACCACTAAACTGAGGTCAAATCATCGTTCAAAAAAACATTTGTATTCACAACCTATGATTATGGAATCTGTATTTTAATATAAATGAAGCAACGGTATATACAAATTAAGCCAAGGTATACACAAATCAAGCCTCTTGGCTAGTGGCATACTGGCATCTAGTGTTTATTCCCACCAAAGTGATGCGGGTTCATGTCCCACAAATTGAGCAATAAGTGGATTTTAGGAGTATATTTTAGGGGTGTGTGTGCTAGCCCTTTCAAAAAAAAAAAAAACAAACAAGCATTCACAATAATTAAACTTGCAAATTAGTCCCCTTAAACACAAAGTGCAAAATTACCTCAGAAAAGGCACATGCTCGAACAATATGTTTGTGATCAAATGAGTGTAATTCATCCCCGGTTAAAGCATCCCATAATTTCCTGTCAACACAAAGATGAATTGCAACATAATTACCACTGCCTTTTTATAAAAAATACCATTATTCCATTTACAGGACCACACAAAACCTGTCTAAAACATACATTTTAGCAAAAAAAAAAAATCAATGTCACTTAAATTACCATCTTGGAATAGACAAAATTAACGATTGTAGAATAAGAAAACTTGCGATACCATCTTTAAAATAGGAATTAATTTCAAATATCTTTCAAAAGTTCAAAATGTCATATTTATCCTTCTAAATTGCAATATATACAAAACACTAACAATGTGATGCTTACCCATTCCACAGTATGTAAAACAAAATCAGCTATTTATAACTCCAGGATGAACAAATAAGAACAACATTATTACAGTGAATCATCTCAAGTTCTCAACCCATAATGTTCTCTTCAATTATTCAATGAAACAAGTAGTTATAAGCAACTGGTTTACAATTTACCATTAAATGAAAAACTATGATACTTTACTGGTACGAACGAGTACAAATGATATTATGGAAGTTATAACAATACATATGAAATTTTGAGCTTTTAAAAAGAAACATAAAGTCATAAAATACCCCTTAAGAGACTTGGCAACAAAATCATGTAATCATGCATAATTAGTAAAGAAAATGATTTAATGCATACGCAGAGAAATCGGCAGATGCAGATGCAGCACGTAGGGCATTAGTATCCAAACAGCAACTCCAGACCGCACCTTTATGCCCCTCAAAGGTTCCAATCCAATCCCCAGTTTCTCCGTTTCTAAGCATAGGAGTGGAATCTGAAAATAAAATCTATGCTTTTGTAATAAATTATATAAAATCCCCTCATGATTTGAACTTCAGGTTGGGAAAAGTGGTTCATTAAGTTCTGTTCATCCATCCTGATTGCCAAAAAAAAAACACAGCAATGTATTTCCGGTAAAATGACTCTCTCAAGAGAAATGTAAGCAAAATAGATATATTGTCATTAATCTGAAAACTAGACTTAAATGCTGACTTTTATTAAAAGGAAGTCCCATTAATAATATGTAGACAAGATAAAGGCGGGATCTTGATGTATGATACACAGATGACATGGTAGAGCCTGCAACAAAATCTGGATAAAGAATGCAGCTCCATGTAGCATTCACCTAAACAACCAATTCAACCAAAGATTCTCATGTTTCTATATGAAGTTTTTCAATCTATGATAATCCTAAAACATTTATGATTTAGTGTACAACATACACATGCTGCAGCAAACCTGGCAAATGCCAACTAGCAGCGTTTAGACTTGGATATGGATCAGTGATACGGACATTACACTTCCACCTCCCTCGTATGCAGTTATGTTAAACCGCCCGTAAAAAAAATAGTTAAAAAGACTTGGATTTCACTCTCACGTTCCACATGCAAGTGATTGCCAGAATGCCAGGTGCACCGATAAAGCGATATGAGATTGATATGAAGATCTTACACTTTTTAATCTAAGATAGTCTAGCTGATAATCGGACCAAGCAATCAGCATTCAGCTGTAAAAGGTTTTCCTTTCTAAAAACAAGAATATTTCAGTTTATTACCAAGTCTGAATACTCACCAAGGCTGTTATTTACGATTGAAAAGAGCTGAAATCATTGCAAGAATCTCATATTGCGTTGCTGGTGCACCATCAACCACTTCCAAACTATACGTGATAGTTAAATCTTACCACCTTTTCAATTGTTATTTCTTTAACTTTTTTAATATTATCCTTTCAATACGGATCATAAGGTGGTTTTGGCATAAGAAGGAAACATAGGTGAAATATCCTAGTTGTTAACCATGTCCAAGTATCAATATAGATTAGATCCATCAAAGAGTACTGTAGACCTATGAGAAACACCTATTCTTCTCTGATATTCTCTTCATATACGTTCTCCTCAGACTTTTCTACTCAATCTCATCGCATTGTTATGAGAAATTACAGAAATGGCTTAGAGTTAAACATTCAAAATAATCGAATTCATACGAACATACATACACGTACTCACCCTAATGCTTATGTTAGCCACCCAGCTACCAAGTTACATCATCGACAAATCCTCACGTTTGTTTCGCAATCATACTCAGATATTTAGGATCATTCACCAAGGAAAACACGTAGGCACTTATACACCAAGTTAACCACTATAAAGACCCTATGCTTATGCTAATAAGCAAAAATCAACTAATCAGCATTCTCCATCCTAAGGGTAACTGTAATTTCAAATACATCAAGAATAATCAGTCTCAACTAAGCAATCTCAAAACGATCATTGAAATCAACTTATTACACCTTAAAATAAGCACATAAGCATCGGCATTTTCCATCATTCAAACATTCAAATAAGTTGTTCAATAATCAATCATAATATCAATTTCATAAAGCAAAGAAATGCTAAAATCATCAAACAAAAGGCATGATTCATATATAAAACATACCTTTGCTAGCACTAATGAGGAAAAATCCATCTGGAGTGACCGGACTGTAAGACAAATCCACCACCGGACGAGAATGGCCATGGCACACAAGAGGCACCGCCACTTTCTTTTTATCCATCAATGATCAAACACCTCTTATAAAATACTTCAAACTACACAACACAAAACCTAAAACCACGATCTTTCTAATCTCAAACACAAATCACCGTCCTCAATCCTAATTCTATAAATCAATCAATCAATCCCTAACAAAATGGCTGATTCTCGTATCGATAGCAAAATCTTACAGCAATAGATTATAGTGTACGTGTAGAACACGAACAAGTGGCGGCAATAAACACAGGTGGGAAACCTAATTTTCGAAAATGTGATCGATTATTCAAGATAAATCCACACCTCCTAACCCTAACATCAATGAAGAACAGATCAAACTATTTATCAGATATTGAAATTGAAGATCAAATGAACAAAATTGATAGTAAGATGTGTGTTTGTAGGGCTAGGCGCGAGGCTGCCGTTGAGGGGTTGATTGGTTTTTATAGTGTTCATGTGTTGGTGTTTCTTTCTCGATGATGGTCCCTCATGTTTTGTGGTTTTGTGATTATATCCCCTTGTGTTTTTAGAGTTTCTAATAGCTATCTTTCTGTTTCTTATCATTTGCAAACACGCCCTCCTTGTTCTATACGTCTATAAAATTAGGATGTGCATTTGTTTGAAACACTGACGTGTTTAAGATTGTTAATGAGCTGAGTTGCTCTTGAGTTATTCGGATCAATTCACTAAAAACATTGTTGTGCCTAGGGTATGAACGAGCTTAAGCTTGTATTGCCAGTTTTAATGTTTTGTAGCTTAAGTCATTTCGAGGTTGCAAAGTACTCAAAAGCACCCCTGCCCATCCACATCAAGTTGCATGATAGAAATTTCTCTCATCTATCTCTCTTTTTCTTTTCACTAGTATCATTTTACGCAAGTCAGCGTTGAGATCATCGTAGTACCATGGGTGAACACCGTCCCATCCACGTTAAATGACAATGCGGCAAAGGGTACTAGTGGCTAGCCTCATGCACACAACACACCTTTAACCTTAAATTTAACAAATCGGTCACTCACTAAAGATAAACAATTTCAAAAACTACCTTTTGATTTCGTATAAATTAACAAAATTAACAATGTAGAAACCTGGACAAGAGTGTCATTAGGAAAAGTTAGAGAACATGAACACAACTTTACTCTCTCTTTCTACATGATATTATTTCTACTAATTAAATTGTAACCTCAAGTCATACTTTTTCAGCAAACACGTTTTTTACTATACGCATGCTTTACTCGTTTAACTATCACACTTGCATCGATTAAACTTAAACATAAAACTTTTGTTTAAAAACTAAAACATACATATTACATCATCGATGTATCCTCTAATCATATGACAACAATCTTATCTTTAAGATAAACATTCTCACTCTTCAGGTTACGTGATCAATAATTATCATCAATCGAGTCCCGATGGTCTTCCGACACTTCGAGACCATCTTTAAAATATAAAATATCTTACTCCTCTCTGCTTCAAATCGTCATCCCTGCGAACCAAAACCCTAATTCAGTAATCCGACAAGAAGAATTCTGCAACCAATTGGCGGGAAAATGTCGGGAAAAGGAGCAAAAGGTCTGATAATGGGGAAATCACCTGCTATAAACGGATCTAGCACCAAAGATAAAGACAAGAAGAAATCCGTCACTCGATCTTCACGCGCTGGTCTTCAGGTCACCACATCTTATCTCGTTCTACACCTATGTGTGTTTAGTGTTAATCGATCACGTGATCAATGAATCATGCGATGAATCGGTAACTGTTGGTGAAAATTGTTGTGTTGATTGTTGAACTTTGCTCAATTGTGATTGGTAGGTGCAGAGGTGTGAGATCTAGTCTGATGAGTTTGTTTATGAACGGAGTGTTGATGTAGGATTCGATGGGTTCATCTTCTCCATGAGGTTGCATATAGCATTATAGGTTATAGAAAACTTTGACTCATGGTTTCCAACAGGCTTGAAGAACACTCTGTTTTTTTAATAAACGATCTTCTTTTCTGAATGCGAACACAATCGTGTTATCGCCATGAGAGAATGATTTTGAAGAGAAGTGTATGAACTTCATCTTCAAGTTTTGTCAGATTCTTCCAAATTATAACTTCTGATGAGTTTTTACAAACAAAATTGTAGGATCATGTGTTTTCAGATGTCGAATACGTAATTGAACTTCTTTTATGTTTCATTTACCATTTTCAAGGTCTATGGAAGCTTTGGGTATCACCATATTAGTTGGTTTCATACTTTCATATGATGTTTAGAGATAGATGGAGAATTGGGGATCTTAAGAACAATTATAAAGGTTGACTAGTTTGACTACTTTTGGTTTAGATGCTATAAGTTTGGGGCAAATGCTAAGGAAAGTTCTTTGATATGGTTTGTTTTGGTAGCGGTGAATATGTCGATTTCTGCTGAAATGGGTCGAAACTCGAAAGCGACCCAAAGTCATAACACATTAATCATGCACATTTTTATCAAATGGTAGAAAAGTGTGTTGAGCGTCAACCTAGCCATAGACTTAGACCTGTAACGACCCATTTGAAAATGATCTATTTCAACCTGAACGATAATTGAGCTTTGGGTATCACCTTATTAATTGATTTCATATGACATTCATAGATCAATGGGGATCTTAATAGCAATGCTGAAGATTGACTAATTTGACTAAATATCTTTTAGATAGGCCAGTGCTGAATAAAGTTAGTTAATATGGTTCTAGGTACTGTGAAGTGTGAATGGGTCAATTTCTTTTTAGACAGGACAAACTGGTTAAGAGTGGCCCGAAGCCAATCTTTATTTGTTACAACTTTCTAAATTGTTTTATTTTAAAGATATATTATCTTTTAAATCAATCTAACACATTATTAAGTACAACCTTTCTCAAATGGGTAGAAAAGTGTGTGTCAACCTAACTAGACTAGACTATCTGTGCCATCGTGAACTAGCACCTAATATCAATGATGCAATCTGTGTGTGCAGTTCCCAGTGGGTCGAGTTCACCGTCTTTTAAAAACAAGGGTATCTGCCAGTGGAAGAGTTGGAGCAACGGCTGCGGTGTATACAGCAGCCATACTAGAATACCTAACCGCCGAAGTACTAGAATTAGCTGGCAATGCCAGCAAGGATTTGAAGGTGAAACGTATAACGCCACGTCATCTGCAGCTTGCTATTAGAGGGGATGAAGAACTTGACACTCTTATAAAAGGAACCATTGCTGGTGGTGGTGTGATTCCTCACATTCACAAGTCGCTCATCAACAAGTCTACTAAAGAATAAAATGTGTATAGTTTATATTTTATGCACTGGTCTTCTGGCTTTTACCTTTTTACAGACCTTCATGTGGTTCTATATGTATCTCTAAATGTCAAATTTGAAAAAACTTTGATGTTTGTGGTCATTATGTTTGTAGAAGAGCATCACGAATATGTTGGTTTTGTACGCAGTTAGACCTGCTATCACGGGTTGTAATTATGGACTTTATTGCAATAATCATCTTTATAATACACAAATTCATATATGGTGCAATTGCATATATCCCTCTCTAAACTTGTAAAATTACATATTTCCTCAAATAATGCTTAAAGAGCATTGTACTCATGCATTGAAAACTTATGTTTTCAAAAAATATGTAATTTTAAAGGTGAAGAGGGGAATATATGTAATTCTCCCTTCATATATTATACTTGGTTAGTGAGATTTTCTAGGTATGTTGTTTGTTAAACTACGTAAATCGGATCGTTATTATGAATAAAATTATGGTTGTAAAAGTCGTTGGGCGATAGTCAGACGGTGAAGTACCGACTAGAGATTAATCGGAATTAATTGGATTGGAATTTATATGTTAATTTTACAAATTATTTATATATAAACAATATTTTCATAATTATATATAAATTTTCAATTTTGACCGAAATTTGCCTAATTTTAACCAATTTTGACCATTTTCTCCAATCTATGAGTCGATTTTTGCAACACCGAATAAGATAAACAAACTCGAACAAATAAAATTACTCAGACATAAACAAACCTTGCGAGCAAATATAAACAAATGTACGTGAACGTAAATAAGTGAACCTGCTTGTATTCGCTCATTTAATTACAAATAAAAAAAAATAGAAAATACTGTGTCATTTTGTTAAATATATATACACAAACAATTATATATACAAACAATCTACCTGCCAAACATGTACCAAATGTTCGTTTCATTTACAATCCTATAGTTATAGTAAAAACACCATAAACCCATAGTATCCTGAAAATTAAATTGTAAGATTAGCCTAATAATCTAAAAAGCATGCACTGAAGGCTGCTCTCCAAACTAGCTTAAAATAATTAACAGGAGAGAGAGTGAGAGAGAACCTTTTCAGGTGATTCAGTTGAACACCAAACCCTACTACAAAATTTCATTAAAAAGAAGGGAAAAAACTATTTATCTGCCTTACTTGATAGTTTACTGATGAAGGGTAATATTGCAGCAAGCAACACCTTGGGGCACTCCTCATGAGGAAGATGACCGCAACCCGATATTGCAACTAGTCTCTGCATAATTATATATTTTGCCAGGTTAGAACTCGGTTTCAATTGTATTTGTTTGTCATCAAATAATATTAGAAAAGTTTATTATTGATGTGGATCCTAGTTGTGTAGGCCCTTAAACCATTTCATATGCCCCGCTAATATGATTAGAGGCCGCAAGATGAGCGGGTCAGATAACAGATCAAAACATGTCATTTTTAGTAAGGGGCAAGCTGGCTCGTAAAAACTTTTCTCGCCATTTTTACAACTCTTTATAAACAATTAATGCATTAGCCCTGATTGTAAAATCAACTTTCACAATAATAATCTAATTCTTTGAAAAATACAATTTATGAGGTCAGATATTATTAAAATAGATTTTCAAGTTTTCACATGTTTGACCCATTTGAGTAACTCAAACCAAGCGTGTGGATATTCTCACCAGTAAATATGGCATGAGAAGAATGAAGGTGTGATAATACTATAGGTGTGTGCGGAAAACTTGTATACCAACCCAAAACTGATAAAAGCATAGGCTCTAGTTTTCGGATTTCGAAAACCCAAAACTTTCGGTTTCGGTTCACATTTTTGTGTAAAGCCACAAAATAAACCAGAACCAAACCGTTTATATATAAAAAAACAGTTTCAATATTCAAAAACCCATGCATTTTCTATTTGTTTTGGTTTTAGTCAAAGACTGACCGGAGCCATGCACACCCCTACATTAAAGTTTCATTCACTTCAGTCGATAGAGGAGTGAGCCAAAAGACAGAATTAAAAACAGACCAAAATAATAAAACCAAATGGCATCTCAAACCCTAAATTCTTGTTTAAATTAATAAAAAGAACAGGGATCAAATATACTCACAGAATTTACAAATTTAGATGCCATGGTTTGAACAGATTTAAGAGGAATAAGAGCATCTTCAGCTCCTGCAATAACCATAACTGGGGTGTCTTCAACTGCTTTCACCAATGAGGATACGTTTTCGTCTGTGAGGACCGTATCGGATGATAATTTACCAATTTCATACAATGATTCATCCCAACCTTCAACATATAGTGGGGCCTACATCATGCAAAAGTTGTTATATGATCTTTTTCATAAATCTTAACTGCCGATCAGATGACACAAAAAGTAGAGGTGGATGATCAAAATAGGTTTGAGTCAAAATGGATGATAATTTGTATGGGTTGAAACGGGCTTGGTCAAGCTGACCTAAAACTTTTTACACAATTTATGAGGTTTATGAATTAAAAATATAGTTTGGCTTGTTTTTGACAGATTTTATTTACCCTTTGAGGGTGTCAAAGTGGTTTTCACGTGTCAAAAGGATAAGAATTTGCATTGGTTGAAGCGTGCTGGATAGGGATGATCAGAAACACTTTTTGTCCAAATACTTAAACTTCTTTAACAGTTGGTGCGTCAAATATGGTTACCAAAAATGATATCATCTCAGTAATAATCTAATTGTTTTTCAATAGCATATGATTTAAGAGGTTACGCCGTGAAAATACACTACGCTTGACCTTCGACCCATTTGAGAGGTTTCCTTTTAAGCTAATATTTTTTAAACATTACAGATAAAACAAAACCCAAAGGGCAAATTGCTGGAAATAGAAACAAACTTCAAACATCTCCCTGGTTTTAGCAACCAACTTCAAATCGTATTAGTTATTTCAACAACCAAGTTGCATTCTCATTATAGCAACAATGACATGTTCAACCAGTAATTTAAGCACATCATGTTTAAATTCTTTATTCAAAAATTGATGACCCGGCATGCTATTTGTCACTTTGGCATATGCGCATTTAATGTGACAGTTAGCATGGTATCAATAAGTGTCACATCAGCAATCTACAGCAGTTAAAACGAATCAGTAATAACTAATATATTGCAAGTTTGTTGGTAAAAAGGAAAAAATAAACTGTGTTTCTTTTTCATGCAGTTTGCCCCAGCCCAAATCAACACATTTGTAAGTAAATTGGTTGAAATTGCCCCCTCTACTGAAAAGAAAATATCCTTAAATTTATTAACCATCTGTATGCTCATTACCTTGTAGAGGCTCAAAACATCAGTTGTTAGTTTGGTAGCATCATACCATGCCCTCCGGTTAACAACTTGACAAATTTCTGTCCTGAGTAAAGAATGAACCAAGTTTTTCTTCCCTAGAGAGGTGCGCATGAGTATTCTAGCCAACCCGGGAACCACTTCTCTTGATAAGCTTACTGTAAGCAAGACTATTCCCTTAATTTTGACCTGAAAAAATAATCTATGTTAAAAATTTTGTGACTTATGACCTGATTTTATGTCCAAGTGAAACCTAGAAAAATGCAATATGTTGAAGTGACTAATTTCTAGAAATTGGGAAGCAGTTTGGTGTTTGGATGTGCATTTTGAAGGTGGTTATGTGATATTGTTTAAGAAGAATCAGATAATTAGTCGTAATAAAACAGGTTGTTGAAAATAGTGTTTGAAAACTGCTTCTGATATTTGAAGGATAATCAAAGGTGTTTGAGAGTTTGGCAACTTCTGATTGTTTTAAGACCCATACATACAAGGAATATTTCAATCATATCCCGGACTATGGTTGATTACAGATTACTCATACCTATTGTTAAATGGTTGGGATGGTTATGGTTTAAAGATGCAGCTGTTAACCATAACCCTAAGGGCTACTCTTAGCAAAATCCTAGATAAAATGACCAAACAGGATACATTTGACTCGATTTTTAAAGTAACCAAATAATCAGATTATTAGAAGCAGAATTTGTTTATCCAAAACATAAAAACTGACTATTCAGACAATCAATTCCAGATACAAATCCAAACACCCCCTTAATCCAGACAAAAATACCACCTCTATTTCAGATAAAAAAGAGGAATAGTTTCAAACAAATAAACATAATATTTCAGAAGGGTCAACTATGTTCTAGAAAAACAAAATGATATTTATTAGCATGCACAAATACAAATTTCAACACAAATTTTATCAACTTACATCAACAGAATTTGAAGATGTCCGGACTCTTTGCGCAGCCTTTAATGCAAGAAGACCTCCATCATCGTGACCGACAAGCACCACAGAAGAAAGCCCCATTTCTTTACAGAAAGAAATTAGCATGTCAACCTATAATTAACATTTTTGTTAATAAGAAGGGTATAACGACGGGACCAAAATTTACCTAGCTTTCAATAATCCATAACCGAAAAAACTAAATACTTAACTTCTCCTTCTTTGAAGCTGATTCATATAAAATAAAATAATGTGGTTATCTACTTTAATTATGGATATGCACCATTAACTATTTTAATGAAGTATCATCATTACCTAGCTTACTGATTAACCTTAACTAATGTAAGTCGACAATCTTGTTGCAATAACCTAAACTAGCTAAAAGGAGAGCGTGTCAAACGAGCTGAAACTCGCCAAGTTATAAACTTTTAAGTATATGACCTCCTAAACTCTTGGAGTTCAATATTTTATAATACTACTGCAATAATCTTGTTTTGTAGTCACAAGTAACAAGTTAATTATTTTTTTAAAAATAAAACATGAAGAAGGAAGTGTTTGTAGGTTGATTCAATGCCAATTGTTTTGACGCAAACTAAAAATGAATTGTTTCAACCAATCTCATTTTGGCAATCATGCCCGCACATCTGCCACCAGTAATAAGTTTATAACTTGCTTATAACAATATAAAAGCATCACCTGTGTATCAAGCATGTAAGGATTAGGCAAATTGTTAGCCTCCCAATCGTCTCGCCTCGGTCTGGAAGTCAGCCCCCAACCAGGACGGTCAAACGAAGCGACAACACAATTTACCTGCTTAGACATTATCGCCATTACATGTCGCCAGGAGAACACTCCACCACCAAAACCATGTACTAAAACAACCCCAAACTTCCCACTAACATCCAGAACTTTTTGTACAGTTTTACTTGAACAATACCCATTATTTCCTTCATCGACATTAAGAACTGACATTTCTTCTTGGGAATTTGTGTCATCCAATAATGGAGCATATAGAGAAGAATCTTGAAATTGAATACTAAAACTCCTTCTGAGATGATGTTGAGTCTTTGGACAAGAATTGAAAGATGGATTGTCGAGTAGAGTTGTTGAGGATAGTGTACGAGATGGTGGATTTGGTATGTGAAGTTTGTAATGAATTGTGAGATTATTCCAAGCCATGAATAAACTGTCCACATCAGCTAGTAATCTGATTGGTAGTTCCCGGTGATCATGACCTACACGCAATGGTTTTTGTCTAATTTTATTATCACTTTTCTTTGCCATGTCAGCAGGAGTTGAAGATCGTGGGAGTTTAGAGCAGCCAATTGAAGATAAAGTTTTGCTCAAAAAAGCCTGGAAAGTAGTAACAAATTATTTATAAAAAAAAACAGCTAAGATCGCTTTTGACACTCAATAAAGCAAATTTTAGAAAGTAAAAGCAAATCTTTTATAACAATTGATCCTACATGCATAGAGATATAAACCTGAACACCTTGTAAGCCTTAAGCTACCCGCTATTAATAGCTCCCATCATGTTTTGAATTGAGTCAGAGGTGATTGTGTTAGTTTGCTACTTTGGGCATGGGGTGTTTTCTATCAGAACAACCATTTACATATGTATTTTGTTTTTGGTGGGGCTTGAAGAACAAAATGACTTATCATCTACTCTAGATTTTAAGTCAATATATTTCAGTTCCCTACAGAAACAATACCTCATTAATCTTACTCCATACGCAATACTTATTATATGTGCATCAGCTAGCATAGAAGCTTATATGTGTTAGTATGAACAAGTAGAGGTGGAAAAATCGATGTGCGGGGTTGAGTAACTCAGTACAGGTCACAATTGGGATGTTTTGCTTGGGTCATGTTGACCTGATACACTTTTGTCCAAAAGAGTATTAACTTTTAATGAAAACTAGCATGTCAAACTACCAAAATTCCATTTAGTTCGATAACAATCTGGTTTTTGAAATATATGATTTAGGAGTTTTAATGCATAAAAGAACACGTTGGCCATCTTTTGACACATTTGATCTGCTTCCCTTTAAGCTAAAATTTTATTTTACCTGTTTGAACAATTATATATATATCATAACCCAAATTGCCCATTCATAATTAAACAGGTCAAAATTGCCCCTCTCAAAACGATTTTCCTATATGATTACACATACCGAATCAGGATCAATTCGATGAAACATAAGCTTCCTCCGTGCTCTACAACTAGTTCTGTAAGCAATAACGGTATGACCAAGAGCAAAAACCACAGATGACAGGTATAATACATTCATCCCCCATGATATCTTCAAATGAAGCCTTTGCTTTGAAAGAGAAGATGAACTTTCAGCCTCAAACTGGGAATTTACAGTGAAAACACACGCTTTAACTGATAAAACAAGAAGTGAAATAATGGAGCATAATGTCACTGTTCCAAGATATTGCCCATCGTACATCATATAAACACCTGCAATCACAATAAAAAAGATATAAAATTTGACAAATATCTCAAAAACCAGGCTAGATGAATTATATCTAAATCAAATAGTTTTTCCAGAGTAAAGAAAAATCCAAATTTATAACATTTATCTTAAAAGAATAGAAACTACATTCAAAGCCGAGGCAAATAGCTTCATTGATGAATAACTAATGGCTTGTTAGTGCTATTATCCATCCCACAAACACTCACTGCTCATCACAGCTTCAATTAGGAAAAACACATCCAAACGCTATCTCTACAACATGTTTTGTATTCTGATTATCTCATACCTATTAATCACTTTCATAACACACAATGCCTAACAGTTCCTAGAGTAGCTTGAAGCTCAAAATGGAGGAAAAACTACATAAGTTAATGCACATTTCATAGCCACACGTTTTATCTACCGTATTCATGCTTCTGCATCTTAAATAAGCAAACAAAGACACAATGTAGGTACATAGACAGATGTTCATATTTCAAAATAATAAAAATATGCACGAATAAATAGATTTAAGTACATGTGATTATGAATGATCTAATCGCAGAAACCACGGGGACGTCCGTCAACGAGCTTCTGAAATCGTATCGACGCAAATGTTCCTCGAAACTGTAGCATCTAACACAAACAAAGCTCGAAATCAACAAACAAGGAACCAAAATATCACCAACCGCAACCAAAATCGGAAGCCACAGGATCAACAACGACGCCACCATCATTATTAAGAAATGAATCGTCCGTACACATCTCCGTATCTTCTCACACAACCAACCCTTTCCGGCAGCCATGATTGTCGAAATTCCTCAATTTTGTCTCGAATTCTGGTGATTATTATTTCAGGAAGGTGCCGGAGAGATACGAGATTGAAGAACTAGAAACGTGAAAACCCTAGCCGATGGCAGAAGGAACAACGGCGGCGAATAGGCCATGTAATGATCGCCGGTGGATAATGGAACGGAGGTCCGTTCTTTTTGTGGTTGTAAGTATGGTGATTTTAGGTGGATGAAGGTGCAATCGCCATGGTTAGAGGTTGGTTGAAAAGCTTGAAATCAGGGGGAAATGGAGAATGGATTCTGATGAAGGTTTGTTGTGTTTGAAACAGAGACGACGAAGTCTGGAATATTTGGACATAGGGGTGATTCAATAAATATTGAAAGCATGAAAGGCTGAAGTGTAATTTCCTTTTAATTCTTTTTTTTTTGGTTAGTTGCATAAAATGTAACACCAGTTGGATTCGTAGCTCACTGGCAAAAGTCAAAGATCATTTGGAGAATGTTATTATTCAAATCCGGACATTAGTATATTATAATTTGATATAGTTTAGTAGTATAAGTAAATGAGTGTGTGAGTCGTCGTTTTTAAACTCATCTTAATAAAAGGTTGTAGCGAGGGAACTTGATCGGCGTTAGGGTTTACCGAGACCACCCTGTATACGAAAGCATGGTAAATTGAATATTCTAGGAGTGTTTACAAGGATGAAGACAGGGTCGGTATGCAAAGATGAATAGGCATATACAAGGTCTAATGGAACCAGATAGGCATTTATTAAAAAACATTCAAAATCAATCAAATAAGAGTATATTTTGAAAGAGATATGTTTAATCAATCCTCATAATAAAATTTTTTTTAAGCCTTGAGCAATGATCTCACGACCGGATTGAATCGGCCGATTGAACCAGTTCGGCGGTTGGACTGGGAACTGGTTCGGACCAGATTTTTAGTTTTTTTATTTTTTTAATTATTTTTTGATTTTAATGGGTTTAACACGTGGAGCTAGATGATTTTAACTATTTTTTTTATCCGGTTCTGAAAACATTAACTTCAAGCAAGTTACATCATACTAATGTTTTTGTCATTTTTTAAAACAGCAAGCCTATTATTTAAAAAAACATGTCTAGCAAGGAGGTAGATGAAAGCCAAACGGATAATTTAGGGGATTATATAGCTAATCCACCCAATATGATTTCATACATCGATTCCTATTTAGAAACCAAATATTTAAAAAAAAAAAAAAAAAAAAAAAAAAAGGACTGAACATCATCGGAAATGAAGCTTTTTTTTCTTTTGAATTGAATATGAAAATTTTAGTATTTCTGAACCGCAAAAAAGAAGTGAAGAACTCATCACATAATGATAAAGATCCCTTCCACGATATGTCTCTTTGGTAACTAAGCAAAATAAAAGGTAACTTTGTAAATATTAAAAACTTGAAGAATTGAAGTGTAACAACCATTCGTATTTCTTCTTTCTTGCACTTATACCAAAGTGTGTGAATCATTATCGATGCAATGACAATGAGAACAAGCAACATTGGTTGATGGTGTTGGGAATTTTTGCTACACAGATCCTAATCAAGTGATAAGATCAAGGAGCAGAAGTAGAGTTATCGTCAGGGTAAAGTCCGTGAACTGGTTCTGGGTAAGTACCTGTAAGACAAGGAACAACACCATTAGTCTAGCCATGGGCAGAGGATTTCTCCCCCTGACCAACCTCCGGTTTGAGAATAAGTATCTGTCGGAGATAAGAGAATTCAGAGGGAATTTTAGCAATCTATTGTTTGGTTGTGAGTTAGGATGCCTTACCTGTTGAAGGGAAGACAGTATTTATAGTGTCTGTAGATGTATACAAAACTGTAAACCGGTCTTATTTCTGGTAGTCTGTGGTTAACGAGATTGTTCTGAAATCCCTTAGTCAGAAGGTTTTATACCTAGTTGATACAAAGGGTTTCTGATATAAAATTAATGACTTTTGTTTTTGTAATTGACTTGGATATTTTGTGGGCTGCTTTGACTCCCTGTTAAAGTCAGTTTTTGGCTTTGTGCGTTTTGTCACTTTATGCTTTACCCTTATTACTTTGCAACCAATGAAAACCTATCTTTATTGTTCGTTTCATTATTGCCTTGCTTTTGTGAAGATTGTTCAAGTGTTGCAAGCGAAACTTACTTTGCTCTGCTGTTTGACGAGATGCGATTTATTGTTTAGATATGGCCCTTCAGATGCGGCTCAAGCTCATGCCTCTGCCCTTAATGCTTTGCTAAGAGTGGGTTATGGCCACAGGGTCCGCGCATGTCCTTTGCTCCAACCGCGGTTGAGGATCTTTTTATTCCTGCTTTGGCTATAACTTTAAATGGGTATGCTCGCATTGGTGTATCTTGTGGCTAAAGGTTCGTGCCCAGCCGCGGCTAAGGGTTCGTACGTAGCCGCGGCTGAGGGTCCACTCCCGAGGCGTCGACTATCATGGTTTCGAAGTGGCACCTCCTCCGGGTGCGATCCGCGGCTGATGTCATACACCCTAGCCGCGACTGAAGGTACTGTTCATTCTTCTTCCGAGGCAAGAATCGCTATGGATTTTAGGTGACACCCCTTCAGGAATCATTATCGAGGAAATGACAATGAGAGCTAGAAACGGTGGTGGATGATGTTGGCGGATTGATGACATTTATTAGGATCATATAAAAACCTAATTAACCTATGTAGTTATGATAAGTCATGTATCGTATTCACGAGACATGTGGTTTGTAGTCAAGTCAAGTTAAATATAACTGCATCACTAACTCTGTATCTGAGAATGATTAAAAAAAAAAAATCATTGGAATAAAAATACTAGATGTTGTCATAATATAACAATTCATACACAAACTAATTGATTACTACACAAACCAACTAAAAAAAATGATGAAAATTTCCTTGATGATCGTGAATTGCGTTCGTAAGTTGCCCTCCAACAGTCGTCCCTCGTTTCTGCCGTCTCTCGTAATTCTGTAAACCTTTTTTTGAATTAAAATGTGGGCTTGTGTGGCCCAATTAGCATTTGACAAACTTTTTTTTTATTTGAAATACAGTACAAACAACAGAAGTTATTGTCTTAATAGTAACCAAGAAAATAAAATGATAATGATTCATTTTATTTTTTTATCAATTCTACTCACTGATCCGTTCTATTCACTAGTTTATTTTATTATTATATATCAAACAGAACCCTAGTCTCCTAGTTAACAATAAATACAAGTTTAGTTGAATAAATCATTGATCATTAGTTTTTTAGTGAATACAAGCTTGTGGTCAAAACATTCTCTACATTACATAAGAACAACGATACAAGACGCCGATAAGTCTTAGTGATTAGAAAACTACATAAGTTGTGTTTCTCCACAAGGTTAAATTAACTAGTCTCCTAATTAACAAGCTAGCACATGCACATGTGATGGATGACTTGGTTCTTGATATCACATCTTGTATATTTGTTCATGAAGTAATTAAAGAGTTAAACACTACGTACTAGAAAAGCTGGATTATCACAAGCGGACATTACTGTAGAAATTCTTCGGTGATGGACATGTAGAAATTCGTTGGTGAAAGTCCATCACGTAACTGGTCGTGGATAATATTTTTTTTCTGACGACTGGCGTCACAAGATTGCTAAGGATTACCGAAATCTTCTTTAAGCCACGGATTGCCTTTTACAATGATTAGTTAAGTTTCTGCATGTATATTAATTTTGTTTTTGTATTTGGTTATTTGTATTTATTTGAGCCTAAGTGCAATGACTGCATTTGGTTAAATTTGGTAGGTGTTAAGTTAATTTGTATATATATATGTTAATATTTTTAATGATTGGATGACGTTAGTAATGTGACATTTTGTTGAATCAGAAACTTGACATTTAGTTAGTAACTACTATTGTGATCCTGTGTTTCGGCGAAGACGTAAAAACCGCAGAAAATTAATGCTGAAACGTTGTAGCTAACTCACATGTTAAATGAGATGTTAATAACATGATTTATTCTTTATATAGATGTAAAGCTACTAACAAACAAATATAGATAGTGACTCCCACTCCAATAATAGAGATAAAACTAATAACAAATGACTTCAAATGTTTCAACGTTATTATACTTAATACTATTTATTTTAAATTAATTAATGAATTTAAAAGAAGTTAAGTAATTTTTAAAGTATTTAAAGAGAAAACAATTTGCATGATGGAGTTGTTGGGGTTGAAAGAATTACGAGAGAAATTGCAAAATCAAATACCAAGATGCTCGAACTGATGACCTAGGGTGTAATTGCTTATGAACCCAATCACTAAAGAAGTATTACATCTTTTATCAAATTGTAAGGAATATTGTGTATATATCATATAATTTAGGGCATGTTGTTTATTTTGGTTGAAAAAAACTTTTGACAAAAGAAAAAAACTTATTAACTTATGATTTTTCAAAAGTGATTTTTAAAAAAATGTTTGGATTAACTTATAAATTAAAATGTTGTAAAATAACTAAAAAGGACATACTTTTAAAAACGAGGAGATTTAGTAAATAGAGGAATATAATAGGAACTAGCTTTAATAAACCCATGTATTACACGAGTTGAACAAATAAAATATTAAATATAATAAAAATTTATCAAATATAAAACGATATTTAACGATAAAATATAATTGAAATTACGTATAGTAAGAACAATACGTAATAAAACAATTATATCAACTTTTTAAACTTTAGGTTTAAAACTTTTTTTTCTAAAAAAAATAATAAATATTTTGTTTCAAAACAAATCGTATTAAAAATATCATTTTTAAAATTTTTCTTATTATAAGTTTCAATTTTAATTATTTTTTTGTTTATAAAAAATTAACTTTTTAAAAACATTAATTTTAAAAAAGTTTGATGTTTTGTAAAAATTTCTTATTCTATAAAACTTATTTTTAGAAATAACATTAATAATAAGATCTTTTTTAAATTTATTAAAAAAACTATTTTTGTTCTAAAAAAAAATTTAATAATATTATTGATAATTAAGGTAATTATTTAATAAGAGAGAGAAGCGGGAAAATTTTGATGAGAATGAATGTGGTGCCGCCACATATCACCTCAAGATACCCTTTTATTAGAGTAGAAAGATTTGGACTAAAAGAAGTTTTCAAAAGTTAATAGATAACTCACTACTTACTTTTTAAAACCTATTTTTTATCTTATATAAAAAATCAGTTTGATTTTTTTTTTTAGTTTGCCAAACAAGTAAGAATAAAATAAACATTCCCAGACACCAACTTAGTTAGTAAAATTAAATGGGGTTGAACTTGTAAACACATATAACGAAACAAGTCGTGATTATATCAACCAATTGACTTCACGTTTTACCTATTTAATTAATTTTTTAAAACTATGTTTTAATAATTATTTAAACTATTTGTGTATTATTTAAGTTGTTTCATGTTTTACCTATTTATTCATCCACTTGAGGGATCATTACCAAAAAAGAAAATAGTTATTAAGATAATTTCTATCTATCTATATATATATCAAAAAATAAGAAGGAAAAAGAAAAGAGAGATTAAGGAATCCAATGTGAAAGCTTGCAGTCTCTTTGGACCCTCAATTGTTGCAACCACATGATATGGGGACGCCACCCCTCGAGAAGAACAATAAAATATAAATAAAATTAGCAATATTTTAATCTTCATACCCGTCTTAATCCTATAAAAATTAGCATTATGGAAAGTGTTCTGAAGTTTCCTGCTTAATAAGCTTTTCTTGTGGAATATATCTCATAATCTCAAAACCACATCTCTCCTTTTGGACTTAATTTGATTTCAACTGCTCACTTCAATTGAAACAAATCCGAACAACATACATGTCAATGGCATCTTCATCATCATCTTCTCACCTCATTCCTACCTCTATTTCTCAATCATGGATTTACGACGTGTTTTTGAGTTTTAGAGGAGAAGACACCCGCAAGAGCTTTGTGGACCATCTCTACACGGCTCTTGAACGACAAGGAATCCACACGTACAAGGATGACCAAACACTGGCTCGTGGCGAGTCCATCGGTCCAGCCCTCCAGAAGGCAATCCAAGAATCACAAATTGCTATAGTTGTATTCTCTAGAAACTATGCAGACTCATCTTGGTGTTTGGACGAGCTTGCGCATATTATAGAATGCATGGACAACATAAGGCAAATCGTCATGCCCATATTTTATGACGTAGATCCCTCGGATGTGAGAAAACAAAAAGGGAAATTTGGAGAAGTATTTGAGAAACATGAGCGAGAGAATAAGCAGAAAGTTGATTTATGGAGAACTGCTTTGGTAAAGGCAAGCAATCTTTCTGGATGGGTTCCTAAGGATTTCGCAAATGGGTATGTAATGTTTTTCTTCTTTTTTTTAACATTTTTACTGTTAAAAATGTTACTTGATTATAGTTGTAACGACCATGTGTCAAGATTAATGGCTTTGTGGCTTTGTGTATAATTGGATCGGTTTAGGTTATGTTTTAAAGAGTAATATCTTAAATTTGAAACGCCAAGGCCAAAATCTAATAGGTTAAATGAGTTGAAAATGCTACAAACTCGTAAACAAATTTATTTTAATGAATTTCTATTGTAGGTTATAAAAAATTATGTTTCGTAATCGCTAACCCGGTTTAATAAATTTTTGTTGAAAATGGTGGAAATAAAACGGGGTTAGTAACCTCGGAATCATTAAGAAAGTTCAAAACAGTTGAAGGAAATAAAACAATTTCAATTTTCCTTTTTTCATTTTAAATTTAGTTTTTCTCCAATGAATTGTAATATTTTTTTTAAATTGATGTAAAATAGTTTATTTATTCATTGTGGCAACTTCATTTTGTGAATCACAGCCGTTTAGCATTATTTTTTTAAATTGATGTAAAATAGTTTATTTTACCAAACATCACCGGTTAGCACTAACACCATGTTAATCAGCTTTATATCAATGTTTTTAAAACCGGATCGAACGTCAAACCATATGCCTTACTGGTTTGGTGGTCGTACCGGTCGAACCGAATTTAAGAACCGAATGACGTCATAATTATATATAGTATATTATATATATAGTTATACATATAATTAAATATAAGTAATTTATATATGTATTTTATAGTTATATATAACTTAACTATATTTTGAAATCCAGCACACTAATTTATGGTTCAACATCCCGTTTTTACCCATTAAAATAATAAAAAATAAAAAGATAAAAATTCGGTTCTAACCAGTCCGGTTCCCGGTCCGACCACCGATTCGGGACCAACTGGCGGGTCGAACCCCTCCAAAACGAATCTATGCGAACCGGTTCGGCCACCTATCCCATTCCTGGTCGGACCGGTTGGACCGGCCGGTCCGATCCGGTCTCAACAATAGTGCTTTATATTCCTTCTTAGATCAATAATCCCTATGACTTATTTTCTAGGCATTTATTGAACCATTAATACATAAGCATATTAATCAGCATACATGATCTACTAACATGTATATAACTATAAGTTCATAATTATGTTGATCAAGTATAATTATTATATCCTAGCCATCTCCCATCATGTATTCTAATATGGGTGTCTATAACCTTTCTTGGCTGGCATCTAGCTTTTATGTGATTTTGAGTGATTACAAACGAAGCCTACATCACCTATTTATACTACTAACTTTGATCTAGATTCTTCTAATCTAGATTAATCTAACTACAAAATATTACAAAATATCTCAGATATTTCCAAAGTTAAATATCTAGATATTTACATGATGAGCTAGAAATTTTTCAAGACTAGAAAGTTTTGGAAAGGTGTGGCTTTCTCCGGATATTTCTGATGACCATGCATCTTGCAGAATATGATAGAAATCTCTAGAGTCTCAAGAAGTCAGTTTTAAATTTAAACAGGACGTGACATTCAACCCCACCTAAAACCACAACGTCCTCGTCGTGTTTCCATTGGCTTCTTCTCTTGGGCTCCAATACTGATACAATCTTGCCATATTGTCTAGTATCCCGCTCCATGGGGTGAAGTGTGTACTTGCTTGCCTTTAACAATGTATAATGTATCCAAGAATGTTGCTAGAGCGGCCTTTTGCTTTAGGAAATAAGTCCTTAACAAGCACGATCGTGTAGTCGTCCAATGGTACAACCAAAAAAACTAGCTTGCCTTTTCATGACTCGATCTTAGTTTTCATAGCCCAAGACATTCCTTCGATTGGCTTAGGGTTACCATTGGTGGATTTGAGAACTCCATCTCTTGTAGTGATTCGTAGACTAAGTCTTTTAGACTCATCCCTTGTTATAAAGTTTTGGTTTGCTCCAGACTAGGGCCCTTGCGCATTGCGCGTTCACCTGCATGTTCATGAATCAAAGTCCTTTATCCTCGTTTGTGATGTTTCTCTTGGTCTTCGTAGGGCTGGAGTTAACCATTTTTAATGACCTTCCCTCGTGTGTCGCTAAAGCATCAACTACTTGGAGCCGCATTGCACCAATGCGAACCTCTTCATTTTCATGGGATTCGTTCTCATTACCCCTGGCCAACATGGCTTGTAGGCTATGTTTCTTGGGGAAATCCCGAGCATTATGTGATCTAAGCATATGAAACCGAGTTTTGGAGTGTGATGATCATTGTCGTATCGTGGTGGCATCGTTGTTTCCACCTTGTGATTGAGCTTGGCTCCCCCATCATTCTCATCATCACTTTCCTCATTCATGGGCTAAAAGAGTCATTTTTCTTTAAGATCAATCAAGCTTTCAACCATTGTGATAGCTAAGGCAAGATCTTGAATGATTTGTTCTAGTTCTATCTTGGCCCATGATTGCAACCTGTTGAGGAAGAAGATCGATAAGTTCGGGATCTCAAGGACAAGTGTTGTAAACTCTTTAACATAATCCTTGATGGTCTCGGTTTGCTTGAGCTTTTGAAGTAAACTTTGCGCTTCATGCTTAGTGTTTAACGGATAAAATTGTCGTTTGATCTACTGAACAAATAACCTTGATTATGCTCGTACATCGATTGATGTTCATGCTTCGGTATCTCAACCACAATGGTTCATATCTTTTAGATACATCGTTGCAATCTTGATTTTGGTGGCGACATCGAAGATTTTTACCCCTCCTAGGTACTGCTCTATTTCCCAAATGAAATCATCAACTACTCATGCTTCACGTTTTCCCACAAATGGTGATGATTCTAGGAATTTCGACTCTCGATGAAAGGTTCACGACATTTCCTCAGGTCGTGACTATAGCTTTGCTGCAACCGTTTACTTTGGCTTCCAATCCTTGTATGTAATTTTAGGTGATTAGAAATGAAGCCTACATCACCAATTTATACGACTAACCTTGATCTTGATTCTTCGAATCTAGATTAATCTAACTATAAAATATTATAAAATATCTTAGATTTTTACAAGGTAATATCTTGATATTTACATGATGAGCTAAATATTTTTCAAGACCTAGAATGTCTTGAAAAGGTGTGATTTTCCCTAGAATTTTCTAATGATCATGTACCTTGTTGAATATGGCTGAAACATTAGTCTCCTATTTACACACAAAGTTAATGCCTCAAAAATGTTTGTTTAACTTCGTTCATAATTAACGGTCCTTACATACGCTTCAAACTCTGGAACACATGGCAACTATATATTTTTTACTCCCCAACTGTTTAACATTATTGTAGTTCGTTCAAAGAGATTTAGCATTCTTGTTACATGTGCATTTGATTTAGTTTGACAAACTTACAGCTTTAGTCCTTCTACTTTCAATTTGACAGATTAACCCCTCAATTTGAGTTCTTTAAAAATTGAGTTGTTTATACTAAGCAAGTGCTAATGTGAGCTTAATCTAGTTATCGTAACATATCAAATCTGCAGGCATGAAGCAATATGCATCAAAGACATTGTTGGTGTAGTTTCCGGTAGGTTGTCTTTCCTCACTACAAGCATCAATAAAGACCTTATTGGAATAGAGACACGCTTTCTAGATCTGGAATCAAAGTTGGAAATTGGATCGGGTGGAGTGCGCATGATTGGAATATGGGGGGTTGGAGGTGGAGGTAAGACTACTCTCACATCTGCTGCTTATACGAAAATGTCTCACCAATTTGAAGCTCACTGTCTTCTTGAAAATATACGTGACGAGTCAAACAAGCATGGTTTAAAAAGGTTGCAAGAAAAATTTTTGTCACTTGTTTTGAATACAAATGTGGAGGTAGGGAGTGAGATGGAAGGAAAGAACATGATAAAGAAAAGGTTATGTCACATGAGTGTTTTACTTGTTCTTGATGATGTTGATGAGCTTAAACAACTAGAGGCATTGGCTGGATCACATGATTGGTTTGGTGATGGGAGTCGGATAATAATCACAACTAGAGATGAGCATTTGCTTTCCCGTAGGGTGGACACGATCTATGAAGTAAGTTTGTTATCACATGATGAGGCTATCAAGCTTTTTAGTAGACATGCTTATCGAGAAGTTAAACCTACTGAAGATTTTGAGAGACTTTCATTAGACGTGGTTTCTTATACCGGAGGGCTCCCATTAGCACTTGAAATTCTAGGGTCTTTTTTATATGACAAAGACAAGGATGAGTGGAAAAGTTGCTTAGCTAAGTTAAAATGCATCCCAGATCTTAAGGTTACAGAGAGACTCAAAATAAGTTTTGATGGACTTGAACCTAATGAGAAGGAGTTATTCTTAGATATTGCATGCTTTTTCCGGAGAAAGTCTATAGAAGAGGCAATGATGGTACTTGATGCTTGTAGTTTTCACCCTCGTATAGGGGTAAAGGTGTTGGTACAAAAGTCTCTTATAAAAGTTTCAGAGGGAAGATTTGACATGCATGACTTAGTAGAAGAATTGGCCCATTATATTGTTAGAGGTGAAGAGCCTAATCGTCCTGAAAAACATAGTAGAATTTGGAAAAAAGAAGCTATACTAGGCTTGTGTGCTTTGGAGGCTGGAACGTTAATGGTACATTTAGCTAGCTTTGTACAAATATATATTTTAGAGTTAATTTCAATTTTACTCCTTAATTTTTGACAAAAGTAATCATTTTCTTCAAAAAATTCAAAACATCAGTTTCACTCCAAAAGTTTCATCATTTGTATCAATTTCAATCTAAAAGTTTTATTTTTTGTATTCAAGTTGAAACAACTTATGAAACTTTTGGATTGAATTGAAACAACTTATGAAACATTTAGAGGTAAATTGATATTTTTAATCTTTTGAAAGAAAATAGTTATTTTCATCAAAACTCAAGGAGCAAAATCGAATTTAACTCTATTTTATATGTTCATCTAATACGATTGTAATACTGACACAATTTTCCTCCATTGGTTAACTATCACAGGAAAATGAAGTATTAGCTTTACCCTATTTCTGCCATCCACGTCTTCCTCATATTGTCACACACATGAAGAAACTTCGATGGATTTATTTGAAATGGTATCCGGCATCTTCATTCCCATCAAATTTTCAGCCAACACAGCTTGCTTGTCTAATGTTGATAGAGAGCAAACAAAAACAACTTTGGAAAGGGTGTAAGGTACGTAAGTTATCTTCTTTCACAAAATCATTACAACAAAATTACAAAATCAATACTAAAATTGTAAATAATCGTTGTAATAATAACAGTGTTACAGATAAGCTTCCCAACAACATGATTAGGTGTAGATTTAAAGCATGATTAGATTAGATGGCCGGCATCTAAGTTAGCCCTTCTAAAAAGATTTAATATGTTTAAATGCTTTCTAAATATTTTGGAATTTAGTTTTTCATTCTTTCTTTCTTTCTCTACCACTTGTGAATATCTAAATGGGACATGATCTCACTTACAATATTTTTTCATGACCAAAAAGAAAGATTGTTTGATGTTTTTTTTTTAATTATAAAATCTCTACTTTGTGATAGAAGAGGTCGGTCATTAATTAGCTAGGCTGCCGTTGTTATCTAGAACATTAAAATGATACGTTTTTACTGAAATAAAATTTACAATGTATGTTACAGAGGTTGTTATTAATTATAAGAAGTCATACCATATACTGAATTGTTCGACAATTGTTTGCATACTTGACTTAAAAAACAGTATCTACCAAACTTGAAGATTCTTGATCTCCGTGGTTCCAAGCACCTAAAGAGGACACCAGATTTTAACGGCCTTCCACGTCTTGAGAGATTAATTTTAACGGAATGCACAAGATTAGAAGAGATTCATCCATCAATCGGTTATCACGAGAGGCTTGTTTATGTTGACATGAAAGAATGTTTTAGACTTAAAAAGTTTCCATCCATCATACGGATGACAAAACTGGAGACTCTTAACCTCACTTGGTGCTTTAGACTTCAAAAGTTTCCAGAGATCAAAGGGAACATGGATAGCTTGATAAACCTTCACTTGGGTGCTACTAGCATAGAAATAATCCCGCCGTTGGTTGAACAGTTTCTTACCAATCTTGTTTCTTTTAGTTTATCAGGGTGTGACAAACTGAAAAGGATAAAGGGCGACCTCCTCCTCTTAAAAAGTTTGAAAGAGCTTAATCTCAATGAGTGTAGTCAACTTCATCAAGATTCAACATCCTTCAACAATCTTATGAATCGTATCGGGTTACAATCTATTCATCAAGGCAACTTGTTGAGCCGAAAGCTTCCTCAATTTCCATGTTTTCTAAGGAAGTTGAATCTTAGTAGGTGCAATTTGAGAGATGGAGACATACCCTCTGACATTGGTGAATTGATAAACCTACAAGTACTAGACATAAGTCATAACAAATTTTCCCGACTACATTCCAGTCTCTCACAAATCCCGTGTCTCAAGTTCCTCAATTTGTCATACTGCGAACGCCTTGTAGAATTGCCTGATCTCCCATCAAGCATAGCTATTCTCGAAGTAAAACATTGTGACTTGCTTCAAAGCGTAGGAGATTTATCAAATTGTAAATGCTTATGGAAAGTCGTGCTTTGGAGGCTTCATGAATTGATTGGTAGCGAGAGGCTGCTACATTCTATGCTGGAGGTATAACTTATCATGTTCTTGATTTTCACTATTTTTAGTCTATAAGATAATAATATTGCCAATGAATCCCTATATCAATTGGTTTGGGAGCAGACACCCCACTGCTTTCCAAAGTACAGGTTATGGGTTCGAGTCTCATTTGTTGCAATATGTTTCAAGTGGGCTATGGGTTTTATCACAGTGGGCCTTCGGGTGGTGGGTTTCTCCTGGATTGGTGGGCGGGCCGGGTCACCAGCGCTGTCTATGTTCGCGGGCGTGGGTGGTCTTTCGCCATTGGGTTTACCCGGGTGACCGGGCTTAAAAGTATTCGTTGGCCATTAAAAAAAAGATAATAATATTAAATAATATATATACATATATATATATATATATATATATATATATATATATAAACATAATAAAAGCATTCACAACTCATTCCCCATCTTTATCTATATTAAACTAAAAATCACTATTTTTTCTCTCTCCTTTCAACTTTATTATTATTTTTTCTTTATTCTTCACTCATAACCACTTAAAATATAAAGTAAATTACACGGATGGTCCTTGTGGTTTGGTTAAAATTTTGGATTTGATCCTTAGCGTTTTAAAATTACAAATATAGTCGCTAATGTTATAGTTATCTTTCATCCATGGTTCCTACTCTGTTAGTTCAGTTAGTGATGTTAAATTTATCAAAATAACTATTTTACTTGTAGGGATCATCAATGTAATTTACATTTTCTTTTATTATAAATATGTTTATTATTAATACACAAATAAAAAATATTTTAAAAAATGTCTTCTTTTAAATATTTTGTTTATAAATTTTTTTAAACCAATACGCGGGGTTTTTTAAACCTTTATAAAAATGTCTTCTTTATAAAAACGTTTAAAACTGAATTGTTTTTATAAAACCTAGGAATTAGTTTAAGAAAAGATGTTTAAAAAATGAATGGTTTTAAAAAAAAAACTTTAGACAACCAACCAGTTAAAAAACATCTAAATAATCAGATAGTTTTACAATGACGTATAGAAAACAAACGGTTTAAAAACCAAACATTTAGAAAACATGTTTTAAAAAGTTTTTATTTGTATATTTAAAACATATTTTATTAAATAATAATCTTATTAATAAATAAATTATAAAACTAATATAAAAAATAAAAAATTTTGAAAAACAAAAATATAAAATTTTCTTTAATAAAAATAATGCTATAGTTTAAAACGTAAATTAAATAGATGGCTAATGCGAGTAAAATGTTAATTTTTACGACATTTAACATTACTAACTGTTAACTAACAGACATAGAGACCATATATGAAAGAGAATGAAATGTTAGGGATTATATTTAAAGCTTTTAAACTTTAAGGACCAAATCCAAAATTTCAACATAATCATAGGGACCATCCATGTAATTTACTCTAAAATATTACAAAAACATTATAGGGTTTTGAACAGTGTTTCTCAAAAATACTGATTGACAGTAAATCTCTTATATCCTTCACTCACAACCACTTATAACCATACCATATAATATAAAAAATACACTCACATACATTTAGGGAACGGGGTGTGAATGCTCTAATAACAGTGATCTCCATAACTAATATGAACGTGTCGCAGGAAAGTGCACTTGAAGATCATTGTAAGAGTGTCATACTTCCGATGCGACGATGGCCTAGAGGTTGTGATACAATAACATTAATCACATTGCAACTTCCGCACAATTGGTTTAATGACTTTTGTGGATTTTTAGTATGTGCAAATAATTCGCAGCATTGGAAGTGTACCATAGTTATTAAGCCGGAGATGATCATGAATTCCCAACCTGATCGCCACGAGGAATTTGATAAAAGTCTGGAATCTATTGAATATGCGCTAGCGGGTTATATACCCTTTGCTTCATTGAGGCACGCCCCATGGTGGAATTCTACATGCACTGGTATCACTTTTGAGATTCATGCGAAGAGTAATCCTAAAGTAGTACTTGCTCCTAGGAAAAGTAAAATAGGTAATTCAAGGGAAAGGGCTAAAGCTACAGTGGATAACTTGGATTTTTGGGATGAAGAATATGAACAAAGAAAGATGTTTGAGATCAAAGACGATTCAAAGTCCTCTAATATTGAGATAATATGGGTTCATGGACGTTTTCCTCTTCACCGTCCCTGGAATTGTGTTAAGGAACAACAAATTCACTAAAAATAGATCTTAATTTCTCCCTAGTCTAGATTATTCTAGATTAGTATTTATTCTCATTGTATTCAACTTCAAAATGATACGAGAGCTTATAATGAACCTCATGGCATAGACCTTAATTACTTTTCTGTTTTCAACCTGTTTGTTTTTTCAAAATCAGAGATTGACTTAAAACCAAAACAATAATAACAACTGATCGATCTACAAAGAATTAGACATTGATACTTTTAAACTGAAACCGTTTTTTTTTTTTTTTTTTTGGCATTAACTAATATCTTTTTTGTCCAAAGTTTTCATAAGAGCTAGTTTCCATTTGTTATTCCAAAAAGAAAAAAAAAAGATCGAGACGACATTTATTAGGAGGAAAGATGCATTATATCGAAAGGTGTGACATTTCAATACGAAAAATATCAATGTGTTTACCTAAGTGCTAGAGTAAATAAATGGCCATAACCCCTTATGAGTTGGTCACTTCTGATGTTTGGGGTCCATGTTCTACTAAATTTTAAAGCTAGTTTTAAGTAAATTGTTACATCTGTTGTAGATTATTCTGGTGTCACAAAACTTTATTTCATGAAAACTAATAATAAAGTATTCTTGTGTTTTTGTTTCTTTAATTTATGAGCGAAGGTTAGTTTAGCTCTCTCTGTTTTTCACTCAAAAGTAGAAATTTATATGTATTTCATTCGAAATTTTATACATATTGAGTCCTCATAATTTTCTTCATCGATCAAAATAGAGAACAACGTATGGTTCTCCCAGCTACAATAACACCATCACTAAACATCATGATTTTGACCAAGATATCCTACTGCATTAATCATTTATCTGTCCAATCTGATAAATCATTCACGTGTAACCCGCGAAATAGGTTTATCTGATAATGATTTACTATTCAGAGATTAATCCAAGTAACTTTGATTGTTAGAAGATTGAACCCGAATCTAGTATGTTTTGGTTTGTTTTACGTTTGACTTCTTGTTTGAGACCCATAATTTCTACACTTTTTCCCCGAACTTTCATGAGCCTTGTCAACGTGCTTGGCAAGAAAACTAAAAAGTTTTAATCCGTCGGACTGTTAACTATCCGGAAAGAATGAAGAGGTAGCAAAATAAATATCACGGGACATTTTTATAAAGTTGAAAAAGATAGTGAGCAGAGGTGATTTTTTTTTGAATTGGTGTGTAAAAAATATGAGTTATAGGTTAGTATTTATAGTGTAAATTTTTTTTTTTTGTTGACATATAGCCTTTTGTGGGGTGGGGGGGGGGGTAACGGTCAAAAATGTGACAATTTGGAACGATCAAAAGTGTGGTGTGTTGTTCACGGCGTGTACCCGCCGCGTGGTGTGTATGCATTGCGACGTGGAGGACCGGCGACAATGTTGCCGTGTGACACCAGCCCCCGAACGTAGGTGTCCGGCGTGGGTGCCCCACCCTTTTTATATTTTGATTATCCTTAAAGTTCATAATATAAAATTGAATCATAACAATTAAATGTAAAGTTTATAAAATCATGTTTTCAAATATTGTAAATGATAGCATAACCCATAAATATAAATACACATGCAAACACACACACATATTATATATATATATATATATATATAGGGGAGGGATCCCTTGAAAACCATGTTATAAATGAAAACTATGGGTTACATATATGTAAGTACATATTAAAAAATATACAACTAAGAGTTACATATATGTAGGGGTTATGTATATGTAAATACGTGTTACCAAGTGTACAACTACGAGTTGCGACATGTAACTCATACAAGTTACGTATACGTAAGTCGTTTCGTCATCATTGTCGTTCTTTAGATTTTAAACTATAAAATATATAATGACCTCAAAAAATAATATTGAAGTTTAATAAAATATACTTTAAACAATTAAAATGTTAAATCAATTATCAATTATGTGATTGGGTAGTGATGGTTTTTACGGTTTTCAATTATAAGCATGCTTTTCATTTGAACCATATATATATATATATAGGGGATGGTTCAAATGTAAACCAAACGAAATTGTGTAAACTAATAAACCAAATCTCCACTTTTGATTTACGAGATCAATGGCTCATATTTGTTTGACTTTTTGTACACATGTTCCAATAAAGTACAACTTTTTTATTATTTTCTTCAAAAAAATATGAATCATTGATATTCATAAATCAAAGGTGGAGATTTGGTTTATTGGTTTACATAATTTCTCTTGGTTTTTAATTGAACCCAATCCTATATATATATATATAACTAAGAGCATTACACTAGCAACCCCATCCCCATCCCTATATTTATACTAAAAATACTAATTTTTTTACTTAATTTTTCAATTAAATAATAACTTTTAATATCTTTAATATTATATTTTCTCTCTCATCTACTCATAACCATTTTTTTAAATATTAAAAAATTTATAAGGGTTGTACCGTGTTTCCTCAAATATGAAGAATCACGATACAATCACCATATATTTTTTCTCTCTACTTCACTCACAACCACTAACAAACATTCCACATAACATAATACACCACTTACATAAAAAAATGAGAACTCTATTATGAATGCATTAAGTAATGATTTAGTAATAATAATATTACAAGGTAGATTACTAGGTACTATGCAAATAGCATAACCTTTATTAAAGGATGATGTTATATATATCCCCTTTAAAGTTTTTTTACTTATTATACCACTCGCCTCTACTTATAAAAATAGTTAATTTTTGTTTTTATGTTTTTTTATTTATCATATCACCCTTTAATATGTTAAACTAAATATTTTAGGTTTGTCTATTTATTATTACTTTTAGTCTTTATAGTTTTTGTTTTTTATTATTTTTATTTTAGTGGTTACAATTGTTCAAAAAAAGCCAAAAACTTAAAATAATCGAAAACTGAATCGTATAAGTAACATTAAAAGTCGAATCAAATCTTACATTCGGCTTTCACTTTGGTTAACGGTTACACAAGATCTTGCTTATTCGGTTCAGTTATCCGTATGTACTGAATAATAAATGGTAATTGGTTTAATCGGATAACCGAATCAAATAAATCAGTTTAAACGGTTTATAGGTTGAATTAAGTTCATTTAAGTCTATTTTCAATTCTAAAACATACTTTTAAAAAAAAAATTTACTTTAGAAATTAATATATTAAAATTTTATGATTTTTTATTTTTAAATAAGTTTTTATATCGTTATATAAAAATTATTTTTAAAACTTATTCAAGTAAAAAACAAAAACTTTTTTTTCAAATTAGATTTTATATGATAAATTTTGATATTACAAGTAATAGATGGGGTATGTCTAACCCTTATTAAATCACTGTGGTTGGTGAGACGAAAAACACTTCACTGCGCGCCGGCCTACCATAACTCCCTGCACCACCACATCACATCCATCCATCTCCTCCCTTCATCTAATCCAACGACAGACAAACATCCAACCACAGCCCCACTAGTCAACTCACCCACCTAAATCATTCTCCAACCAACCAACCCACTCACCACCTTGCTAATGGTGGACCCGCGTAGTAGGTCACCAACCCCCATCCCAATCCCCCACCCACCCACAAATCAACACCTACAAAGATACCCCAAACAAAAAACCACCACCACAAGCACCGTCGTCAACCGCCACCACCACCGTCGTCCTCCGCCATGCCACCACCACCACCACCACCTCCATTCTTCTGGGGCGAAACACCAGAAGACGAATTCTACAAATCCCAAAACGTCCGCAACTCCAAATCCTACTTCCAAACCCCAAACGGCAAAATCTTCACCCAATCATGGGTCCCACTCGACCCAACCCACCCGATCAAAGCGACGGTGTTCATGACCCACGGGTACGGGTCCGACACCAGCTGGTGCTTCCAGAAGATCTGCATCGAGTTCGCCAAATGGGGGTACGCAGTGTTCGCCGCCGATCTCCTGGGTCACGGGCGATCGGAGGGGCTCCATGGGTACCTCGGTGATATGGATAAAGTCGCTGCGACGTCGTTGGAGTATTTTGTTAGTGTTCGCCGGAGTGAAGAGTATCGTGAGCTTCCGGCGTTTTTGTTCGGAGAGTCGATGGGGGGGATGATTACGATGCTTATGTATTTTCAATCGGAGCCCGACACGTGGACCGGCTTGATATTTTCGGCCCCACTTTTTGTGATACCTGAAAATATGATACCATCCAAGGTATAGTATTAATTTAATATATTTTTAACGGATAACCAATACTTTGAGTCCGGTCATCCGGATAAATTGGCAAAAGATCACTTACGTTAGTGTACACAGGCAACGTTGGTGAAATTGTTTATAGATTTTTCATAGAAAAAAAGATAAAATGAAATTGTATTTTACTAACGCAAAACATGCGAGATAATACGACAATTAATGTTTTTTCAACAACAAATGCACATGCCTAGTTAAAAACAGCTCTTAAATCCGTTTATTGTCTAATTGTGAGAGTTGAATGTATGTTATTTTAATGAGGATAAACAACATATATCACATTATCACTTGCTCAAGAGATCATTAGCAATATTAATAATAATTAATAAAACATCATATATATTGATAATTATATATTTTATAATTGTAACTATTTATAAAAAAGTTATTTGTTACCTTTTAATTTATTTTTATTTAACATTAAACATTTAATCTGTGTTTAATATATTTACGAAAGTGAATATGAGAAAAAGATTTTTTTTCTTGTAATGAGTTATACAGTTTAATATGTTAATATTGTTTTAGTAGCTTTAGAAAAACATAATATTTATATATTTTTGACTTCTAAATTGTTATATACTCAATCATATATATTAGTAATAAATGGTTTTCTGTGATTCTGTTCTTGATATTATATTAATGTATATATTATCAACTATAAGATCAATTTACAGTTTAAGTTAATACATATATATTAGTAATATAAAACTAATATTATATCTTGGTTTTGTAGAAGCGTGTACTAGATTGAAACTGAACTAGTTGATTTAGAATCCCTATAACTATCATGGCATTACATGTATGATTATTTTTTATATGTTCAAATTAACATAAAAGCATATCTTTTTAAATCATTTTATTTCATGACAATAGTCGAGTCTAACTTTTCTATTGTCAAATGAAGCTACATTTGACTATGTACGGGTTACTATTTGGATTTGCGGACACATGGGCAGCAATGCCAGATAATAAGATGGTCGGAAAGGCAATTAGAGATCCTGAAAAACTAAAGATTATTGCTGCAAATCCGAAGCGATATGCTGGGAGGCCAAGAGTTGGTACAATGAGAGAAGTTGTGAGGGTGACTAATTACATACAAAATAACTTCCACAAGGTTAAAGCCCCTTTTTTGACATTGCATGGGACGGCAGATGGGGTCACATGTCCTACAGGGTCCCAAATGTTGTACGAGAAGGCGTCTAGCGAGGACAAGTGTTTGAAATTATACGAGGGCATGTATCATTCATTGATACAAGGCGAACCTGATGATGCTGCTAATCTTGTGTTGGCGGATATGAGAAAATGGATTGATGAGAAGACGGAAAAGTATGGGTCTAAAAGTAAAAATAACTAACAAGAAGTTAAAATGACTCATTTTATCATTACAAGTAACTAATATGCCCATATGTGGTGTGTGTAACTGAATTGATTTTAGAGCATGATAAGGTAATCACATTGTTACATTCCACATGAAAAACCATATATTTCTTTGTATTTTCATTATCGCTTGAAATTAATCATTTCAGACGATCAAATATTGTGTGCAAGTTGCAATGCCTCCAAACAACAAATCAACATTATATGATTCTCATCTATGCTTGTAGAATATGAGGTGTGTCACGATTGGTTAAATTTGATGTGAATGATAAAACGACACAAACAACAAAAGAAGATAACATATGGTTTCCTAAGGAAAAAAACTATCATATTGTTGTTTGACACACATTTAAACAAACTACTAACGATTCTAACCCTTCACTCTCTTAGACTTGTAACCCATGGATGATCAATCTTAAGGGATGATCAAGATGATAATTTTATGGATGATCAATCATAAGGGATGATCAAGATGATAATTTTTCATCAGTGTGTATCGCTTAAAAACATACATAAATGAGAAAATAAAAGATAAAATAAGGAAAATAAAATATATTTTAGGTATTTTAAATTAAAAAGAACATACGAAGTAGGTGAATCTATTTCATAAATTTTCCTTAATCCAAGTGGTTAAGATAAAATAAAAAAAGTTTTGAGTTGAAGTTCTATCTACCTAAAAAAAAGAGTAAATTGTCGTTTTCATCCCTGTGGTTTGGGCATATTTACCATTTTCATCCAAAAAAGTTTTTTTTTTCATTTGACTCCCCAAGGTTTAAAAAAAGTTGCCATTATCATTCAAAAACATGAATTTCGTGAAAGAAATTTTATCAACAACACGTAAACAAAGATTAGGATTTCGTTTTTATATGAAAATTAACATAAATACCCATTTAACGATGAATATTTAACATTTTAAAATAATAAAGCATCCATTTTTGGATGAAAATGACAATCTTTTTAAAACCTTAGGGAGTCAAGTGCAAGAAAAAACTTTTTTGGATGGAAATGACAAATATAACCAAACCATAGGAAGGAAAACGACAATTGACTCTAAAAAAAATAAAAAACTTTAGTTTAGGCTAAGGGCTTTCTTATCAATGATATGTTTTATCCTAAAGATGATTTTAGATTCGGAAATAATGAGTACGAAGTAATATACGAGCTTCTCTTCGGAACGTATCAACAGAGTACTCAAAGGGTCGATATTCAACTAATAAAAGTAATTGAATGAAAGTGGTCTACCAATTATTTAATTAGTCAAAAAAACAAAATACTCCATCAGGTCGTTTTCGGGGGTAGGTGAGATTGTGGTATACCTCAATGCGCGCTAGCCTACCGTAGCTAACTGCGACTTTACACAAAAAGCAATGGCTCAACGATTAATCTCGACCCCACATACATCATCCTTTAAAGCAAACCTTTCATCCACAACACCCCACCGGTTGTCAGTGCATCCGCGTAGCAGGTCAACCGGCACCCTTCAATTCTCGAATCTTCCCCATAAATCCCTCCGCTATACACTTCTCCGATCGACAAACAACCTCCAACCACCGTCACCACCATCACCGCCACCGTCGCCGTCGCCGTCAGCCATGGCCAAACTACCAGATCTCCCACCACTACCACCACCACCTCCATTCTACTGGGGAGAAACACCAGAAGATGAATTCTACAAATCTCAAAACGTCCGCAACTCCAAATCCTTCTTCCAAACACCAAACGGACGAATCTTCACTCAATCATGGCTTCCGATCGACGAAGCTCAACCGATCAAAGCCGTCGTGTTCATGACTCACGGCTACAGAAACGACACCAGCTGGTGCTTCCAGAAGATCTGCATCGAATACGCTAATTGGGGATACGCTGTGTTCGCCGCCGATATGCTCGGTCACGGTCGCTCCGACGGGATCCGTGCGTACGTCGGAGACATGAATAAGGTCGCTACGACGTCGCTTTCGTATTTTCTCTCCGTTCGCCGGAGTGAAACGTACGGTCAACTTCCGGCGTTTCTGTTTGGGGAGTCGATGGGTGGTTTGATCACCTTGCTTATGTACCTCCAATCGGAGCCTGACACGTGGACGGGGTGTATCTTTTCGGCCCCACTTTTTGTCACACCGGAGAAGTTAACACCGTCTAAGGTAACACTAACACATAAAATATGTTAGTTAAGTACGGTTTTGCTATTAAAGATTTGATAAAAATATCTAAGTTTTTTTTAAAAGATTAAAAACATCAATTTACATCTAAAAATTTTGTAATTTGTTTTAATTTCAATCCAAAAGTTTCATCAATTGTTTTAACCTGATCCAATATATTGAAACTTTTGGATTGAAATTGAAGTTGAAATAACTTATGAAATTTTTAGAGTTAAATTTATGTTTTTAATTTTTTGGAGTAAAATTGTTATTTTTGTCAAACATTAGGGAGCAATTGTATAACCTTATTTCAAGCTATTTGAACAGCCTTATTTCAATTGTATAACCATGATTTTGTTGTTGTTTTTGTTTTATTTAAGCTACATATAACCATGTACGGACTATTGTTTGGGCTAGCGGATACATGGGCAGTGATGCCTGATAATAAGGGACCAGTGAATGCGATTAGAGATCCTGAGAAACTAAAGATAATTGCCGTGAATCCGAGACGGTATTTCGGGAGGCATAGGGTGGGTACGATGAGAGAAGTGGCGAGGATGACGGATTTTGTACAAAACAACTTTCACAAGGTTAAAGTCCCCTTTTTAGTGTTGCATGGGACGGCGGATGAGGTCACGTGCCCAAGTGGGTCTAAGATGTTGTATGAGAAAGCATCAAGTGAAGATAAAACGTTGAAGTTGTATGAGGGTATGTACCATTCGTTGATACAAGGGGAGCCTGATGACGCTGCTAATCTTGTGTTGGCTGATATGCGAAAGTGGATTGACGAGAAGACAATGCAATATGGCTCTAAAAGTGATGATAATTAATCATAGGTCTCGCGTATAATGTCATTTAGGGGCGGACTTAGAGAAATTAGTTATAAACAATGTATGATGTTAACTTGAGCTAATTGTTCTTATAATGGAACTCATTAGTTGCTGCAGTATGAGCAGTATGTACAGTCTGTAATTACATTTATTTTTGTGTTTTAGAAATGAAGTTGCTCCAAACATGGTTGACTGCACATATTTTTTAAACTGATGCTCAAATAATAATAGGTTATAGGGAATATTATTTATTGATTTAGTAATTAGAATGGAAGTTAAATTCATAATTATTGTATGAGCAAACTACTTCTATAACAAATCTATTTGGCTTGTGGTTACAAATATCAAATAAGTCTATTGGTTTATGGTACACATGTGTATTGCTAGGAGAATTTGATGCTCATTGCTTAGTGAGTACCTTAAAAAGATAAACAAAATTTGACATTTTATGCAAACATACTAACATTATAATTACATTAATCTTCAAATAAAATGTTTACAAGTGTGAACATTATAATTACATTCATCTTGACTAACATTGAACTTAAAATGATATCCTAAAAATATTAGTTGTACTTAAAGTAAACTACTTTCAAGTGTGAAGATCTTAACTTTCTAGGTTGCAGGTCCGATGAATGTAAATATGCTTTGATAGTTGGTATTAAATGTGTGATAGAAATATCAAATTTAAAATTACTTTTAGCCTTCACATACTGATTGTACTTGAAGCTTACTCATATATTAGTCAAGATGAAACCTATTCTTTGCTTTGTAATACGTTTTAAAATTCATGTTATGTGAATCCCTATTTTTTTGAATTCACCTAAAAATTCTCAAGAAATTTTTTTCAACCTTTTTTTTTTCACGTTTCATTTCATTGTTGACTTTGAGTTCATTGATGATTTTGAGTGTGTAATTGATCTTAAATGTGCAATTGTTGATAGTTTTTTTTTAAAGTATATGTAGGCTCTTCTAAGGATAATACATGTATTTGGAACATTGCTATACACCTTTCCTTTTCAAGAGTACACTTGCTTAGAAAAAGGTTAATCTTTACAAAAACTCATTTTTTATTGACATTGTGTTTATTTGTACTTACAAAATAAGATACATTATCATAATTTTTGTTCTTTGTAGATCCTGTAAATAGACTAGAAAGTTGAAAGTGTTTTCCAAATTATAAAAGAGCTTATACCAATCCAAACAAAGCTTTTTACGAAGATTGATGCAAGTTGATGTGCAATATATTTGTAGATTTTAGTTTATAACTTTTACTCACTTTATGTTGAGGACATGACGATATACTTTGATATTAAACATATATTGTATTTGTTTAAAATATTAGAAGAAGAATCATGTTATTATGATATTAACATACTTGACCACCAGGCGGGTATAAATTTAAGTTAAGAAAAGCTGTAGAAAACATTATATGATACAATATATAATGTATTTTAAAAATATGTCAATACTCAATACTCAGAGGGCGTTGCACTGGACTTCACCATGGGCTCCATTTTAAAAAATATGATTCGAAGGGGTCCAAATGTTCAATGTGTCATCTATTATCTATGTACTTTAAAGGCCCATTTGTAAAAAGAAAAGGTGTGTGAAGTCGAGGTGCCCAATTTTATTTTTTTTCCTAACCGGATTTAGTTTCTATAGTTATACAAGTCCTAAGTGGTTTAAGTTAAAGTCGATTTTGGTTCGGGTCGGGTTGTTGACTAGTATTTGGTAAGTTTTTCGACGGTTTTTCCCAGTTTGGTCTGGAACCGGTTGGTTCAAGGCAACCCATTATGATTTGAAACCGGTGGTTTTTTCGGGTTGGGACCAGTTCCTCTCTATACAGGTTTGGGACCGGGTCTGGTTCGGTTCTCGAACCGGTTTTTTGTGCACCTCGTCAACTCCATTTTGTTTTGAGTTGTTAGCTATATTTGATGGTATAAGGCTAAACTTTGAAATCATATTTGAGTTCATTTAGAAATTGATTTTAACAAGTCAACGACACATATGTATTTCACACATTAAATACATATGGTGCTCCAAATACTGACAAGGTAAAATTAGAATGCAAAACTTACAAAGGATCCACAACACATTAGATGATTAGAGACTAATGATATCTGAATTAAGTATTAGAAACTATGCATTTTATTTATCTAGCAAATCTTAATAAACAAAGAATCAAGTGTTATTGTTTAGTTAAAATATATTGGTAAAATGATGAACCTATATTGATATCTATTTGAACCATTTTGGCGTGACTATTTTAACAAGTAACATAGCCACTTATATTGTCACAACTAGTGTTTTATGTTCTGATTTACAAACTCTCTAAATCAGCCACTATAATAGAGTCTCTATCCATCCTTTAGATGAAAAATCTAAGGCATAACTGAAGATTTAATCTTATTAAATAAGAAAAGATAATTATTATAATTAGTTTATTAGTTGTTTGATAAAGTTTGAAGTAGATAAGAATTGAGTTTGATTATTTATTTGATTATCTACTAAAGTTTGAGTTGTGTTAAAAGTAAAATATGTCTAATATAAATAAAGAATTACAGGGGTCTTATTTGGTTTGAATTTAAATATCAATATCAATTGTTCTTTTGCCTATTATTTAGCTTTTTAATCTTGATAAATCTTCGAACATAAACTAAATGCACCCTTTAATACTTGATGTACCTCTTACTCATTTGATTGATTTGTGATTTGCTTAAAACACATAGAGGGCCTTATAAGGCCCGTATACGTTTTTATATTGTCTTTCTAAGTCCAAACTTACAGAAAAGATATTAACATATTGCATGTGATGAAGGAGTTTGGGGGATTTAGAATCTCGAGGAGTATATTCATCGGATGGTAGCCCATTGGTCGTGGATGATGCTGCACCATCCGACAACCATACCATATCTATTCCCGCTATCCTATCATTCTAGTGTCAAAATATCATCAACATTTTAATATTAATTAATTGTTTTAAAATGTTCAAATGATAATGTTATATCATTCATATTTTGTTTTTTTATACGAGTATGTCTTATACTATAGAAAATGTTTGTAAGTGCTAGAGATAAAAAATTAAAAAGTATTATTGTTTATCTGTTATTTAAGAAAATATTATTTAACTCATGAGAACTTTTTAATATTTTTGAAAGTGATTATAAGTGGATGAGAAATAAAATATAATGATAAATCAAAAGTATTGTTTAATTTGAATAAAAGAAAAAAAGTATTGATTTAATGTGATTATAAGGATTAAGATGTGAAATGATATGTGAATGCTCTTAAGAGAGAGAGAGTGGGAGCAAGTCCCGCTCAATATCAAGCGGGAACACCGCCCCTTCCCTAACGATACTGAGAAAGAACGGTGAGTTATGAGTTGTTGAAGCCGGTGTGGAGAAAAGTTTGTGAAAACGAGAGGTCAATGGGAGAGAAATTTGGTTGGAGTGGTCAGGGAGGGCGGAAACTCCTCTTATGCCACCGGTTCTTTTTTCGTTGTACTCGCTCTAATTCCATCGTCATGGCTGCAACTCTTCCAACCGCAAAAGTGAGTGAAAATTCGAGATTATGTATATGGTCCGTGTTATATGTATAGACAGGGCCACCAATCCTATGGTTTATTTGGATCCCTAAGGCGATCCTAGTTTTACTAAAATTTCAAGGAGAATTTTATAAAAAGATCTACTACCATTGAGGTTGGTAAATTGTAGGACCACTTGTGATTGTCATTCAAAAACCGCTGCCTAAAACAACTCATTTAAAATGCATATGTTTATCAACTTTACTAGAACAGAGTAATAGACAAAAAGGGAAGGATATAAAATTTACATTTTTCAATATTAAATCAACTTTTTATTTTTTATAAACAACGTCTAATGATTTGTGCATCAGAAGTTTATTTTTCACCACTTGTGTATAATTAAACACATTGAAGTTTAATAATACTATTTAAAAAAATTGATGATTAAAACAAGGGTTATTAGATTTAATAATTTTAACTCTTATTTATTGACCAAAACTAATCCCAACTCAAAAAATATTTATAGACACTTCCAATTTTAAACTTAATTTTCTTAAATGATCTCTGAATAACTGAAAGGTTAACCCCCAGTAGTTTTTTTGATTAAATGGTGTCAACTTTAAGTCATTTTTCAACTGCGACGCCACATAGCCTCTATTAGGTCTATTTTTCGTGTTTAACCTCCATTGATAACTGAAATCTACCTCCAATGAGTTAAGTGGTTCAAATCAGGAGGTGGAGTTTGACGGGTTTTAAGGTGCAGAAGTTTCAAATTAAACGACTTGATGGTAGATGTCAACATTCTGCTTAGTGTTTTGGTCACAAAAGCAATCCACGTCATCAAAAAACTAATGGGGTTAACTCTTGGTTAGTAAGAGATTGTTGACGGAAAATAAACTCAAATTTGAGAGTGCCTGTAAACATTTAATGAGTTGAGATTGAAATCAGCCAATAAATAAAAATTGAGATTATTAAAACCCAATAACTCTTAAAATACTAGAACACATAAAATTTACATTTTTTTAAATATAAAAATAAATATTAACAATTCAAACTACAAACAACTAATAAATAATAATTTATTATTAATAATTTGACTTAGATATCGAGTAATCACACTTGTATAATCTTAATAAATTTATACATAAGTTTCACTTGATTTGCTTATAAGGAATGAAAGTTTCTCATTTCGCTTATAATCATTTTTATGGCGAAGTAAAATCAAATATAAATCTATGATGTCTATAAAAAAATAAACTTATTTAACAATTAATGCAAAAATTAGTAGTGTCAATTGTTAAAATATTCTTGATTGCATTTGTGGTTTAAGTTTGTTTATCAAATTGTCAGTAACAAAAAATCATAGTTTAAGTTATTAAGTTTCGGGTTTTCTAAATTAAATTTAGTTATTTAATTCACTTTTAATGAATTATGCACAAACAATATATTTTTTACCCCACACATGTACATACCAATAAATTAAAGCATTAATGTTATAGGTACCACTTTTATAAATATCTTATTGGACAAATATGTCATTTCCAATTTTCACATGCACTTTTTGGAAATCGAAAAAATATTTCGTTGGTCCAAGATATCACACTCTAACTAATTTAATTTATTCATCTAGGCGCTACTTTCTTGATATTATAATCTAGTAAATAAACATCTAAAACAAGTAAAATTTTAGACCGAGTATTGTTTATATTAAATTAGATTTAGTAAACATATGTATTAGACGATTTGAATAAATAAATTATTAAATATAATAAAAAAATAATTTATTATAAAATAATATTTTAAGATAAGATATGATTAAAATCATGGATGAGTAAGAATTATAAGTAATAAGACTATGATATCAAATTTTTTTAATTTTTTTCTATAAAAAATCATATTTTGTTTCAAAACAAACTATTTTAATAAAATATATCATTTTTAAAAATTTCTTTGTTATATCTCCTAACTTTATTTATTTTTGGTTTATAAAAAATTTACTTTTTAAAAATATTAATTTTAAAATGTTTCGTATTTTTAAAAAATATTGTTGTTTTAGTCTTCTTTTATAAAAATTTATTTATTTAAAAATAATATTAATAGAAATATTTCTTTTTTAATTAATTAAAAAATTATTTTTAATCTAAAAAAGTTAAAAAAAAATATTTTAGTAATTAATGTAATTATTTAATAGAAGAGATAAACGGAAAATTTCTGTAAGGATGAATGTAGTGTTATCATGTGCCCTTTTAGTTAATATCTTATTAGAGTAGAAGATTAGACCGAAAGCTTATAGTTTAATATATCATATCAAAATGTTTAGTAACTTTATTTTTTAATTTTTCATTTTCATTAAATTAAGAGTTCATTTCACACAATAAAAATAATTATATTAAATTAGATTTTTTTGAAACGTCAGTTTTATTAATATCAACAAATAGTAAGATGCTAGGTTCTATTAAATTAGATAAAATAAGTTAGAAAAATTGATTAGACATAAATATATTTCTAAAAATATATATAAGAAATGTTTGTAATATACTGATAATATAATGATATAATAATTTTGTTATATGAATTGGTAAAAACTCAATATATTTTATGTCTTTGTATACTGTTTCTTTTTGTTACCAATGTCATCTAGTTCACCTACAATAAAAACCACGTATCAAAATCATATCGATAAATGTTTGTTAAAGACCAAAAAAACATATCATATTATATATAACTTATTTTGTTATTAATTTATTATGTCGTAACAGTACACTTAAATTACATACAATATTATATATTAAAAGTTATACATAGGCAATAAAATAATATTTTAATAAATAATAATAATAATAATAATAATAATAATAATAATAATAATAATAATAATAATAATAATAATAATAATAAATTAAGAAATGAAAAGTCATATCATAAGTAATCAAGAAGCTAGTTTAAAGAGATGGTATAGTGCATACTTAATTTCTCTTAAAAGAATAGGACTCGTTTATCGTCGACCAGTTGGGTTTAATAAAAAAGTCTTTTAAATATAAAGTGGTAAAGTTTTTCTTAATATCAATAGCTAGAGCCTGTTTATGACATCTTTGTGTAAAATAGTTACGATGTAGATTAGTGGAGTGTGACAAGTAGAGTAGAACATTTACCTGTAAAAAAAAAGAAAAAATATTGTTTTTTATAAAAAAATCATATAATATACTTTTAATTTTGGCAAATTGAATTTTAATAATCCAAACTATTATCTATTGGTCGATAATAATCTATACTATCAATTTGGCCGGTAACACTCCCAAATTTCACTATTATTACCAATAACAGTCCCAATGACATAATTTTCAATTTTTTATGTTTGATTTGGACTCGATTCGGTTCGCAACAATAATTATGAATGAAACGAAGAAACATACAAGCTAAATTGAGACTAAAATAGATACAAATTAAGCGTAAAAAATTGAAAATTATGTCACTGGGACTGTTGTTGGTTATAAAAGTGAAAGTTGGGAGTGTTACCGGCCAAATTAATAGTATGAATTATTATCGGCCAATAGGTAATAGTTTGGATTATTAAAATCCAATTTGCCTTTAATTTTACATAACAACTAATTATTTACAGTGATCCATTATAAATAAGACTTAAACCCATAATTTAAAAAAAAAAAAAATACTAGCCAAATTATAAATGAATTTGTCAACGAATACAACCCACACTAAACAGAATTAGTGAATCACCCATCTAATTTTTTTATTACAAGTACCTCCGATAAATACCTAATTCCAATTCTGCAATCCCACATTTGTCTTCTTCCAAACCAAAGGTTTTAGCTTCTTAACATAAACCTTTTACGTTATATGCAATTTGCACACCTTCACGTTATCTCCCTTCACATCTCTCTCTCTTTCTCATCCCAATCTCTTATCTTTTCAGTTTCTTGAATTCAAGAACTGAAACAGAGAGAGTTGTGAAAAAATGGAAGGTGTCATTCAAACAAAAGGCCTTTTATCGCTCCCATCAAACCCTCAAACAAGAATATTTCTCAACAAAATCCCACAACAATCTCTTCGACAACGAATCAATCTTTCAAAACCCTTCAAACCCAAATCCCCAAATGTGTTTTCATCAAATCTTGATGGGTCAAGAAAATTTCAAGGGTTTGGTACAATCCCTGGGTTGTTTGGTGTTCAAAAACCAAGATTTCCTCATGTTTGTAAAGCTTCCGCCGCCGCAGGCGGCGGCGCCGGTGAATTGGAGGCTGAACCCCCAAAGTTTATGGGTGTTGAAGTCTTGACGTTGAAAAAGATTGTACCTTTAGGGTTGATGTTCTTTTGTATTCTGTTCAATTATACAATCTTGAGGGATACAAAAGATGTGTTGGTGGTGACGGCAAAGGGTTCTAGTGCTGAAATTATACCCTTTTTGAAAACTTGGGTTAATTTGCCAATGGCAATTGGGTTCATGATATTGTATACAAAATTGGCTAATGTTTTGTCAAAGAAAGCTCTTTTTTACTCTGTAATTCTTCCGTTTATCGCCTTTTTTGGGGCATTTGGGTTTGTTTTGTATCCACTTAGCAATTACTTTCACCCAACTGCACTTGCTGATAAGCTTCTTGAGTTATTGGGACCTCGGTTTCTCGGACCTCTTGCGATTATGAGAATTTGGAGCTTTTGTTTGTTTTATGTGATGGCTGAGCTTTGGGGAAGTGTGGTGGTTTCAGTTTTGTTTTGGGGATTTGCTAATCAGGTATACTGATTAATTTTCTGTGTTTTAGTTTATATTGATTGATATTGAATAATTCAATTTGAATTGATATGATATAAGAATTTGTTATTATTGTGTTTGAAGTGTGCTTAATTGTGAATTTGATTAGATTTAGTTTTCAGATCATAAAATTTGATGTTTTTGAGGGTATGGTTAAACTTGAGATAAGAATTTGTCTTATTATAGATAAAATGTGTTTAGATTGTGAATATGATTGTATTTAATATTATAGACCTAAAATTTGGTGTTTTTGAGGATATAATTAAACTTGAGATATGAATTTGTTTTATTGTAGATAAGGTTTGCAGTGTTTGGCTAATCGTTTTTTAGGACTGAACTAATTTGATTTGGAGAATCCGGTAATGAGTTGCTACAACAAATTTCATCACAATCTCTTTTAACTTTTAAAACACATATTTAAATACCTCTATGTATATATATCGTGAGTATATAATTATAGACACATAAACACACGCGCACACATGTATGATATTTATACAAATGTGCATATGTTCATGTATGTAAATACAAAGATCTCTATATGCATTGTGCATCCTACACATACTTAAGCGTAATTTTTATTGTCATTGTACTATATGTGTATCTATCCATATATGTATATTTAAATGCTTAGGTGTGCATATATGTATAATGTGTGTTTGCTTGTGTGATCAAATTGTGACCATGACAACTCTCTTAACATTTTAATTTTGTAAAAATAGTAGCTGATGAAGTGATGATGCCATTGACCTTTGTATATTTTTTGTGTAGATAACAACCGTTGAAGAAGCCAAAAAGTTCTATCCGTTATTTGGGCTTGGAGCCAATGTTGCCTTGATTTTCTCAGGTCGTACGGTGAAATACTTCTCGAATATGCGCAAGCATTTAGGCCCGGGAGTCGATGGATGGGCCATCTCATTAAAATATATGATGAGCATTGTGGTGATAATGGGTCTAGCAATTTGTGGTCTTTATTGGTGGGTCAATACATATGTTCCTCTTCCAACCCGTAGCAAGAAGAAGAAGGTAAAATCACTTTTTTTAATCATTTTTCTTATCAAATAATTAAGTGGTGTTTGGATATATGTTTTGTAACTAATTATCTTATTAAATATATTTTTTTCAATTTAATTTTGTAAGTGAAACGCGAATGCTTTTGTTGCAGGAGAAACCAAACATGAGCACTATGGAGAGTTTGAAATTCTTGGCATCATCACCATACATTAGAGATTTAGCCACTTTGGTTGTTGCATATGGAATTAGTATTAATCTTGTTGAGGTTACATGGAAATCAAAGCTCAAGGCGCAGGTACATTTATTTAAAAGGCGATAAATTAGTTATGCTGATAATAATCCCACACAAACAATAATCTTAATTATTGAAAACATGTAGAGGTGTTAGAAAGGGAGAGCAGTGACAATGGTCAAATCATCCATATCACTTTCAAAGTAAAATATTAGTTATAATTTACTAATATAGATCTTGTAATCATATGTATTTATTAACAATTTCAAATATAGACAAGAAAGGTTTTGTTTGCAGGCCAACCGACCAAGCTCGACCTGTTTTGATCCACACTATCATGTTTAGCTCTTCACTTATTCAAAAAGAACTTTAAATTCAGAGAAAGAAGTGTCTTTAGGCCAACCCGACCCAACTTGACCCTTTTCAACCCACACTAAAAATTACATGTTTTGACTAGTTATCTGACCCGCCAATCTAGCCACCTCTACAATGCATAGACAAGATTTTCCTCGTGGCTTATTATTCCTGTTATATTTTATTTATATTTATTATTATTTTTTTCTTTTGTGCAGTTTCCTAGCCCGAACGAATATTCTGCATTCATGGGTGACTTTTCAACTGCAACTGGAATAGCAACATTTACAATGATGTTATTGAGTCAATGGATATTCAACAAATACGGTTGGGGAGTGGCTGCAAAAATCACACCCACGGTCCTACTTCTAACGGGGGTTGGCTTCTTTTCCTTGATCTTGTTTGGTGACCCGCTTGGACCGGGTCTCATGAAGTTTGGAATTACCCCACTTTTAGCGGCGGTTTATGTTGGCGCAATGCAAAATATATTTAGCAAAAGTGCAAAATATAGTTTGTTTGATCCTTGCAAAGAAATGGCTTATATTCCTTTGGATGAAGACACCAAGGTTAGGTTTCTCTTTGTTTAGTTTATTATATGTTATTATTTCATGTGTCCCATTTTTTGAGTAGAGGGTCTCAAGCTATAGGTTTGCCTAACCTATGAGTGGTATTTTACTGTAAACGTTTATTTGTTTGTTTTATTTCATGGGTTCCATATGTATAATTTATTACTTGTTTTGAATTTAGGTTAAAGGTAAGGCGGCTATAGACGTGGTGTGCAACCCGTTAGGTAAATCGGGTGGAGCACTAATCCAACAATTTATGATCTTAACATTCGGTTCACTTGCAAACTCAACACCATACCTTGGCGGCATACTGCTGGTGATTGTGGGGGCATGGTTAGCGGCTGCTAGTTCATTGGACAAACAGTTCACCGCCTTGAGGCAGGAGGAAGAGCTTGAGAAGGAGATGGAAAGAGCTGCAGTTAAAATACCGATTGTTTCTACAAACGGGTCACTCGGGAGTGACTCCAACACCAACAGCTCAACTGAAACATCGTCTCCTCGGAACGTGTGAATTTGAGGTTTGTGGGTTTATAGGGTTTGATATAGATAAAGATTGAAACTTTGGGGGGATCTTTTAGGTTTCTGTTGTTTTTGGTAGAGGAATAAGAGCAAAGGCAGGAATGTTGCTGACTTTTGATGTCTTTTTGAAAGTTTTGCTTTATTACTGTTGTCAATTCAATGAGATTTATTGTTTTCTTTGTGTTTTTTATAATGAAATATATAGGGGAAATGCTTTGTAGAGGATAGAGGTTTCTTTTAGAACACAAACAGTATGAAAAAGAGACACCACAAACAAGATTAGAAAAAAACAATATTTTTAGGTGTTATAATATATCCTTAATATGTTTATATAATACTCGTCACACGTTAGTGACATTGATTCATTGAAAATTTTGAAATATTATGATCAAGATTCGAGGATTAGAATTGTACTTTTATGATGAGAGTTATTCTTTAAATTAGTCAGTATTTTTTTAAATTTATCACGAGCTCTATAAACTATTAAAATGTGTCTTTTAGATAAACCAAATATAATTTACCTATGACAGATCTGAGGTAACCTTTTAATGAAATAATTAAAAATCTACCAAACAACATCTTTTAATCATGCTAAAGCCGAGTTTGTTTAAAGAGTTTAGAACGAAATGTAAGAAACTATTGAAAATAGGTTTCTGTTTGTTGGTATGAGCGTGCCATATTGACGCACGTTCATGTATCATGGAAGGCGACAAGACAGGCATGGAACGAATAAGTATGGCTAGCCTGATCATGAAAAAAGCGCACGAGCGTGTCAAGATAGACACGACCGTGTAAGATAGTTTTTGAAAAAGAAGATTATTAACCGATTAACAATAGAGGTAAGCACACAAAACCCTTAGAAAGTATACATAATAAGGATTTGTGATCTATACATATGGATAATGTAGCAAACTTCAGTCATCAAATCATTAATAATCTAATAACTTCTAAATCAAGTAACAAACTTCAGTCATCAAGTAGCAATAAAAGTATACAAATGTTTAAATTGTGTCACAACATCTACAATTCATTATAAACTCATTCTATATCAACCTCCTTCCTCATTGCACCACCTCCATTCACACCGGAGGTCATCTCCGCCTCCGCCACCACCGGCGGTAACCGCTCATACGCCACAGACCCGCGTGGCAGAACCCTAAATTTCCCGAAATCAAGAACCCGCGCCAGCTTTTCATAACCCAATTTCTGCTGAACATGCACAAAAACCGCAAGCAATATAGCAATCACCGGTATCAAAATGTCCCCGATTTTCGAGTAGAAGTCAAGTTTTGGGTCAACAAACTCGTATTCTTCAGCAAAATACGGATTTGGGATCGGAGATCGTATGTAATCGTATACGTGTGGAAGAAGTTGTATCACAGTTAACCCGATGAAGTATGATTTCCTTAAAGGTATGCAGTTGATTTGCCAAATCAAGTTGCCGATAACTTGTGGGAGTAAAAAGAAATCTTGAACCAGACCCACATACTCCTCGAGCTCGACGAGCCATGGTTGCACCTTGTGGACCATGAGGACACACACGAACCCGAGCACGTGGACCACCACGGTCACAAGCAAAACCCGTTTGTCAGATGGTACACGGCTCGGTTCGTGTGGGGCCCGGGTGAGTAATCTAACCCGGGCCCTCCAAACTTTCTGGTAGAGCCTTAATGTTAACGAAAACGAAACCAGTACAAGAATCTTAACAGTGTAATCTATAACCTGAATCATTTGACTCTTTTCAAGAACCGATGAATCTTCGTATGATTTCGTCTTTTTGAAAATCGCTTCGGCTCCTGTAACGAGCGGGATCCCGTACCCGACTGCTTGGACCGCTAACATCACTATCGACACATACGGGCTCGAGTCTGAGTTCTCTTTGATATAAAACAACTCACTTAGAATACAACCGATTGCAACCGAAAGTGTAAGCACCCGCAAGATCCCCTCGACGCCTTGCCTAGAAAGAATATCCTCCCGTTGAGCCCGATACATAATCGGAACCGTTTGAAGCTTAACGGGTTTAAAAAACAACGGGTCAACCTCGTTCCTTTGACTCGATATCGAAATCCTAGCTGTTGGGTTAACAAGCCAACGGGTCGTGGTGGGTGGATACGACACCACAACCTCAATCAAACAATCCAGCCCGTCTTCGAGGTCCATACTTTCATACAAGACGTTCCACGAGGCCCGTACGTCCCGACAACCAACCATGTACAATTTCCCGACAAGCGGGTGATACAACCCTTCCACGAATAGGTTCGAAAAGTTCCCGTATTGCGGGCCGGTTAGGCTAATTTGGGCTGATACATTCACCAAAAGCTGCTTTTCAGTGTATGTTTTCTTACTGTGGTAAGGCGTCTCTTCTTCTGTTACTGAGTCGTTTATTAGAGACCAATAATGACCGAATAACGGGCCGATCGACAGAATCTCGACTTGTAAATCGGTTCTTGGAAACGGCTTCATGCCAGATTCGGGAACCGCAGTGTGGTGGATTGTGAGATCTTCAGATAGAAGAGACAATCCCACAAGAAAGGAGTCTGCATCTTCAACTTTGGGGAAGGTCAACAGTGACTTCTTGACCACGGTTCGGAAGCTGAACGGCTCGTTTTTCTCGAGCACGGTCCCGGCTAACGCGATCTTAGAATAAGTATAATACGGTTTTGACGCGGTGTATTGATCGTATAGCTCCGAAGGCCGAATCAACTTCTCAAAACCCAAAGGAAAGTAAGATGAGTTACTCAAACTACCATCTTCAACATGCGATATTGTCCCGAGGATTATGCTTCTTTGCCTAATGGAAAACGAGAGCGGGATGTATAAACACACCCGCGAGTCACAGCTGGATTCCTGATCAACAAGCCCACGACAACCGATCATACACAGTTGCCCACTCGATGATTCCCACATCCCTTCAACCGAAAGGGTCATGTTGTTAAGCCCGGTTCTTTGAGCTACTCTGTAATGATCCTCAAATGGTGGAACGACCCTAATAAGCCCGGATACCTTCGTATGCTTAACGTTTTTACCCTTTACAGACGACTCTTCACAACGGACATCTTGAAAACTAAGTCTTACACCTTTAAAGCTTCCGTTAGTCGAAATTATACTAGCATCGGACTCAAATGGGCCTAACTTGCTGCAAAAACCATCAGTCCCGTTACACTTCCAGTTTGGGACAACGGTTAACGGATCTTGACCCGTAAACCGTTCAAGAATCAGGCAAAAGTCATCCCCTTTATATACCCCGAGCCCCGTATCAGTAACATTATCTTTATATGGGTAAGGATCACAAGCTTTTGACACGATTTTTTGTGAGTTAAACTCGTAGTTAGCAGAAGCACTTAAGGATGCCGAAATGTGTACTTCATCAAAGTACTTTTCGCTCGTTTTTGGGCTCAAACTTTTCAAACTACCATAAATCCCTCTTTTGGTTAAAGTAAACGTTTTCGGGTAGCGAATGGTTAGCAGAATTTGATCATCTTGAATGAGGGGTGGTTGATTCAAGTAGCCCGGTTCTTTAACCCAATCCCACGGGTTGTTAGAATCGCGATAACGATATGGTAACATCGTGTTCCCGAGTAAGCACATAACAATTTCCCCATTGCTATCTTCTGAAGTATCAGACACAATTCCTTGAAAAGAAACTGATAGTTCAGAATGATCATGGTATATATGAAAGGTTGGATCATCCTCATACGGTTTGAACCCGAATGAACCATCTATCGTTATACCGAGCTGCAGGATCCCGTTGATGCTAACCGAGTTTCTGGACCGATGAGCTCGGTCTACATCAGTGACCCAAAATGAGATCAGATTCAATGGTGATCTGGGATCTGAATATGAACCATTTGGTTTATGATCAAATGGCATCAATGGGGCTTTATCAACATCTTGCCACCAATCACCGTTAACAAACGACAATCTGTCTTTCAATCTGTATAATCTTTTACCATAGGGTTTCTGATCGGAATCACGAGGTAGAATCGAAGAACATTGTTTTCTCACCTCATTGATTCGATCGTATTTGTAGATCATTTTGGGTTCGTTTCTAGATCTAAACCCTCGAACCCCATTATCATCAAGATCAATTTGTGCAACTGCGGAAAACCCTAGTCTAATGCAGAGAAGTGAGAAAAACCCTAGAACGAAAACACACTTCATTGCTCAAATTCGAACAAAAATCGTATATTTTTGAATACCCTCTTGCGGATTATCGATCAAGAACAGAATATGAAACTTGGGGATGATAACATTGCAGATTCAACTAAATTAACATGACGAATTTGGAGTGAATTGATGGGTTGACTTTGAAGCTAACCTGAGAACCCCTTTGAGGGATTATGATTCTTGTTGTTGTGTGAAGAACTGTTTGAAGATCGAACTGGAGAATTGGATGGATCTTTGAGCTCTTTTGGTTGGATTTCTAGTTGTGAGATCTGTGAATTTATCAATGGAAGGTGTGAGTGAAGAAGACTGACTTTGAAGGTCAACTTAATTTGGTAGGATGTGATTGTCAATAACTCAATATTGTCTTGGTGGTTTGGAGTGACCTCGGTCATCGGCGTGTTTTACTAGAGGTGGATATCGGTTATTTCAAAAATATTTGTTTGGCAATTTTCATTTTCATGTGGTGTATTTTAATTATTGTAAGTGTAAAGTAAGACGGAATTAAGATAATATATTGTTGTTTAAGAAGTTGTTCGTTAATAACCGAAGCGGTTAGTAGTTAAAATGCTTAAAACCGGTTACTGCGTAGACTATACAAATCAATTTTTGAAAGGAAAGAAAGTTCGGTTGCTGACCGTGGTTTTTTAATCGGTTAAAAAACAATTTTTTGGCTGGTTAAAAATAACAGGTTCTTGAACGATATGTGCTATAAGAATACTAACTAGTCCTTAACAAGTGGTTTTGTGCGGTCAAGGTCAGCGATGGAGGCTGTTGAGGCGGGGATCAGAGGTTGGTGGTGGTGGCGGCGGGTAGTGGCGTCACTGGGGGTCGATGGTAGCGATGGTTAGTGGCGTCAGCTGGGCTTGGCGGTGGTGATGATCGGCGATGGGCGGGAGCAGTAGCTGACGAAGCTGGGGGCATTGGTTGTGGGGGTAGGCGATGGTGGTAGGTGGCATAGGTGAAGACGGTCTTCAGTGGCGGCTATTTATTTAATCAAGGAAATTCCTCATGATAGTCCAGTGTGGTTTCGGTAAATTCCATCCACAACTTGTAAGTTCCGGTGAAGTTTGACCAAAACATGTTTGAAAATCAGAAAATAGCTGCCTTAAACATCTTGGAACTAGTTTGTGTAGTGAACGTTAAAAAAGAAAGTGAAAGGAAAAAAAGATAGAAAAGAAGGAATAAGATGTACTATTTTAGTATGTTGTAATCCTGGTCTATCAAATTCTAGCACATTTTGTGCTTTTTCCCTGTTTTTCCCGTTTTATTGTTTTCTATCTTATGTTTAGGTATTGCTATATATATAAGTAGTCTGCTAGATATTACTAGCCTATTAGGTATTGGCGTATTGCTATACATTACTAGTTTGCTTTTCACTTAAAAGTTTTTTAAAATTTTGATATTGGTTAGAAAATATTAATTTCTAATTATATTAGTTTTATAAATATATTTAGGGAGTAATATTTTTTATATACATACTGTACATATTTTTTTTTTTACTTTTTTCCCCTTATGGCGTCTTGCTTTTCTGTAGCGTGTTTTTTATTACGCTTTGCGCTTAGGCACAAGACACACCCTTTGCCCCTTGAGTGCGTCTCGCACCTTTGACAACTATGATTTCAACAAAGTCTGTTAACCAAGCACATTGACCAATAGAATTCAGATTCCGATTACATTGAATTCCTTTGTATTTTTATATACCAAACACACTCTTAGTTTGCTTCAAGATAATTATATACATAATAATATTTAATATATAATATTTTATTATACAAATACTACTAATTTTAATAAAAACATTTTCGTTTAATCCGAACTAAACTCGGTTGAATGAGCATTCATAAATTTGGTTCGATCTCGTTTAACTTGTTTTGATTTAAGTTAACAGTCATTCCTCTATATGTTTAAATTTGAAGTGAATGAATAGTGTTAATAGTTGCTTGCCAGGCGGTGATTGGTGTTTTGGGTTATTGATGACATGTGTTTTGTTTTGGTCATTCTGCTGGTGACGTGTTATTTTTTTCTGTATATATCTTTCTTTTTCATTTTCTGTTTCATCTTTTCTTCCTTCGATTATTGTCTGCAATCTCTTCTTCTCCTCAGGTAATCTTCTCCTCAGGTAAGTCTGTACTCTTCTTGGAAGTTTTGCATGTTGCTTTTTGGAGTCTTTCTGTATTATGGAATGCATTCTTTGCTGCTCTTCGTTGAGATAGACTTCGATTCCAGTCTTCATCTCTGTTTCAGTGAGGTTGGATGACAACGGCTTCGATTACATTAAAGCAATTGATTTTGAGTCGCCTGATCGATTGCTGCTTACAAAATTAGGGTTTCTTCTGTCTATTCAAACTGATTTTTGATTTTGACTTTATTCAGTCAAAACTTATATTGTATACATAATCAGTTGCTCAACTTCATGTAATCAAAGTTTGGCTCATATTCTATATATTGCTCATACATAAAGCAGACGAACAACATAGGTTGGGGAGACAAGGGTGAATGGTCTTACAATTGTATGTTTTTAACAGCATTTTTTTTTCTTCTGAAAATGACATTGATTATTGGTTGTGGTGATGTTATATCCTAAGAGGCTATTAAGATGTTTTAGTGTTAGGTGTTCTTTGAACATTGAAGATAAATCCGTTGGTAATATGATATGGTGGTTTGCTGTCTTGGGGTTTCAATAGGGGTGTTCAAAAATATCCGAATCCGAAACCGAATCCGAAATATCCGAAAATCCGAAATTCGGATATCCGAAAATTCGGATTCGGATTCGGATTCGGATAGTGATTTTGAGAATTTTCGGATATTTCGGATATCCCAAATATCCGAAATATGTTTATAAAAAAATAAAAATATTAAATATTAATTAAATATTTCGGATATTTTCAGATATTTCGGATATTTTAATAAAAACTTCGGATATATGAAAAGAATTTCAATAAAATTTATTATATTTTTATAAAATTTATTAAATAATACAATTTTTTTTAAAATTCGGATATCCGAACGGATATCCGAATCCGAATCCGAAATTTCGGATTCGGATTTGGATAGTGAAATCCACTATCCGAAATTTTCGGATATCCAAAATTCGGATATCCGAAATTGAACACCCCTAGGTTTCAACATTAACAGAAGAAGAATTGAGCACCAATTTGGGATTTCAGAGTTGTGGTCTGTCAGACCAGTATTCTTGTGTCATAATCTTAGTTTAATTGAATATGAAAGTATATAAAGATTGATCATTAATATCGTAGATGTTGTTATTATAAGTATTCAAATGAAACATTGTCATACTAGAAAATTCTTATGATGCCACTATAACTTTGGTTATAATTTAAAGCTAAGCGTTATATACATCCATTCATGCATGCATACATGCTTACATGCTTCGGTTTAATTTTTGTCATATCGGTATCTTTAATTAGGCACTTGACAGAAAAATTCCGGTGAAAATTGCAACAAGAACAGCAGGAAGCTTTGTGAATGAATATGATGCACCGTTTTTCCCTAAAACAAAAACATAATTAAAGTTTACATTCAGAATTTAGGTGTAACCTCGATTTTCAATTTATTCTGGTTACTCAATTTTGAATTATTGTAACATTGATTTTGTAAGTATTTGAATTAGAATTTAGACCGAATTCAATATTAAAGTTTTAAAATTTGTTCAAATTTGAATTATAAAAAAAAAGAAAAATAAGATTTTATAAATTCAAACTATTAACTATTGGTCAATATTAATCGCAACAAACAATTTGATTAATATTAACCTCAACTTTTGATTTTGTTAATAAATAACATTCTCAGTCTAACTATTTGTCAACTCCGTTATTTTTTTATAACGTATCACGTGATGTGGCTCGTGATGTGACGTATAATATACTTACAATTAAAAATATAAATGTATTACTTATTTTTTTTTACAAAATATTATTTTTTGAAGTTATTTAACATGACTGTTTTGTCGCCGGTTGAATAGCTTATAGACAAAGAGGCTAAAAACTGAGATATATTTTTATTTTTAATTTTAATTATGCAATAAGTCATGTGACATGCCACATCAACTACCACCTCAATAAAAATTAAACTTAGTTAACAAACTATTAGACTAAGACTGTTATTGATGATAAAATTAAAACTTGATATTACTATTGTTCAAATTGTTAGTTGAGATTAACATTGGTCAATAGTCAATAGTTTGGAATATTAAAATCTGATTTTTTTTATAAAAATAAGTAATATATGATTCAAAATTGAATATTTAAATTGAGGGTTACGATCATTGTAGAATTTATTTTTTTTCAGAACCAAAAGAACTACTGATTTACATAAATATATATTTCAAACGATTGATTTACATAAATGTAAGTTAATACTAGTGATATTTAGTTGTTTTACATAGTTTATTATTAATGTCTGATATACACATATGTAAAACAACTCAAGTATAATCAGATTTAATTTATATTTATGTAAATCAAAGGTTTCTTTGGTTTTGAATATAAAAAAGTAGCTTTGTAATTAACTTGAACCTTTGAATTGAAATGGTTTGCAATCGCAAATTCAAAACTACTTACCGCCACCAGGTGAGGCTACACTGCTAGGCGGCGGCGACGACGATGGCAGGAGACCCAGGTGACCACAATCTCCACCTAGATAACCTACAAACAACCATATCGATTCATAGTTTAATTGAATCCGCAAATCAAACTCCATGGGCAAAGTTAATGAATCTAATCAAATAATCCCATTACATTGCTGCACGCAAATGAATTTGGGATTATGGAACAAATTAGCCGCTCGTTCGTGACACTGACAGTAGTGGTCGGTTCCGTTCACCACGCAGTCGCCGTCCCCACACCAAACTAGGTTACAAGCTGCAATTTCCGACAAGAATTGAATCATGTCATGATCATTCTTAGGTAAGATTGATTGAAGTTATGAAATTAGAAAGATGAATGATCGATCGATGCTTACAGCTGGTGAAATTGATTGGTGGTAGTGGAGGAGTCGGAGGTTGTTTCCCACCGCATGAGAAATCCAGAGTGCCTGCAATTCATGTTTCTTGATCAAAGTTTTTAACAAGCGAAGATTACATGGTTTGAACAGATTACACGTTTGGTGTTTTGAATTTAAAATTTGTAAAATTAGTCTAAACTGTAAGTGCATGTTGCACGTTTGGTCTTCTGAATTTAAAGTTGTAAAATTAGTTTAAATTGTATGTCCGTGTTGCATGTTTGATCCTCTACATTAAATTCCATCAGTTTTATGCATTTCGTAACGATTTGGAATAGCTTTTAGAATTAACTTTGGGGACCAAAGGTTAACTTCATATACAAATTTGGACTCGCTTTACAAGTTTTAAAATTTGATGACTAAACATGCAATGCACACAGAAAAGTTTGAAATAATTTTGTAATTTTAAAATTCCGAGGATCAAACGATCAATTTGATCAAAACACAGTGACCATTTATATTATTTTCTATTTTAACAATGTTTTTATAATTGGATGACGAATCGCGTTGTTAAAGGTGTAACTATAGAAATAGAATGTCGTCATAAATGACTTAGATTAAAAGGAGACGAGTCTACCCGATTTAAAATAAAATATGAAACATACTATATTTTCATGTGAATTTAATGTTAACAAAATATAAGTTTGAAAACAAACAAAACATTTAGGACTAAAAGGCACCAGGTCTAGTGTTATTAAAGTGTTATGAAAATGTGAGGGCTCAAATTTTGCGATGAGTAAATATGTAAATTTAAAAGTAAAATTAAAGAGTATGTAAGTTAAATACTTTAAAAAAATAAAATATGGAAATATGGGTAGTGAGTGATTTGCTTATATTCAAAAGGAAATACATATAAGAAATTTGAAAAGCCAATTTGGTTCGCTGGTTAAAGTGGTTTAAATGAAGATGGTTAAAGGTTATTCTGTCACCAGTTATGTAGCCACTACCACTCGACAAGACGATCTGGTTCTAAAACCATGGTTTTGAGAATGATTATATGGTATGGAATAACTAAATATAACTAACTAGCTTTAGTAAACCCGTGTGTTACATGGGTTGAATAAATAAAATATTAATATAATAAAATTTATTAATTATAAAATTATATTCTAAGATATGATATGATTGAAATTACGTATGAGAAATGACTATAAGTAATAAAACAATAATATCAACTTTTTAAAATTTTATTTTTAAATGTTTTTTAAAAAAAATAAACATTTTGTTCTAAAACAAATCGTATAAAAATGTCATTTTTAAAAATTTTCTTATTATAACTCCCAAATTTAATTATTTTTTGTTTTAAAAAATTGACTTTTTAAAGATACCAATTTTAAAAAGTTTGTATTTTTAAAAAAGTTGAATACTTTAGAAAAATTTATTATTTTATAAAAAATTTATTAATTTAGAAATAACATTAATAAATAGATATCATTCTTAATTTATTGAATCTAAAAAAGTGTTAAATAATATTATTAGTAATTAAGGTAATTATTTAATATGAGAGAGAGGCGAAAAAATTTTGGTGAGGATGATTATGGTGTTGCCACGTGTCATCTCAAGATACTCTTTTATTAGAGTAGAAAGATTTGAAAATGTGCAGTTTAGAAGTATAAATAGGATGGATTTCTTGTTCTAAATAAACCAAATTTCTTCTCTTAATTGATTTCTTTAAAATATCGTAAGATTGGACCGGATCAGAACCACACACGTTTACATAGGTGGTTCTTGTCTCTAGTCTAGGTTGTATCGGATTGAGTCATTTATGTGTAAATGTTGTAATAGGAGACTAACAATTGGGGATGATGCAGCTGCCAAAGGACATGGGTCCGACCATGATGGTCTTCCAACCAACATCACACTCGCAATGAAACAGTAAATCAGGTAGCGCTAAATCAGGTACACACTTTCCTTGCCCACAATCTTTGTCTTTACAAACATCTGTTTTATACACTAATATTCGTTAAGAAAAACAATGAGTTATTTGTATACGTAAAAGAAACCCATTTGTTCTAGTTTCGTCACTAGCTGCTGTTAACAATGTTTATAGACTTCAAAATAAGTGTTACAATGCTAAAAAGCTCATTGTCATTACAAATAACATGTTGCTTGTACTTACCTTGAAGAGAGTATGAAAAGAAGGTGGAGAGACATAAAAGAACAAGAACACGAAAACCCGAGTTCGAGATCATCCGAATGACTATACTGTATCTTGTGTTTATCAAGACTGGATTGACATGTAACTGATGTTAGTTAAGATTAATTAGTTTTATACGCAAGACTAATGACAAACTTTTTGATTATTGATCATTGTAAAGTTCACCAACATATATATTTGGGCGGGGCTAGCTATGATCTTTAACTTTTGTGATTAAAGATGAAAAGATTCCTTATGTCACAACAGTCACTAAGCAGTCCACAAGATTCCAAATCAAACACAAGTTAACAAAAACACACGAAAACGTAACAAAGCTTATTTTATCTGATCTTACTGGCTAACAGTGTATTGGTAATTGATAGGGTCCTGTGAGTCCTCCCTAATAGGTTTTCAAAGTTATAAAAACACGACTGGCATCCCCCTTTACAGTTTTTCCTGCATCAGGTAGTTGTACGCTGTGCAACAACGGTGAGACAGTAGGCCAGTCTATTGATGAGTGATATGATCTATGCAGAACCAAATTCTTGAAACCATTTCTCATGGCGTTCGATATCTGCTGCAGAAACACTGGGTTGGACTCGTTTAATGGCTTCTTCAAAGTCGCACATGGCAACTGGATCATTTGCAATTTCATCTTTAGGCATGTTTTTTATTTCTTCGCGTGTTTTTCCTGCTATTTTACGCCGCATGCCGTTTAAAGATGCATCACGGCATACATTTGTTAAGTCATCACCACTGTATCCTTCTGTTCGGCGTGCTACAACGCTGATATCCACGTCAGCAGCTACCTGGCAAAGCATATAGTCGGTTCAGTCACTTCTTTTATAAATATATCATCCACAAACCGAACGCTAGCCTCTTGAAATGTCATAGGTTAGTCCTAGAGCCTTAAATGAACCAAACGTGAACGGTTTGTGAAGCATTCACTGTTTGGTGGGAGGAACTTTGTTTATGTTTGGACGGATATGAACATGTTTTGCTCATTCAATAACATAACTTTTGTTTGTTTATTTACATTCATTTATTAAGGTTTGTTTATGTTTTTGGATTATATGCGTGTGTGGCTGTTTATGCTTATTTACAACGATAAAGAACACGAACAACCTTATGAAAAACATGAATAATAATTTTTTCGTTTACGAGTTCATTTACATTCATTTGTGTGGTTACTTCTAAATGAACATACATGACCAAATCCCTAATTTTTTATAGCACTAATTGTATAAATGTTTGCACAAAGAAAGGTGTAAACTGGGTCGACAGGATAAAAGTTATACAAAGTGTATTTTTAATGCATAAAATCTCCTAAATCAGTATATTACAAAATCTAATAACTTTGTTCTGAAAGAGAAATAAAAAAGACTGGGACAAAAAGAATTACTTGTTTCCCAACCTACATGAATCTAACCATCCATTTTGCTGCCTCTAGTTAGAACTCAAAATAGAGTATTATCTTTAATGTGTATTTTAAAACTTGCTCACAGAAACTGAGCTCTATTGTATAAGTAGGAAAACGAATATAGCAGGTTGAATGGGTAAGTACGCGCCTGGTCGACTCTGCCAAAACTTACCATCAATTATTTAAATTTTAGGAACAGAATTAAGCATACCAAATATGATTACAATAATAGTTTTATCAAGATAATGATCTATAACTTTTTAAATAAAACAACGTAGGCGGTTCCGGTTATATTTCATCACAGGCTTTAAAGGATCGTTAAAAGGAGTCAAGGGTCAAATGTGTAGAAAATCACCCAAACTATATTTTTAATGTGTGGAATCTTGTAAATCTTTTTACCCAAGAATATAGATTTTTGTTGTAATAATATGTTTTTTATAATTACATCTAACACATTAACTGATGACAAATAGAAGTTTTCCCAGCCCATTTTTTACCCATACCAAAAAGTATTTGTTTTGACCCGTTACCAAACCCTCCATTTTACCACCTGTGACAAACTGACAACTTACTTAAACTATGAAAGCCGTTCAGTGAATATAAAAGAAAAAAAACCCTTAAAATATGAACATGTAGTAAAAAGTATTTCCAAAAATATGAATTTGATAAATAGATATCTTACAAATAAGTAAATTTACCTCAACAGTCTTCAAATTGATCTTTATAAGCTCCTTTCTGCTCTCAAAATTTGGCAGAGGAATATATATACGTTTTTCCAAACGTCGCCTGCATTCCCAAAAAGTAAGCAAAGAAGTATCAAACACACATAATACCTATGTCCCAAAATTATTGTCTATAACTCTACTTTAATCTACTAATTTACACTTTTTACCATTAATTCCCTTAATTAGTAACTTGCAAGATCTTCAGCTCAATTTGTATCTTGAATACATTAAGGGTAAAACTGGCATGATGCTAATAAAAATATGGACTACTTGTACTTATCTTAAATTGTGTTTCTTTGTTTGTGGACAGCATATTTCTATTTAAATTTGTCAAAATTTAATTTTCAACATCAAAAAAATGTACAGTTATAATTTAACAATCTACCTATTTTACCCTTGATTACCTTTATCATCAACTCTTGCAAGTTCTTCAAGTCAATTGACATCTTAAATGCATCAAGGTATAATTGAAAATATGCTAATTATATTTACAGTCTATTAATTATACACATCTTAAATTGTGTTTCTTTTTTGTTTGTGGAAAATAATTTTAGGACAGCGGAAGTGACATAATATGAAAACAGACCTTAGTGCTTCATCTATATCCCATGGAAAATTTGTAGCAGCCAAAACCATCACTATCTTACGGCTACCATCTTCATTAGTCCCTGAGCTGTTTGCTCCATCAACCTGAACTAGAAGTTCAGATTTAACCCTTCTTGAAGACTCATGCTCCCCTGAAGCTCTGAACACATGATAATATTTAATATATCATTTGCACATAACACACACACACACAAGAGAGAGAGAGAGGGGGGAAGGGAAATGTACGGGCCACCACTAGAAAGCTATATTTTGGCGGTGATTGTGTGCATTCTTAAAGTGATTATGCAAGACTACATAATTAGAATCAGATAATCAGTTGTAATAGAATGGGTTGTATAAGATGGTGTTTGAAAGTGATTCTTATGGAGGTAATCTTGATTGAGGGTTGGTTTGGTTTAATTATGAGAGGGAGTAAAGATGAAAATGTGGGAGGAAAATCAGAAAGAAATCAGCTGAAGATTTTGTTTGATTTGATTTTTGTTTGATAGTATAATTGGTAGCGATTTAGTTATTTATTCGTTTCATTATTAGTAGGAGTAGAATTAGCTTAGAGAGCAAGTTATATGTTAAGCATAAATGGAGGGTTTAGGATGTTTGTAAAGTGTGGTTTTGTACTTAATAAATTCTTAGATTTGAGACGGGTTGTCTGATCAAACACACTATATCATTTTATTGAGAAAAACAGATTGTTATTAATATCAGGAAGACTCATTACATTGCTTCAACTGATAATCAGCAGCTACCTGTAGACTTCTAAACAAAAAATCTCTGACCTGATCTGTTTCAACCATGAAAAAGTAAACTGTTTTGACCCATAACCAACCCGCTGGACCCAATCATTTTTCCATCTCCAGTAAACAAATAACTTGACTAAAATTAGAAGTAAAAGAAAAAAAATCTCACCCACGAGAAGTACAAAGTGAATCAATCTCATCAATGAATATTGTGCTTGGAGCATAAGCACGGGCCAAGTCAAACAAGCATCGAACCATGCGTTCACTTTCTCCACGCCATTTTGAAGCCAAGGTTGCAGAAGAAACATTAAAAAATGTGGTTCCACACTCGGTGGCAACAGCTTTAGCCAGTAGTGTTTTCCCCGTGCCAGGTGGACCAAACATAAGAACACCTTTCCATGGTCTCCTAATTCCCTGAAATCATCAAAAGATTCAGCCTTAATGATTCACAGAAAGCACATATACAGTGTCGTCGCCTACAAGGGTAACTAGTCAACTCGGGTCGGGCTTGGTGGGTTGACCTTGAGACACTTTTGTCCCAAATTATCTTTATCTTTCTTCACAAATAAGTACAGTGTAAAATATGATTATTAAACTTATATAGTTATATTATTCCAATAATAACCTAAATGCATAAAATAGAACCATAGTTGTCAACTAGGCAAGCGCCTTTTGCGCCTTTGACAACTACAAATATGACAATTTTGGGAGTTGTATGCATTAGAAGTACATTTTGGACTTTCCATCCACTTTACATGTTTGACCCATTGTTTGGCTATGTTTATTATTAACTCGTTAAGAGATAATATATAAATGCAGTGGCCCATTCATAAGTAAATGGTTTGAATTTGCTACCTCTAGACTCATTTAGTTGGAGGCAAACTAATTTTAGTTGCTAGGGTAAACAGGCCAACAGGGAAATAGAAAACAAGACTTCAATAGATGTCGTGAAGTACTAAAAGAACATATACAACATTCAAACTACAGGTGGCAACATGAGAGGGCATAGGATGGAAAAACAGGTCAAAATGGGTTCAAGTTGCAACGTGTCATTTTTAGCACGGATCAAAATAAGCCATTTACAGATGGGTTGACCCGCAAACATTAAATATTATTGTGTTAATTATAATTAGGTAAAACAATAGCATTATGATAATAATTAGAATCCTTGAATAAAGCAATCTAGGAAGTTGTGTGCATTAAAAATAGATTTTGGGCCCTTTCAACTCCTTTACCCCTACTCCATTCAACTAAATTTTTTGACTTGCCACGTGAACCATTTAAGATAACACAACCCAAATAGACCCGCTCCTAAGTTAATGGGCACTAAATTTTTTAACTTGCCACAAGAACCATTTAAGATAACACAACCCAAATAGACCCGCTACCCATCTAATCATACCAAGTACCATTAGATGCAGAAAACGATTTAGGAAGATATATGAATAGAAATAGACTTTGGGCAATGTTTAATCCTTTTACCAATGCTCCTTTTAGCAAAACTTTTATTTGGCGCATTTTAACCATTTGAGAAAACACACCCGAATGGCCAAATCTACCCATTAGTAAGTAAATGGGTCAGAAATGTCACTTCTAATTCAAACCAACATCATACCTGGAAGTATTCCGGCATCAATAAAGGTAAAACCACAGCTTCTTCTAGAAGTCTTTTTGCTTCGCTCAACCCTGCCACATCATCAAATCTCACCCCAGGGGTGTTTTCTAAGACATCCCTTTCAAGCATTGCAGCCAAGTCATGATCAGGCCCGTCATACTGCCCACGTTTTGATGTTTGTTCTTCGGGATCTCCATTCTGATGAAAGCAAAATAATGGGAATTAGAAAAGTGAATAACATCATAAAGCTGTAAAATTAACACACATTTAGTTGTTTTACACTACTTCCCTAATTAATAGAAACTGTTGCAATGTGAAAATTATCTATGATACTGGATTGAAACTCTACTATAGATGCGGTACGTATAGAGCAAGCCCATGAATCATTTTTCTTCACTCTTCTTAAAGTTTCTTAACCTATTCCACCATGTTCACATGTGTACAAAGTGTGGTAAGGTGAAAACGAAGAAGAAAGCAATAGTTTGTGGTGATATTATGGTGGAAGTCAGGCATCCAGATGGTCAAATGAAGACCATTCGTCCCTTCAAGCTTGAATCAGAAGAAACAATGGCTTCTCCATCTTGAAGTGGATTTGGCGACAATAGAATGAGCAGAAGGCAAGGAAGAAGCCGTCCAATGATGACCAGTCAGGGTAACTACTATCTACTTATAAACAAGTTTCAGATTTAATATTATATATCATATAACTTATATACTTTTTCGTAATTCACTGGTATTTAGAGAAAAAGAAATATTAAATCAACGGCACCAAATGAAAAGAGCACTTGGTGTTTAAAAAACATTAAATAATTGACATACTCTTTCTTAATTCACGGGTATAAATCATTGAATTAGGTTCTTAATTCATGGGTGTAACGAAATGACCAACCATCTATGGCATCAAATATACACTGTACCACTTATACCCTATAATTGCAAAAGAATAAAATTTTAACACTCTAAAATGTAAATAAATAAAAAATCAAGAACCAAAACCATGAATGGTTCTTGTAAGAAAATATTAGAATTTAAACCCAGCGCATCCATTTACTTGTTTTGCTTTAAGTTCTAACCATAAAGGGGCTTGTGTAAGAACCAAAAAAAAATAGTCAGAATTATTCGTATATGACATCTTATAATAATTAAAATTATTAAAATTTCTATCATTTTGTTGTGTATTTTAACCAACCAAAAGAATTAGTGTCCAGATTTAGTGAACACACGGGGGTAAATAAAATTTAGTGTGAGCAAGTTTTAAAAGATTCTCTTCATGCACTAATACAGTGTAAAATTTCATTAAGAACAAGCAAACTCCATTTACTTGCTTTGCTTTAAGTTCTAACCAATGGTGTGCAGTGAAACTTACTCCTGATTCATCCTTGGCAGAGCTTAGTTTCCCAGAGCCAGTGCCTTTTTTCCCAGTAGTTGATGCTCGGGACCCAGGGTTAACCCTATTAGAACCCCCAGCTTTTCCTCCACGAGCCGTGGCTCCACCTCTAGTAGTAGAACCCCGAGCCCAAGCTCCATCTTGTTGTGACTTCTTTGAACCACCTACTCCAACTCTTGCAGATCTTCTACTTGAAGTGTCTCGGCTAGGTGGTCTCCACACATCTGGATCGTCGATTGACGCACCAGATGAAGTAGGGTATTCATCCAACAGTTCAAAAACAAATGACGATTTATTGGCAGAAATAGGAGGTGAAGATGGTCTTCTACCCATGGAACCATCTTTAAAAGACCTCTTTTCAGAATCCAATTGCTTTACAACTTCAGTTTCCTCTGAGAGAGCTTTCTTTACATTCATCCACTTTGAACGAATCAGTGGATCATCAACAGAGCCCAGGTACCTAAAATGAGGGGGGAAGCAAAAAGTCTGAGAAATTACAATAGCATCCGAATGATTAGGTATTATATGAGAATGCAGTTTATAACTACCAAAATCTTAAGTCTAGGCGCTTTTGCAAACCTACTGAAACAACACACGAGATCAAGTGTATGATGCCTGATACCTAGGTTTCTAATACAATTTAGAAACATCAAATTATCGAATAAAATCAAACAAAATGCATAAACTTGTACCAAGTGAAACTTGGTGGTTTTTTTGTATTCCCGTACCCTGTAATCTAACAACATATGTATAGAAGATGAAATGATTCGAGCCAGGATGTTTAGCATTGAGTTTTGAAAGTGATTATCTGATTATTGTGTTTTCAAATGGCATACAACTCAATCCTAGTTTTTGGTAACTGATGATCGTTTTATTCAGCTATGGATAGTCAAAGTAGGAGTGGTTACAACAAAACTGAATATGCTTATCCAGGGTCATTTTGCATGTAAATCCTTAGATAACCGTAATTTAGCAAACACTCAATAAACTAATTATGATTATCCTCTTATCAGATTATCACTTTTTGAAACCCAATATCAAACACCCCCGAAAGTGAAAACTCCCAGTGTCTGTCAAGTAAATCCGACAGACATTTGATCCAAAAACCAAAGGATTCTCACAGAGCTAGCATCTACTAACACGATTTACAAATTAAACTACAATGTGCATGTTATTAAGTGTAAATTCGAGCTGAAAACAAGAGATAGATGCTCATACTTGTTGATCTGAGCGATGGCGCCATCGAAGAAGATCACGGAAGTGTCATAGAGGCCTTCAACTGCATACTCTCTCGCTAACTTCAAATGATCTTGTAAACCTGCAAGCGACGCGCCTGCCATGTGTGATAAATCGTTCAAATTTGCTGAAACCAGATGCTGAAGTTAAATCTTAGGGTTTTCTGATCAAATCACGGAGAAATTGATTGGAGATTGAGACGATTAACGATTCAACGATGTTCAAATTAGCAGAAACGAGATTCAGATTGGCATTTGAATGTAAAGTGATTGAGTTGAGTGAACTTTGTGAGTGAAGAAGAAGGGTTTAGGGAAGATGAAGGTGACGTTTTAACGTCAAAGAAACGGACGTGCTATTGGTTTGCAATCTAGTGTAGTTGGTTGACGTCTGTTGTCACGTGTCTTCGTTGGAGCCAATAACGACTAAATTATATCTTTTTTTATTTGAATTTCAATTTCAATTTCAATTTAATATAAACTAGTAATACGAACCCGTGCGTTGCTGCGCGTTAAATCGCGAGTCAACTAACTTTCATATGTGTTATCCATTGTCATACCGATAGCATTGACGTGATTAAATACGTAAACGGAAATACATAAACTTACCGTAATTCAACTTTGAATATTAAACTTAAACATCTAGGAAACATGAAAACGAAGACATGATAACGGACATAAGAAGCATATGAAGTTACAATTGTTTTGTTTTAAATATTAAAATGCGGATTAAAAACCGCGCGTCAGTGTATTTGAATACCATTAAAATGTTATGTGGTTGTATAAGAGAGATAAAAAAACACGAAAACCAAAATTTAAATATATTTAATTACTTATAAAAGTTAAATATATATATATATATATATATATATGTGTGTGTGTGTGTGTGTGTGTGTGTGTGTCATTGAGGTAAGTGTGAAGTGTGTGAAAGTGGCAATCCGAAAAACCACGGAGCAAAATTCAAAAACATGACCACCTAGTTGGTGGTGCAAAGAGTTCACCATTCAAACTACTTGGCAGATGTTGATAGTAATATGATTTAATAATATTTATCATGTAATAGAAAAAAATAAAATGTTCCTCACTGACCTTTGTAAATAAGTAGTAGTATAATGAGAGTTTGATTTGCAAATAAATAAATGAGTGCGCCGAGCTAATAAGAGAGTTAAACTGAGCCGGCTTGGTTCGTTACGAACTGAGCCTAGTTCAGCTCGTTTTCATATCGAGGCTGTTTGGTTCGGCTCAATTTCAAATTGAGTATTTTTAATTCTTCAAACTGAGTCATTTTGATTGAACTTCTTTTTAGTTTTTTTTAGGGAGTTTCAAGCCGTGAATTATTTGGACAACCCTAATTACGACTATAATTATGTGTAAATCCACGATAATTAAGTGAGCGCAATTGCTCTTGGCAGTAAGAGTTACGAGAGTCAAGAGATACATTATTAAGTACGGGTTCTCACGATTAATGAGTTAAACTTTGAATTATTATTATCCAGCTTAATTAAAGTTAATGTATTTTACTGACATTTTTTAGTGAAATAATCCAAATTGTAAGTGTTATTTGTGATTTTATAGCTTAAAATATTTCAAAGTGTAAATTTTACTTGAGTAAAATGAGTTATAACTTAGAACTATTAATAGATAAACCTTTGGTCGCTAAATTTCATAAATATATTATATCTTTTTGTTGTCAACAATCACTCCACTTACTGTATGGTCACCTTAGACCCTTAAGAAGATACCCAAATATCAAAGCCCTAATTATCTCTTTGTTTATGCAAATATCAAAGAAGTTTGAATGTTTTGTTCCAGTTAACTTTCTGTTTATTTTCTTAGTTTGTAGCTCATTCGTACCAAGTGGTATCAAGGCTTGATACCGTGGTAAGCTATGAAAGACAAACTTGCGACACCAACCGCATGAACAATGGCCACGTTAATGAAGCCAGTCACGAGAGTTGAGAGACGAGGAAGCTAAACACCTTTACTAGAAGATTCGAAAACTCGAACTACAACTGGATAAGCATATAAAAGACCGAGTTCAATACAATCATCTAGGCATATGGTGACGATGACAAAGATAACCTTGTTGGTTGTGCCTCGCCGATAATTTAGTGATCACTATCGCGTTGATAGTTCCATTGTGAGACTTTAGCGTGAAAGTGGAAACTCAAAATTCGAAGGGTAGGCCTAATCGGATGATTTCATCAATTGGTTTAGCACAATGGAACAAGTTTTTGAGCATGAAGTGGTTGTGATGAAACACATGTCGGGTAGGTACATTAAGATTGTCGTGTTGATGTAATTAGTATAGTTTATCTTCATAATTCTTATTAAAGTTACCGAGGGTTTTGTACATTTTGGTTAAATCGTGCTAAAACTTTGACGGTTTTGTGCTTAGATATTCACAGAGAAGAAAACCATATCTTGTGTTCGTGACATCACTACTAGAACTTTCTAGTCACCTCGAGGTTAAAGTGGTTGTCGTTAAGTTACGAAAACATACTTCTCTATGGTGGGATCACACGAATAAGCACAAATCTATATCTATACTATATATATATATAAGGATGAAAGAATAAAATTATTATTTTAATTAAACTTTAAGACACCTAACACAACCTATTAAGCATATAATACAAGTGCTCCAAGTAATAATTTTTATTTTGCCCTCATTTAATAAATTTATTCAAATTAATACATTACTTATATATTATTTAATAATATGAGATTATTTAGTTCATTATAGTATAAATTATTTTATTTATATTATTTAAATTAACATTTATAATTAATATTTAGTTCATTGCAAATTTGGTCCCCAAATTTTACAAAAGTGCAATGTTAGTCCAAACTTTTATGTGGGCGTTGTATTTTTGGTCCCTAAAATTAAATATAAAAGTAAATTTAAATTTTATAAAATACATAAAAAATTAATGAATTTAATGCCAAGGACCAAAAATGCAATGATTACATAAAAGTTTGGACAATTTTTGTAATTTTTAAAGTTATTTGCTTGTTTTACTTTTTTTTTTAATTAAAATCCAATATTATTATGAATAAATAAAATGTAGGACGCGAACAGTCCATGTTCTAGGATGCACACTAATCTAATAATTTTTTTGCATTTAACAATTTATTAAAGTCTAGTATTACTATAAATAAATAAAATACAGGACCATGACTTATAGACCATATTTAAGGATGCATACGAAAAAGATTAATCTTCTATACATCTATGTCAACCCAATTAATTTCTTTGCAATTTGGGGCCACTATATTTTCCATGAACCTTATCTTGACTATTAGCTACTAATAAAACATCTCATAATGATAAGATATGGCCTTCCTCCTTAATGGAATAAATGTTTACAGATTAGGCAAAAATTGTATGGACGGAGTTGCTGCTTTTTGTTGTCTTTATCACAAATGCTCCTCTTAATAGAATGTAGAACAACAAAAATATTGTATATTAGTCTATACAAATTGTAAGAATATGTAGAAAACAAATATCTGCTTAAATTATTATGCTTTTGGCTAGTTGCTAAGAAATAGTAAATATGTTTGAATGCATATGCTACCCTTAATACTTTCACTGTTTACAAGGGACATTATCTCTTAATCATTGTAAATATTAATCATCCATGGACGCTAAACGTGTGGCGAAGCGCGGGGCGTAATTGCATAGTCGAAACAATCATTGCTTTCTCTACTTATTGTACTTAGTCGGTTAGAAATTAGTAACCCAAATACGGCTTTAAAAGAGTCATAGTACTAACAATCACCTCTCTTTACAAAGAAAGAGAAGTTTAATCGGTAATATTGGCTCAAAAGTTATATAACGTTTTTTTATTTCCAACATGATTTTGATTTGGTTGATTTGACACAGAGGTAGCCTTGTATTCGTTGTTTACTTACTTTTCAAATGATGGTCTGGGAACTCAGGTTTACAGTTATATTTACTTCTTTCAACAATGACTACAATGATTTGGTTTGCGTATACGTAGATCATTTAAAGGTAATGGTCGCATGTTTATTGTTACAATGTCTTCTTTTCATTTAACATGACGTTTGTGCCGCAATGCGTATGGGCTTCCCACTAGTACCATAAAGGTAAGGCTAGAGTATAAACATGAGCTAAGATGAAGAAATCAATACAAGCCAAATTCCTGCCTATAAACTATGGGCAAGACGCTTACTTGACGTACCACAACCTCGCCCAACAAACACATGTTTGTGACGGATTTTATTGTAAAATATTACAAGTTATGCATGTACTGTGAGCCTATATGATAACTTACTTTTCAGGTCCTTGTGCTCAAATGTGACAAACGTAGTACACTTGCCACCATTGTGGACATTCAACGATGTTTGTAGGCCAACTCTTAAAGTTGGAAAATAGCTCCGGGTTAAGACCACAAATTTTTTGACCTATACCACACCTGCAACCCCATTCACCAACCACAACCAACACCTTGTCTCAACCAATTACTTTGGTCTGAACCGAAATAGTCTCGTGATCTTCAATCACGAGTTTGCGGTTGCAACGACGGGCCCTCATGTGATCAGTGATTTAATTGTTAAGGCAACGGTCATATCGTCCGAGAAAGCTCGAATAAATAATTAGTCGTGTTTTTGAAAGAACCTCTCCCTAACCTTCATATCGAAGCGGAAGATGAATTTATTTATGATGACTTTCAAGGTACTCTATCCTAACAAAGGCGAAAAAGTAATCTTATATCGGGCTCTAAGCATCACACTATCAAAGAAGGATGATGATGCATCATGTCTTCGTAACAACATTTTCAGGACCATATGAACCACGAAAGGTAAAGTTTGCAACGTCATTATTGATGGGAGTAGTTGTAGAAATATAGTAGCCCCTAATATGGTGGAAAAGTTGGATCTAAATATGAAAAACCACATGGAACCATATCAAGTGACATGATTAAGAAAAGAAAACATTATACACGTCTAGAGATGTTTGGTGTAATTTTTTATAAGTAATTGATATACGTATGAAGTTTGGAATGAGGTGACTCCTACGGATGCTTGTCACGTGTTGCCAAGCTAGCCTTGGCAATATGATTGCTGAACAAGGTATGATGTGTTTCGTAATAAAATGTAGTTTAAAAAAAGATGATGTTAGCAATTGCCCTAGCACGTGGGAACCAAACCCTGAGGCCCTAGTTCTCAACCTATTTAGAGTTTATTGACAACACTTAATTCACATATTCACATTTCATGTTTGCTCTTATTATCTCCGAAAGGAATTCGACTATTCCTAGTATACCTAATTTGGGTTAGACCATCTTGATGACGAAGTTTGGGGATCTTTTTTCTTATGAACTTCTGTCCAAATTACCATTGATGCAAGACATCCACCATTATATTGATTTTGTCCTAATCACCAGGCCCCATACCATTGGTGGGATTGGAATTTTACTTTTACCATCACGATATAGATTATGTGTTATTTTCATTGGTAGTCGTATTTGGTAGTCGTACTGTTTTTTCTCGGGCAACACATTAGTGTTACATCAGATTTTCCAATTTTTTTTTGTTTTCCCCATTTTACAGCGTGTCGTTTCATTGTGGTTCCCAGTGGGGTAGTGTTCCTAACGGGACCGGGTTTTCCTTAACCCTTACGGGCACCAAACCGTGTGACCTTAGGAGCAAATTGCAGGGAACATAACGATAAATGTTTGGACAGTTGGCAGTTGTCCATAAACCCCCAAAAATCCAAAGAGATAACTTCAAACCGTTTATGGTGTTCTCCCTCTATACCTCTCACTCCACACTCCACAAAGCCTGTATCTATGGCGGTGGTTACTGATGTTCTTCACCGCCCGACGAAGCCGTTGATCACATCGTCCTCTCCGTCATTCCACTCTGCACATGACCGAAGTCTCAACCATCACAATCATGTGTCCAGCAGGCTCCTTCAATGCCCGACTACCGCTACCAGCAGCTTCAGATTACATCGAAACACTTCTCAATTGCCTCTTCATTCCTCCAAATCAGGTAAGTAGATTTTCTACTCCTGTTTGTTCTTAATTTGTCGCTGTTTTCTGTAGATTGCATTCGTTCTCTGTTCAAGTTGTTTATCTCGTTGACTTGTTTCGTCGTTATTCCTTTACAGACGTGAGTAATTATGGTTGATTATACAATGTTTGTAAGTGTTGGATGCTAGGTCGCTTCGTTGACTAGTTTTATCGTTATTCCTCCACATACATGAGCAATTTGGTTTACGTATACATTGTTTTGTAAGTATCAGATGCTAGGCCGATTTACAACTGTGTTATTACGGTGTTTGTGTTTTAGATCTATTGTATGATGCAGTGCTTATTCAAATCATGAATTAGTCCGTGAGTAGTGATTTGATTACAATGTGGTTGGTTTGGAATTTGAATTCCCCTGTCATCATTACTGGGATCTATCTAGCACATATGAAGTAGTTTATGATTTTCTGCAACTCGAAGAGCTCTGATTTGTGTTTGAAGAAGAATATGTTGCTTTTGCTAAGAGAATTTGTTCTTCTTCTTTTAAAAAAGTAGATGGACATTATTAATAAGGTATAGGAACTTTATTTTATTAGGTTTTAAAGCTCAGCTGTTGCATGCAAATAGTTAATGCTTGGGCCTTGTAGAAAGACAAGTAGCTGCTTACCATTTACAGGAATCACATGTCATGGTTTGAAACGTCAGTTAGTGAATTGATTTCTTATTGTGGTTAATGAACCAAAACCATGCTGAGACAATTAACTTTTCCTAATGTCTATAAGAATGTGAGTGGTATTATAGGAGTATCTCTGTACTTCCAACACCTTATTTGATGCTCCAAGTAAGGGACTTAAGTGGCGCACAAACTTGAAATACTTGTGATTATGGTGTGGTGATAATGGAATGAAATACATGTTAAGGAATAACGACGTCATGTGGCCAAGAAGTTGAGGCAACCAGTTTCTGGTGCATTTGCATATTGCCTATGAGATTTGGAAATGATATGTGTCGTAGAAGAGCCTTTATCATATTAGGAGACGTTTATAGTAAGAGAGAATTGCCATCAAAGTGGATAGGTAAGAAGATATAAGGAATAATGCAATGAGATACACATGTTTAAGAAGTTGTAAAAGGATCAGGTACTGTAGAAGGTTTGGTCTTTGAGAGGAAAATTTTTCCTCCCTATTGAGATCTAATAATAAACAGCTATGAGGTTCCGGGAAACCAGAACACTGTCTGTAATGGTCATTCAAATGGAATCTTATTGTGGGGGCAAATTTCAAAAAATAGAAACACACTTTACCCTTTTTCCCATGTCTAGCAACCAACTTCAAATATACGCAAAAAAAAAAAAAAAAAAAAAACTTACATAAAATTGCGAGAAAATTGCATAAATGGTCCCTATGGTTTGACCAGATTGCATAATTGGTCCCCAGATTTTAAAAATTGCAAAGTTAGTTCAAACTTTTGTGTAGTCATTGCAAATTTGGTCCCCAAATTTTACAAAAGTGCAAAGTTAGTCTAAACTTTTATGTGGGTATTGCACTTTCGGTCCCTAAAATTAAATTTAAAAGTTAGTTTAAATTTTATAAAATGCATAAAAAATAAATTAATTTAGTGCTAGGGACCAAACATGCAATGATTACACAAAAGTTTGGACTATTTTTGTAATTTTTTAAGTTTGGGGACTAAACATGCAATTGGTTAAACCATAGGGACCATTTATGCAATTTTCTCTAAAATTGCAGATTGTAGGAACCAACTAGATGACTAATTATTAGTGGTAAATGCTGATATGGCACCTGATGATGCCAGTCTTTTGCAACATCACTGACCACTTGTTTGAGAAGTTATGTTGCAATCATGTTTTTCAGAAAATATAATTGATCTGTTTATAGAAACTAAATTTTCAGTTAACTTTATTTTATTTACATCTATTATTTTGTACATATCTGCTAAATTGTTAATCATATATATATATGTAAATCATGCAATTTTAAAAATTTATTAATAAAGTTGCTCAACTTAAAGAGAAGCTCGCTAAAATAAAGTTGGTTGGTTGATATTTTGCACTTATTTTAATGCCAGTTACTGATATGATGTTTCATTTTGTGTTCTTTTCCCTTGAACTGGTGATGTACACTGTACAAAATATACTATCATCGTTCATTTATGACTAGTTCATTAGTTGTTGGATAAGTACAGAATTAGGTCACTACACTGGGGTAAAAGTGCAAACAAAAACATTAAAACTGATGGGAACCGAAGATTTCGAGTTCTTTTACAAAGTTAATTCCCATCCTATATTAATGATACCATCATATATTCTAGAACTGGTTGATACTTCTTCTGGATCCTCTCTCCCTGTCTCTCAGACACATCATGATTGAAACATTATTAATGCAGGACATGGCTGTTCATGGTTGCAAGACAACTCAACCTATAAAGATATTCTAGCCAACAATCATGGTCCATTACATTCAGTGTTCCCACCTAAACCAGCAGAAGTTTCATCTGTGAAGGATCTTTTCGAATTTATATGCGAAGGCCCCCTTATGGACAAACTTGGGTTCACCCCAGAAACAGTAGCTGAGTCTATAGACAAGTGGTTAGAAAGTGGTTTTCACGTGTGTAAACTGTTTAAGCTCAATGAGCTATACCTGACTACACCCCAGAAAGCTAGAATTTATCACTATTATATCCCGGTCTACTTGTGGTGCGAAAAGCAGATTGCTGATCATAGGTCTACATGTAAAGATGGAGATGACATCCCTCCTTTGGTGGTATTTTCCTAACCTTCTAGTTTCTCTATCCTTGTTTGTTGGGTGTTGGGATAATGCATACATTGCCATAGTATTCAAAAGTTTGATTTGGGCCATTTAACTTTTAAAACAATTTTAGGGGCATTTTGTCATATTACAATTTCTCAGACAAGTTTTTTATTTACCAGAATCGGCATAAAAAGAAACCAACTTGATACCTGGATGGCACTGAAGTTGTTTAAGTAGTTGGTTGGCCTTAGTGAAAACTTTTGAAGACTTGGGTGGCTTATGTATATATCATTCCATTTGAGAGTGCCATTAGGCACTATAAGATATGCTTAACAAAATATGACAAAGAATTAGGGAAAACATACTATGTTTTATTTCTTACACATAAAAAGCGATTTTGATAAGTGGTTCGGTGTTTTATGTTAGAATTTGCTACAGTGTATGTTGAGGAGGCCACACATGTATTCAGTTTTTTTCATTAAGCTCACCCATGTATTGGAACTAATTTATAGGTCACCCAAGTATGCATCCAGTTTCATTTATGCCAAATCTGATAAAAAACATGCATAATGATAAATGCCTTTAGAGGTTTTGAATTGAGAAAATTACCATTGTATTGAGCTATTTAATAAGCAACAATTTTCCATGTAAAAAGAAACTAATGTGTTTTTGTCATTTTACAACTTTTCTGACATGGTTTTGTCTGGATTTGATATAAACTATAAAGAAGTTTCAAGATATGGGCGTCCTTGATTATAACAAAAAAGTTGAATAGTTAAGTGGCCTCCACGTACACTATACCTTGTTAGAATTTGTTATATGATTTTTTTAATTGTGCTTTCCTGATTTCTCAAATTTGTTCTTGCATCCTTCAGATATTTGCTTGAATGTTATGCTAATGCAACAGAATGATGGTGTTTGGCATTGTGTTTAGGAAGTGATTGTATGATATTGAGTATCATAATTGGATAGTCATTTGTAACAGAACGAGCTGCAGGAGATGGCGTTTGGGCGTGCTTTTTCTGTTTGAAGTTATGATGATTAGATAATCAATTGTGTGCATAAATTTTAGTATATTTAAGATTTTCATGTTACAAACCTCTGAATAATCAGAATTAGTTTGTTGCAGCTACTCCTAAATGGGTTATCAAAATTTGGGAGTATTTCAACTCCTAAATAATCATCAATTTCAGTATACCCAAAACACTAGAAACTGATAGTCTGTGGCTTGAAAAATGCAACAGTAAATAATCCTTTTTAAATGCTATGCAAAACACTCCCTTTTAGTTGCTGGCTGACATCGTCTGTTGCTGTGCAGATTGGATTTAGTGCTCCACAAGGTTGTGGGAAGACTACACTTGTTTTTGCTCTAGACTATCTTTTTCACAATTCAGGGAGGTAAGAGTGCAGAACAATGATACATCTTTCTCAAACAGCAATGTACTTATGGTCATGAATGCATAATGATCTTGTAAAAGCAAGAATTTTTAACATGTTTTATGTATCAGGAAGTCTGCAACTATTTCCATAGACGATTTCTATTTAACATACGATGAGCAGGTAATACTCAAGAAGGGTGAATATTACAAATTGATAGCGGTTTTCTTTTCATGGGTTGAAAGTCATTCAACTGTGATTATTATACTTATTTTTAAGCACTTCTATTAACAACAAAAATTAGGTGATTTCATCTGCTATGATCACAAAAACAGTATTGATACAATGCCAATGGTGTATGCTTTGAAAGTAAACTTTGGATTGCTTTCAACCCTTTTGGACCCTTCCCTTCTAGCAATTTTAATATTTGACCTTTTTGCGATGAAGCAGAACCCAAATTAAACCTTTCATAAGTACTTGGATTGAAATCGTCACCCTACCTAGCTACCTCAATGTTTCATCTTCTTTTGTTTTTTTCCCCTCATGTCTAATGCAGTTATAATTGTACTTTAGGTTAAATTGAGAGAGAACAATCCGGGGAATGCTCTTTTAGAGGTATAATTTTTATTTGACTTTTCCTTAAACCAGAAAACTTGAAAACAACAGGATTAAGGGCACTGTTTAAGTAAATAGTTCACAGGAGGCTTTTTCTTTACCCACAGTTTCGTGGAAATGCTGGAAGCCATGATCTTTCTCTGTCTGTTGAAACACTAACAGCTCTTGGGAAATTGACTACGGAAGGTTTGACCGATCTGATCTTTTGGCTTAATTACAAATTTTGAACTACATTTTGATGCACGAATATGTCCAGGTACGAAGATGAGGCTGCCCCGATATGATAAAGTACGCTTCATACATACATATCTTCTGAATTACTTTGTGTCAATCTCTCCAAGAATGATTTTAAATAAAGGTGGCAAAATCAGGATGGTGTGATAATGGGTACAAATGGCTAACTTCGTTATAAGAACGAATCTGGATGGATTGGGTTAACACGAAACACTTTTTGTAAAGATTTGAAAAAACAAATTCAATTTGTGTAAAATATGATTACAAAAGATATCATTTCAATAAAAATGATTTTTTACAAGAAAATTATTTATGAGGCTTTATGCATTGAAAACAGGGTAGCAAGTCCTGTCACAACATGAAAATAAACGGGTTAGGGTTGGGTCTAAACGGGGTTGGGTTGTAAATGGCTTGACCCGTCCTACCCATTTAATAAGTATGTCACGTTCAATTGGGTTGTAGAGAAACTGATTGACCCAGCAGACCGTTTAAAAATAATTTAAGTTAAAAAAATATATATATATATATAACTTACAAGCTCAACCCACTAACTAGTTTATGACCCTTTTAGATAAATGGGTTACACGGACCGTGTTTGGATTACATGGTTAAGGGTGTCTAGGTTAAGGTTGAGTTTTAGGACATGATAAACTTTCGTGTTTGGGTTAGGTGATACCGACACAAATTGTCACCTCTACATATTGAAATACACTTTGGGTGACTTTCACCTGATTCTATTTAGCTTTCTTTTTTCAGAAATAATTAGGGCTGTTTAAATAGCACGAAGCTCGCTTGAAAGCAGTTTGCTTTCAAATTGAGTCAGCTTGAAACATTTACAAAACCGAGCCTGTTCAGCTTGGCTTTGTTAAACCGGCTTGATTTGGGCTCGAATTGTTTATTTTTGATTATATATATGTATAATGTTTCTGAGTGGTGAATGGTTTTGGTTACTTTACTCGTCACTTTATAATAATAATAATTATAAAATTTTTAGTTTATACTCTAATTCTAGTCAATATATCTAATAATATTTACTATCCACTTGCCAAACCTTAGTCTACATATCTTCAAATAACTCATGGCTTGAATCTCGCTCAAAATAAGCTCGAAAAAAAGTAGCCCAAAATCAGCTCGTGAGCCAATTTGGTGCGGATCGTTTATAAACCAAGTTGAGCTCGGCTTGTTTACAAACCGAGCTAGCTCAGTTCGTCTCTTTTACGAACCGAGCTGAGCCGAGCCGCACCTTAGAAGTATTACAATCGAAATGTCCCATTGTCCACCCCTACATATTGAAATACTCTTTGGGTTGCTTTCACCCGTTTTCATTTAGCTATCAATTTGACCAGTAAGAAATAATACAGTCGAAATGTCTAGTTGTCTATCTCTAACTCTAATGTTCTACCCATTGCAGTCTGCCTACAATGGGAGAGGTGATAGAGCTGATCCTTCAACATGGCCTGAAGTTGAAGGACCTCTAACAGTAAGTAAAACTTCATTAGTTGTAACTTGTTTATTCTTTTTTACATTTGTAGAAGATTTTATGTTGAATGTTTTTTCTATTAACTTTCATCTGCCTTTTCTTATGCTTCATAACTTAGGTAGTTCTTTTTGAGGGTTGGATGCTTGGTTTTAAGCCTGTTCCTACTGAAGTAGTCAAAGCTATTGACCCACAGGTTAACTATGACCACACAACCATTTTTTTTGTTCATAAACTAACATGACCTGAAATTCTTCTGCAGCTAGAAATAGTTAATAAAAATCTAGAAGCTTATTACGATGCATGGGACAAATTTGTGAAATCATGGATTATCATCAAAATCAAAGACCCAAGTTGCGTTTATGAATGGCGGTTACAGGTTTGCCATCACCATCATCCTCCACGTTTTTTTGGTTTCTTTACGTGATTCATTTTGGGAAAATCTTGTAGGCGGAGATTCAAATGAGAGAAGCTGGAAAACCAGGGATGACTGATGAGGAGGTCTGTATCTTATATTCTTCTTGCTTCTAGTGTTGCTTATAAGAGGTGGCAAAAAGGGTAGGCTGGAGTTTAGGGTTTGGAGCCTGGTCATGGATCGAAAAGGGTTAGAGTTAAAATGGAGTAATTTTGGCACGTGTCATTATGGGTCGAGCGGAGTTAACCTAAAATGTTGTAGGTTCAAAGTTTTTACTATATTTATAGAAATTAATGTGCCCAATATTTCAATAATAGTCTGATTTCTTGGATTAAATAATTTAGAAGGTTGTATGTATTAAAATGTACACATTGGGCGACTTTCGACTCGTTTTCTTTTAAGCCATTTTTCTATTTTACATGTTTGATCCGTTAGAGAACAAGCACGACCCAAATCAACTTGTTCTGCGGCCTCGTATAACCCAACATGAACACGAATCGGTACATGTACTCGGTAAACGGGTCAAAGAAAATGGCAGGCTAAATGGGTTGTAAACAGGTTGGTCCGATCAATGGGTTGACCAGGTCAGTCTGAACCTGATCAAATTATTAAACAGGTTATCCATGTCCACCATTTAATGACCCAAGTTTAGCCCAACCCTATCTTGTTTATAGTGACGGGTCAGGAATGGTCGCATCTCTTGAGTTTGTAAGTAAATGGGTCAAAAATTGGCACTGATTGAGCGGTTGTAAACTAACATGATCTTTTATATGTGACTGGAATTGCAGGTGATGGATTTTGTGTCAAGGTATTTACCAGCATACAATGCATACCTCCCTACACTGTACACAGAAGGACCAAAAGGATCAGATTCTAATCACACCCTCGTTGTTGAAATTGATGAAGGAAGAAATCCGATCCTTGCTGGCTAGATACAGGTAACTACTGCTACTATTTATTGTTCTTTATTCGTTTCCGAGTCTTTAATATGTATATTAAAAACCCTACATCAATTATCAAGTTATTACATTCTTTTTATCTGATTATAATGTAAATGGAAGATATTCTATGTACTCACTGTTTGATAAGAATAAAACACCCTCTCTCACAGAGAGTGGGGATAAAAATAAATAAGAGCGAGAAGCGTTCTTGGCCACCCAAAGCATTGACATGATTGGTATTCACACTTAATCATGCCCCTTTTTCCCTGTGGCAATGAATGTTTCTCATCCTTCTCATAGGGAAATCATTCTTGCACTGCATTATGCGTGTAGGACGCGCTCAATACAAAACCAATTTTAAGTAGAGAACTGTAACAATTTTAGCACTTGTACATAGAGCATGACAAAGGTAGTGGGAGAGAGTAAGAGAGACAATTCGTATACATAACCGTTTTATGTATTACAACTAAGCAATATATACAAGTGTTTACGTGTTTCTTAACACTGAATGACCCCCTCTCTCTTTACACACACATATGATGTACATTGTGTGTGTGTTTGATACTGCTTATGATCTCAATGTGTGGAGCCTAATCACCTCTCTATTCACAAGCACCATAGGAAGTAGAACAATTGTGAGGAGTGAGGACTAAATGTGGCGTTTTCAACCAATGGGTGGATTTGAGTTATGTTTTATCTAAAATGGTTTGTATAAAAAAAGTTTAGCGAAAACATTTGTGTATCAACCATACACTCTCCAATACACACTAAGAGGTGTGTTCAACCCGTTACCCGACCCGTCTAGTTTGACAACTCCGGTAGGACATACACTACTATGATATAGGCATGTCAAGTCTAATAGAAAAAACCTAAACGTACAAGAATGCAGGCATAAAAGATTGCTGCTAGCATACAAATCCAAAGTCCACACAGCAATACCTGACAATTGTACGAGCTAGTTGCAACCACCACCACAACCAGGCAACCACGATCTGAACGCCCCTAGTTCTCTTAACCTTTTTTTGTATTTCATAAATGGTTGTAACAATACAAGAACTCCCAAAAGGTTCTTTATTCTAGTATTACTCTCCCACAAGCACGATTAATTGCGAAATTCTGGTGAGATTTGATGTATTAATAGGGGCGTGATCATAAAAAGGAAAAAAAAAACTAAAAAGAAGTGACGAAATATGGGAATTGAAAGTCGTGGGACTCAAACCGGTTGGTAAGAGAGGTCGAAACCACTAAAATATTATTGGTTTTGTATTTGATTCCATTTCCAGAAAATCTCAGTCCATTCTACACAGTTTTCTACATATTTGAACACTTAAGAAGCATATAAAATTACAAGTTATATTACATATTCTACACAGTTATAATTACTTGCCCAAATTTAATGAACTTGACGTATTGTGTGGCGTGTCACCAACGCATACTTTATGTAAAATTGAAGTAATTAGGCAGAAGTCTAGGTTAAGTTAAATTGATAAAAATACATGTGGAGGAGGATTTCTAATTTTCAATACTTATATGATTTTTGAGTTATATTATATATTTTATGTTAGGGTTCCAATACTTTCTAAAATGTTTCACTTTTACAATAAAATCAAACAAAACGCCTCATTCATTTATATAAATGTTGTTATAAAACGTATACACATAAAGCGCAACAAAGTGTTATTAAGAGGCAAGTGAATGTTGTGTATATACAGTGGTTAGTGGGGATAAAGAAGAGTGTTGTTTTTTAAGTAAAAGTGGGAATAAGTAAGAGTGTTGTTTTTTAAGTAAAGTGTTTTCATTGTGTTACTAACCAAGCATACAAATTATTTTCAAAAGACTAGCATGCTAGGTGAAATGTACTCTTCTTAAGTGTTAATGTTCTCGTTGGTCACGGCCAGGTTGATCACAATTGGCTCCATCACGCCACCACTTTGAGTTGCCTCTGATACCATTATTATGAATAAAACAGACTAACCCATTACTAAAACACTAGTCTGTTAGGTGAAATAGCTCGTTTGATTTATAAACCCATCATATATTGCTCAGTCAATGCGGAACAAATGTCATACATTGCAATGGTTTCAATCTATAACACATTGCTTGGTACAAATTAAATGAAAAGCGACAACACTTAGTTTAAACGGTTTAATGCATTAAAACACTTAAAAGCAAAGAATAAAATTCAGATAGTCGTAATAAACCTTATGTCCTCCGAATTACATTGATTGAAATAGACGTCTATCCGTATCTTGTCATCAATCGCTCAGAGCCTTTGAAAAGAGTAATCATATTAAGTATATAATATTTCTTACTTAAAACTACATATCAAGTTCAAGTACATAAAAATCTCCCACAAAAAGGTATTACATGGATCTAACACAAAAACACCATGCTTAATTATGTGCTAATCCTATATTGTATTTCTAATCAATCTCCATAACAAAATGTAATAGTTATGGTCTATTTCGACATAAATCAAACAATCTCTTCTCATTCAACGACTCGAGGTTCGAAAGTTCACAATGTTCTTGGAGTTGCATTGAAAATTGAAAGAAGTAATCAATCATGTAAGATCAATTACTCCAATTGTAGCGAATGTGCGTTATATACACCTAGTTGTGTAACAACCTCCGAGCTTTTCATTAATCTTATCCGCTTACAAGTTTCCACAAACATCCTGAAAACACACACGAATCAAGATGGTTAGTATCTTTGAATACCTTTAAGCACTTAAAAAGTGTATAATTCATTGTATGTTATGTATGTATGAGTTTCTATGTCAGTGTATTGTAGGAGTGTATTGTAGGACTGTATTATACAACAGTGTGTTACATTAAATTATATAGTAATACATAATTAAAAGATATCATCTAGTGTGTGTTTGTATGTACAAGATCATTTTATACAATAACCAATTTAAAAAAAAAAACTATATTAATTTAGTTATTAAACACATATTGATATATTGCTTTAAACGTGATATCAGATATGTAATGTGTTTATATAACTGCCAACTTTTCCACTTTTTTTCTTGGGTTAAACCATACATGTGTTACGTATAAATGCTTATGTTTTTGTCAACGACTTGATTAATAAACTTGATAATGTATTTACATGTGTTAACGTATATGTATATGTATATGTATGTATAATATGTATATGTATATGTGTATGTGTATGTATGTATGTATATGTGAACTTACTTCCATGGAACATCCCCTACCAACATCCAATCACCATCTTTATCTTCATATGTTGGAACATACTCCGATCTATTTCCACAATCCATCATCTTCTCATTCAATACATTATCTGTAACATTAATCACATATATCAATCGTTAACATATCGTATCGCGACAACCACATACCAAAACCCAAATCAATTTCATCATCGATCTGCAAACACTTACGGATTGTGCAGCAGGAAAACATGTCATCGAAAACACGAAGAAGCTGCTGATAACTCAAGCACGATTTTAGGTCTACTTTTCGGAGATACGGTGCTCCATCAACTGCCACCTTCACATACTTGCAGCCACTGTGATTCATCGTGTTCTTCCTGTAAGATCTCACCGGCGGCCATCCGATCACTTGCTCCCTGTAATTTCATACAATCAATTAGTTCAAATTATAGATGTTGATAATGTTGATTTCATCTGATTATGATCGAATAATACAACTCCACATACTACATCCATCCGCTAATTGAATTAGCAGATAACAAAATATTATAGATTAGAGTGAATTTTAGTTTTACTTCCTAAGGTTTAACTAAAGTAACCATTTTTTTCAAAAGATTAAAAAACATCAATTTACCGCTATTTCAATTTCACTCCAAAAGTTTCATTATTTTGGATAAAATTAAAACAACTAATGAAACTTTTGGATTAAAATTAAAATAATTTATGAAACTTTTGAAGATAAATTGATGTTTTTAATCTTTTGAAGAAAAATAGTTATTTTCAACAAAACTCAAGAAGTAAAATTGAACTTTAACTTAATGGATTAACTTACTTTGAGGGATATTTTCTCGATTCAATTTCACAATCGGATTCATCAGCTTCTCGATCCTCAGAGCTTCCGAGTTTCAACTCAACCATCTCCGAAAACGTTCGTTTTGTTCCTAACTTTCTTTCTCTTGAACCCCCTGGTAACCCTAATGTGAGCTCCATTTCATCGAAACGAAGAAGACCGCCTCCCGCGGTCGATAATTCCGATGTTCCGGTTGACATCCGGCAAAACTCCGGTGATCTGATCTTCCGATTGCCTTTACAGAGATGAAAATTTGAATGATGAAAACGCGTTGGCTTGTTGTAAGCTGTTTATGAGTGGGATGTTGAATGAATATATATAGGATTGAAGGTTATGATAAAACCAATGGTGGAGTGACACGTGTGATGGTATGAGTGGTCAGCATGTTGCTTGTGAGCGCACCATGAAATCGTGGGGATTTGTTGGGCCCATTCTTTGAGTCATTTGATCTCCTTATTTTCTTGTCGGAGAATTTCTTTTGTTATTATTATTATTAATATTATTGTTATAATTATTATTATTGTTATAAATAGACGAATTTTTATTTTTTAATCACTTTGCAATTACAATATATAAGACTGAATCACTTTATTGTTTTAAAATAATTTTCACTTATACACATAACTAGGTTTTCCTTCTTACGTGCAACCAAGTTATTAATCCGACTTGTATAGTTTTCGATTAACAAACCAAAAATAAAAAAAATTTCAATATTTTTTTTAAATAAACAATTTGATTTAAACATTATCCACCAACTCGTTGTGCGGTTGCAACCTACTCACCCTAGCTAGATTAATGTAAATGAGACAAAAATACCATTTATATTTTATTGGTCTTCGATGCAGGTCAAACAATCCGTCATAAACGTTGTACTTCATTATAAAAGTGATAGTCACTCTGCCGTAAAACCCAAAAATATATTTTTTTTGTAAAGTGAGCGCCAAAAATCTAAATACAAACTCTTAAATAACGATAAACGTTAATAAAAGAAAACCCTAAAACTGAAATAATAAAAACCGAAAACAAAAACAAAAGCCGAAAGTAATATTTGTAGTCAAAACGCCAATACTTGGTACATGGGAGGAAAAAAAATTGTTTACATAAGATATTATAAATAAATAGATAACAAAATAATTTCAGTATTTTATATCAATAAATTTATGTTTGTGTATTTTATACTTAAAAAAGTACAATATGTTCCAGAGAAAAACATATTTTGTGTTTTCTTTTCCAAAATCTTATTACTTAATTACTTAATATTGTATACGATTAAACGTGTAAACAGGATAGGACTATACAATTAATCACCGCCATAAATAGAAACCAGACAAAATGATGAAACAAGAAACCACTTTGTGGAGATGTTTGTGTCCTTTCCAGACAAAATGAACCCCAATACGTGTGCTTTCTATTTAGTTAATTTAAAGGAGTAATAATAACTCTTCCATCAACCTTTTAAAAATAATTCCAAAAAATAATAAGAAAAACTCGAGACTGAAAAAAACCCAAAAGACCGACAAGTTAGATATGGGTGACAGACAAACTCAAACCCAATCGTTAAACCCGAGCCTAAACATTTGGGGCAGGTAACATGACGTTCATTCATGTATCAGACCGAGTATCTGGTTGGTTTTAAAAAATTTATCAAGTATGAGACGTATATAGGATTAAGTGTGACTATTAGATTTTCTGGAACATAAATACCTTTTTTTTGACAAACCATATCCATAAGCATTTTATTTTTATTTATCTTTGGGTAGCGTACTAATATACATCTTTTGTGTTTTAATATTTATAATTTAGTCGGTAATATAATTATGCAAATAAAACTTAACCATACAAAATAAAGCTAAATAAAACTTACGGACTCGTGTACTAGTTTAAAAAGCGTTCTTAGATTGTGGGGCTTAACTTTTTATTTTATTTTATTTCAAGACAAACACACTTTCTATTTTACATGTAGATTGTTCTTAAAATCATCATATTTACACTTTGTCTTATTTGAACCATAACCATTTGGTTCATTAGGATGTCCCCATGAGACATGTGGGGTTAACCAACCCACGTATTTTTTAGTTTTTATGTAATGCATATTACAGTTTTTTTTATTAAACTGTGAGATTTTTTAACTTATGTAGAAAAGATCAAAGATCAATCTATGCATGTGGCCTCAAAAAACAAAATAGAAAAACAACAAAAAAGCATTGAACATAGTTAAGTACTTCAGTTATTATATCCATATGGTATTGAACAATGAGTTGCCTTTTTATGGTCTTTATTACCAAAGAAAACTCATTGTAACTTTCAGTCATACCATTGCAACAACAATGTGTAATTATGATGTGACTTCACCCGCACATCAAACTAAGAGACATCTGAGAATCAAAAAAGCAAACCTCTATGAAAAAAAATTCTAGATCCGTCACTACAAACGTGGTCATTACATGTCACCAGTTGCAACGACAATGTATGATTATCATTTATCTTCATGTTAACTGTTGTAATAGAGTCCATGACCCGCGAACAGATGGCATGCACGTGGCAAACATATAAGTATTTGTTATGCGTGCAGACAGATCAGTTGACAATGTTATGTATAACAAGTTATTTGAGCGATAAAAACAACTTCGTTATGTAAAAATTGTGAACCATTCCGTATAAAGTATTTAAAACTTGACATATAAAAAAATGAATCCGCGTCTTTACTGTTTTTAGAAAAAACTGCTTTAGACTGGCCTCAAATTTTAGGTGTCCCAGAACGAATTTTATTTCTACCTATGAGTAGTAATGAAATTTAGCTTCACTTCTTCAAAGTTAGATTCACCAAATTGAATAAACATATTATTTGTTAAGATTAAAATTAATGCAGACATAAATTTATCAGTTTAAAAAAAAGCTGTACTAGAAGTGTGGTTAAGAAATAAAAAAAAAAAAAAAAACTTACCAATCATTTATAGTTCAAATGATTGAGATAAGATACCCTAAAAATTCATTAAAATAGATACCTTGAGAATTCATTAAAATAGATTATGAAAGTGGTTTACATTTTCATTAGATCTAATAATGATGGTAAGTCATTATTAGCATCGTGATAAAAAAAAAAAAAAAAAAACCCTCAATGTAAGTTAAATTTCTGTATTTTGTTCCATGGATCCGCGACAACACAGGTGTATGAAATAGTAATATCAAATATTTGATAAATAAAAAACAATACATTTTATATTCTGAATAAAAGACAATAATTTATTATATGCCTGCCGGTGTTCCGGCATAGTTGTCGCAGCATTGGCCGTCCCCCCGACATTCTGGGTTCTTTTGTTCTGTATACGCAATCAAATCGAATGTTAAATGCCTCGTATATTGCCACCAAATATTGCTGAAAATATTATTATAAACATTATTAATATGTATTTTCTTTAATAAGTGTAATAATTAGTTTCTAAACAAAATTCAAGAATTGAGATTGTTAAAAAAGAGATATTTTGTGGTTAATGTGTATTCTCTTTTTGTTTTTTTAGTGTTAACAAATAAGAAACGATTTTTTTTCCTCATATTTATAAATATATTAATAATATGTAAACATGACATCAAAGAGCAATCTTCTCTTGTTAATACTCAAGCTCGTGATCCCAGATAAATTTTGTTTAAATCCGTCGGGAAATACATGCATTACTCACATCTTGTTTTCTGACGGAGTATTAGTGAAGGATTATATATCATTGACATCCACCTTCATCGAAAAATTCTTTCGTTAACGAAAGCTTTTTGTATTTATGGTGATATGAAACTCTCTCAGACTATCTATTGACACTATAATTTATATATATTTTATAAATGCACAAAAATTATTTTAAGCTTAAACGCGATCGACGAGAAAATGTTAATTTATACATTTTGGTCATTATGCCGAATGATTACTAAAAAAGTAATTGTTGAAGTGTAAACAAGATGCATCATTTAATTGATTAGTTATATCATTGAAACATATTTCGTTACAACATATGGATGTATAGATCATTACAAGATGACCTAGTAGCAGGGTGTGTGAATAGTCTTCTAAAAAACCCCAGGTTCAAATTACATAAACATCTTGGATAGCCATTGCCGGTTAATAATAACACAAACATGTACTCAATCTAACTTTACAAATGGGTACTGAATATGATTCATAACTTAATTCGAGCTCCACCCATGTATCTAATTCCACAACATCGAGAACAATTATGTTTATAAATACTAGCGGACATTTGACTTGACGACATCTAGGTGTATAATAAGTGTTTCTTTTTTTGAGAATTGATAGTTCAGATCATGCAATAGACAATTTAAATAAATTTAGTCATAGATTAGATGCGATTAAAAAACTATGTTTATACATTGTGTTATGCTTACCATTTAGTGAGGTAATTGTAAGAAATCTTTTTACATACATAGATACAAATCAATGGAAGTGGAATAGAATTGATGTATGCACCAGATGTACATGAGGGGACATGCATGGATGTTCCCTGTTCCAGCATGTTAGCACCTTGTTCCAGCATGTTGTAGTTGATCTGTTGCCAGCCAAATAGCTTGCTTGACTCTGTGATTAGTTGTGTATAATATATTTAATTAGTTGTGTATAATACTGAATGCAAGTATATTTTCGGATGTTCTGTACGCAAAGTAAAAATAAATCTTCTTAAATTAGAAACTTATATTACAGAGAAGAAACGTAGAGGACAATGCGTTAAATCATTCGGAACAAATTGATTGGGGTGCAGGTGATTTAGTATAATTGATAATTGATTGGGTTTAAATAATTGGGTAAAGACCAAAATAAATCGGATTTGATGTCCAAAACTTAATTTGACTAATTGGGTTAACCGTACCCCTCTAAAACATGTTATTGGGTTTTAAAATGTTTATTAATTTATTAGGTCCATCTAAAACATATAATTACAAATAGATGGATCATAAGTTACGAGAATAAAGAGTGTTACGTGTACGTACGTAACACTCTCAATCTCCCCATAACACTGTACATACGATCATGATTATTGAGCTTTTAGCCAACATGCTAATTTATTTTCGCAGATTATGCTTTTTTTAATGTTATATAAGTTTTCTTAGTGTCAACTAACCTTAATTAATTGTAACCCCACCCAGGTTTCGTTCAATTTAACCTCACATTCTAAGAGATTAGCACTTCAAAATATTGCAGGTACACCCGAAGAAGTCAATCAATTACCGTAAGAAGCGCCATAGTCTAGCAGGTATGTTCTTTAATTAATTCAGTTGTTGGTTTAATATTGTTATCTCTATGAATTTAACCAACCAGATTTATCAGTTTTTTAATTAAGTAACTAAAGCTTATTTACCTTATTCAAACATATATAAAGCGAGTAGCATATAAACTATAGGTTTTTTTTTTTTTTTTTTAAACGGCTAGTTAGTGGTTAGTAGTTAATATCACCTGGTTAGTATTATTCGTCAATGCCAAGGTTTGAACCTTGGACCTTTAAGAGAGACAAAACCTCTCACCTCCTCCCTTAACCACTAGGCCAAGAGATCATTAGTAACTATAGGTTGTTTATTTGAAAAAAAGAAATACACCCATTTTATCTATCTTTGAATAAGATAAATCAACTTTAAACGTTACTCTACTGAAAAGGTACTCCGCAAAAACCCTACATACTTCCCCTAGAAATATGGTTTATCCCTAAATTATTTTTGTGACTGATTGAGTTCTCAAATTTTTTTATTTTCTGTATAGGTTATTGTATTTTAATAATTTTAACTTTTATTTATTGGTCGGCATTAATATCAACTCAGGAAATGTTTACAGACACCCTTAACTTTGAGCTTATTTTCTTTCAACGATCTCTTACTAACTGAAAGTTAACACTGTTAATTTTTCGTTAACGTGAACTGTTTATATGGCCAAAACACTAAGCTAAAAGTTAAAATCAACCATCTGGTTCTGATCCGTCGATCTGTAACTTCTTCTCCCTAAAACCCGTCAATCTCCACATTCTGGTTTGAACCACTTAACTCATTCGAGATAGATTTCAGGTGATGTTGGAGGCTAGAAATAAAAAAACGGACTTGGTGGAGGCTCGGTGGCGGTCTAGTTAAAAAATATCTCAATGTTGGCCCCATTTTATGAAAAAAACTAACGGAGGTTAACTCTCAATCAGTAAGAGATCGTTGGAGGAAAATAAATTTAAAGTTGAGAGTGTCTTCAAATATTTCCTAAGTTGAGATTAATCCTGGCTAATAAATGAAACTTGAGATTATTAAATTCCAGTAACTCTTTTTCTTTTGACAATTATATAATTTTTTTTCATAATTTTTGAATTACTGATTTTAAGCCTAAAAAAGTTGTTTTATGTCTTTTGTCATAACTTTGAACCGATGACTAAAACACCTTTTTTATACTTTGAGCTTGAGGATTTTGTTTTTGGTTGACTATGAGTATAGTACTAATCCACAATTTTAGTAACAAAAACTGTAATGTTAGTGAATGCGCATATGGTTTTTTTTAATAGATCAACAATGCAAAAACTTTTAGATTTAATTCATAAATTAATGAAAGTTGGTTGGTTAAATTGAAAGAACCCTATCTTTCTCTAAAATTATTGAGTGTTTATTCATTGTACGCGCGAGAGTCGGGTCTTCTTGGATAACTTGTTTAAGAAGAAGCGATAGAATTAAAAGGAAGCCCTTAGAATACTTGAAGGTGAAAGACTCTTATATGCTCGAGTCCATAACAGTAAGCGTTTCTTTGCTTAAATGGAAACGGGTCAAAGAGTTAAATGAGTAAAACAAATCAAAAGTTGTCCAAACTGTTACACAAAACATCTTTAACCATTTTATTCAAAAAAATAGATTAGAGTTGAAATATTATAACTTTGACAACCATTTTCACACACAATATTATAAATGCTTTAATACGTTGAACAATCCATTCATTTTGCCACTCATTTTTCATTTAAAAGTTACATATTTTAGACAGAAGTATGAAATGTAAAAGTTACTTATTTTTGTCAGAAGTATTAAATGTAAAAATTATTTATTTTGCACGGAAGTGTGAAATGTGAAAGTTACTTATTTTGCACGGAAGCGCGAAATATAAAAGTTACTTACATTTAGCCTATGACCAAAAAAATATATGAAATTTTTGCAGGTCTGCAACAATTATCGGTGTGTGTGAAGTATTTTTCTCCTACAAACCACATGAGAAACCAGGTTTTAAGGTTGAATCTTTTGTCACCAATAAGTACAAAGATCTCGTTGAGCTCATTTCTTTGCACTAACATTCCTGTGCAAGTTCTGTTTCGGTTTTCCTTAAGTTTGGGCCATTTTGTTTCTTGCGATGGCTCAAATAAAATAATTGAAGATTTTCTTTAAATGGTTCTTTGTACCTGGTAGAACCATTATGGCATTATGGTCATGCTTCATTGCATTTGTATCATTGAATACCAAATTGTTGAAGATTTAATTTATAATGATATATTAGTTGTGGGTATAAATTTTTTAATTTGTAGATTTGATGATTATTTTTCTGGTAATAGGAATTGTTGCTTAAAAAATGAATATAATTCCACGCCACAAATTATTTCAAAGGTAACTATAGAAAACAAAGAGAAAAGAAAAATTACACAAATAAAACATATATCATAGAGGAATCTAAATGAACTTACTATTAGCATAAAAAAGAAAATAAGATAGGGATAGAAAATACATTTAGTTTTAAAGTAACCAACACTCAAAAGTCACAGCTAAGGTTAGATACAAACTACTCTATTATTAATGTAGAAGGCGAATGAACAGTGATCATAAGGGGTATTATTGGTATTTGAAGAAAAATCTACCACGTGTCCCTTTCCGACTCTGCTTTACCAACACGTATCCAAGGACCACTTATCTTTTGCATTTGTATCACATACAGATTTCGAAAGTTTAGATACTTAAAGAGAGAGATGGAAACAACAGAAAGGGGCGGAAACAGAGATGCATGTGATGGCAATGAAGACTAGTATATAGTTAAAAGAGATGAGTATTGGTAATTCAAGTTACATATTCAATTTTAAAACATGTTCAAGACTTGATACTATTTTATCATGCATCCGTTTACTCTTTACGTATTATGTATACATGTTTCTTACTATACTAATTTTTGTACAGTTTTATAATAATAAAAAGTAAGTGGATTAATGAATTACACTATTGTCTAATAATAAAAGCAAACAAAAAATAAAAATAAAATTTTTTCAAGTGTTGTTAGGTACACATATATAGATGATTTGAATAATCAGATTGGATATCATCTAATAACATATAGTTGCATCTTAATTTGTGAATTAATTTCTACTAATCTCATATATGTCACATTTTACGTGTCATCGTTGTCCTCGATCATGATTCCATTGAATTTCTTTTACTAAAAAAATTTAAGAAATTGAGAGGAGTATGGATAAATCAGTTCCTATATCCTATTTTAATATCTAGTTCCATAATTGTCCTATATGGGTATTTGTCTTTTTGTTTGTAGGTAACCAATCCTCATTATTTCTTAGTAATAAATCAAACATGTATCCGATTACTTATTATTCGTTACTTATAATCTTATAATGTATATATGTTTCGTACCATACCAGTTTCTATATAATTTCATTATCAAGAACATTAGAAATATAAAACTAAAATGCAAGTGGATTAATGCATTACACTATTACCTAAAAACAACGGGAAAAGTTAAAATTGAAATATTCACTTATCGTCATGATAAATAAATAAATCCATAAATAAATCTCCACTAATCTATATCCTTCTCACATGATCCTACACTCTTCCTCCCCGTGATTCCTGTAAATTTCTTTCTAATAATCTTATATCCATCACATGATAAGTATTACGCAAGTTTCTACCCTTTAATTTCGTAAATCTTTTCTAATAAATAAAATAAGCTTTTGTCATATACTTTTTTTTACATTTGTTTTATCATGTGTCACTATCTAACCATATCAACCATGTAATAATAACATTAAATGCTAATGATATTATTTATATACTTTTCAAATTATAAAATAGATTTTTTGATAATTAAAAACATGTTTCTTTTTATGGGTATGATTATAATAAAAAAAATGTATTTAATCTTTAAAGTCTAATAAGGATTGTGGGCTTGACACATATCCTTTTATTGTTTTAAAGAGAATGGCATTTTGGTCATTGTGTCAAATACGTTAGCTCAATGTGTCTTATACATTCATTGTGTCAAATATTAATTCATTTTGTCATATATTTACATCATTTGTTATATGTATTCATCATTGTATTTTACCATTTAGATCATTTTGTGTTATTTTTTCATTGTTTTATAGATTATATAAACTTATTATCTATCATTGTGTTTTACAATTATAATACATAATGAAATACTTTCATTTTACTGTATTTTATAAACTTCTAGCGTTGAAAATAATAGAATGTGTTATTTTTGTCATAGTTTTTTTATAGTTTATATAAACTTGTTATCTATCATTATGTTTTACAATGTGTTTTTTATGTTTTTTATAGTTTTTTTATGTTTTTATAGTTTTGTTAACCAATATATAAAACAAAACTCATAGTACTCAAGATCACACAATGACGATAAAAGCCACAATGAGACATTGCGTTATTTCGTCATTGTTTTTAATGTATTAAATTAATTAGCTATTAATTTATTAATATTTTTTTTTACATATTATAGTACACAACAAAGTTATTCCACTATTATAGTTTTTTAGATTCGTCATTTTAGAAAAGCATAATAGTATTCAGGAAAAAACAATAATTAACAAAAAGATACAATGAACTATAGTAAAAACATAATAATGAGTTATGAGATTAAAAACGTAAAAAAATTATTATTTTTTATATAACAATACTGTACTCATTTTAAAGATAAAAACACTTATTTTTATTGTGTAATTTTTATAAAAAAAAATAATATAGCACATAAAACTTGTGAAAGTTTAAAAAAATTGGGGGAACTCATATAAAGTCAATAAAAGTAGTTATTCGTAAAATACTTAACAAACTTTTCCCTACAATTTGATCTTAACCATTGATTAAAAAGATTGATGATTAAGATTATTTATTACACTTTTCAGGTTTAAAAGACTTTTTATCTTTCCATCTTTTTATTAATACACTTAATGTTTTTAATTGAAAATTTAATGAAATATGAAATTTTTTAATAAAAAACTTTAGAAAAAGGACATTGTAAAGAAACAGTATTTAAGAGAGAAATTAGAGTGTTTAAAAACATATTTTAAACAAAAATTTTAAAAATATTATTATTATTTTATTACCTAAGATAGTTTACTTATAATATTTAATTATTAATTAGTTACTTTTATTTTAATATTTTCATTCAAACTTACGTAGTACACAAATTTTTTTTATATTAATAAAATATATCTAAAATCATATAATAAGATGAATATAAAGACAAAATTTAAAGGCCTGAATAAATACCGTGCATTTCACGTGACATCATTTTCTCTTATATAAACCACACAAGTAACCACCGACGCTCACATAAACCATCATCCTTCCAAAATGCATAACAACAACAATAATAATAATAATCTCCTCATTACATCTCTCATCATCTTCATCTTCATCGCCTTCTGCAAACCCTCCGCCGCGTTGGGCGAGGGGACACTCGCCGGAGGCTGGAAGCCGATCACCAACGTCACCGACCCCACGGTGGTCGACATCGGAAAGTTCGCCGTCGACGAGCACAACAAGGCGGACCATGCGTCGTTGAAGTTCGGGAGAGTGGTCAAAGGCGAGAGTCAAGTCGTCGCCGGAATGAACTACAACCTGACGATCACGGCGGCGGACGGTGGCGCTGAGAAGAGATATGTGGCGCTTGTTTGGGATAAACCGTGGGAGAAATTCCGGCAGCTGGTGTCGTTTAAAGGTCCGATTTGATGTGGGTTTTTAGGGTTTTGTGTTTCTGGTTTTGAAAGGTGTAAACGCCGTTGTGATTTTCCGGTGGTCGGAATATATATATATATGATTAAATAAAAGGAGATCGGATCGTATATTTAGTTTGATTAAGGTGTTTCGATTGGTGTTTTTGTGTTGGATTTTGATGGTGTGTTCGATTTCGTGAATTTAGGGTTTGTTTGAAGGAAGAAACACGGTATAAAGGTAGACTATTAGTTCGTCAAATTGATGTGTTACTAACGTTTTTTTTAACAACTAACTAATAAAGCCCGGCTACCCGAGGTATCCATTGGCAAAAGACGACCCCATACGCTTGTGATCGCCGACAGTGTTGGGTAAGTAGCCTGAGCCCACCAACACCAATTCCAGAAAACCCGCCACCCAAAAACTAATTGCGATAAAACCAGGCTACTAACAACATATTATTGTCGGCAGGACCTGAATTCACCAACTCGCATAAAGGAGAAGTAATAAGCCTACCACTTAACTAAATAGTTGGGTAAATTATACTACGAGGTAATTGCGTTTCACGTGTGATTGATTTTATGTAAATAAAAATAAGCATGTCGGAAAGTATGTTTAAGATTTTTGAAGAATGTTATGTTGCTGTGAAAGTAAGTGTTAGGTAACATGAAAGTTAGATAAAAATAATCACGTTACATAGGTTTGCTTGAGATTTAAGAGAAAGTCATGGTGCTGTTAAATAAGTGTTGACGAAGAACAAAGCTAATCTAATGCATAAAAATAAACACGCTATAAGTGCATAAACAAGCTGTAAGTGCATGATCAAAATCTTAAAAAACGTTAGGTTGTTCTGAAATGTGCATTAATGAACGTGAAAACTATATAATAAAATTAAAAACAAATTAACAATCATAATTTATTTTGTAAATCTACCTGCGCATCAAACGTAAAAGTAGAGTAGAAGATAACTAAAACTCAGAAGGAAAGAAATTTCAATCTAGGACGAATTATTATTATTACTATACCTTAAAAAGCAAGGTCGGTGGTCAATGACATTATGTCACACGACCTTGCTTTATAGATATATATTAAGTGAATGATTTCATAACCATTAACAAACTTTGGTGCAGTGGTTAGGTATTTATCCATTTAGGTTCTAAACCCGGGTCGTGAGTTTTCTTTTTTGTTTTTCATTGTTTTTTGACTTTATTTTTTAATAACTTTTTTCTATAAATTATTATATATTCTTTGTTAGTGATTTCTTTAACGAATTTGCTGTTTCAATGTTGTTTTTTAACATTTTTTATTTTAAATATAAATTTTATCAACTTTAAAAAATCGTTTCGGTGTTGAATTTGTTTACGGTTTCAATTTTTCCTGACGTTTCATTGTTAATTTTATTAACGTAAATTCATGACAATGCACGTTGTTTTACTTTAATCTATCCCGAGTTATATTTACACGACAACACGCGAGAACCAAGTCATGCTTATGACGTAATGTGTAAAGCAGTCGTAACAAATTAAGAATTGGCATACTTATTTCTATTAACGTTTTGACGTCAAAACTTTTTTTTGGTACAACGCCGCCGCCGCAACGCGCGAGTCTAATACTAGATCAACACTTGGTTTTTAGTCCAGTGGTTTGTTGTTACTTTCTTTTAACCCAAAGCTCACGCTCGAATCCCGTGAGCAACATTTTCTTGCACAACTTTTTTTTTCTGCATTTGTTTTTCTTTTCTTATATTATTATTTTTTTCTAAATTACTTATTAATATTAGTTTTTTTCCTTTTTTACTTTCTTTAATAAATTTAGCGTTTTAATGTTAACTTCTATTCGAGACGCAACATGCAAGTCAAAATATTATCCTTTTTGTATGTTTCGATCATGTTAATAACATCCGCATCGCGTGGGTTTAGGTTGCCCACCGGCCTGCCACTTGTCAAGTTTTGATTGGTGCAAAAAAAGTAATTTTTTTCGGCTTTCTCAAGAACCTGGGCTTTATTAAATATATTTTTTTTCGCGAATCTATAAATGGATGCAGGTGTGGGAAATTGTTAGAACTGTATGTTTCTTGGTTGGTGTCGCAGGTTCGACTCCTGTGGCCGTGAAATTTTTTTTTTGTTTTTTTAAACCTTTTTTACACCATTTTCTTAAAATATGTATGTATATATATATATACATATTTATTTTATTTACTTTTTATAATTGTTAGGACATAATTTCAATCCATGCTTCAATTCTCAAAATAAATCTGTCGCAACTTCGCATGTTTCTCTTACGTATTTAATAACGTTCGTGTCACTGTCACAACGCGGGTAACGAATTTCGCAAACGTGAGCTCAACCACGTTAATGTAATCATACAACTCCCGGCGCAACGCGCGGGTTCTAATTTCTCGTTATATCTTAAAAACACAAGTCCGCAAGATTTCCACTAGCCGCTTTCTCCCCCCTTAACTTTGATCTATTGCATTTTAACCCTTTAATACTTCACAAAAATTTCATAAATGTTATTTTAGTAGACTACTTCAAAAACTAATTTCTTACGTAATACGCTTTCATTCAATATTATAAAATCGAGTTACTTTATGTCTTGACGTAAATTTAGTTTGAAAACAAGTCGGATCAATTATAGTTTACACTTTATCACATCGCAACGCATGGCTAGAAAAAAACTAATTAGAAAAAAAATATGACAACTAAACAAAACAAAATTTCAATAAAAGACAAATGTGATGCTACAACGTTCAATATAATTATTAATATTAACAAGTGGAATTCCGGTGTGATGCGGTGAGTCTGGAACTGAACACATAAACAAAAAAAAGGCCAGCAACATACATTTGAATTTATAAGTTTCCACACATCCAAACACAAACATAAAGTCGTGGGACATAAAGTTATGTTATTAGGAAAAATAAATGTTAACAAACATTACTTTATGAAAATAAGCGTTATGAAACATCTACTTTTGTATGGATTATTGGATTTTAATAATATCAAGTTTTATTTATTGGCCGATATTAATACCAACTCAGAAAATATTTGTAGACACTCTTAATTTTAAATTTATTTTCCTCCAACGATCCCTTACTAACTGAGAGTTAATTACCGTTAGTTTTTTTTTGATAAAATTGGGCTAACATTGAGCCATTTTTCAACTACGCCGCCACCCAGCCTCCATCAAGTCCGTTTTTTTTGTGTCAAGCCTCCAACGTCACCTGAAGTTTACCTCGAATGAGTTAAGTGGTTCAGATCAGAAGGTGGAGATTGACGGGTTTTAGGGTGCGGAAGTTTCCAGATTGACAGACCAGATGATTGATTTCAACTTTTTGTTTAGTGTTTTGGCCATAAAACGGTCCATGTCATCGAAACACTAACGGTGTTAACTATCAGTTAGGTAGGGATCGTTGAAAAAAATAAGCTTAAAGTTGAGAGTGTCTATAAATATTTCTTGAGTTATTAATCATGGCCTATAAATGAAAGTTGGAATTATTAAAATCTAATAACCATTTTTGTATATCATATTTGACTCCATTTGTTTAAAATAAAATTTAGATTTACATATTGATGAAAAAGCATGTTTGGTGGGTTTACGCCGCCATGCCATGTGTCGTCACCCTATTGGTCCGCAATTTTTAACTTTTTTGCTTTTTTCGAAGTTATAAATATCTTTGTTTTAAGTATTAACATCAAAGGCATAAGCGGTGGAGTTGGTTAGTCACTATATCTTTGTTTCTTGTTTTGCATTTTTTTTATTTGAGCCGGGTGATGCTGATACAGCAACTGAACTACACATAATTGAATGTTGATCTAAACGAATTTGTAACCTTAAGCGATCAAGATGGCCTGCATTTATTTTGTCTTTTGGAGCGTTTTATTTTGGTTTGTTTTCTTTACTTTTCATATACTTTTTTTTTTTTTTTTGAAAACTATTGTTTTTTTTATTATTAAGCCGTGAATTGCGAGGCTTAATATTGGTTTTGCTTAATTTGTTTCTTTTATTTTTCATATACATGCAATGTCAACATAAAAATACAAATTAGTCAAACCATAGGGACAATTTATGCAATTTTTTTTAAATGCTACTACAACCATTACGAAATCATCGACAAGTTGACGGAAGAAGCCCTAAAAATGGACGTTAATGAGGTTTTCGTAGCTCATAATAAATCGTCTTGGTAGCATTAAACCAAATAGAATAAGGGTTAGCTCTACAGTTGGCCTACAAGCATGGTAAGTAGGCCCTTGCGAGCGGAGGCGCATATGTACATTTTAGAAGCGAGGGGAATCAAGTAAACAAAGTAGCGATTAGAATAAATGGTTGTTTGCTGGGCTTGTTGCTCCTGGAGACGTTGGTTCGAATCCAATTCGTGACAACCACAAAGCCTTTGATCATAGAATATCTCGTGACAAAGCAGTCAAAGAAAGAAATAGATCAAACGATAGTTCTAGAATTTATATGTCTCACAATTGCTCCTTGTGATGCAATGGAATCATGGCAAATTAGATCTCAAGACATAACAACACCTATGATGCAATGAATAATAGACAAGAAACGAAACTATAATAATAAATTGACTCTTAATGAAGCTTATTCTCTCACTAAGTAAAAAAAAAAAGGAACTCTTCATGAGAAGTGAGTTATGGCAATAACATTCATCATGATTGTTTCATAATACGTATAAAAATTACGTTTATTTAATTTTATTGTAAAAGAAGCTTAAAGTTCTTACAATACATAGTGAGTTTACATGTTTAAATTAACTACTTAAATATTCTTACAATAAATTGATCACGGTGTTGTAAGCATTGGTATATTCTTCGTCGTATGATCTATTTACCATGACACCTGTCTGATTGTTTGATTCGTTTCGGTTAGTTATAATTTTTAATACTTTATCTGTTTCGATAATAAGCCAATCATTATGAGTGGTTCTGTTTGGTTCGGTTTTAATTTTTAACAATTTGATTTTGTTTTATTATGATAAAATATCGTTAGTAATGATTTGATTTAAAAATGTTAAAATCAAACTGTGAACACCCTCACTTGCAACGGAAATTCATGTACATGTCACGTAAATTTGAAAATTCACTCTCAAAACTTAGGTAGTGATTATGCAACCACTTTTTCCTTTAATTTGATTTCAATAGTGCTTCAAATTTAAGCTAGAAATAGACCTCAAATTGCATTATACCAGAAACAAAAAATTAAAACTTCTACATAATCATGATGATAACGATGGCAATGCAGAAGAAGATTATACCATTGTAGGCAAGCAATTTGAATTGGAGAACTTACAGTTTAGTGAAGATCATGTTTACATAAATCCGAAAATTACAAGAGAAACTGATTGCCGGTGATATGAACACGACGATACACGCTAGTCGGCGATATGAAGTGGCTATACATTTTTTATTTTTCTTATTTGGTGACACTCCACCATGAGATATCGCTCATCAGGGATATTGACGTTCTTATTATAGTTGTTTTTAATTCAAGCGATATAATATGTTTGTTGTATCGCTTGGTAAGTGATACAGTGATACCCATATCTGTTGTATCGCCGGTTCAACGATACATGGCCACGTGGCATACTTTGGTTGGTTCAACTAATTGGTAAACTCATTTTTCAATGGCTACTATTGTAAAAGATTATTCAAATGATTATTTTTGTAATTTTTTCAATTTTTAAGGCTTGAGTTATAAGAACATTGTAATTTGTTATAAGAACACCCATATTTTTCTATATTTTTTTATGTATTTATATGCATATATAAAAAATTTATATAGAGTATTAAAGAATATTGGTTTTACATGTGACAAACCCATTTTTAGTTGTAAATAAAATATAGGTGGAAAGGATAAATCATTTGATTATATAAAATAAAAATGCCTTTCACGTTTTGTTTTACCAATAAGATCTCACCAACGTAACCTATGATTGCGCTGACGTGGCATAAATGTTCTGATCCGTTTTCCTTCAACTATTTCAACTTTTATTTTTAAATTTACTTTAACATTTAATTTCTTTTTGTAATTATTTTCGAACTGTCGGCAGGTTTTTATTTAATAATTTTTCAATTTGTTGTCTCAGTTTTAAATTTATTACCGAAAGTTATTTAAACTTTGTCGCTAGGTTCTTATTTAAGTTTTATTAATTGTTTTTTAATCTTTATTTCTGTCGCTTAGGTTCCTGTTTTAATGTTTTTAGATCTTTCTAATACAAAGTCGCAAACTCTTTTTAGTTTTTTATTTAAAAATTTTGTCAGGTAGGTTATCATTATTACAAGCAAACTAGATGTAAAATAGAGTGTGTGTTCGTCGTTAAAATGAACAAGGTTTTCATTTTTAACTTATTTTAGGTTTTTATTCATGGGGTTTATTTTTTTTAATTATGTTACTATTTTTTTGGTTGTATGTTACCCATACAAGATAACCTCAAAATATTATGAGAATCAAGAGAAGTGTATTTGAGAGGTTATAAGAAATTTTATAAAAAGAATTGTTAAGATCGCAACACTATTCGTATTAAAAAGAGAAAATTGCAAAAATAGTCCCTGTGGTTTGATCATATTGCAAGTTTGGTCCCCAGATTTTAAAAATTGCAAATTTAGTCCAAACATTTGAAAGTTTGTTGCAAATTTAATCCTCACCGTTAGTGTCCGTTAGTTTTTAACGATCTGAGGACTAAATATGCAATATGATCAAACTATAGGGACTAATTGTGTAATTTTCTCTAAAAATTAAAAAAAAATTGAAATCAAATAAAATTTAAAAGAAATTAAAATCAAAAATAAGAATTTTTTAACCTTTATTCTATTTTTTAACGATTATTGGATTTCTTTATTAACGTTTATTAAAATATTTAAAGTTTTTAGTTTTTAATTCTTAAATTTTATTTTATTTTTTTTGTTTTTTTTTTTAATTTTTAGAGAAAATCGCACAATTGGTCCCTACGGTTTGACCATATTGCATATTTAGTCCCTAGATCGTTAAAAACTAACGAACACTAACGGTGGGGACTAAATTTGCAACAAACTTCCAAATGTTTGGACTAAATTTGTAATTTTTAAAATCAGGGGACCAAACTTGCAATATGATCAAACCACAGGGACTATTTTTGCAATTTTCTCTATTAAAAATGTAAGTTATTATATAGTCTTGACATTAATTTAATTTATTTCTTTTTAGTTTTGGGCAAAAGAATCACCAATCTTGACTCTTGAGTCTTCCATGACGTGACGCCAATGTGACTTTTACTATTTTGTTTATTTAATTTTCTTTTCTTTTCTTTCTTTTTTTTTTTTTTTTTTTTTTTTTTTGACACAAGAGTCATATCTTTGCACTAACGTGGCATAATATATGAAAAATAAAAAATGAGATAGGTATTATGCAATTGGATAAATATTTTTGAAAGATAAAAAGTCAAAGGCTAGTACGTTTATACTTACTCGTTTTGGTCAAATGGATTGGTGACTTACATAAACCAACACCTCACATACATGAAGCTCCTGTCTCACTGCCTCGATTGATTTATATGTAAATGAGTCCAAAACTGTGATCTATGATATAAATATATATATTTTAATATATGGTAATACATAAGTGTTTCTTGACATCTATTGTTAATTTGGTATGGTAGTAATTCACTCCTTGTGTGTAATGAATGTGAGGTTTCTAAATCTGCAATGGCTGATTTTATGTTAATAAACAAACTAATACACTTATTAAATATACTTCTAAGTGTATCATATATTTTTTTCGGAACAAAACTTAAACCCTTATCATTTGAGAAATACCGTGGCTTGGGAATGATTCGCTTCGAATCTTGTATCCACTCCTATTCATACAAGAAAAAATATAAATGGGCTTCGGTGGCTAATCGAGTGACGATTTGTAATGGTGAAAAACGTTTAGCTTGGGAGTGGCGTAGAAACCCTTCTACACATGACGAGGTTGTTGAATTATTTGAACTTTTAGCGATTATTTATGATCATCTGTGGAAAGGAGGAAGCGACCGTTGGGAATGGAGGGGTGACAAGAATGGCATTTACACAGTTAACAAAGCAAAGAAGTTACTTTCCAACATGTTAACGCTTGGTCCTTCTTTCAAAATGAAATGGGTGGGTTGGATCCCTTTGAAGTGTAAAATAATGGTATAGCGAGCAGATCTTAATAGACTTCCAACGAAAGTGGAGTTGATTAAGAAAGGGATTCACTTAGATGAGTTGTCGTGTCCTCTATGTGAGGCTGACCCGGAAACGGCGACTCATCTTTTCACAGGTTGTTTGTTCGCTTCGGAGGTTTGGGCTAGGGTAGGGAATTGGTGTAGAATGAGCCCGATTTTTGCTTTTGATGTAAGGGACCTGTTGATGTTCGGAGATAGTCATACGAAGACCAAGAAAGAGAACCAACTCACTCGGGGCATCATTTTTACTACGATGTGGTGTATTTGGAATGAACGAAATGCTAGAATTTTCAATGGTAAATCTCGAAGAGCAATTGAAGTGGTGGAAATGGTGAAATCGTCATCGTTCTTTTGGATTAATTATAGGTCTAGATTAAAATCTGTTGATTGGAATGTTTGGTGTAAATCTCCTTTGGACTTGATGTAAGTTCGCTTGTTTTGGGGTCCTTGCTTTGAGGACCGCTTGTGGAGTTTGTTGGTTTGAATGAAGTTTATTTTTCAAAATTTTTTTTGAGAAATACCGTCATATCATTTAAAAATCCTTTGATGTCTTTAGTGTGAAAAGGATTCATGGAAAGAATTCATGTTGGAAATTTTTTTCTTTTCTAAAGAATAATTTGAATTTGCTTTTACCTAATGAATAGGGTATTTAAAGATGTTTGAATTGGCGAAGAAAGCGAGCAAGATATATCAAACTACAATAAAGTTTTGAAATTGATTTGCATACATATTTAATATTTAAGAAGTTTCTAAAATATATATGATACTATTTTTAGTAAACCCGTGTATTACACGGGTTGAACAAATAAAATATTAAACATAATAAATATTTATTAAGTATAAAACGATATTTTACGATAAAGTATAATTGAAATTACATATGAGTAAAAACAATATGTAATAAAACAATTATATCAACTTTTTAAACTTTTATTTAAATTTTTTTTATTGTTTCAAAACAAACCATATTAAAAGATATCATTTTTAAAAATTTTCTTATTATAATATTTAATTTTAATTACTTTTTGTTTATAAAAAATTTACTTTTTAACACCAATTTTAAAAAGTTTGATGTTTTGTAAAACTTTCTTATTTAATAAAAATTATACTTTAGAAATCACATTAATAATAAGATCTTTTTCTAAATTTCTTAATAAAACTATTTTTATTCTTAAGAAAGTTAAATAATTTTATTGGTAATTAAGGTAATTGTTTAATAGGAGAGAGAAGCGAGAAAATTTTGCTGAGAATGAATATGGTGTTGTCACGTGTCACCCCAAGTTACTCTTTTATTAGAGTAGAAAGATTTTAAAATTATTTTATGTCTATTTTAAAATTTTATAGAGGCATGCATGAAATTTTCCCCATAATATTTGTAGAAGTAAACTACATTTTTGTCCTTTAAGTATATAACAAATTTCATTATTTTTTTTAAACTAAGACAATAACATAATTTATCCTTTATGTTTATAATTTCCAACAGTTTACACCTTTTTCTATAATGAACGTTAATTTCATTGTTAAATACAACACATGTTTGCTTACATGTATTGCAGATGAGAGTATTATAATCAATTTACCTATTTACTCAAAGAATGCTTATTGAACTAACAATAAGAAAAAATACAAATGTACAAAATTTCACACACACTATTTATCTCTCTCAATCTCACTCATGCAATTGGCTCCCACTAGTGGAAAAAAAAACCCGGTTTTTTTACCGGTTTAACTGGTTTTTTTTTTTTTTTTTTTTTGAACCGGTTTTGAAACTGGTGTAATAGGGGGGGTCAAATCAAGGGTGAACCGGCGGTTTAGGCCGGATTGGAACCGGATCTAGGTCAAACTGGTTTGGGGCCAAAATGATGCCGGGATTCAAACCGGTTTGGAAAACCAAACCTGTTTTTTTGCCCACCTCTAGGTCATGACCACCATGTCGGTTCCAGCAATCTTCGCTATGATCATTTTCACATGCATGGTCTTCCTCTAAACATTGATACGCACCATCTAATAAAGGAGGTGTTGAAACCAACCATTTTAACAAATCTTAGATATGATAGAGGAGCGTTGAAACAACTAGTCATCTTCTACCACCTTTCATGAAACAAACGTCGCCGCCGCTTGAATCACCAAAGGAACCATCATCACTAAATTAAGCCTGATTCACCACCACCACCTTACTTTTTTTTTATGGAGATGAATACCTTCACATAAAACACTATTCACATAAAAAAATCATATGTTATAAGTGTTTAAATATATGATTCAAACTCCTTAAGGTCTCTATTAGAATTACATCATGATCTCTAATGAACTTACAGTATTCCCCTTTAATTTTATTTAAACTTAATAATTAAAACATATACTTTTTCATTTGTTTTCTAAATCCCCATCCAAAATTTGACACCTGCCTCACTCATATATACATTTTTTCATATTTTTTATCTTATAACTTTTAAAAATTTATGTTTTTATAAAATTCTTAATATAACAATATGACGTTCTTATTTTAATCTACGTTTAGGTGCAAATTTCATTCGAAAGAGAGTTGTGTGTGCTAACGTATAAGTAATCGAAGCACGCATGCACAAGTTTTCAAAACTTCCTTTAATGCTTTATTATTTTCTATTTTAAAACTTTGTAAAAGTTATATGTTTTATATAATTCCAGATTTTCTATTTTGATTGCTTATTTTTATCCTTGCTTTTGATGTTATTTTATACGTGAGGTAATTACTAATGTACGGTCATAAGAAAACCTTACAGGTTTTGCCTACTAGTTGAATACTAAATCATGTCCAAGATGCTTCTTATACCTGGGTATTTTATTTGTAGAGGATACAAAGCCACAAAACATATTAACAAACGGTTCGGCTTCAACTGAGACGTTTGGTTTGGGTCGACATAAAAACCGAACCGCAATAACCAAACTCTCTCTCCATATGTTATTTTTTTCACTTTTTAAATATGTAGACTGGGACAGTTATTGATAACAAAATCAAATGTTAATATTAATATTGGTTAAATTATTAGTTGAGATTAATAACGGTTAATAGTTAATAATTTGGATTGTTAAAATTCAAATTTTCATTTATGAATGACAATGAATTAAATCTTGACATATGATTGATTAAAATTAATATAATTTAAATATAAAATTAGATAAATATGTAAGTCAATGTTCAAAAAAATAGTTTATTAAATGAGTCTAATCGAATTTAATCGACCCATAATGAGCTACACTTATACGTATTATTTATTTCAACAATAAATTACCCTTGAGAGTCTAATGCAAAAGTTTTTGTGCATAGAAAGTTAGAAACATCATCAATTTGTTTTGTTTGAGAAGGTCAATTCACTCTTGATACTTACTACAAAACATAAATTATTTGTTCACAAGAGGAATTCAACTTTTAACCACTTGTGTTGTTACATATTTTGATACTGTTAGACAAAAGCATTATAACAGGAGAGTGTAAAGCAGGAGTGTTCAACGAATCGAATTTTAAATTCTTGAATTAATTGAATTGAATTACTCGAATTTTGATTTTTTGAAACTGGATTCGAAATCAACGAATTAGATTCGAAGCATTTGATTCGTATTCGATTTTGGATTGAAAACCACATTCGAATTCGATTCTCTTCAAATTTGATTATCCAATTCGAATCGAATATGAATCGAATTTGAATTCACCAAAAAACAATGTCACAGTTTGGTTAGAGTGCATAGGTCAACAACGATGTAGGAGAGTAATGGTCACGTTATGTAAGAATGTGCTAAGCGTACCCCTCCATCACTTTTACTTGTGCCATTAGTAGGTGCATTTAACGTCTCGAAGTTCGGTATTTTAATATTTTTAAACATTTAGCAACAAGTGCAAAACTATTATAGCATTTAAGACTAGATTTCAAACCAAATCCTACACGACCTTAGTGTCTTATAAAGATAAGTAGAAAATGGATACAATAAAGCTGCTTTTACATGGAGACTCTACTACAATGGGCCTATGAGACTACAAAACCTGTTACGACCTACATCGTACATAAAAGTTATCTGAAAAAAAAACAAAGAGAAAAACATAGACGTTATATAAACATCTTCTATCTCACATTCAAAGCAACATGTATAGATACATTACGTAATTCTTAGGGGGCGTTTGGTTGGAATGAATGAAATGGAATGGAATGGAATGAAATTGAGAAACTATTATAATTTTCAAGTAAAATTATGTTTGAGTGGTAATAAAATGTAAAACCCAAGGGAATGTTTCATCTCAAATTCCTTTGGTTGTGGGATTTCAAATTCCCTCTCTAGGTGGAAGGATTTTGAAATCCCACAACCAAGAGAATTTGAGGTGAAACATTCCCTTGGGTTTACTTTTAATTGCTCACTCAAACACAATTTTACTTAAAAATTATACTAGTTTCTCAATTACATTCCATTCCTTCCAATCAAACACCCCCTTAAAATATTATTACTTTTGAAATGAATGCCCCTATCTATGTATAATTATATGAGTATGTATACATCTGACTACTCTTCAAGTGATTTTGGGTGGAGTGAGGTTACCTTTATGCGCCATAACAACTGAACGAAACTCATCAACAACCGATGCATCTTTAAACTTCAACGCAAATGTCGAAAGACCATTTTGCCCTTCACCCGTCTATTCAAACACGCAAACATGATCCCTTTCTTTTTCATATTTGTTAGTTTCATATCCGGAAAGACACTAGCATTTAAGATCAGTCTATAATTCCCTCTAGCCCTCATCACAAGTCTAGCTTTTCTTGTTCCAAAAGTCAACACATTGACTTTTAATTCTCCTTTCCCGCGTTCTTTCCACCAGCCATCAACGAACTCATAAAGTATAGATTCTGTTGTGAAAACCGCCTTCTCGTTTTCTTCACCGGTTTCCATTTGTGTTTTTTGCTTAAAATAATGTATTTTTTTGGTTCCCGTAGTCTTCTTATTTGTGTGGCCAAACAAAGACAAATTTCCATTCGTACCAAAACCGAAAGACGAGAATATCGGCGGGTCAAATTTCGGGATTGACCCGAATGGAAAAGACAAACTTAAAAAGCCCGTTCCCACAAGTCCGGTGAACGCGTTTTGGCTACTTGAAAGCTGTTGTAACGGTCAATGGATCCGGCTACAGGGGTATTTTCGTCATTTCCCTCTAATTTGCTTTTCTCAACATTCGCTATCTTGGCTCCAACGGTATGCCCATCATCACCTTCCATCTTTTCCTTGTTTTCATTTTTCTCATTCTCTTCTCGAGGGGTATTTTTGTTATTTTTTACAGCCTTGTTTTTTTTCTAGGTTCTTTTTCTCATATACAAGGTTATTTTTGTCAAGTTCACCTAATTTGTCCTTATTTTCACCGTTCTCGTTCTCAGCCACAGGAGTATTTTTATCATTTATGTTGTTTTTATTTTTCTCTTCTTTCGGCTGTAAGGGTATTTATATCATTTTTCATTAACTTTTCACAATCAGGTTTTTTAGTTTCTTGTAAATTATTAACAGGAACAATAGCGGGAGGGGAATTCGCAGGAGGTACCAAACGAATTGCTACAAAAGGGTTATATGAAGGTGTCAATGGGGTTGACGAAGTTTGACCACGTTTGACTTTGACTATTCTTCTATTTTCCAACACTTCATCACTAGCCCTTTCATCATCATCAAGATCCGGGTTTTCCCGGGATAATTCTCTACCAGCAGCTCGTTTTTAAAATGAAAACGTGTTGTTCTCTGCATCCTCCATTGCAAAATTATAAAAAAGATGATTCTGCAAGAAATACATAAATAAACAGTTGTCGAGCGCTAGCGCGCTACAAAAAAGAAGAGAAAAGAAAAATGAAAACCTTGTGCATCATAATTTTATTAAAAGAGATGGCAATTTCAAACCATTTATCTTTTTTTCATTTGTGCTACTTATTAACGGATCAAATAGATAAAATAAAAAGAGATGCATCACATTTAATTTCCAACAAAAGAAACCTGTGCATCATCCCAGCTTTATACAAATAGTTAATTTGGGAAAATATGTAGGTGCTAATTAAGCTAATTAGTGACTACTTACTATGAACGTCTCAATACATTATATCTTTAAGCATATGAAATTTAACAACTAAAAACTACTGCTTTGTTTTGTCAGATGGAATGAAATGAAAAACATAATGGAAGTGATGGTTATCACTATATTGTTTGGGTGTTTAAAAATCTATAGACACTAATGGGAATTAAACATTCACAACAATATATGCTTATAAGTTATAATAAAATTATGAACACGTCATATGGCCTATTCTAATGAACCCATGACATTCAAGACACAACTTCCTCACATAAATTCAATAAGAGTCGGTCAATAACTTCATTTGATGAAAATAGATGACTTTCCTATTCAACATTACTCTAGAATCAAAGGTACTTTTTAGTAGGCGTGTTCATAAACCGTTCAAACCATCCACACCGGACCGAACCAAAGAAATTTGATGGGTTTAAAACTTGATGGTTTGGTTTACGGTTTGCCTTTTAAAAATCCGGCTTTGACAGGTCAGTTTGTTGTTTGCGTTTAGATTAAACCGTGTAAACTAGACGGGCCATGTATATATTATATAATATCATCTTAACAAATAATAAAAGGAAAAGGGTTGAACTTAATACTTTGCTTTTGGAGTTTTATAATAGATTATGATTTATGAAGTTTATTATAAAGTTATAATAATTTGTTTTTAGGACCAATCTAGTCCACGGGGTTGTTAGGCTATATTGTGCCTGATATACGCATCTTACATGCTTTTGTGCAAAAGATCGTTTTCACAACTCAAACCTATGACTCATGGCAGCAGCACTTAAAGGTCCACACCTAATGTTTAAACTTAATACATGGAATATTGGAAATTGCAAAGATATCACATTAAAAAGAGTTTCAAAAATATAGTTGGCATCATCAAATACAAGCGTTAGCATCAAATACAGAATCAACGAACATTGCAAAACAACAAATTAACAAAATGCCTAACATTAACAATTTGACATGCTTACCTGCATAATAAATTAATAACATGAATTGTAACGAATTTAGCACAAAAAAATATTAATTCATCGGAAGAACATCAAGGCTCAACAATTGAATGTGCCAATTGACGGAAAATGAACAGAAACTTCACATGAAGCAATCAAACGATGAAAAGTGAACGAAGAAGAAGAAGAAGATAAATTGGTACCTTGAAAAAGTTGGAATGTAAACGTTATGGTTGAATTGCCGTTGGTTTCAAAATGCTATGTGAAGGTGATCAACAATCGAAAAGGTTTTATACATTACTATTTATATATTGGCAAATTAGATTTTAATAATCCAAACTATTACCTATTGGCCGATAATAATCCATACTATCAATTTGGCCGGTAACACTCCCAACTTTCACTATTATTACCAAAAACAGTCCCAATAACATAATTTTCAATTTTTTATGTTTGATTTGGGCTCGATTCGGTTCGCAACAATAATTATGAATGAAATAAAGAAACATACAAGCTAAATTGAGACTAAAATAGATACAAATTAAACGTAAAAAATTAAAAATTATGTCACTGGGACTGTTGTTGGTTATAAAAGTGAAAGTTGGGAGTGTTACCGGCCAAATTAATAGTATGGATTATTATCGGCCAATAAGTAATAGTTTGGATTATTAAAATCCAATTTGCCTTATATATTTGAATTAATGGTTATATTTTATTTTAATGTAACGGTAAAATAAGAAAAGAGTTGACTAATATATAAACAGATTTGATGTTTAAATGTCTTCAAATTTGATTGAAATGAGTCGTGTAAAATGTATCTACTCCTAGGAGTGAGCCCCTTCAACAGCTTCCTTTCCATCTTTAGCTCCCACATGCAAATATTTCTTTCTATACGAAACAAAAATATACATACATCTATTAGAATAGCAATAAATATATGTTATGGTGTCGATAACCACATTAGTTTAAGTTATTATTTATGGAACCGCTTAAAACATAACTATTTACATGATTTTCTCCAAAAAAGATAATCCTTTTCTAACTTCCCTAATCACCTTAACCCTTTGATATTTAAAAAGCTGATGGTATAAAAAGTCAGTTATATTGACTTGTATAATGAATCTAACAGCACAATACATCAGATATGTTAGATATTTTAGGTTATATATAAGGCCAAACAATGTAATTCAGGGAGAAAACGTCTCTGTCAGCCCCGACCAAGGACAACGCCAATCAGGATCATCGTCCCCTTTCCATCATCGATCAAACAACTCATCGAATTGGGTCCCCAGTTGTTTCACCGATGTGAACATAACAACAGTCAAAAGAGCCACTACATATATTAAAAAATATTTTTCAGCTCAATAAATAGTTAAAAAGATAACTTAATATTTAAAATAATTCTTTAAAAAAATTTAATAGTTTAAGGGATGTATTACTGCGCCCACCTATTTAGAGAGTTTTAAGAAAAACTGATATGACGTGTTATTGAATCAGATGTACCATCCACTCTAATACAACCTCTAATGCCTTATGCATCCAGCGATCAACTTTCTGGGTTTCTTATTGTGATGATAAACTCATTTTATATTTGGCAATAGTGCATTACTAATTTGTTCATTTATCACAAAATGAATAACTTCCATAAAATCAACAATCATACACCAGAAAATATAAGAATCCTAACTGAGTGCAAATAAAGATTTACAGATTTGATTAAAACTATATAATTGTTGTCACCTCACACTACCTATAGTTGCTTTTACAATAACAGTAACATGTAAAATTATTTGAAAGATGAAAACTGTTGGCTAAAAGAATTGATATTGAGTGCCTAGAGAGTAACTAAACTCGTATACTAAACCGAAGGTGAAGTATATGTATCATATTATACGTCCCATATTACAAGAATAGATGCGCTTACAAAATTACACCACGAGCAGATACCTGGAAAAAATCATAGATTAATAGTAAATTATATATAAATGGAAATAAAAAGGATTCATCCTACAACAGGAATTAGTAAGTTTTCTAATATGAATGGGTTGATTCGGGTTACATTTTATCCTTAATTTGTAAAATAAATAAAAGAACAGTTTAAGAGCATTATCGTCAAATTTTAAAAGTCGAGAGAATTAACAACTCAAAAGTGAAAATCATAGGGTGTTTTCCCGACAATTGCTTAGTCTCCTAAATCATTGTATGCAGATAAGTATATCACTGCTAAATAATATAAATTTTGTGATCATATTTTACAAAAAGTATTATTAAATAAGATAAGAAATTTTGGACAAAATATTTTCAGGTTAACTTCAAGAAAAATGAACAAAAAATCAATATTACTACTTATTCGGGTTATATAAATTCTCTAACAGGTCGAATACTCAAATGAATAAACTTTAAAAAAACGGGTCAAATGGGTGATAGGGCCCAGTGTCAATCACTTTAATTAAAAAATAATAATTAAGTATTTTAAATATAAAATTTCCCTAATCATAAAAAACACTTATATCATCTATAAAATTCATGAAAATATAGACAAAAAATGTCAACTGGTAGTCCTGAGCCATGTTACCCGCGTTAAAAACCCATCTAAAGTAAAGGATAAAGAAGACAACATATTAACTTTAGGTTTAGATATTAAAATCCTACCATAGAACTTAAATTAAAGTTCATATTGAAGTTACACTTTTCAAGAACACATAGATTTTAGAGAAGATATCTACATCTCACATATGTATGTGTACATGTATGTGTGTGTGAGAGAGAGAGAGAACGACAGAGGTGCTTAAATACTCACCTGAAGGAGTGTGTGAATCAGGAAACATCTGGAGTCAACTTACGGACGTGGTGTAAGCACTGCAGTTAAAAAACAAGATTGTGAGGCAGAATTTGACAAATCTTGTGCAACTAAAAGGTAAAGGGAAAGAAACAGCAGAAGCTCACAATATATACTCACTTATAAAAAGAAAATATTCTAGAAAATCAACTATAACGGGTCAATCTCAGTTATGTTTAACATATCAAATGATTAAGCTAACAGACTCAACTAGAAAGGATTAGCCCTATCAAGAGCGGCCTCTATCTTATAGGATAGAGATAAGGTTTGCCCTCGTCAAACCCTCCGCAGATTCTACTCACATGAGAGGGATGTTACTGGGTTCGATTGTTAGTTTGCCTTATTCAACTACAAAAGATATTGGCTAACCAGGTCAAATGGATTGAAAGTTGTCTAAAGCGTATTTACTTTGTATAAACCCTTCCTAGATTGCTTTATTTAAATGAATAGATTAATTTTGTAATTACAAAGATTTTGTAATCATATTTAGCATATTAATTATTTATAAATAAAATTAAGGTAAAATGGATGAAGAAGTGTGTGTGAGTTGGCTACCCAACATGGCCCGCTTTCACCAACACTAAAGGGGCGCGCCCGGTGTTTGACATAGCTCCTACTTTACGTAGGGTCCGGGGATAGCGTGGATAGCTTCACGATGTGATGTATGCAGCGTCACTGCACACTTTGTGTAGGAGGTTGTTTCCCACAGGTTGAACCCATGACCTTAAGGTCACAAAGCAACAACCTTACAAGTTTCACCCACACTAAATAAAATCTAATTTGACCAAATCTGTTTTAATCCGATACCCAATCCACCATTAGACCCGTCATGAAAGTTGCCACGAACATGTGAAGAAAGCCGATAAATGCAAAGAGAAGTGATTCAATACAAGAGTAGTGATGCATCATCCTAAACCAGTCCCGTTTTAACACACACATAAAAGAATACAAGAGTAGTGATGCATTATCCTAAACCAGATCCGTTATAACACACACATAAAAGGATCCATTTTGACCTGTTATCCAACTCTTTCATTTTGCCACCTCTAGTGCGAACCAAAATCTAGACTCATATAGAATTTACTCCTAAGGAAACCCTAAACATGTCGATAATAGCAGATATATGCAAATGTAAGTTATCTAAGACACGAGTGATGACATATCAACCAACAAATCAACGAAATGCTACATGGCATAAATCCTGAGTTCTAAAAAAGGGGCCAGCTCCTTGCACTCTCCCGGATTCATGCCATGTGGCATTAGATTGATGCAAATTAGTATATTATTTTCTTAAAACATGGGACCTAAAGGGTCTGCTAGGTTGGTAATGGGAGTCAAAGATGACAATTAAGAGAATTTAAATCAATAATCACCATAAAATTAGGTATTTTCATACTGCCCCAACCAATTGCTTTTAGGCTGAAGGATTTCCTGCATTATTCATACCCCACTCTTCTTCTTCAGTCTCGTTACCATTAACGAGTACAGGACCGTCTGAAGAATCATTATCCATTGCAACAGCAGCTTCTTCTCGGTCAACTTCTTCACCATCAACAAATTCCCCTTCATTTCCATTTTCTTCTAAACCCTGTAGTTACCACAAAAAGAAACAAGAGAACAATGTTAAAATAAGAAAGCAGGACATGTCAGATTGGTTAAGTTAAAAGATTTAACTAATAAGGAAATTGATCATATGGGTAGCACCAGTCAAGCTCATCGCAAAAGTGTTTAAATGCCCAAATTGGTCAATTTATAGATAACTATTTGAAACTCCAAGCTCTAGGAAAAAAATAGAACCTAGAACAGATAGTTGAGTATAGAAGCAACACCCTTTTTCAATAGGAAAATTTTAAGGCATTTAATAAAACTAGCTTATTTAAGAGAAAAGCATAATCAGTTTTTGAAAATGAAATTTACCAAAACATACATTGCATCTTTAAATACAAACATAAATGTGGCAATTTTGACATATTTACCTTCTGAATGGGTTGACCTAGGTTGAGCTTTATCTCAAACGTATCATATATAAATATAGCTAAAAGGGAATGGGTCAAATGGGTTGAAGAGGTAAAATGAGTTGTAAGACTATTTTTAAGTACAACCTCCTCCATCTTTTTTCTTTTCAAAGATTCATGTTATTGTTGTAATATTAGTGTTTTTGCAACCAAAACTAACACATTCAGTATTTATAAAAATTAAACTTGAACATAGTTTTTTCTTTGCAGGGCAACCACACCGACCCATTTCCCCCAAACTAAAACATGGATTGTTTCAACCCACCTATCTGCTCACCTAAAACAAACATAAAAATTTGCATAAATTTACCTCATGAATCAACTCTCCATTTTCATGTGATTCTTCATCATCCAATTGCATGTGTTTAAAGACTTCCACAAGGTTGACATGTGATCTATCCACATAGTTCACATACTCTATTGCTGGAGGATAAGTACCCCTACATTATATATATAGGATGGAAGGATTTGTTAATATCATATCCAAACCTGTAAAAAATTAAAATAAAAAATACAACTTCTTCAGCAAAGACAACACATGAAAGCCACAGATCATTTATATGCACAAGATTCGACCCATTTACTTATACATGGGTCAAATCGGGATATCTTTAACAGGTCAAATGAATTCACTACCAAAAAAAAAAAAAAAAAAAAACCTTAAAAAAGGAGACAAGTCAAATGTCACCTAGAATGTATTTCTAATGCATAGAACTTCTTAATTTATATATTCAAAAACTTACATTGTATTAAAATTATATAGTTCTTGTAATCATATTCAACTAACTAATTATTTCCCTATTTAACCGGAACCAGAAACTAAATGTTTTGAGTGGTTACCCACCCCGCCCAACCCTTTCCATTTTGCTACTTCTCATAAGTGTTAGTACTAAAAAGTGCATACACCTGTTGGTGAGGCCATTTACAGTAATCAAACAATTACAGAAGTTTTTGCAGAATTACACTCGTTCTTCCACCCAAATAACATGAGAACCTTAGATAATTAATTTTTAACTCACGTTAAAAAAGAAACAACATTTACAACCTTGTATCTGCAGCTCTTGCTTCAACTTCAAGTGCAACTTGCCAGTCCTCAAACATATTTGGGTACTCTTCAGGATCAGCTAAAGATTCTGCTGCTTTTTGGTTAACCTGCATTTTCACTCATGTCAAACCACTTGCAGAAATATCATATACTGGTAGAAAAAGGCTTTAAACAATATATATATTTTTTTTTTTGCTAAACATGCTGACAGCCACACTTGAGATGCCATACAAAAGGTCCTTCGAATTATTAAAAAAAAAAACTCCACCAGAAGATTATCCAACACAAGATCTTCAGTGTCCTTCTAGGAATGTTTATAAACTCCGTTGTAGGTTAGCCCAAAAAAAAAGGATTTTGCCAGACACTAGTACTATCCAACAACTTTAATGTGCAAACCTAAAGCATTTGAATAGCAAAAGAGAAGTGCCCTTATATAAGATGGGGTTTACTTTAAAACGAACTGGAAATGGATATAAAAATTGTTCGTTTTGTAAGTTAGTATCGTAATTGGAACTTCCATTTTAAAATTAAGAAAAAGTAGAGAGAGAGAGGAAGGGAGGAGCCCACATGAAAAAGTGGTTTTTAATTCTATCATATATTCTAACCCATCAACCATAAGATTTCAATCATTTTCATATCCATTCAACCATTCCAAAACCCTTTGAACAAACACAACCTAAAAGGGGGGAAAAAATAAGGGAAGACTACAAAATTCAGAAATTAACCTTATTAAGGTCTTTTCTCCAAAGAGCAACTATTTCTGAAACCTTGCTTGGAAGATAAGACCGTGCCATCAGAGCAGCCTCAGGTATCCTATTGCTGAGAGAAAAGAAAAAAGAATTTTAAAAATTGCATAGCACGCCCAAATTCATATTAATGTTGGATTGATGTAGGAAAATATAGAGGTGGCAATTTTGACCCATTTACTTACAAATGGGCCTATATGAGTAATTCTCTTTAATGGGTCAAACAAGAAGAAGAGAGTATTAGCTATAAGAAGAGAACTGGCCAACAGAGTTAAAGTCACCCAATGTGTATTTTTAACAAATAAAACCACCTAAAATAACTTACTCAAAAACTAAGTTATTATATATTATAACTTCTAAACTTCTAAATACTTGACATACTAATTTGTTTTACCACCTAAAATAATTTATTCAAAAATTAAATTATTATGTATTATAACTTTTGTATATTTAACAGTGACACTAGTTAGTTTAAGAAAAGTACAAAACTTTCGAAAAAGGTGTTTAAATCAAGCCATGCACTTGGTGGCATTTTGGACCCATTTACTTATAAATGGGTCGAATCAATTTATTTCCTTTAACAGGTCAAAGAGGTAACAGCAGAACAATTAGCCTAAAAGAAGACACATCCAGTTAATTGAAGTCATCAACAGTGTTTCTTTAATGAATTATCCCACCAAATTTTGTTCATAAATAGAGAATATTATTGAAATAATGTAACTTTACAATAACATTTGGCACACCACTTTATAAAAATTTCAAAATTTCAGAAAAGATATTGTTTTAAGTTTAATCCAACAAGACCGGAGACCCATTTAAACCCATACAAAAAAGCACCTGTTACCCATGTTGGAGTGTAGACTTCGGTCCACTTTGTGCCAAGCCCAAAATTATTAAGATGGAGTAGATGGGTTTGGCTGGCCCTAGCTCTCGGGCCCAGTTTAGTTAGCTTGTAGACTAAGGGATTAACCCTAATTGTAATTGTCTATATATTGATCTCTTGTACTTGTAAATCATTATCACTCAACAAAAGAAGAAAATCCTAGATGCCCTTGTGGAGTGTGGACGTAGGTTACACACCGTCATAGTTGTCAATAGCGAATAGCGGTAAATAGCGACAAGCCACCTATATGCTACGTAGCGAATAGCGGTAAATAGCGCTCGCTATTTCGTGTTTAGCGATAAGGTAGTAGAAACTTTAAGAAATGTTTTACATTCAATAAATAAACATGTTTAGCTATAAAGTAGTAGGAAATTTAAGCAAGCACCACCAAATTAGCTAAAATACTCTATTTGGGTTGATTTTATTGCTATAAAAAATAAAAAATAATAATAATAAAAAAAATCGAGACTGGTCGCTATTTGGTCGCAAAACACAAATAGCGACCCTTTGTCTATACGCTATGTAGCGCGCTATAGCAGTCGCTATAGCCGCTATTGACAACAGGGCACACCGTAACCAACCACGTTAAAATTCTCGTGTTTCTTTTCTTGTTTGAAGCTTTTGGTATTGTGTTTTGTGTGTGATTAAACCCTAACAACCCAACCCGTCCATTTGACCAACTGTATACTGAATGTGGGCACCAACCTGTCAACCAACAACTGCAGACAATCTTCCAATTTACCCAGCATAAATAGACAAGCAAAAGCAACATTGTTTTTCCCACTCTCTTTAGCAAGATATGCAAGCTTTGCTATCTCTTCAACATCCCCCAAAGAAGAATAGAGCAGCAGCAGACCACTTAAATCTTTTGCATGCTTCAAACAATCTTCAGCCATGTCCAACTGCAATGTGTTAATACTGTTATCAATTATCAAATAGAAGGGTTATCAGTTATCATTTTAATCTAAACTCATACGGGTACCAAACCAAAGAAAAAGGATTTTTTTCTTTCAACAAAAAAACAGTTATGTTAGCTTAAATAAATTTCTCCAAAAGTGTAAATCCAAAGTGTCTTTGTGTGATGGGATCACACACAGGAGCTGTCACTTTGTCATCTTAATCAGAACTAACCAGTGTGCTGAACCAAGAAAGATATTTTATTCTAGAAATGTATATACTACCTTAATTTAATTTCATTTCATTTCTCTAAAATTGAAAAATACAAGGTGGCAAGGTGTGTCTTTCTATGATGAAGAAAGAACAAATATAACAACCAGAACATACCAGTCCAGTAGACATAGCTAATTCACCCAACTGCTTCCATTTCGACTCACTTTCTGCTACAAGGGCAATATCCTACATGCACCAATACACATGGTATCATGCATTTAATGTTATATATCCCATTTTGATTAATGATACATAAATATGGAACAGGGTGCTTAGATCTCTCTTTAAGCGCTTAAAAAAGTTAAACAACCTAAGCAGAACAATGGGAGGTCATTTGTACACAACAATAAATTATTGGCATGCATCAAACCTTTTTGGACAAATTTACCTTCATATCATAACCACATTTTCTTTGTCTAAGAAAATGTATTGTTGTGTACAAATCACCTCCCGTCAAAAAACTGATAACAAATGTTTTGCTTGCCTAAGGTGAGTGTAATTACCCTTGCAGTCTCTAGCTTGCCAAGCTGAATGGCAAGCTCAAATCTATAGTTAGGATCCGTAGCAACTTCTAGAGCTTCCTCAATCATTCCACGTGATTCCAAAAAATGAGCAACGCTATCAAAGATATCATATATCAGATTGAAACCCAAGAACTTCTAACAAGATCAAGCACAGCTACAAACCTAGATAAAATAATACCCTCCGGACAAGAAAACACTAATTTAGCATGAATATTTATATATCAACAGAAGATTATGCATTTAATTTTTTATAGAGAAATATAACCATTAGTTTTAGTAAGCTTTTCAACATATAATGTTTTATGTACTAAGAAAAATCATAAGTATTACTAGAATCTAGGGAATCTCAAAAGTTTAGTGAAACTTAAAGTCTACCAATAAAGTTCATGTACACAGCAAAATGAAAAGGTTTTGTTTTTACCTATAAGAGCCAAATTGTTGTACAACTATTTGTGATTGATTGGAAGATTTTGTGTGTTGACTTGAGATCAGTAAGTATTATGTTATATTTTAATCGTGCCATTAGGAATTCAATTTTTTGCATTACTCAGTGCAGTTAGCAAGGTTATTACTTAAGCCTGTTGGCCCAAGTCGGGACTGTCAAAAATTTTAAGACAATCGAGGTTATTACTTATCAAAGTTTGACTGTAATGTCAACCTCTTCTATAAGAATTAGATATATGAAGTATACCTATTATGATGCTCTTTTGGAATTGAAGGAAATACATCATTAGCGCGTTCTAGATCTCCACGCATCACAAGTGTCTTGTACTCTATCAATGTGAGCAGCAACGTGTATCCAATGACACTAAAATATAAAGAACAAAAAGAAAGTTAACCAAACTAACAAATGAATTTAGTGGATTATTCGGTTAGCCTGAACAATGAACATCCCTACTGGGGCGGCAATTCCCAACATAAACACAACATAAATAAACCATTTAAGTTTGGGGTTCATAAACAGCTCAGCACAGCTATCCCGTTACAAGAAGGCCACATCCGGGTTGACCTGACCATGCTAAACCGTTAAAACTTAGCGTTAAAGATTTAAAAGTTCATAAATCACAAATTTAATCTTTCAACCACGTTTACTACCCGTTGACATAATCAACCAACTTGACATGCAGCCCGTTTGATAGTTTAAATAATCGAGTTATACGCTGGGTTACGTGTAGCCGGTTTATGGTTCAATTATTGCACGCTAAGCAATTGGATCATGTTCGATTGTTCGTTATACAGACCCACCAACCCAAACCCATCAAAACTGATATTATACAACTTTATAAGTTGTGAATATCCTTAAGTATGAACACCAAAGGCTACTCACTTGAATTCCTTGTCAATGAGATAAACCCTGCTTTGATTAGCTAGATATCCAAGAAGATACATAGGCCGGTCCAAATGAAACACTGTAGTTACCTAAAATAGTTATCAAGTTTATTACACACGTCAAACAAAGGGGCCATATTTGCTAGACCCTCTAGACTTCAAAATTTTATGTGTGCTTTTCATAATATAATATTCACCCTTTTAAAAGAAAAGTATCATATTTACCCATAAAAAGATGAAATCAATTAATTATAAAAGTTTGTTTCACTGAATTAAAGAAGAAAGCATTATGAGCTGATGTGCTTCACAATCATAATGTCATTTTCCTAAATGTTTATTCAGTGAACCATGTTGATTTTTAATTTTATATAACATGGAATGGGTAGTTATGATACATCTAGTGTTTTGATTGGGTAAAAGTGATTAATTGAAATTAAGAAGGATTGATATAATATTTTGAAACCTTAGGGGTTATATATGAAATTAATCCTTAAACATAATATAATGCTTAAGATATTATGACAAGTACTGAGTAAAGATTCTACCTCACCACCAACACAGTAATTGAGTCGCCATGAAGAATTATTGTAGATAAAACAGTCACCAACCCACAATCCAGTTCTAACTCTCTCGCTGACTTCGGAGAGAATTTTAAAAGAATCTTCAATACCTTCCTCATCTACAGATCTTCCACTATCTAGATGTGCTGACACTACATCCCGCTGCAAGAAAACAAAATTCACAAGGATAATTAAAAGTTTTTCATTTTGCAAAACCTTTATTAAAGAAGGTAAAGCAGGATAATAAATTTATAGGTAGTGGTGGTGTTTAGAATGTAGAGATGAAAGGTGGAATGGAAACGACTACTTTGACGGAATGTAAAGATAAGCATGTTTGTTAACAAAATAGGAACAGAATGCACCATACCATTAGGAATGTAATTCCCCACTTATGAATTTTCAATCCTTAGGAGAGGGGTTTTTATCTTTTTTTTCCTCGTTTCTTCAAGGAATGAAATGGAAGTGTACAATCTAATCTACTTTTTTCCTTCACATTTCATTAAAAAATCAATTCCTCAAAAACATAAATTTAATTAATATATATATGTTTTTCTTGTTCAAAATGAAAAAAAAATAAAATTCCTATTATTAATCCTATTTGAGGTTTCTTATTCTATGTTTAAATTTTGGGTTTGCAAAGATAGTTTTTTTATAATTTTATATTTATCCAAAAGTAAAGTACATATCCAGATTTATATGTAGCGTGATATACTCATACAAAAATATATCCAGATTTATAGTAATTAAAATATAAAATAAAAGCAATATTTAATCCTTGGGAAAATGATCCATTAGCAGCTGCACGGATGCTTAGGTGCAGCAAGGAGTACCTAAAATGAGGGAATTGTGCACAATTTAAAAAAGATAATAGTTAAAAATGTAACTTCTTCATTTTTTGCCCTTAGCTGCACATAAGATCGGTTCTGCCAACGGAGCCTATCATTTCCACCTGTCTTTTTCTATTCATGGCTGATCATAATTTGAATAAGAAATGATAAGGTAAAATAGATTTACATATGACATAGTGAAATGACTTTCATTTCTTTGTCATTCCATTCTGTCCATCCAGGTTGTAAACTTAAGGCATATATGTGTGTGTGGATATGTATGTATTGTGTGTAAGGATCTAACATTGTACTGCAGTATGTAGAATGATGAATCACTGGCAATTGCCACCATATCACCACTGTCTGCCCAATAAAGGTTCTGAAAATGAAGAATAGAAATAAGCAGACAAGAAAAATATTAGACTCGTGAATCTATGCTGAAAACATAAAAAGGTTGAAACAAGAAATCTAATAGCAGGATAAGAGCTGCTAACCTTGATATTAACATCAATCCGTTGAATCAATCTGCACTCAGCCCAATCATAGAAACATATAAAATCATTTGAACACATTGCCAGCAAAGATCCTCCATATATGCGTTCACAAGAAAATGTTGGTCGGATACTCTTCTTTTCCTGATAAAAATGAATATCAAAATAAATAAACAATTAAACTTATTGAAATTGAAACAAACTTCACATTTTTTCCCCAATTTTAGCAACCAACTTTGAATCAGGCGTCAAATAAAAAACCAGCTTGCAATTTATTATAAATTTAGCAATCAACCTCCATTTACAACCGATTTTACGTGTACATTGCTGATGTGGCACTCATGCCAGCTGCCACGTGTGAAAAAGATGCTTATGCAAAAAAGAATTAATTACAATTTCTAAAAATAATAATTTTAAAAAAAATTTGCATTTAGTGAAAATATTAGATGCCACATACCATATACATATCTACACCAAACTGACAAACAAGATGTCACGTCATCAATTAAAAATAATAGCAAAAGAATTACATTCTTGATCTAAGAGATCAAAGAAGGTCAACCAACCTGAAAAGATTTGTTAAAAATCTTTATTTTAGTTGTGCTCTCCCTAACAGCATATTCACCATCAGATGACCAAACAATCTCCAAGGCAGAACCAAAGGATCTATTTCTCCATGCCAAAGCTGTATATATGATGTATTCACCGTCACCACAAACAACAACAAATCTCCCATTTGGGTTGTGTTTCAAGCTCTGAAAAAGGTCACGAGGAGATATTAAAATAAGAATCAAATCAAAATCAGACTACATCTAATAGTTGAAGCAAATCTTGTCCGGCAGGTAAACCAAGATGGGAAAATGTGTCGTTACTAGAGGTCTCAGAATGGGCAGGTCACACCAGGTCAGGTTAGGTAAACCGAACAATTTGAGTCCAACATTTTTTCCATTTTGTATATATAATTAGCGTGTCAATATGATTACAAAAATTTTATTATTTCAATAATAAAATATTTTTATAAACAAAATGAGTTATGAGGTGCTATGCATTTAAAGTACATCTTGGGCGACTTTTCCCCCGTTCAACCCATTCGACTCGTTTCCTTTTAGCTCTTCTTTTATATCGTTTGATTCACTAAGAATAAAACATAAGTCGGATTGACTAATAATAAGCACAGAAAATGGCCCTCTAGTGTGATGCAAGCATCACAATGATAAGTAATTTACATTGTACTTAAAAATTTTGTAATAAAGAGATGGCTATGTATCTCGTTTTTAATTTGTACAAAGCTAATGATAAAACGGCTCACTTGTGGGTAAAGATCACACGTCCCCAACTCTTTAACTGCTAATGGCAATCTTTCCCCATCAGCGACCTGAGAAGCAAAGCAGAACACAAGTTGCACTTACCTTGACAAGAAAATATAATTTTTAAACTGTTAAACAAACTTATGTTTCATCTTTGACAAGACAAGAAAGCATATGAACTAGATGTGGCAAAATGGGTGATATAACAGGTCAAAACACATCATATGATTTTCGAATATATATTATTTGAACCATTTTTTAAAATAAGGTTTTATGCAATATAATACAAATTGTGTGACTTTCAACCCGTTTGACTTGTTTCCTTTGCAGTTAATTTTTTTGCTTTGACCCACTTGACCCGTTGAAGAGAAAACATAACCCGAATCGACCCATTCCTAAGTAAATAGGTCGTAGCTGCCACCTCTAATATGGATCCAAACCTCATAATCAGCTCCCACGCTCCTGATGTTTACGGTTTGAATTTCATTATGCTTAGCCCATATAATTTTTCCACTATTGTCCATGCTAGCTACAGGCTCTTCTCTACCAACTTTTACCATTATAGTCCCTTCATCGTAACCAAAAACTATCCTGTACAGAGGGAAAATGCATCAAAAGAAGTTTTTTTCTGATTAAGAAGTGCCAGTTGGATCCTTAGTAGAGCATATCAGAATGCTAACACATAAACATATTTTTCCAAATTATTCCACTAGAGAGAACCAGTATATAGAGTTATAGACTTATCAAACAAAAACTTAATATGGTCATGTGTATAATCCACGAATAAGGAGTACTTTTGATTAGGGGTGGCAATTTGTGTCATATTCAGATTAGTGGGGGTTCATATAACCCAGCCCAAGCATTATCCAATACTTATCTGTGTCAAAAAGTTGAACACTAACATGAAACCAAGCAATGTAACCGATTATTTAAATGGGTCAAATGAGTTGGCAGGTTAAATGGGTTGTAAACAGGTTGTTAAGGTCAGCTGGTGGGCAGATTGAGTTTATAATTTATAGCTCTTCCAAGTTCCGACACTTATCTTAAATTTAATCAGGTTGGTCCCACACCAAGTCGTCAACCCGAACCAGTTTATTTTGTGTCTAGTTACAAATTGCCACCCCTATTTTGAACATATAGACTTGAAAAATCTAGCTGTATTTAACAGCATTAGAACAATTGCCAACATATGAGAAATTAGTAACAACACAAACTTACCGCCGCGAATTTTTCATGTACCCAATAGCCCAAACCCTTTCAAGTCCATAATTCAGCGTGTTCTCAAGCCTGCACAGAAATAGGAAACCTGAGAAACTTAAAAAAAAAAAATGAAGATAGAAATAAGAACCAGAGATTCCTTTAATTTATTTAGCAACTACAAAACATTGAACAAGATACGGCTGGGTTTACAAGCAACCACAAACCATCCATTTAGTAGTATGCGTATAACTGTTTATATTATACAAGAAGAACAAAAACTTCATTTGCAAAGGGAGCACATCATTAGAGGTAAGAAGAAATGAAACACAATCTCCTCAAAAGAACTAGAGATTTCTTTGATATATTGGATGCAGAAACTGGTAGCCTAAGACTCTAGGCATGGCAGAAAACATAGTTGGATGGGAAAAGAATTGTCACATGCATTAAAAATTTCTTCACAACAAACTTTTATCTGTATGGGTTCCAAGCAGTGTAATCTGGATAACGGAAAATGATGCAAGTAAAACCAACTTAAATTTGGTAATCTCCTAATATTTATCAAGCACAGTCAAGACTAAGAAGAGACATGAACTTGCACTGCAGAAATGCAAAGACCATGAACTGTAGCTTACCTATAAGTAGTTGAATGCCATATGCGTACAGTACCATCCTCAGAACCTGTAATTATTATAGGCAGCTCAGGGTGAAAGCATACAGCAGAAACATTGTGTGTGTGACCTTCTAAAGTCTGGACACAAGTTTTGGTTTGATAATCCCAGACCTATTTCAGATAGTTTAAGATGTAAGTCCAACACACATAATCTATAAAATACGGAATTATATCTACATGAGCCATCCGTGTATTCAAAAGTTTTCACTAAGGTAGCCCAATATTCAAAAAACTTTAGAGACCACCAAGCATCAGTTTGAAGCCTTGTCATAAGAATGTAAAATGACTAGGTGCTCATAAATTTAAAGATTGTCACACCATCCAGGGTTGTAAAATGACAAAAATGTTGCTGGATCTACTTAGATATGTATTGACATAAACAATTCATCTAAAGATGATTCTTTTGAGTAGGTTCCGGGGCATTTTTATCAGTTTAAAGCTCTTGATGTGACAAAAACTTTTATTTGTAGAATCATTTTGTTCATTTTACAATTCCCAATCATATATTTTCCCGGAACTGCCATAAACATAACCAAAATATTATTTGGATGGCCTCTAAAGTTGTTCTAATATTTGAGTGGCCTTAGTGAAAACTTTTGAATTGAGTAGCCAGTGTAGACAATATCCCTGAAAATAATGAACAGCAAAAGCAAGACATAGACAAGTACCTTAGCAGTATGATCATCTGATCCAGTAATAAGATAAGGTTTATCACCACCTGTGAAATAGTCCACACAGTTCACGCCTTTGAGATGGGCGTCTAGTGTGAAGTTAGGATCAGGTGAGCCAAGATTCCAGATCTGAAAATTAAAAAAACAACAGTACATAAAAAGTTTCTTACTGTATTTTATACAGGTTGGGTGTTGGTTACTAGCAATAAGTCAATAACTTAGGTAATGTTGGGTGTACTGGGACTAGAGAAAAAATAGAATGGTTCATTTAATTGGAATGAAAAAAAAGGTGGTTTCTTGTCTAATGGAATGAAATGTGATTCCTTCCATTAGTTTCCATTCTGTGGGTAGGGGGTGTTTTTTAATTCCATGCTTTCATAAAATGGAATGGGAAACTATAACATAACAGTTTATTTATGTAACATTCAATAACATAAATCCTCTTAATAAACACACAACTTTAAATAAAATAATATGTTGCATTTCAAAAATAAACTAAAAAATATATGCTTTTTACTATAATCTTGATTGAAATTTGCTGAGCTTTCATTATGTTTAAAAAAATTAATTTGTACAAAAAAATCCAATAATGTTCATTAATTGACGTATGAAGAGGAAACAAATCATAAAGTGCCTTTATATAATATATAATAGTTTCCCCTCTAAACTCCTTCCATACCACTAGGTCAACAAACATGATAATGGAATGTAATGATCCATTCCACTGTTTCAGTACCATCGTGTATCCGTTCCATCCAACCAAACAAACCCCTTAAAAATTTAGATTACCTTTATAGTGCGATCAAGTGAAGCACTTGCAAAAGTATTGGTGTCTTTTGGATTAATCGTCACTTGCATGACATAATGTGAATGTCCCTCAAATATTTGAGTACAATACCAACTTTTTTCCCAGTCCCAAAGCTTTATAAGCATGTCATCAGAAGATGACAATATATATGGGAGTGTAGGGTGGACCGCTACACAACGGATATAATCTGTATGTGCCTCGTAAACTTTGACTTTATCCATTGTATTGTAATTGTACACCCGGATAAACATGTCATCTGCACCCGCAACAACCCATTGCTTGCGCGCTACAAACTTTGCTGATCTGACTGCATATACAATAGGCAATGAGCATATGATGTGTTTAACTGTGTGCTTAACGCCTTAATATTGTGCCCGTGGGTGCAAAATCATTCACTTTTTTAGATTGATTATTAATGGAAGTCCAAATATAGAAGACAAGAAAACATTACAATAAAGTTAAGGGTGGCAATATACTAAGTCCAATATCATAAAAATTAAAATACCTTAAAAGTAAATTAAACCAAAGTTAATATTGTATCTTGCTTTGATATCATAATCATATCTAAAAAGTGTCTAATGAATAGTTAGTAACTGAAAGAAGAAATTTTTAACAACATTTAAAATTACAATACATCAAAATTCACATGACACTAAAAAGCACAGTAAATTAGAAGTTACATCAATTAAAGAGTATAATTATTTAAACATTGGATTACATCAAATACAAAAAAATAATACTTTTTAACAAAACATGAAAAAATACTATTTTTTTAACAAAGAAAAGGGCAAAAAGATGGAAAGTTGTAACTGGATGAGTTATAATTCAATAAATAGTAACAACCTCTGGTATATGTTGGTATTGATAATTTCCAATCTTGCTGTAACCATGTATGAGAATATGTATTTGACAATAGAATTAAATGATCGCTTACCTGGTAACTCGGTAACCTCAAAGGATTTTGCTATTGTCTGCAATATGCAAATGATATGAGGTGTAAATCAGATAATGGTATTGGTAATTTGGAATTTCTATTATAATAAAATATAGAGAAAACATCTACAAAAAAGATCCTCAACTAAATGGTCTACAAACTACCACTAAAAAAACATTAAGTTTGGAACTTAAAACGTCTTATTTTGCTTGAATAGCCGTGACTAAATTATGCTTCTTAGGAATCGCAAGACTCTTGTCTATGAAATATAATACAATTGTTTCTAACTATTTGACTGTTGCTATCAAATAGATTAGAACTGCTATTATGAAAGGCAAAATAGAAAGACCAGAAACTTAATCATCCTCTTGTGCTTGTTATAGAGCACTTGTCCGTATCTATTGTTTTTTTTTTAAATTAGTGAAACTCATATACGATTGGAAAAACAAAATAAGATTAGAAAAGCTTATGTACTCTAAATCTTAGGCTCTTACTGCATAATGTTTCTGAGAATTTCATTTCATCATGCCTTTTGTTCAATCAAATTCACTATGCTATATGAAATAAAACACGGCAAAAGGTCAATGCGGTAACACTTGTCCTTACAGTATTTGTTATTTCGTAACGCAAAACCTCAAAGTTAAAAGCACTAAATTTGAACACTTTCAAATTAATGATTTTTCCCCTCCAACACCTTACCTATATATATATTTTGCATTTCGTTCACCTAAGGGATTTACATCACCTTATACATTTTATATACTAGGTGATAGCAGCTCTTCATCTATCATGTTAGATTAATGAAAACGCTACACTCATAACTCACTTTCTGTGACATATTTGACGGTGCATTAAAACAAACTGCTACTCAAAATGTGTATCACAGTCAATATTGGCAACAATGCTTAACCACAAATCAACAAAATGCTACCAAATTCACTCCATTTATAACAGGTGGGACAGAGGGCTAGTATTCATTTCTATAAATTCTTATGATGTGAAAATTTTGAACCCTAAACTCTGTGTGGCACTTGTATTCAGCTGTGTTACTCCTTTATAAAAGAGAAAATACATCTTGACTAGTCAATGTATGTCTAATTTAATGGGACAACTGAATTTACAACACTATTAGGATCTTTTTGAATTTTAACTAAAACTTGCTCTAACATTTAAAGTTATTAAAATAGTTTCATACCTGAGTCTGGTAATCCCAGATGCAGACTGTTCCAGAATACAAACTTGTGAGGATCCTGTAAAAACACAAGTATCAATGTGCATCAATAAATGATTCAAAAACCACATGTTCGCTAATGAACTTGCCACAGCTATAATCAATGCTCTGGTATACCGGAGTCCTTCGTACAAAAATAAAACACCAGTAATTGAGGTGTACTCAAATTACAAGTAACAGACGTATTTACCATGGCTCTGTTGGATGCAGATCCACAGATTTCACTCTTTCTGATCTCTGAGCAAGTTTCCTCTACAAAAAATCACTTCTGATAAGCATGATTATCAAGCAAACGTCTAAAGTTAAAAACTAAAACTAATCCAAACTGTATAACCCCAAGAGTACCTTGATCTCGAGTCTGAGAGGCTGTCCCCAAGCAGAACACAAACAAAACAGATCAAAACTTCAGTCAGTAAACCAGATCCGAGTGATTAATTCAATATCATAAGCAAATCAAAACAATGCAACAGTTCAACAACAGCAATGCGATTGAATCAACGATCTTATGAAACCGATTTGCAACTAGATCTGAAACATAATTGATAAAAACTGCGAATCAAGCAAATACATTACAAGCTCACCATTTTTGAAGATTAGAAGATGAAGAATCAGCGTTTTGATGTGGAATCCAAAGATCGGAGTGAGAGATCCGGCGAAACAACTCGAACTGAGAGAAGATGCGCTGAATCTCCGTCCGAATTGAGCGATTTGATAGCGTTGATGTCAATTGAGATGAAGATCAAGAGGTTTTGTGCTTCGTGTAATGGTGGTGCATCTGTAAATGGTGAAAGAGAGAAGGGGTGGGGTTTGAAGAGGGACAGAATATTGTGATTACGATTTACGATATGCAACGACCGACGCTTCCATCTTACGATATTTTTTTCTTACTTTAAAATTGGAAGGATAAACTTCTTTTTTAACGTCCTAGTATTAATTACACCAAACTAATTTACTCTTTTACAAACATCATTTCTTCATTTTAAAAGGTAACGTTTTTATAATTTTATCAAATGGAGTAGTCTTACACTAGTTGAAAAGATAAACTTAACTGAGTTACAATGGTCATTATGTTTTTTTGTTAGAATTTTTCATATGAAAACCTCTAAATCCTAAATATGAAGAGAACATAAAATGTTAAGGTTTGTGATATCTTTAAAGTCTCAAATTTACGATATCATTGTGTTTGTAGTTGCCACACCATAACAATGAATCAAACAAAATTGTTTATTATCTTTATAGCCTATTAAGAGTATTATACTATATATAAATAAGGAACGATGAGAAATAAGACAGATTAGCTTGTATGTGTGTTTTTGAAATAACACAATGTTAAACAACAATAGGCCCCAAACTTCAAATACAGCAAAAGTAATGACAGTTTATCTCTAATGTTCAACAAAATCACCAAATTCAAAGACTAAGGGCAGATTAGTGTGTTCTCATTGCCACGGCCTTCGGCAACACCAACCAACAATGGCTATAACACACCCAAAATGCTTAGGACTTGGCATCAACAGAGAGAACGTTGGCTCATTTGCACATGTGCATGTTATCATGCATCAGGGTACGAGACTCACATGAGTGTGTAGTCATCATCACAACCGTCGATACATAACATCAAACAACTACAATACTAAGATGAAATCAAGGTAGCGATCATAGTCCCGATCACCTAAAACTGTTGAGTTATGCATAAAAAATCACCTGAAATATAGGCTCAGATGACAAACAGGGCCATCATCATATACATCAATACTAAAATCAAACCATAATAGGCACAAAACATCCAAAATAGTTAGATTCTACTCGTAATATCCAACAACATAACCAAATTTAAGGTTTGAGGCTCAAATGAATATGTGTTCATCATCATACCCCTCAACACATAACCTCAAACAATGTGCCCCATGCACATCCAAAACAAAATCAAATCCATACTCAAATGAGAACAAAGGCACCATCACAACCCTAAACACCAAAATAGCCAGGGTTTAGATAACAACAATGTCATCATCATCACCACATATGACATAACATGAATATCAAATTGTTTACAGTAACTTTGAAATAAAGAATGCATATACCAAGACATGTTTACCTTGGGAAACAACTCAGTGGATGAAAATAAACCTTGAGTTATTGTACAATTCATCAAGGTAAAACGAACAATATCATGACATAGTAGTTGTTACATCTCAACTAAATGTTACAACATGTTTTGTTGTCTTGAATACATAATCTGATGCAAGATTTGATCATTTATGAATATGACATGAGGTTTGTTTACCTTGTCAAATGTGTTATAATCTATTTTTTCTTCAAAAACAATAAGTATTTACTTTTTAACGTAAAACTTAACAAAAAGCAGACGCAAAAAAGTAGCTTTTGGGTTCGCTATCAAACACGTTTAAAAACGAGACCATGTTCGTGTTGACTCTGGTTGTTTTAATAAAACTACTTTTAGAAAATTTTATATTTTTTATAATTTTTTAAAAAAGGACCGATTTAAAATATTTTGTTTCAAAAAGGTTTAGTGTTTAAAAAATATTTTATATTATATAAAAATTTTGTTTTTTTTATTTCTATTTTAATAAAAAAATATGATTTTTAATTTTCTTAAGAAAATTTATTTTTAAAAACATAGCTTGATTTTAAAAAATATAGACGAGAGAGAGAAATGTATCAATTAATAAAATTGATTTTTACTAAAAGAGAGAAATTAGTTTAAGTATTTAAATTAATATAATACCATTTTGAAGATAAAATGAAGTTAAAATGTATAGAAAAATAACAAGTGCCAAAAATATGTTTTAAGAGAATAACAAGTATCAAAATAAGCATTCTTTTATTAAATACTATAGATATAATATTTTCTCATATTAATTTATTTTGTTGTAAAGAGTTAGAATATGTTCATTCTACCCATAATTTTTTAAAATTTTAATTTTTCATTTTTTCATATTTTTTACGTAAAAATTTACATATTAATGAGGTCCGGGTGGAACTTATATTTAATTTAATAATCTTAAATTTCTTTTATAATTGTACTTTTAAATAGGTATACGAGGTTTTAATATTTTTAGAAATTCTTAAAGCTCTTAAACAAAGTTCTAATTGAATAAATTGCGATAATCTAGTAACATTGTGTTAACCAATCACAAATTAAAGTTGTAAAAATCATATTTTGGTTTTCTGAACAACAATATCCTAATCTAGGAAGCCTAAACTATTTTAATCAGATTTAAATCTAAGTGGTGTTTATAAAAGTATGTAATTTTTACCATTGAGCTACCAACTCACGCGCTTGTAATAACCATCCATCTAACGCTTTCAAATAGATGGCGAGCATTTGGATTTTTCCCGACTTACAAAATCATGATTAAAACAACATTCAACTAACAACTGATCAATTTATTAACTTTTATTTAACTTTATTATATGGTTTCAAATATCATACAAATACATAATAATATCATAATAATATTACCGTAAACAAAATACATAAAACACATTTTATTTATATATGCTTTCACACACCCATACACAAAAGGATCAAGAACTTGCTCAACTACCGGTAGAGGTGATTAGACCCACAAGAATCCCTTCGTCACAACCAATGATAATCCTGCATTCATAAAATAACATGAGTTCTTTGTAACAAACAAAGCCTAATGTTCAATGTAAAAAGTAAGGAACTTACTTGAAGGAGTCTTCTATAAATCCAATCGTCCAAACCCTACCAAGTTCGGAGGTAAAGATATGGTCTAAATTATAAGTTTTTGTATTCCAGACACGAACAGTTTGGTCCTCAGATCCAGTAATGATAAAACTAGTGTTAGGTTTAACACATAATGATGTAACATTGTGTGTGTGGCCTTCTAGAGTCTTGACACAAGACATAGATTCGTAGTCCCAAACCTAATTAGTGTTCATATGAGAGAATATGTAAAGGTTAGTTACTATTGATCCATACAATTTAATACTGTGAGTAAACTAAATTTTAAAAGAAAAATCATATGATGTTCAAACACATACCTTAGCAGTATGGTCATCAGATCCTGTGAGAATATATAGTTTTTCATCATTCTCAAAAAATTTCACAGAATTCATTCCCTCTGTATGTCCATTGATCGACAAGCGTGGATCCAGAGATCCAAGATCCCAAAACTTATAAGACAAAAATACAAAAGTTTATAATCTAATATTTTAAAATCTTTGTAACTTATACAAGTGGATCTGTTGTTAAATTGCTTAACAAAAGCTAATAATACCTTTATTGTATTATCAAGTGAAACACTCGCAAACACAGCGACATCCCTCGGGTTAAATGCCACTTGCATGACATAATGTTCATGTCCTTGAAATGTTTTAAGGCATTCCCAACCTTTCTCCCAATCCCATAACTTAATAAGTTTGTCGTCGGATGCGGAAAGTAGGTATGACTTGGACGGGTGCACAACCAAGGACCTAATGAAGTCTGAATGTGCCTTGAATTCGATAACATTTTCCATCGTGTTATAGTTGTACACACGAATAAAACCATCGTCCGCTCCAATGACAATCCATTCTTTGTGTGCAATAAATATTGCGCTTCGTACTACAAAATACATATAATTCAAATCAACATGAACATATTCCATGACCTACAAGTGTCTAACTATATTTTAAAACAAAAACTATTCAAGTACCGGGTGATTTGATAATTTCAAGCGTCTTCTCTATCACCTGCATAAAACACATTAAATGTAAGATGAAAGGAATATCGTCGTCTGACATCATGAGATTGATGATTATTTGATAGAAACAATAAGTTTTTAGTCATAATGATAAACGAGCGTGTACGTCATGATTATTTTTGTGATTAACCACTATGGAAAGATGTTAACTTACTTGAGACTGATGATTCCAAATACAAACATTCCCCGAATGCATACCTAATAAAACCCTTTAGAAGACAAAAGAGTCATGTAAGTATGTAACATGCTTAAATATATTTTCAAGATTATAGATCACAAGTAGTTAAAAGGCGAGGCTGCACACCATGACTCGGTAGGATGCAAGTCGATCGATTTCACTCTCGCGGATCTTAGAGCAAATGTTTTCTGAAAGCAAAACCGAAAACAAGTCCGAAATGTTATTAAAACATGAAAACTACAAGTTCCATTTGCAATAAATTATTAAAGGTTATAGTTACCTTGATCTCAACTGTAGAACTCTTTTAATGTATATTGCATATTTGCATCCCAGAAAAACACGAGAGAAAAACAAATGCATAACAGTTAGTGCAAGTAAATAGTGAGGGTCACCGCTACTAAAATAAGAAGTTTTAGTTGATGAATAATTCACCGATCGATCAAACAAAATTCTAATTAAAAAAGAAAAACTAATTTTCTGAAGATCGGTGATGATTTGTCACTAAAAGACATTGAAAAACGTTTAAACGATATTGTTTCGTACTACTAAAAAAGAAAAATCTAGGTTTGAGCCGGGAACCGAAAGTCTTTAGTTTTTCCTAGGGTGTTTATTGGGTCGAATTTTGGGTTATTCAAGTTTAAAAGTTTTAAAGTTGAATTTGAACCGATAAAAATTCTAAGTATTAATACTTGTTCGAAAATTGGGTTGATTTGAATAACCGGATTAGTAGAAAAAAGACAAACAAATCAAACAAATAAATAATATATATCTATAAAAAATAAATAAATAAATATGTATATTCATAAAAAAAGATGATAATTATATAATTCGAATTGTAATAGTGGTAGGTTTGATTGAACTTAATTTCAACAAAAACCGAATTTAAAATTCAGTTTGAATCGAATTTCATGTTATCAAATCCGGCACGAATACTAACATTCTGATTTTTTCATACCAAATACCGATTTGTGAACCAGACCATAACGCTAGCGATCAAGATATGTATGATCACGCTACAATCCGGTTTAGTTCAATAACGGTTTAACCTGAGTTTAGCAACCGTTAAATAAGTACTAATAATAATATAATTAAGAAGAGCTAACCATTTTTTGTTGAAAGCTTGATGAACTTGTAAGAGAAAGATGATGAATGAACTTTGGAGGTTTGTGGCGATGGGTGGGTTAAGGTGTGGCGAGAGTATCTTATATACGGTGAGGAGCCTTAATTAGCACGGAAAAATGTGGACTTCTTGTCAAATTTGACGGATGCTGTCACTCGATGCTGTTTTAACCGTTGATCACAAATCTCAACTATTTTAACGGTGAGGATGAGGCTTTTTTTTTAGAGGCAAATAAGAAATGGGAGAGTTCATGGAAGCTAATCGGCTATTGGCTAAGTGGAAGGAAGTTTTCAACAATGAACCATCATTATGTGATTGGAGTTGATATATAAACTATTAATATTTTATAATTTAATTTTATTATTTTATTCTTGTCAAGAAATACTTACACCGATTGTCCATGCATTATAAACTTATATCCTAGTATTATGACTCACGTGTTATGACGAGAACGTAAAATTATAATAAAAACTAACATCGAGACGTTGTTGCGAATCCGTGATTGAAGGAGACGTTGATACAAACGTAATTTTGTATGAGAAAAACAAAATTCAGACGTTGTTGATAACATTTGAAACTATATATTGAGGAAAAAAAAAAAGAAACACCGCGTTGTGAGCGTAAAACCATGAAAAATTAATGTCAAAACGTCAAAGCGAACTTGCGCGATGAAGAGTGTGTTGATAGATACGTAAGTCTATATAAGGAAACAAGCCTGGACATCGCTGATAATATTCAAAACTTTACATGATAAAATAAAATATCGTAAACTTGTGCATTGTGTTCAGAATTGTATATATAAAAACCTGAGTTGTTGAAAAAATTCATGTCAAAACATTGATAATAAGAAGGTCGTCATAACGAAAAAAACGTTAATAAAAGTAGACATCTACAATTGGAATTTATAAAACATCATATTTTAAAAGCTCTAGGCAGAAAAAAAAAATTAGAGTAATGTTTGATATGCATAAATAATAGGCGAAATCAAATGAACCATTATCAGTGGATGAAAAAAAAGATGTTTGAGTGATTACTAGAATAGAATTTCTTATTACACCATCATTTATTCACTCCCATACGTTTCTTCTTCATTCTATTCTTTTTTTTTCTTCGTAATTCGTTCCCACCGCTGCCGCCGTTACCAATCTTTGTATTTTATTTTTTCATCTTTCTCTAGCTAACAAACATCAAAAGCTAATTATTCATTTTATTATTACATTATAATCAAACATGATAATATAATAGAAATGAACTATTTAATTTATTTATCTGTTTCATTTCATCCATATGTTCACTTCATTGCATCATCAATTCTATTAATTTGTTTATTATACTACCTCATACCAAACGCATCATATTAAAAAATTGAAATGTAGAATTAACTTTGATATCTTATACGTTTATGATTTGATTAGCTGTAATTATGACATACAATTTCATTTTAAATGAATCTTACAACGAAACATATATAAAAGCAAACATGTCGCGAGAGTGAATTCGGAATTTTAGAAAGCATAATTTCAAATTTAAAAGAGAAAAACATGATGAGTGAGCAAAAATAAATAAATAAATAAATGGTATAAAAACTTAAGGGGGGTAAGAACTAAGTTTTCAAGAGTTTAAAATGAAACTAGATGACACGCCGCACGTTGTTGCGGCTGTGCTCTCGTTTAACACCCTCGCTTGGACACTTTTGTCTCATAACAGGGGCGAACAATTTTAAAAAAAGTTAAAACTTCACACAATCGCTTCGAAACTGAACATCGTCAAAATTCTGAATGTAAAATGTTAACAATATAGAATCGTAAAAATATAAATAGACAATGATAGTCATAACTTTAATTAAAAACACCTAAATATTAAATATTTAGAAAATCATGACAATGAACAAAACTTGAACAAAAATTAATAATTTAAAACTAATAAAAAAACAAAACATTAACCTGAACTTTAACAAAAGCGATAATAATTTAAAAGCTAAACACAGAATATATTTAAAAGTTTTCATAAATAGTATAATAATTTATGTAAAAAACAAATAATTTAAATAAAAGAGTCATTTATATTTAATTGTAACTAATCCATCTTTTGTTTTTAATGGGCTTAATTAGTAAATAATAATATATTATCTTTTTAATATATATTTAATAGCAATGATAAGGTGTTGTAATCTATGTGTAATATGTATTTAATAGAAATTGTGATAAACATGTAAAAAGACAAATGATTGTGGTTAAAATGAAAAAGTATATAATTTCTTGTAGTTAAACTTGTCTTTTTATATAGTATAATCTTACAATCACACATAACACGCTTGCTAAAAAGAGAAAAGGAAAACATACAAAATTACCAAACTACCATTCATGAAAAAGGAATTAATAAAAGGATTAAAAATTTTAGAGTTAATTTCAATTTTAATCCCTGAGATTTGACAAAAATAATTATTTTTCTCCAAAATTTTAAAAACATCAATTTCAGTCCAAAATTTCATCATTTGTTTCAATTTCAGTCCAAAAATTTTATTATTTTGGATTCAAATTGGAACAAATGATGAAACTTTTGAACTTAAATTGAAACAATATATGAAACTTTTGAATGTAAATTGATATTTTTAATCTTTTGAAGGAAAAATGCTATTTTTGTCAAACTTCAAGGAGTAAAACCGAATTTAACTCAAAATTTAAAAAACATAAAAATACAATAATACCCCTCAACGGATATAATGGAAGCCTTTAGGTTTGTGGACAGAAATGACAAGTTTCAGAAACCTTGAGAATACCCGTATGTTAAAAAAAATTTGAACAAAAAATGATGAAATGAGCTAACCACAATAATAAAAGTGCCAGTTTACTCTATAAGATATTGTATAGACTCATGAGTTTAAACTCTGGCTTATACTTGCTTATTAAATTAACTACAGTATAAATTAATTCAAACTTGAATCTGTTGTAGTTAGGCTCAGTTTGAATTTCTGGTGAATCAATTTGTAGTCGTTCACGGAACAATAGCTGTTTACACCTCTGATGTTTAATTGAGTTTTTTTTCTAATATGGTGTAATTTGAAATTTTATTTACCAAAATAGTGTACTTTAAAAAATATTTACCAAAATGGTGTAGTTTTGATTTTTTATTGTTTTCTCACCCTTATTCTCATTGACTAATTAAAAAAAGCTTTTTTTTACAACTCCTTAGTTGGGTATATTTGTTTTTTTATAGTTATAAGTCCTTTAAAGATTTTAAAACGAAAGAAAAAAGGATACCGAATTTACAACTGAAGCAAGTGTTTCATATACAGGTATCAAATTTGTCAAAGCTGAACTTCACTACAAAAAGAGAAGAAAAAAATCTTATTATAAGAAAAATGTTACAAACTTTTTTCTAAGATAAAAATAAAAATAGAAAGAAAATTTTTTCAAAAGTTAAAGAAAAGAGTTTTTGAAAAAATAATTCTAAAACTAACGTTACAGAAATAAAAAAAGAAAAAATCTGGAAAAAAGAAAATAAAAGAAACTGTAAAAAAGAGTTACGGAAATAAATAAAGAAAAAATTTGGAAAAAAGAAAATAAGAGAAACTGTAAAAAAGAGTAACCAAAAGAGCTAAAAAAAGAAAAAAAATATAATATTTTAGGAATTTTTCTTAACTATATAAAAAAAAGTTAAATAACTTCATAAATGTAAATAACATTTCAATTTAAAAAAAAGATTAAGAGAATCAAAAACAAATCTATTTTAAATAGAGATGATTAAAACATTTTAGAAATTCGTTCTTATAAACAAACATTTCAAAGAATTAAATATATTTAAAAACATTTCAAAGACTTAAAGATATTATCTATAAGAGAATTAAAAATATTAAAAAAGCTATTTTTAGTAGCCAAGGTGAATAGGAGTGAAAAATAATAATGTGTTAAAAAACTACACCATTTTGGTAAATAATTTTTAAAATACTTTACTTTGGGAAATAAGATTTTTAACTACACTATATTGGAAAAAAAACTCTGTTTAATTATCCTTTCACATGTTTTTCTTAATGTTGACCGGATGATTTACCAATACATAAGAAAACATTAACAAATTGTCTATTGTTTTTGGTCATCTCAACAAAGGGGAAACCAAATGCATAATTCGTTGAGAAAACTTATCGTACGAGTCAAAATTTGACACTAGACTATGCAGACGAATATAAAGTGCAAATAAATGGATGTGCAACAAGGTGGCTAAAGTCCATACCAATGGACAAATATGGAATCTTATTTAACATTATAAGAAATTGGACAACCAATTATATAAAATAAATTTGCGGATCATGAATAATCATAAATAGTTATATATATTTGTCAAATTTATCAAATGACTCGTAGTCTAGCAGTATCAATATATATAATAAAAAGGTGGTTGAGGGTTTTGATCCCACTATAAATATTGCTCTAAATTTAGAAAAAGTCTTAAGTAAATGAGTTAGCCATTATTAAAAAAGTTAAATATGTGTGTAGGGAATATGAATAATCAGGGATTTAAGGGTGAGAATTAAATGCTATATTTTCACAATCGAACCAAGTAGTGAAGTGGTCGTTTGATTCACTAGTCGGATCGATCGGATTGCTCAAGCCATATTAAAATATCGGATAACTTCTTAAATAATAGAAAAGTAAAAGTTATTTTTATATATATAATTTTAAACAAAATATTACAACATTATATGTTTTATATAAATTCACAACTTTAACATAATATGAAGACTTAAATAACTAATATATGGATCATATAATTCATAATTAGTTAGAAAAATAAGATTTTAAAGAAGAAAAAATAATCAAAATTTTAAAGAAACTGAAACCTAGTCCGACCACTATGTCTGGTTTAACCGCTAGTTGTGTCCATAAATATCATAATAAGATTTTTAAAAATAATCAAAATTTTAAAAAATTTTCTTATTATAACTCTAATTTTAATTACTTTTTGTTTGTAAAAAATTTACTTTTTAAAATATTTTGTATTTAAAAAAATTGATGTTTTAGATAGATGTCTTAAATTATAAAATTTTATTTAGTTTAGAAATAAAATTAATAAAAATATACTTTTATTTGTAATATAAAATAGTAATTAATGTATTTATTTATTAGGGGTGAAAATAAATACGGTGTTAATTACTCTTTCATGTAAATATGAATATATTTTGGGTTTATTTAAGTAAATATATTTAAGGTTGAGCCATAACGCTTTCCTAATAATAATTTTTCTCTTGAGACAGCTAGGACTCGGTCTCGACTAAAAATTAGATAGATGAACCCGATAAAAATAACAATTATTCTCTAGTAAATTTCGATTCTACCCTTCATCCACATCTTATATAAACCCAATTAAATCACTCCCATCAACACTCCACCATTACTATCCATTCAAGTATTCAACCACAATAAATCACCAAAAATGGGTTTAAATACAGCCCGTGTGTGGAACTATTCCGGGTCGGGTCATCACCACCCAGAACCCACCACAGTTTCAACATCAGTTCCGCCGGAAACAATGGCGCCACCGCTGTCGCCGGAGAAAACAACTTTTGGGAAACTCCGGCGGAAACTGTCGGAGGTCTTCTTCTCCGATGATCCCCTTCACAGATTTCAAAATCAAACTCGTGTTGATAAAATTATGTTTGCTCTGCACTTCATCTTCCCCATTTTCCATTGGCCGCATAATTACGATCCTGCCCTCATTCTATCCGACGTCGTTTCGGGTATCACCATTGCCAGCCTTGGTATACCACAGGTGCATGATACATACATACGTACAAATACACACGCATACAGCATTCATCGTCATGATTAATTGATGATTTATATGGTAAGTTGGTATATTGATCATCGGTCAATTGTGGTTAAATGTTACATTTTTGGGTGGATATTGGTGTGTAATCGTGACTGATAAGTTGATCTACTTGTGCAAATGCAGTGGGTTTTTTCTAGTTTATTTTTTTATCAAGTTACATCATGATGATATATTCACTAGATTTACATTTACATTAATTTTTGTTGATTTGCTTGATGTTAATAAGTTTTCGTACATCAGTTGAATGTTGTTATGAAATATTTAGGTTATTAATTTAACAAACGTTTGATTTCGATTTTGATTTCGGTTTGAGTCTTAAGAGTAGTGATGCAAATATGTTGGGGTTTTCCAAATATGTGGACAAGCATAAATAATCTCATTCATGTCTATAACAACTATGTCTGCTCATCATTGAACATGAGAATTGAAGGGGTTAATGATGAAGATAGAAGAAGAAAATTGTGATTCCATCGATCATTGACACATCTAAAGATTACGCCATCTAATTAAACAACATTTAATTTGATCCATGAAATACATCCAATTGGCTAATTTTAGATCAAGACGAATCGGAAATTGTGATTAAGAACATATATAGCTAAATCTTCAACTGGGTTATATATATTCAAGGTTAATAAATTCCAAAATCTATAAAACGTCATATGTGATGTTTCTACATCATATGTATCACAAACTAGTGGTTTACAACCACGCGCGTTGCGCGTGTGATGAACGGGGCTCAGAACAGGATTTCGGATATGACTGCTAACTATTAACGATAGTCACGCCAAAGCAACCCGGCCGATACCATCTTTTGTTAATCATCATAGCTCGGCACAATACTAAGTACAAAGTGTATAACACCATACAACATGTATATGTCTCAGATGAACACATGTTCACCATCACTGGCTTGAAATAAGTATCAGTTCATATTTCCGAGTGTAGCATCACGACATAATCTCAAAAGCAAACACTTTGACAGGGTCTCAGATAAACAGCCGTCACCATCATTGAACTATACTGACATATAGAACTACTTCACAAAATGTGTCCTTTTTGTTTATTCTTTTATTAGAGTAGAAATATGTTGATTAGTTAGCATGATTGAGATTAATGGTTTCTAACAAGTTTCAGTCATCACCTAAGATGATTCAAAGCCATTAAAGATCGTATAATCAATTTCTTTGAATTTCATATCACTATCATCTTTGATCAAAATCACTAGAAAGAGATTGGATGGTGAAGAGCTTACCGAATTAATCACGAATGGTTATAAACAAGATCAAGAAGTGATATGATCTTCATATTGTAATTGATTAAAGTAGTGGTTCCTTCCCTAGAATTCACGAAACACACACTCGAATATTTTTATTATATAATTTGAAATCATGTATTAAGAAATAAGGTGGGCTTACGGAAGTATATACTATGATGATCATAAGCGGCCGTTCAAGTAATCGTAACACGTCATAAACATATATTTATCATCATAATATGTAATAAAAATGCTCCAAATATGTTACATCAAATTTTAAAATGTTACATTTTACTATTAGTATGGTACATGTTATTGTAATATGATACAACTTCTGGCAAATGAGTTTCCAAGTACTCTTCATTAGACTTTAGTCACCAAATGATCATATGTACGTATACTTTTGCCCTAGATCACTTTCACAAATTTATGACACATTGGTCCCTGTTTTATTAAAAAAAATAAAAATAAACGAAAATCATCATTATAGTATGGGACTAAAATATTTCAAATATATTACATTACGATTTATGATGTTATACTCCAATACATTATGGTATGATGTTATATTCCAATATATTACATCAAGATTTATGATAATTACAATTGAAGCGAAAAAAACATATAATTTTTTTAATTAGTTTTATAAATTTGTACCAAGATTTGCAAGTAACTTTAAAAACCGAGAATAAGAGAACTTTTTCAAAAGTGGGTTTGTTTCTAAAAAGGCTTCACATGAGGGGTTGTTTTGTTTGATGTTTCACAAATAGGTTCGTCACCTCTTCTAGTGGCGATGACTTTCATTTTCTAAAAAAAAAAAGTTTCTGACAAAAGTCATTGTGGAACAACATGCCATGAAGACATCACCAATAATAATGACGATTACAAGTCCCATGCCATGTCATCCCGAATGAAAATTTATAAGTTAATACTCATTGCCATTGCTAATGGCGATGAGTAGGTGTGTATTATCTTTTGTGAACCCTACTCATCGCAAAGTGAGTAATGATCAACCCACTAATCACTATTGACAATGGTGGTGGGTATAACTTTTTGAATTTTCAACAAGATATGGCATAGGTGATCGTCATTGAGAGTGGCGGTCTTCATACTCATCACCACTCATCACCATTAGTACTGCTAATGTCTTCTTGTCATGTTGTTTCATACTGACTTTTGTTATAAACCTTTTTATTTTAGAGAAAAACTGAAGTCATTGTCACTAAAAGTGGTGATGACCCTATTTGTAAAACATTTAACAAAACAACCCCTCATGTAAAGCTTTTTTTTATTTTATTTTAAATCACAACCTTTGATATGTGTCACGGGACAGGTTGGTGAGATGGATGAAAAGGAACTGTGTGTCAAGCAAGTGCGTACTATAAAACACGGCAAGCCGCACAACCTAAGTTCAAGACGAACAAGTGAATCTAAGTCCTCCTTAAACTTCATCATGTATGTTCAAGTGTAATATATAATAATTAAAATTTATTACATAATTAAGTGAAAAAATAAGTAAATCTTAAAACACCCTTTTGTAATATACGGTTGAGAGAACATACACTAATAAATTTCTCCAAAAGTCACATATTTTAACGTGTGTCGAAAATAACCTTCTACTCTTTTCATAAAATTTATTTCAACAGCCATTATTCTCATAAAATTATGGGTCAGTAACATGAATCCATCAATTAAAAGTGGTTTACTTTTTGAGAGCACCTTCAATACGAAACCAAAAAATAGTGGCCATATATTCAATTTTCAAACTCTTTTCTCATTTAAATTTCCTTTTTAAAACCATTAAAAAGAATAGTACTATCCACTGACATCTCCTAATGATTGGGAAGCTGCTGGTTCGCTATACGCCACAAAGGTTTTGGAGAGAATAGCCCTATTAGCTACTCCATTTACCACGCATGGATTAATACATGCGTACACGCGTGCATCATTAATTATACGATTTTTATGCATCGTTAATTATACGATTTTTATACTTTTGCTCTGAAATGAATGCATCGGAAGAAGCTTGAGAAGCCACCACGAGGTAGTACATGTATTAAAGTGTTTCCCTTTATATGTACCCGAACCGGGTATTTGATGCATGGGTTGGACATGTTAGTGAAGCGGATGATAGAGGGACCAAGTGTTTCCTTCTATAAGTATTTAACACCAAGCAAGTGATGCTTCGAGTGGTGATAGCCTTATAAAAGATGAACTAAGGAATTTAACATTTCTTTCTTCAACTTCACTATTTACATGCAATTACAATATATAAATCTTTTGAAATTTTACATATATGTAAATTTACACATAATAAAGAAATTCATATTCTGATAGAACTCTCTAAAACCCACAAGTTATATTTGGTCTTCGTAGAACCCTTTGTCTCATTGAAAAATATGCTGTCAACAACCATTATTTTCAAAGAACTTGTGGATTACTAACATGAATTCTAACAATTAAAGCAGGTTAAATGTTATTTTTTATGGTAATTTTTATTACTAGGAAAATAATCACCAATCTTGCACACAATAAGATTTTAACATACAACCACTTGCTTAGGTAGCACATCATATGTCACCAAGCATTCAAAATCATTTCTCAATTGATATTAACTTTAAAACTATTAAAAGGAATAGACGGATCCATCAATATGTATATTCCTAACCCACACAGCAGGGGCCTTTGAGAGGGAAGCACAATGATAAACATGCTAAAGAGGTCGTCGAACGCGGCAAGAGTTTAGCGTAGTGACTAGCGGCTAGCCACCTTGTTTTATATAGCATAGCGTTTATGAGCATAGTCATCGCCCCTGAAACGGCTATGACTTAGTCGATTGGCAATTTGGCATACATATAGTGTGAAGCAATTTGTTTTTCCTGTGGACCCACCTCCATTCCTAATGGTTCATTTCACAAATGATCAGAGTATAACTATTATCATCTAATCAAAATCTAGGTCTTTATATGTTATGTTTTTATTGTTCCTTTGCTAACTTCTTGCTAGTGGGTAATAATATTTTATTGTTAAATAAATGAATGCTCCAATTCCATTTAGACATGGGGTTCTCACAAATATTGTATGTATATGGTTCATCTTGGTGCACTTCTTCGACACATTATATCCTTCCATATATGTTCAAACGGATGTATTCTTGTTAAATAGATGCATTTTATTATCTGTCAGATCGAGCAAATCTTGTTCTAACCTCTAAAAATGTACATAAATTGAAAGCACGAAATAATATTAAAAGAACTCAATGTTGCAGCAACGAACTTAAAGGAGTTTAGCAACTTATATAATATCTTTAAATCCTAATTCCGTTACATATATAAAACAATGTTTTTTAACAAATCGATCCAAACATTTTGATTGTAGTTTTCAAAGATTCAAGTGATATTGTAAGAGTTAAGATCCAAAGTATAATGCTATAAATATTTGTATCTTATAATATAATGCTTTTTTTTATTTTTTATAACATATGTTTCTTTTAATTGGCTCATTGGGAGCCCATAAAGATATTGCATACCCAAAATTATGCTCTACAATGGATATATGCAACAAGAATAGGAACAAACCGATACAAAACATATCAACTACCAAGAAACAAAGAGACCAAACACATACTAGAATTTCAACGATTAATTACTTTAGTTTTGACGTTATTTTTGTTTAAATAACTAAAACATGTTTACATTTATTTGATCAATATAATTTAAAAAATGCCGTATCATTTTATTATCGGGTATATTATTAGAAGAAGTTGATACAAGTGTTTAAAAAAGTAATTGTAATAACAAATAAAATGTCATAGTTTTTTAAAACCAAATTGCATTGTGTTTTAGTATGTTCATAAAACATTGTATATAAGTTTTGTTTCTAATAAATATGGTAGAGCCGAGTCTGTGTTCGATTAAACTTGTGTTCGATTAAACTTGAGTTGGCTCGTTTCAAACTTTATGCTACTCATGAGTAGTTATACAAATTACAGCTCGGTTCAGGCTCGACTCGTTCATTATCTATTTTTTATTTCATATACACTCTTATTTTGTTTGTTTTTATAATTATCTATCTATACTAATAAAATAAGGTCTTTTGGTGACACATGACGTAATTATAGACCATCTAAATCTTATTTTCTTGCTTCTCTATTCTAATAAATAATAACAGTAACTACTATACTTTTATTTAAATTTCAAGATTAAAAGTATTTTTTTTATAAATTATGAAAATATAACTTTCTATAAATGCAATTTCTAAATAAACAAACCTTTTTATACAATATAAATATTTTCTAAAACATCACACTTTTTTAAAAATAAAAAAATTTCAAAAAATGATATTTTTTAAACAGTTTGTTTTAAAATAAAATGTTAAAAAAGCCTTTAAAAAATAAAATAATGAAAATTAAAAGCTTAAAAATGATATTGTTTTCTTATTACTTAAAGTGTTTACTTGTACTTAATTACAATAATATCCTATTTCAAGATATTATTTTATCATTTATAAATTTTCATTACTAATTAATTAATATTTATTTATTCAACTCGTGTAATACACGAGATACTAACCTAGTAATTGTATATATAAATATATACTATTTAGTCTTTTCTTATCATAATTATTTATGTAGTTATATTATATTAACTAGGTTATAATCTATGTATTACATAGATAGAATAAATCTAACTTGTTAAAATCATGAGTTTTATTAAAATTTTGTATGTTAGATGTTGTCAATCATTGGTAAAATAAAAACTAATAAATTTTTAATAAATTTCAAATGACAAATAATGAAGATTAAAAAATATAAATTATATTTTAAAAATATAAAATAATTATATTTTACATATTAGCTGTTTAAATTAATTATTTAAAACCCCTATCATTTAATGTGAGAGAGAAAGGGAGGAAAAAAAGTTTAGGTTTTATTAAAATCATCATGGGTTATATTAAAAATGTATTTATTATATAGTATAGATTATATGTTATGAATACTTGTATGTTTATATGGGTACGAAACTCGTTTACGTTTACCAATCTAATCAAGTATGATGTATGAAACTCGTGTTCGAGATTGTTTATTTAATATACTCTAATTAAAGTTTATGGTTGCCTCAGGCTTTTAAGTCTGACATGATCCAGTCATGGCCTCATGGGTCATCTTTGAGTACTTTACGACCGACTTGACTTGCTTACACTTCTAGAGTTTAGTTGTATTTATTTTGTCTATGAGACCTAGTAACTAATAAATTCACATGATCTATCATTGCCTTGCTAACAATGGCTTCCGATTTATTGTAGTGTGCATTGGATATGTGGCTTTCAAGAAATGATAGAATATGGAACTTTTGCTAGAGAGGATAATCAGGTGCTTACCATAGCATCACTCCTAAAGCTAATTTGTATTGCTTTAATTTTAATTTTTTGTTTATCAACATCACTTGTTTTGTGATTTATTTATTTAATTTTTTGTACTTACTCTTAAGTAGCTATCTTGATTGAATACTCTACCATAACATATAGAGAATAAGTGCATAATTCTTTTAGGAAACTTATCATACGTGACAAATTTTGAATCGAGGATGAAGACACTAGTCTATTTGAACAAATATTATGTCCAAATAAGTGGATGTGCAACAAGGACACTAAAGTCCATATAATTAGACAAATATGGGAGCTTATTTAATTTTACATAAAACAACAATAACGATAATAATAATACATCTTTATTACACAACTATCAAGCATGTCAACGAACCATAACATGAGTATATTTTTGACAATAAGAGCCCGTTACTAGTAAATTTGTGAGAGTCTGATAATATTTTACTAACCAATAGCATCAGGAGAAAAGTAGCTTGCGGGGACATATCAATATAAAAAAAGGTTAAACGGCCTGAGAACTGAACAAAAGTATGCTAAGTATTTACAGTCCAAAGAAAATGAGCAATGTTGGGTGGTTCAAGTAAGTCGTGGGTAAGTTGTAAAGACAATCTAGAGTCGAGTTTTACTGTTTATAGTTGTTAAGTTGTCTTTAATCTATTACAAACTAAGTTATTAGATTTGATTATAAATTTTATTACTATAAAGTTTCTAAGTTTTATCGTTTCTTTTAGTTTTTTTAAAATAAATACGTCACAATCTATATCCTACAAGATTTAAACATTAGTCTTTTAATTGTGAGTGACACTATATGACAACAAAATGTCTCTTTAAGGCTAGTTGTTTTCTATACATATTCTTTGATATGATGTTTTCTATATTTATCTGATTTACATGACAGAAATATACTATGTAATGTTAATATAATTCTAATATGTAAAATATAAAATATACAAATTATTATAAAGAAACAAAGTTCATTTATAAGGTATTGGATCTAATAAAAAGCGATAAATGCTTGAGAAGTGTACGGATTGATAAAGTAAAATTATTGACGAAGATAAACCAGCTTTAATTTTGTAGTTAAATAAAAGTTAGTCATGACTCGCAAAGGTTAAAAAAGGAAAAACCACACTTATTATTGACTTTTTATCTAACTTCAGCATCTTTAAAACACAAACTAGTTTTTTACCGGACGCGTATTGCTGCGGCATTGTACGCGATTTGATAAAGTCTAGACTAACCCTACTCGTCTCCAGACTAATTTCACGTCAAACCGTAAAACAACTCGAATTTATACCGTTAAAGGAGAAGTTATCATACCTAACTCGCCTTTTTTCCAAACAAAACTATATCAAAACGTAGACCAATTGAAAACATATATAAAAAAAAGCACATAGATACTATCGTTCTGTCTTGTTTTGAAACTAAATTTATGTTGAAACGTAGAGTAGAAAAGATCTTATATTTGACCGACTCATTCTTGAAGCTAAAAAGTTGGTGAACGTCGAAGTGCAAATAATCTCAAAGCGTGTATAAAAATATGACAATAAATTTATATTTAACCCAACTCATACTAAAAACTTTACAGATTAGATTTAAATTAAATAAACAAATAACTAAATATTATAATATAACTCAATAAATTATCATATTATTATTATTTAATTATTAAATTAACTGTTCATTTCTATTTCATTTTATATAGAAGTAATTATCATTATATAATTTATTATATATATATATATATATATATATATATATATATATATAATTCAAACATTTTGTATCTGTTTAATTTGAGAGTATATACTATACCTATATTTAGAAAGCTAGTATTTAAAAAGCGTTGAAACATTATACATATAACGGTGCATTAAAACCTTTAATTATCACCTCTCTTTTTAAAATTTTTAGAAAAAACTATAAAGTGTTCATATATGCAAATACAATGTGGGTGCATATATGCATATTATCAAAAAAATATAGATATCGTATTTTAAAAAAATTAATTTAAAAATAATAAAATTACAAGCATTTTGATATATTTTTCTAATAAATAGTGCAAAAGTTAAAGTGGTTTTTTGTGTTTTTTTTATAGATTTTTGATTTTCAATTGAATGTCTATCTCTCTCTTTATATATATATATATATATATACACACATATATATACATATATATATATATTCAAACATTTTGTTTTGTTTAATTCGAGAGTATATACTATAACTATATTTAGAAAACTAGTCTTTAAAAGCGTTGAATCATTATACACATAACGATGCATTAAAACCTTTAACAACGGTGCGTCCAACTCATGCTTCCACCCAGTACACGATGCGTCTTCCAACCCATATAGTTGCATGTCTAACATATGTGTCAAATTTTAATATATTTTGTTAGAAACTTTTGCCCTCACCCTATGATAACATGTCTTGTCCTTATGATTTTTAGTATAACTTACACAATTATTTAAAATCTAAACTTTTTAAGCTTATAGTTCATCCTGAAACTTAAGCATCTGACATTTATAAAATTTGTAAAAAAAAGTTTCATTTAACACATCAGAATACCATTATTCTAAAAGTTACTGTGTGAATTTTAATCTAACCCAATAAACAAAATGTCTATAATCGCATGGTCATTTTCTAGATTGTGTACTTCATTTCTACCTAGGCTTCACCTAAGATTATCCATATGTCCTTACCATAATAAACTTACAAATTTTAATAAACAAATTTTTCTTTTTATCAAATGAGTATTTTTAATAAATGCTCATTTTCTACTATATTAATGAATTAAAATTTTTCTATGAATAAATAAATCATTTCATTAAAATTACTTTAATAAGTTTTATTTTTAAAAAAATTAAAGTTTACTTTCTAGATAATCATGTTAAAACTAAAATACTTTAAAAATGTATATAAACAAATTTATGGATATTTATGAATAAAATTTACTTTTTTCCTATATTATTAATTTAACTTAAATCTACTTATTATATATAATATTTTTATTTATATATCATTTATAACATATAACAAATTACACATATCTATAACTTATTATGTATATTTTATTTAATTTTAAACCGTATAATACATGAGTATCCAATTTAGTTCTATTAATTAATATAATAATATGGTTATTAAAATATAAATACATTTGACCAAACATGAACCCCTTTGACAAAATGACAATTGTAATTCCCATTCCCAACCTTCATCTCCACCCTATTTAAACCCAATCGCCATTCATTTTCCGATCAACCCTCCACCACCACCACCGCCACACACCATAAATAGTCAATACAATCAATCAACTAAAATGGGTTCAAACGATTTCGGGTCGGGTCATCACCACCCAGAAGCCACCACAGTTTCTATATCAGTTCCGCCGGAAACAATGGCGTCGCCGGAGTTACACGGCGTCTGTCTGCCGCCGGAGAAAACCACCGTTCAAAAACTCCGGCATAAACTGTCGGAGGTCTTCTTCCCCGATGATCCCCTTCACAGATTCAAAAATCAAACTTTTGTTAATAAAATTCTGTTTGCTTTACACTTCGTCTTCCCCATTTTCGAGTGGGCGCCTAATTACAACTTTGTCCTCCTTCAATCCGACGTCGTTTCGGGTCTCACCATTGCCAGTCTTGCTATCCCACAGGTAGATGATACATACAGATATCAGATATATACATGCATGCATATACACAGATATCAGATATCGCATTCATCATCATGATTATCATCATATCTTTATTATCATCATGTGATCATGATCATCATCATTAAATGAGTTTAATTTGTTAAGGGATTCTGATTTATATTTCAATTTGTAGGGAATAAGTTATGCAAAGCTCGCGAATCTGCCTCCTGTAATCGGCCTTTGTAAGTTTTGATGCGATACGGCTCGTGAACTATTCAAGTGTGGCTCGTTAAAAGTTTGAGTCGTGGTCCGGACCCGAGCTTAATATATCGAGCTTGATTTGACTCACGAGGCTTGACTCATATATTAATTATATTTACTTGATACTATATTTACATTATAGATGTTATTATAATAATTATATAAAAATAACTAAATAATATATACCATGTTCTATATATAAATTTATACTGAGTTGCACAATGCAATTAATTGCATAAATACATATATACGTGTATAAATATGATAATTAAGTAGCTATGTAAACTCTGAGCTAGAGTTTGAAAAGTTATTTTCAAGTCTATCTCGAGCTGGAACTTTAAAATAAAGAGCAACAAATATAGCTCGAGCTTGAGAATAACAAACGAGTCAAAGCAAGCCAAACTTTAGAATAAAGCTTGAGATATAAAATAATAAAATGAGTCAAGCCAAGCCAAACTTTAGAATAAAGCTTGAGATATAAAATAATAAACGAGTTAAGTCAAGTTAAACTAAAGCTTAAAAAGTGATCCACGGGCCGAGTTTTAGATTTATCTTATCTTAAAGCTTGAGCTTGGCTAGATAAGTTCTTAAAAAAAATTTCACATTTAAAGTCTTGTAAAATGATTCTTAAAAACTTGTTAAAATTAACATTAATCTCTTGTTAAATATGAAAATATTATCAGATTCAAGCTTTGTGCCACCATTGATATATGCTGTACTGGGAAGCTCTAAACATCTAGCGGTGGGGCCAGTTTCTATAGCCTCATTGGTGATGGGGACGATGCTAAACGATGCCGTTTCGTACTCGTTGCACCCAAGTCTGTACCTTAGGTTGGCTTTCACCGCTACCTTCTTCGCTGGTCTTTTTCAAGCTTCTTTAGGACTACTCAGGTATTATTCATTCCTTATTATTTGTACGGTACAATTTATCAATGCATCGTGTATTCGTGATAAGGGTGTGAGAAGAAAAACCGAATAATCGATTCATAATTGAAAGAAGTGGGCTAACGCTGTCTTTCCGAGTTCATTAAAAGAGAGAAAAGAAGAGAAGTGGAAGGAAAAAAAAAAAAATAGTTGTGTTCCAGAGTTTTTTTTAATCGAAAGAAAATAGAAAAATTGTGTTCCCGAGTTTATTTAAAGAGGGAAAAGAAAGGAAAATGAAGATTAAAATCAATCTTTTCAAATTGAAAGGAAGAGAAAAGAAAGAAAATAATAGAAAAAAAGAGAAGAGAAAAGAAAAAAAAAATATTTTTTTCTCTCGTTAAGTAAACTCGGAAACCCAGCGTAAATGAGAAATTGACAATTCGGTTATTATATTTGAACAACTAAATTTTTATCGTTTGTTTATGATTATAAGTGTATAAATAATCGAATTAACTTAACCGAAATCAAGACAACTTTTATACCTTTCGCTCAGTATAATATCATATCATATTTTGGAAAAGTGTTAATTCTTTTTATCGGCTTTTAGTTGGTCTTATACTTTTATATGAATTAAAAGAGTTGTTGATATTTCATTTGATTGAAGATACATACATGGATTTATTAAACTAAATTATCTTGAATCTATCTACTTTTAAGTTGCCGGTTAACCGTTTTATTTTTTTTTTAGTAACTAAACTGTTTATAATTATTTTAGTAACTAAACTGTTTATAATTAAAACAGTTAGGTTATGAAAATCTAAACACTAATGGATTGTTTCTATGTTTGGCTTTAGTCATAACCAAAGTGAATGAGGAAATAATTAATTCTAAACGCACGCCCAAAGCAGGAAATCCTGTGTTGTTAGATTTCAGCAAATTGACTAATATGCATGTTGATCTACAGATTAGGATTTATAATCGATTTCTTATCGAAGGCGACACTTGTTGGTTTCATGGCTGGGGCAGCGGTCATCGTTTCGTTGCAACAACTAAAAGGGCTACTTGGAATCGTGAATTTCACTAGCAAAATGCAAATAATTCCTGTTTTATCGTCTGTAATAGAGCAAAGAGACGAGGTAACTAAGAAAAAAAATATAGTAAACTGTTTCACTATCACAAATTTTTTTTTTTGCATAAACCAAGTGACCTAAATGAAGCAATAATAAAACTTAATTTCTATTTCATATTTTTTTTCCTCAAAATGTTACCTAGATGTCGGTTTACTTTATGTTAAATTTGAAAAAACAACTGAAATTTCACAATAGTCACATTTTAGTCCTTGCTTTTAACCAATAATGACAATGGAACAATATGAAACTTAAGCGTTCTAAATAGAACAATAATGAAATCAGGTTTCTGTAAAACTAGTATAAAATATAAGTGTTATTTTAGTAAAATGAGTGCAAATAACTTCTCACAATTAACTTCTCACTATATTTGTAATCTTGATTCATAGGTTTTATACTATTTTAATACACAATGGATATATTTTCTGACTTGTGAAAATGTTATTCTTAAGGTCTAACTTCTTGATGTTTATGCAGTGGTCTTGGCATACTATTGTGATGGGGTTTACCTTTTTGGCCTGCTTACTGACTACTAGGCAAATTGTAAGTACACCCAACTCAATAATATGATTATTTCTCTCACAAATGTTGTATTTTCACAACTTATTATAAATTTGTTATATAAATATTGCATTTTTTCTCTCCTGGAAATGGTTTTCACTATACGATTCGAGTTAAAAGCTTAGATGAACCAAGCCCATTGAACTCTACAAGTCGTTATATATATTTATCTGCTGCATTTGAAAAACGTGATCTTGAGGCTTTGTTTATGGATCTAACTAGCTTCACATGATTATGAATGGAGAAGATCACAAATATGTCCGGTTTGTGTATCTATGTAGATGGAAGTGTCTAATTTTTACATTTATTGCCATGAAATATAGGAACAAAATTCACATATCTACTATATTTTCGTAGAATGTGAACTCTTTTATAAGATACGATGGGGGTAAAATTTCTACGCCCCTAGACATTTTTTATGTTACAATAATACAAGAATTATTCTAACATATTTCATAATTGTAGAGGTAAAATTTTGTCCGACACAAAAATATACCTAAAAAGTTGGATATATCATATACTACCATTAGTAACTTATGTATTTACACGGATTGAATAACTTAAATTTTAAACATGATAAACTTTTATTAGTTTTAAAACGATATTACAAGATAAGATATAACTGAAATTACGTATGAGTAAAGATATAAGTAATAAAACAATGATATCATCTTTTTTTAACTTTTTTGTTAAGAAAACACTAAAAATTTTGTTTCAAAACAGATTGTTTTAAAAATTTTCATTATTATAACTCTCAATTTTTATTATTTTTTATCTATAAATATTTTACTTTTTAAAAACACTAATTTTAAAATATTTTGTATTTTTAAAAAACTTGGATGTTTAAAAAACTTCTTATTTTAAGAAAATTTATTTTTCTAGAAATAAGATTTAATAAAAAGAATTTTTTTTAATAATTTAAAAAGTTTTTTAGTCAATAAAAAAGTTAAATAATATTAATAATTATAGTAACTATTAAATAATAGAGAAAAACAAGAAAAAATGATGAAAATGAATGTGATGTTCTCACGTGTCTCACTCTTCCCTTTTTATTAGAGTAGAGATGTGCGATATTCTCTTACGAAGGGATGATAACTAAAATCTAGCATTTAACCATTAGTCACTAACTACCTAATTAATGGTGATTATGAGAATTTTAGCCTGTTAATCAAGCCTTTATTAAAAACTAAATTTATATTTCACCCTAAAAAGTTTTAACCGAAAGATACAAATGCTTAATACAGGGCATGAGAAAACCAAAACTTTTTTGGATATCAGCAGGAGCTCCATTAGCATCAGTTATTCTATCAACCATTTTAATCGCTCTTTTCGAATCATATCTTCCTAATATAGCAACGGTAAGAAAATTTCTTTTAAACTGTATAGTATCAATTTAGCCTCTATAGTTTACATTGTAACCCAATGGCCCTTAAAGTATTATTTTCTTTATAGATTGGTCAACTAAAAAAGGGTTTGAATCCACCATCATCAAACATGCTCTATTTCAATGGCGAATTTCTCGCTGTTGCTGTCAAAACTGGTGCTGTTACCGGATTATTATCCCTCACAGTCAGTTTTTTTCTTCTATGTCCAAAGCTTGAGCTCGGCTCTTGAGTAATTTTTAAGCTCTAGTGCTCGTTTATTAAATGAGCTCCAATGTGGATGTTATTTTGTAGGAAGGGATTGCGGTTGGAAGAACATTTGCGGCTTTAAAAAACTATCAAGTAGATGGAAACAAAGAAATGATAGCAATCGGGCTAATGAACATGGCGGGTTCTTGCTCGTCTTGTTATGTAACTACAGGTTCGGTTTTAAAAACATTGTAGATAATTAATTTCAAGACGCGCACCAAACACTAGTTAAGAACACAATTAAAAAACAAGAACTTATAGAAATATAACATATTACTTTTGTACTTTGGCAGGATCATTTTCGCGGTCAGCTGTGAACGAAAATGCAGGGGGACAAACAGCAGTGTCGAACATAGTAATGGCGTTAACGGTGCTTGTGACACTGTTGTTCTTGATGCCCCTTTTTAAGTACACCCCAGATCTAATACTGTCTGCAATCATTGTTACTGCGGTGATCGGGCTAATCGATTATCAAAGCGCATTTCGTCTTTGGAAAGTTGACAAGCTCGACTTCTTGGCTTGCTTATCGTCTTTTCTTGGTGTTCTATTCGTCTCGGTCCCCGTTGGGCTCGCCATTGCAGTAATATTTCTTTCTTTCTTGAAGAAAACATTTTGTTAATTTGATCATGTTTTACCACCACCAAATCTTGAAATTTGTATGTTTTTTCAAGAAATGGTTTTACAGGGGTGTCAGTTTCAACCCGCTTACTTATAAATAGGTTGATGTGGCATCCAAGTAGTGTTTTATCGTGTTTTATCTCTAGGGTCAAATGGGTAAAACCACTAATTTGCTATAAGACAAGAAAATTGGTTGAATATGATAAACGGGTCAAAAGTTGACCAACACATTTTTTTTTTTACAAAAATGTTTTATAAGGATGTGAATTTCAACCTATTTACTTATAATGGATCGATTCAAACATTGTTTCATCTCTAGGGTCAAACAAGTAAAACTAGTAAGTTACTCAAAAAGACACGGGTAAATGGGTTAAATATGTTTACTAAGTCAAAAGTTAACCAAAATGTATTTTTGATGCTTAAAACCTTTTAAATATGATGAAATTTATATAAAAAGTGTATTTTTGATGATTAAACCTTTTAAATATTTTGAAATTTATACGAAAAGTGTTTCAGGTCAACTTGGTAACTGTTAGTCACTCTTTATGATCCATCCTTGACATGTTAGCCAGTTCATTCATTTTATCACATTTTAGGTTCTTATTATGTTCATGTTTATATTGTTGATGAATGGTTAATGTAGGTAGGAATTTCGGTTTTCAAGATTTTGTTACATGTGACCCGACCAAACACGAGTGTCTTAGGAAACATTCCGGGCACTCAGATCTATCAAGATGTTGATCGATACCAAGAATCTCAACGAGTGCCATCGTTCGTTATACTTGGAATTGAGGCTCCCATTTACTTTGCCAATTCTACTTATCTACAAGAAAGGTTTAACTAAGCACAATCAACATTCAGGACATTCTTTATATTAAATTGTAGGGTTTATCAAACCAAAATGCAATATTATTATTGTCATTGCGTGCAAAACTTACTTCGTTTACCATTTTATTTATATAAAGTTTTATTTTAGTATCATTTGATGTAGTTGGCTTACTATAATTGTAAAAAATGGGTGAACATCACCATTTTTTTCAGGCTTTTTATAAGACAGTTACATCAAATGGTAGCTGATTTAAAGTTTCTCACATGAAATGCTAAAAAGAAATAGTTTGTTACATACAGTGACAAAATTGTGAAAGCTCTTACATCTTGGTGCAATAAACCTTAAACTTTTTTAACCTGTACAAATCAAATTTTTACTTCGATACATTGCAACAGATGATACTCAATCTCGAATATTTGCAGGATATTGAGATGGTTAAGGGAGGAAGAAGATTGGATTGCAGCCATCGATGGCGCTATGTTAAAGTGTGTAGTCATTGATATGACGGGTATGTTATCAATCACTAGATTTCCATGTGTAAATGGTTTACTTCAATTGTATATGTAAATATAAGTTTTTTTTAATGGGTTCAAAGGTAAAATCACTACATTTGTTGAAAATAACTGAAAAGGGTCAAACGTTTAAAAGTTGCCCAGTGTGCTAGTTACGATCATTAAATTGTTTTGTTCCTAAAAAATCAGATTATTAATCTAATGGTAAGAGTTCATACATATGTCATCTTGTTTTGTTCCTAAAAAATCAGATTATTTTATATAATAAATGTGTGTGATTGATTCTTGGACTTGACCAACACACCCATGTTGCTACGTAAGAATGTTTTATCCCTAATTGTGTAACTTGTTTTAAGGCCTATATGCTGCTCAATTTATATTCTAAAATTGAAACGACTTTGTTTTTGTGTTAATTGCATGTAAACTCCCAGCTGTGACAGCTATAGACACGAGTGGGCTCACGATGATGAATGAGCTTAGAAAGATGCTTGAAAACCGATCAATTCAGGTTAGATTTAGTTAAGTTGTAAGGTTGTATTGAAAAAACCAAATGATGCACATATATTTCATTTCGAAATGCAGCTAGTGTTGGCCAATCCTACGGGAAGTGTGATGGAAAAGCTACATCGGTCGGATACTTTGGAGTCGTTCGGGTCAAATGGTTTGTATCTAACTGTCAGTGAAGCCGTGGCTGATATCAAGTTATCATGGAAGGCTAAACCATGAACCTGAAACAGTTAGAATAAATTTTCTAGCTTTGAAAGTGTGTTGTTTTGTATTTCACAAATAAACTTAGTTAAAAGAAAATTAGTTTAACCTAAATCAATAAGTTATTATCCAGTTATGTAATGTTCTTTAGTTTTATCCAATCAAGCAATTCATTTCATGATTTATTGTATTTATTTATTTGTGCATGATAGCAGTCACAAATGAGTTGTAAGTAAGCTCATGGTTTATAAAGAATAAATGTTGTGCTTTGTTTAAACTTAGTCTAGTTTTAAAAAATATAGATTTTATTTACACCTGAGACTATGATGTATGAATCACTCTTCATTTCACTCCGCTCACTTCTACATTGACGTCACATTATTTTCTTCTTTTTGTTTTTCAATAAAAGTAACAATTTAAAATTTTAAAACTATTACATAATTTATATATATATATACACACACATATATAGATATAAGATAAATTATTGAATAAAATTTAAAAATATAAATGTAAAATAAAAATTTATTAACTTTCAAGTATTTTTTTTTCGCCAAATATACCGGTCCAAGCACTTGTCACTAAACTTTTTTGAAAACAACTTTGTTTTCACTAAAAACTTATATTGGTAATGTTTAGGAAAAAAAAAAAAAAAACAAACAATTACCCGTTTTTAGATTTTTTTTTATAAAGTTAACAAATGTATATTATCAACCAAAAACCATTCGAGCTGTTTAATTTTTTGATCAAGAAATTAAAAAAATGTGAGCAGTGATTCATGCAGGTATCTTCACGACAGAAAGCTAACGTAGTTGTGAAAGAGTCATGACTGTGGTGTTCACCGTCAGCCCCATGCGTCATGTCATCACTTTTGTGGTGATGCAATCTCCATATCACACAATCCAAGGTGAATCTCGCATCAGGGTCATTCGAGATGGAAGGGTAGACATCATCACTATGGAAGATTGACATCACGTCTTAAAAAAAACTATCTTGGGTATTAGAGGTAGTTTCAAACGTCGTTAAAAAAACATCATCTATTAAGGACGATAGACTTATAAGAAATTTTTTGTAACATCTTAAACACGTATCAACTTATATTCCTAAGGAATATTTAAGTTATAGATGAGAGAATATACGTACATGTAAGTAATCAGTATCAAGGTGGGTGAAATAACAGGAAGTGTATAGTCGGTTAATCACTAACATAATAGGCACGCGTTTAAGGTTTAACGATCAATATTACTTGAGATATGTTACAATTGAAAAGTTACATTTTAAATTCACTATATTTAATTAATTTGTAAAGAGTTGACAACAAACTGACCGCATAGCGCAGTGGATTAGCGCGTTTGACTTCGGATCAAAAGGTCGTGGGTTCGACTCCCACTGTGGTCGAAAACTATAAATTTGTAAATTTTTTTGTTTGAACATACATTTTAGTTCCTTAATAAAAAGTCAAAAAAGGTTTCTTCATAAACTTTTGTATTTTGATATTATAAAAATGTGCAACATGGTAATTACATTGACAATTATATACCTATGACCACATGGTAATTACTTGGATAAAGAGTTTTACTTCGGGAACCTGTTTCAAAATTTATCATGTTTGTTATAACCGAACTTGACTTCTTGCATAATTTTTTGTATTTTGATATTATAAAAGGTCGAAAAGCAGAAAATTTATTGTTAGATTATTAAATGTCAAATGTTAAGTATGATGCGTTTCTTGATGACCATCTCTTTAGACTGGTATAGTTTAGTGTGATTTTGATTCTTAGAACTAGGTGTGTGCAGTTCGCAGGACTATCCGGTTAAGACCAGTGAACCAACTCATGAAAACCGAGACCGACCCATGTATCATGTATGGGTTAGCGGTTCTCGTCCACAATCCTTTTTTCGTTTTTTTTGGTAAACACTTACGAGCCGGTTTCGGTCCAAACCTATGGGTAGTGCTAGGTTCTATTCCGACCGGATTACAATTATTTAAAAAAAAAGTTGATTTTTGCTTTTTAAATATCAAATGGGTTGCCTTTGAACACTAAAAGTGTAAAATTTGTTTTGCTAGCCTACAAAAGTTGTCAGGTCAATAAATATTTAGTCGGTTATAAATGAACACCACTGCATGCATTAGCTCACAAAAGGTTCATGACATCCATTAATATAAGGTTTATAATTTTATATAGTACCAATTTGTATATGTTATAATAATGAGTCTAAAAAACACATTTATTGATTGATTTCATTTATATTTCTAAGTTTTAATTTTTTTTTCAAGCAAAAAACAAGAGCCCAAAAAACATTCGTAGTTTGGACCACCACATCATATTCACCGATCCGTTTAACTCGGTTCGGTCCGCGCGAACCGTATCTAAATGGTCTGGTTCTCAATTTCATATATAAACATTTATTGATTTTGAGTCAAGGGCGGGTCGGTCTGGTTTGGTTTGATTCCAACCCGTTGCTCACCCCTCCTAACAACCACAAGTTGAATGTAAGTTTTGGTGATTTTAAGTCTTTTTATTTAAGGTTTGAAATTAGGTTCAGGGATCTAATAATCAAGTAAATCATTTCTTAATCAATCTAAGAGAAGTAGGATCGAAGAAAGTATAAATTTGTTGTGACCCAGTTTTGATTATCGAAAAGTAGAAGCACAAACACAATTTTTTTTAGCGTATAAACATATAAAACCCAACTTGATTTAAAATAGTTGTGTTTTAAGCGTAGATTTACTCGGTATTAAATAAATTTTATGTTGAAACGTTATAGCTACAAGTCTATTTTTTATATGAAATATTAAATAAAATTTAAATTAAAACTATATTTAGAATATATCATTTAAACTTTATATATATGTGATATATAAAAAATCTTACACCATTGTCGACTTTAATGATTAGTAGATCGAGTCATCGAGAAGTTAAATGTTATCAATGTAAAAAAAATTCAAAGCGAGATCTAGTATTATATCACTGAACGTTTTCTTTCAAGTCCTCTTTCACTAGGGTCAATGCTGCTTTTAAGCTTAAGAGAATGCTTTGGAGAAGACCTTTCCCCTACAGCGAACGGGCTAGCACCTGTGAATGAGCTAGAACCAGGGATTACCCTTTATTTTATTTTTATACCAGAGATGACCTTCTACGCCTACCTCAACCTCTTGCTGTAGTGCCTGTAACGAAGGAAAGACTATTCGAGACAAAAAGTGAGCCAGGGCTAAGCTAGTACCATAGATTATTAGTAGATTAGATATACTCAATGGCTGATTGCGAGGCTTTTTTCGAACAACAGAACGGATTTAATTTCCTGTCCCCCAGGTTCCAGACCCAGGAGTCAACTTTCCCGTATGAGCATTCGGTACATGTATCAGTCCGTGGAAGAGTGAAAATGTCATCACTATTGAGGATCTCCCCCCTAATCTTAGATAGGTCGTCTCTTCACTTGAATTCTAGCTTTCTGCTCTTCAAGAGTAAAATTGATTCTTAGAGCTAGGAGTTGCTTTTCACAGTGAGATAGTCGACTTATTATGATTTGATGGCATTCTATCTAATAAAGACAAAGAAAGTAGGAAGTATTGTTAGTTTTATCCTTTTCTTCTTTCAAATCGACATAAATCATAAACCTTATACTTATATCTAAAAAACAATTAAGAAGTGTAATCATTTTATAAGTTTTAGGATTAAATAAAATGACAAACATTTATTAAACAAAAAGTCAGGATGGCCGAGTGGTCTAAGGCGCCAGACTCAAGTTCTGGTTCTCGTGAGAGAGCGTGGGTTCAAATCCCACTTCTGACAACTGTTTTTCTGCCATTTAATTCATATTTTTAACCTACAACAATAACTGATTATGAAAAAGTCTAGGGGTTTTAAATTCATTTTTAGTGTTTACATATATATTTAGTTACTTTTATGTTAATTTCATATTTACGTAAACAAATATTAAAAAGTTTCAAACGTTGGTAATACCAAAAAATATATTATAAAACTAAATGCATCAAAGAGTAAATTTTAAATGTAGTTACATTAAAAGTTAAGATTCAAAATCAAACAAATAAAATAACATGCGTAGTTTCAGATATTTGTAAAATCAGAAATTTTTTTCATATGTTTTATCGACTAATTCTTTATCATTTTACGTATAATGTATTTACTAATTCTGTGTATTCATATGTTAATAAAATGATTTTAGTTTTTTTATTATATTTAGTGGTTTTTAAGTGAACTCACAATGAAAACCACTAACCAGTAAAAACCTAGTAAAACCATTTTATTAACATGTGTACACACGAATTCATCGGTGCATACACCACAACTAAAAAAATGTTAATTAATACATATATTATAGACTTATAGTTCTAGACTTCTAGTAGGGTATTCACAGATAACTATATTTATACGTCGGTGAATCAAATGGTTCAAGAAGTAAATTATATCCGTAAAGCTAGCGATTAGTTTGTTTTCTTTGAGGCACATGCTTAACTTGCACCATCTCTTGGACAGTTCTTGTGGTGGCTCCCATTCTAACGTCCCGTGACAAGTTTTAGTTCACTTGATTATTTCTTTCTTACCATATGAAACAAAATACTTGCAAGATATATGAGTCGCATACCCGGAAAATGATCATCAATACTTGCAACATGCCAAAAATGTACAAAATAGTATATGAAATGACAAATGAGTGCAAGGACTGAGAATAGAGATGTTAACAAACCAAACGTTTAATAAACTCGTTGGTCGAAAGTTTGTTTATGCTCATTTAATTATTTACTAAACGAACAAATATGAAGAAAACTTTACGTAATTACATGAATAGATACAAAAATAATTAGCATTTGCATATATGTGTGTGTATATACATACATATATATGTATATATGTTTGTGTCTGTCTTAATTAAGGTTTCTTTGTGCATGGTAATGTCTTAACTAAGGTTTGTTTGTAAGGGTGTTAAAAAAAACCAAAATACAGAAAAAACTTTAATAAAATAATCCGATCCGAATCCTCTTTCGGATATTCGGACCAGATCTCATTCTGATCTAAATTTTTTATTTGGATTTCGGATATCATAGTTTTTTTATCCGGATATTCGATTAAACTGAATTAGAATCTCACTATGTTTCCTGTCTAATACTCATTAACGAACTAACTATTATATTTTTAGCCCAATACTCATGAGTTTTAACACATTCTAGTCCAATGCTCATTACTTGTTTGTGTTTTAAATTAAATATTATAATCTTTAATTCCTATACGATTACCCATTATGTTTGAAATTCGAATATGTATTTAAGACGAATTTGTAATTTATGGTTTTATATGTTTTATTGTGAGTTTAAACTAGTAAAACGTTAAGAATTAAAAATTAAAAAAATATATGAACAAAAAATAAGAAAAATTATTATTAGATTTATTTGGATTATTTTGGTGAATTTGGATTTATCTGAATCCGATCAAAATTAAATTCGGATAGATTTAGATCGAATAGAGATATCTAGGGTCATGAAATTTTTAAATCCAAATAATCAGAATAATTCGTTATCTGATCCGATAAACACCTCTATTTGTTTATGCATGATAATATGTGTTTTCATCGGTTTTGTCTATTTGTGTATAGATTATTTTTAGTGTGATATGTATTCTATTTGTTTTTTTATTCATTGGTTTTTATTTGAAGTCAAAGTTAATTACCCTATATGTGAAAAATGTAGGTTGATAAATAGTAACCAACGCCTGCCTGTCGGGCGCTTATTGGTTAATTTTTTTTAGTTTGTGGTTCTTTATTTTGGTATTAATATCTTTTGCTGGAGTGTTTATATCAATTTGTTTGACAGCTGAGTTGGTTGTGTTTGTGGCCTCTTTTGTGCTAATCCACGGTTCGAGTCTTTTCCTCATTCGTTTTTTTCCTGTTTTTATAGATTAGTGGCACACTTGTTGTTTCCCTGTTTCACCTGGTGATGACGTGTTGTTCAACTGTCTGCCTTATTGTTTACGTTTGATGGGTAGGAGATTTGTTGTCTGCCTTTCGACTTTCCGGTTGCTTCTCCGACTTGATAGATTGTTACCCAAATTAGGTTAGGGTTTTTATGTTCTTTCACTATAAGGTGGATTGGGCCTATGGCTTGCAAAGGAATTGTAGCGCTGCTTTGATGAATCATCCTTTCAGAGAGAGGAAGAGAATGAGAACTTGTGGAGAAATGTGAGAGATTGAATTCAATATCAGATCAAAGATGAAAAATTGCAATTTGCGGCGGCTGCTAGCGATGTTTGCGGGTGGGGGCGAGTGAGAGATTGAATTCAATCACAGATCAAAGATGAACTTGTGGATAATTAGTCAAAATTCCTTAAACCCAGCACAATTTTCTTGGCATTAGGTTTTAGGTTTAAAGAAGAAAAAGGTTTCAAATCATCGAATTCTAATCGTGTAATATCCATCATCTGATTACGGCTTTCTTCTCATCTGGATTTGGTTCCCGTTCGGAATTAGGTTCACAAAAAAGTATTAGCAGGGGCTATACTCTTGAGTACAGGTCGATCTATCTTCATTTGGGTTTAATTCCGATTTAGAATTAGGTTCACAGAAAAGTATTAGCAGGGGGGTCTACACTTTAGAGTAGATGTTGATCTACTTTTGATTGTCGAGGATCCAAACAAAGCCATTGTATATATGATTTTCTACGGAACTCAAATGTTGTATTTTTTGTCCATTGTCAAAAATGTCATAAACTTTTTGATTCTTTTGTAGTCTTAAAGGTGGTGCTTTTGGGTATCAAGCGGGTTTATTTTTGGTCCTCAATAATGGTCATAATGGGTGAAGGGCATTCAGTTTTTTCCTCTTCGGGTTTTTGGTTTCGTGGTGTAGTCAGTTAAACTCCAACTTAAAAAGTTTAATATTACTGATTATGTGTTTTTGATTTGCAGGTGAACAGATCACTACTACATCTGAGGTTTATTCCTTAGGTGTAGTTACGTCCATAGTACTTTGCTTCTTCGTATGAATGAATTTTTTTATTTTGGTTCCATCTTCTTCTAATTACTATTATTATGCATCTGTTATGTGGTGTTTTTTAAATTTAAGTTTCTTTATCTTATCTCATGAACAACTCATTGCTGATACCGAATCACTGCTACAATCTCCGATGATACATGAAACATCCCTACCTTAATCTTCAACGAACCATCTATGAACCTTGCTAGAATGACATGCCCAGACATACTGACAACGCACAACCCAGACATCACCCTGCGCAAAATCATAAACAAACAAGCCTTATTCCACATTCAGGCACATAAAAACAACATAGCTAGATTGCTATGTTGCACTATTAACAGGGTAGACATACTAACAGAAAGCACAACAACAACAATCACACCTGCACCAACAACTCCAACACTTTAGTTAGTACGCAGGGCCGAACCGAGTTCATCAACTAAGCGACCACTGTTCCACGAAGAAAGTAAGAAATAGCATGATAAAATTTAGTACCAAAACATACATATTACCGTCTTATATCCATAACACCTTTTAAAATAGCAGGTCCGCCAACAGAAAAAAAGCCAAAAGACAACTAGCAAGTTGCAGCAAGAACTTTTTGAAGTTTCCAGTGGTTATTGAAATGTATAACGTTCTTACTTTTTGTTAACATAAGAAATGACCATTGGCAACTTGAAATCCAATGAACAATGCACTAATGCAAAACCTTACAAACGATCTCAGCCCTGCTCAGATACACTACAACACATTTTGTTATCAATGGCAACTTGGCTGAAGACACAATACAACAGTTGAAGGCAACTAAAGGCGATCACCGAATCAGCACATTCTGGCAAATAACAACGCAAAGGAACCTTGGTGAAAAACCATGAACCCTTACTTTTGAATGTAGTTGATAGCCCTGGTTAGGCTTTATGTGTACAAAATTGCAAAACGTAATATATTATCGCGCAACGCGCGTACCGGTTCCCATCTAGTTGATAGAAAGAAGCTTACATTGGTAGGAAAAACTTTTTTTTTAAACATTTTCGTTAAGTTGTTCATCCTTAATTATTTACTAAACGAACAAATATGAACAAAAGTTTAACTTACTTAATCTATTAAATAAGTAATTTACATGCTACAATTCTATGAATGTAAGATTTTCTTTTTCCCGTTTCTTTGTGTTTATAATTATTTAATAAAAAATGTGTAATATTAATTATTCTTATCTCAAAATATAATTTTATTACTTTTTAAATCTTTATTACTAACTATATATTAAATATTTTATTTATTCAATCACCGCAACAGCTAAGATTATAATGCAAATTGAATAAATAAACAAAAGTAGCATTATATCATTCGAATCGTCCTTCCTCCCGTCTTGTTGGGGGCAATGCAATGTAGAGATATAATAGCAGTCTAGGGAGGGAGTCTCTACGGGCTTCATGCTCTAAGAGTGGTTATTTGCAATCACGAACGTCTATTTTAGAAAAAATGATTATGAACATTTGATTGGACGATTAATTTGATGAAATGTTAGAAATTTGACACCTTTATTCATTAATAATTTTTAGGGATTTCATTTTTAGTAACACTATTACAAGATGTATCTTTCTAACAGTTTGAAGGTTCAAGTTTCGTTATAAACAAATGACGTAGATTTAGAAGTATGTTTAGAGTGTTTGTGATTGCGACATTCAAAAATAATAGTTTTTGTTCTATGAATGTTAATGCATAAGAATGTACCATCAAGTTTCTTCTGTTGATATATTTACAACTCTAATTATACATTTGGAAATAAAAGAACCATGAAGTATTTTCGTTTATTCACAACTCTAATTTTACTTTTGGAAATAAAAAAACCATCAAGTCTCTTCGTTCAATATACTTACAACCCTAACAGTTATGCTTTAAAATAGAATAAAGAGAATAAACATGTCCTACTAGTATGCACTTTAGAAATCATAGAGAAGTGACTTTTGGAAGTCTGATTTTCATTCTCATTCCCATTTCTATCATGATAGTAGTAATTTTTTTTATTGAAAATCAAAGGCGCCATATAGTAACTCTACAACAATAAGCAGAGACATATGTCTCATAAAAATTCAAACAAATTATGACAAATTAAAAGATTTGAACTGTCCAAGATCTATCATTGTTCTGTGTAGATGACATTGACCACCTTTATATTAAAAGTCTTTTGTTTTGCTCTCTTTAAAGATAGTACTCTTTTGCAATTTAATAATTTCAACATCATCTTCTTTAGATTCTCCAATAATAACTGTAACATTTACTTTTTCCTCACCAAATCACTATAGTCTTTTTTATTTTTATTTTTTTAATTTTTGTGGTATGTACATGATTTATAGACAAAATGGGGTATTGCTATCCAAAAAGAAAGGCAAATTAAATTTTGATAATTCAAATTATTATTTATTAGTCGATAATAATTCATACCACTAATTTGACCGTAACACTTTCAACTTTTATTTTTATTACCAATAGCAATCACACAAGCAAAATCACCATAACTTCACTTTAGTTTTTTATTTATATTAGGCTTGATTTAGCTCATATGTTTTTTTTTTTCATTTCGTTTATAATCATTATTATGAATGAAATCAAGTACAAATCAATTGTAAATTTTTAATAACTATGTATACTGGGATTGTTGTTGACAATATAAGTGAAAGTTTGGAGTATTAATAGCCAAATTAATAATATTTTATTATCGACCAATTAGTAATAGTTTGAATTATAAAAATTCAATTTCAGAAAAATTATTTATGTGCATCTTCAATCTTTTTAACTAAAGTCAATCATTGTATGTTTTGAGTACATCGTCAACCTTTTTAATTATTATTGTTATATTATTATAACAACTCAGGTAATCATATATAATACAAATTTTAAAATAAACAAAAAAGTGTTTAGAAGTCAATATGATTAAAAATAGTAACAAAAAAACCTATCTCGACTCATATTTAAAAGAAATACTCATTTCTCATGTACTTCTCGCATCCGTCTATCTTAACACCTCTAGATTTGGTTAACACTTGTATACTTTCACCAATACATGTTTTTAAGTCTGGCATTGCATTATTTTATGATTAACACTCGTATACTTTCACCGATACATGTTTTGGATCCGGCATTGCATTATTTTGAGATGGAAGCAGTGTACAAATTTTGTCATTTTTAAATAAAGAAAGTTAAGTAAAACCATTATCATTCGCAATCCATCTAGTTCATGTGAAAGACATGATCTACAACAAAGTGAGATAAGGAACACTAAATCAACATATGAAAACAAAATTTTGTTAATTAACTTATTATTCATTGACTTGGTTATCCACTAGGAATTAGAAAGCATATGTTTCAATCAAACAATCAACCCCTTGTGGAAACACTAAATGGGACCGCGTAACGAGCCGAAAATGACCTCGAGTGATCATCATGATCATTCAACATAAATCCCTTATCAAAGTTTTGTTCATACTCACAAGGATCATAACTAAATTTTGTTGAAGTGGAAACCCCTTTCACTTTATTCGTCTTCTTTTTTTCTTTCTTGATCTTTCTCCATAAAATTCTCCAAGTAGGTGCCTGAAAAACGAAATTTATACTCACGGTGATGAATACGTGGTTGTTGATCTTGAATTGTTGTCGGATCCAGTTTCTACAGCCGGAGTTGCACCAATCGATACATACTTCCATGGTTAAGAAAGTAAAATAGAAATTGTGGCTATGGGAATGAAATGGAATATGAATGTCTTTAGTTTTGTGAAAGGGATGTGTTGTATAATTAGTAGAGTGCATGTATGGCATTTTATACTGAATGAGGAAAGCTACTATGTTGTAGATATAGTAATATATGTTTTCTTATAATGAAACAATAATAAAACTAGTCATGATTGTTTTAATTTATTTATACGAAAATAGGTATATTAGAATAAATTTAATGATAATAAATAAAAATATGAAGCCAAAAAGATAATATGCATAAAGGAGATTATTATAGGCTTGAAACTTAAAAATCTCAACTAAAATGTTTACACTTACACATCAATGAGTGGCTTAGGAGATTATTATAGGGCTTGAAGCTGCTTAATGATATTTGTTTTTTTTTTATTTATAAACTTGCAATTTTAAAATAAAATACATTAACATAAAAAAAAAATTTTAAGTTAAAAAGTCATGTTTGTCTAGCTCACAATTAATTATGTTTTGTTCAACTTCATATTAAAATTTCATGTTAACGTCAAGTTTGACATGTTTACACGCAAGTTAAATTAGTTAAATTTATTAAAGAATATTGATTATTATTTTTATAACATATGTTTTTATAATCTTTTTTAACCAATTATATGTTTATGATATTCTAGAAAACACTGTCCAAATGGTGTTGCTCAGCCTTTAAAGTCACTGAAAAGTGTAATGTTCAGCTTTTATAGTTTTTACCAAGTCAAAGATCATTACTCGATTATTCATTGCCACTCTACTCCTTTTAATTTGTATATGTATATGATTATTTGAGTAATAGAAGGAAACCACTTATTTGGGAATTACTCTAAAAAAATGGTTTTGTCTATTCACAACCAATAAGTTTAAAACATGTCTTTGATATATGAGACAAGACATATCTTATTAACTAAAAAAAATCACGTCAATGGCTAATGTGAGATTTCCGTATTGCTTATGAGACTTATAGGTGAACCATATCAAACCCTTACCTATAAGATCAGTACATACCAATGGTCCTTTTCCCTTTCAAATATATTATGCTCTTGTCGTCTATGAAACTTCAAGTTTATATACTATGCGAACAAACACGAAACTAATAATATATCGCAGTTCCAAAAACGCTAATAATATATAAGAGTTTATTTAAAGTGTGCCATAACCGTAAAGTGGATGATTAAATTAAAGTTGTCGCTTAACAACTCAATCTATCTTTAGTGCTATAATTGTAGATAGGAAAGATCTAGAGATATATATATTTATCACACAAACATATATAGTTTTGTTGTATGTTAACTAATTAATCTTACACACATAAATCCTTATCTTTTAGGGAAAGTTGCTCTTTACCATCTTCTCAATGAATATCATCGTTTTACAACACATCTATCTATTATAATAAAAGACGGTTTGAACTGGACACCTGGCAATTTCTGGTTAACTCTAAAATTATGTTTCTCACCTCTCTCTCCTATTAAATGAGAATTAATTTAAATATGTAAACTATACTATAAAATATTTAAATTATAAATGTTTTTATTCTAATAATTTATTAAAACAAACTAAACCATATGATTTATATTGTATCTTATCTTAAAATATAATATTAAAACTTTAATTTTTTATTATTTTTATTTATAATTTCTTAGATATTTATTATTTTTAATTTCACCAATGACTAATAAGTAATAACATGTAAGATACAAAACTTTTATAAAAAATCATAATTTTAAAATGTTAAATTTTATTCCACCAATGTATTACATGGGTTTTTAACCTAGTATCTATATATAACTAGCTTTAGTAAACCCGTGTATTATACGGGTTGAACAAATAAAATATTAAATATAATAAAAATTTATCAAGTATAAAAGGATATTTTATGATAAAATATAATTAAAATTACGTATAGTAAGAATAATATGTAATAAAACAATTATATCAACTATTTAAACTTTTGGTTTAAAACTTTTTTTCCAAAAAAAAATAATAAATATTTTGTTTCAAAACAAAAATGGTATTAAAAAATATCATTTTTAAAAATTTTCTTATTATAAATTTCAATTTTAATTATTTTTGTTTATAAAAAATTAACTTTTTAAAAACACTAATTTTAAAAAAGTTTGATGTTTTGTAAAAATTTCTTATTCTATAAAAATTATTTTTAAAATTAACATAGATCTTTTTTTAAATTTATTAAAAAAACTATTTTTGTTCTAAAAAAGTTAAATAATACTATTGATAATTAAGGTAAGTATTTAATAGGAGAGTGAAGCGGGAAAATTTTGATAAGAATGAATGTGGTGCCGTCACGTGTCATCTTAAAATACTCTTTTATTAGAGTAGAAAGATACTAGCTTTAGTAAACCCGTGTATATTACACGATTTGAATAAATAAAATATTAAATATAATAAAAATTTATTAATTAAAAATAATATTTTAAGATAATATATGATTAAAATTACGTTTGAGTAAGAATTATAAGTAACAGAATAATAATATCAATTTTTTTAAAATTTTTTGTATTTTTTAAAAAATATTAAACATTTTGTTTCAAATCAAACCATTTAAAAAAATATCAACTTCTTTACTATAACTCCCAATTTTAATTATTTTTTGTTTATAAAAATTTTACTTTTTAAAAAACTAATTTTAAAGTATTTTGTATTTTTAAAAAAAATTGATATTTTAGAAAACTTTCTTTTGTAAAAGTTTGTTTATATAAAAATAACATTAATAAAAAGATCAATTTCTTAATTTATTAAAAAAATTAATATTGATCTTAAAAAAATAAATAATATTATTAGAAATTAATGTAGTTATTTAATAAGAAATAGAAGCAAGAAAATTTTGATGAGAATGAATGTAGTGTTGACATGTGTCACCTCTAGTTACTTTTTTATTATAATAGGAAGATTAAATAAAGTATTAATACTTCTCCCTAATTTACTTTGGTAGGATAAGATCTTCTAATTAACGATTCTAGAAAGTGATAAACTCAATACAATAACAAATAAGTAAACATGGATGTTTATGGCTCTTTCTTCTCTTGCTATCATTAGATTTGAGTTTGAAGGTAAATATTTTTATAATCAAATGCCATTAACAGAAGTGAAATAATCCCGATTGAAAAAAAAATACTTTTTCAAATGTCATTGTTTACAATCCGAGTTAGCCAGGTTTGACTTGAATTAATCTGACCTCCCGTGATCCAATTGTTCAATCGTTCTTTTACTGCACTCATCCAAATCGCAAGTTATTTTATTTAGGTTTTAAAAATGAATTTAAATTTTTGTAATGGATAAATGATAGTGGATTAAAATAATTAAAATGCTAATACAATCTATTGTTTAGTAGGCCTAATAGTAAAAATATTAATGGGTTGTTAATAGCCCAATGAGTTTAAGTATTTAACAATGTATACAGGTTTTTTCTTTAAAAAATATATGTAATACATAAATAATATATATAAAAAAAATTCAGATCCTCGAAAAGATCAGGCGTTGGTTGATCGCGCACCCTACCCTCCTCAATATTACCATTCTTCCCTTTCAAAAGATCGAGCAGCAACAACATCAAGAAAACAAAAATAAAGAGAAACCCACTTTTTGTTGGATCAAGAAAACAAAAATAAAGAGAAACCCACTTTTTGTTGGATCTTTATCATCCTCTGTATACAAGGATAATAAGGAGAAGAAAACTCACTTTCGGTTGTGACTCCATAGCAAAAAGCTTTAAAAAAAAAGTAATAAACATACAAAAGGTGATACTAGAAGTTGGAACTAGTCTTTTCTCAGAAGATATGGCTTGGTTCGGTTTTGGTTAAATTTACAAGTAATCATAACCATAACCGATATATCGGTTAATCACAGAAACTATAACCTTTGGCCATATAAGCTATCGGTATAATTCAATGCGATTATGATCCAATTATAGATTAACGGACAATTATGGTTGAAGTTACTAATAACCATAACTATAACCGATGTATCAGTTAATCACAAAACCTTAACCATAACCTTTTAGGGGAGAGACGCCTATGCTACATGGCTCGACGGGCCTCAGCGTTGGGCTACACACCATCAACCCCCCCCCCCCCCCGATGTTGAATATGAGAGATTTATGACATGTTGTCGCCGTGGTCAAACCACATATATGACCGTTGCAACTTGCGGTACCCCCACCCCCTTTTCCTAACGGCTCTTTTTTGGTTTTTTTTTAATTCAAACTCTTTTAGTACAAACCAATATAACACAATTTTTACAACAATCTCAAATATCTAACTTTACACTCATACTATATGAAAATGTCCCATCAATTTTATTTTCCCTCTTTGTCTTCGGATAGTTTTGAGTCCAAAGGGTTGGAATTTTTTAGCCTTTTAGCCGAACATGTTGACAGGACTGAAAGTTCGAGAAAAACTATTCTGAAACATGATCGTGTAACGGCTAATAACGTTCTCATGAACGAATATTTTGGGGAGAATCCAAAATACAAAGGCAAGAACCCAAAATACAAAGGCGGGATGTTTAGAAATATGTTTCTATTGCGTCAAGATTTATTTCTATGTATTTTGTATTGTTAAAGATATATGCAACTTTGAATGGTTTCGAAAAGGGATGATGGGAGGTGGAAAGAAAGTTTCACAGCAATACAAAAATGCACATAAGTAAATTTCGTCAACTCGTAACAGGTAATCCATCTAACATCAAGATTTATGTTTTTCGAATACATATTTTGGTGTAGCGGTTGTAACTACGATATTAATGTTCTCTATCAATCTACACTCTTCACACCCGAGTTAAATGGAACCGCCCCTAGTCGACCATTTCATGTTAACGGACATCAATATAAACGTGATTACTACCTAACCGGTGATACATATCCTTCTTGGTCAACGTTTGTGAAATCATATTCTTATCCTATTGAGTAAAAAAAATAAGAAAAGAAAAGAAACAAACTTTTGGTGTTTCAAAAGCAAAAAATACTAGCACGACCAGCTAGAGTGATGAAGATAGAAAAACATAAGAAATCAAATGTATGCATTCATTATACTTCATAATATGTTTATAAAAAAACGATGGCAACATTATTTTTCCATGTATATTCGCGATCCACTGACTAATCCCGTTAAGAAATAAAGTACAATTCTAGACAACGAAAATTAGTTTATTAGTATAAGTTGTTTTTATATTTTAAGTTATTTATTTTAAATTAGGTTTTATTTTTAGGTTATAAACTTTCTAAATTTTATGAAGTTTTTTTTGATAAAAAGTTTGTAACATGTAATGGCATGAATACCCCCCCCATTTTATGAAGTTTTTTTTGATAAAAAGTTTGTAACATGTAATGGCATGAATACCCCCCCCCCCCCCCCCCCCCCCCCCCCAAAATTTTATGATGTAGTGGATATGATATGGTTTAATATAATAATTATCTGATTGATGGATTCATAGTATACTGAGACACTCGTAATATTAATGCCCTCTCCATCCTTAGAGGTTTGATCATATTAGTTTTTCAGTTAAAATTGATGCGATTATAATCCTATTATTAATTAACTAGTTTTAGTAAACCCGTGTATTATACGGGTTGAATATGAAAATATTAAATAGAATAAAAAATGATTAATTACAAATTGATATTTTTAAGATAAGATATTATTAAAATCTTACTTATTATCAATAGAATTAAAATTTTGTTTTAAAACAAACTTTTTAAAAAAATATCAATTTGAAAAACTTTCTTATTATAAATGTCATATTTAATTTTTTTTTTTTTTGCAGAACTTTTACTTTTTTAAAACACTTATTCTAAAATATTTTGTATTTTTATAAAAGTTTGTTGTTTTAAAATCTTTTTTATTTTATAAAATTTTATTTATTTACAAACAACATTAATAAAAAGATAATTTATTATATTAGTAAAAAACTATTTTAATCTAAATAATTAATTAGTATTATTAGTATTTAATATAATTATTTAATAAAAGAGAGAAGCGAGAAAAATTTGTTAAGAATATATGTGATGTTAACATATGTTTCTTTTAGTTAACTTTTTATTAGAGTAAAAACAAGAGTTAGTCGAGTTATAATCCTATTATTGATTAATGGTCGGCTATGGTTAAAGATTGCTGATCGCTGTGGTAAGACCCCAATCATGGGTTCATGGCTGGTGCTCCCTTATAAATATTGTCTAGTGGCATTCTAACGCATCTGAATTTCGCGTTAAAGTTAGGTTATTATCTCATCCCCAAATTCAATCGTACAACACCAAACCCTAGATTTCAATCATGTCTTCTAAGCAAGGTAATCACTCGTTTATCTTCTTCATAACATTCCATCTGCAAGTTTCTTCACACAAAACTTGTGATTTCTGCAGGAGGAAAAGCAAAGCCATTGAAGCAACCCAAGGCGGAGAAGAAAGAGTACGATGAGGTATTCGTTACTGTTTGATTCATCCGTTTATGCTTGTGATTTCACAGGTCGTTGTTCCGATCGTAGATGATTGATGTTATAGTTCTGAAGACGGTTCTTAATTTGATAGTTTTTACTTTTTAAGATCGTAGTCAGCTCAGTTTGCGTTCTTACTTCTGGTTTTACAGTGCTTGATACTTGGTGATATGCTTTTGTTATGTTTTGTTAATTGTTTTAGATATTCTGTTTTATGTGATATAAGTGTGCAGCTGAATAGCTGATCTGATTGCTTTGGTTCATACTCAAGTTTTGTGTAATGAAAACTAATAGAAGTATGTTGATGTAATTTCAGTTGTAAATAACTAACCATAGGAATCAAATCCACATGGGACAACCAATTTAGTTGAGGTGGTGGCAAAATGCTGGTTCTATTGGTAGCTTAGTGATATCATCTAACACAAGTGTATCGCTAATATTGGAATGTAAAACATAGAGTTGCTGAACTAATAGAACTGGAAGTCTGGAACATGGAACAATCTGCTAATTGAAAACATGAAAAATAACTAAATATTACCGACATACAAATGGAACCAAGTAGTACTGGAACATCATAAGACCATTCTTTGCTCTAGATCCTACTGTTAGAGGTTGATGAGGCTATACTAAAGTTTGTGATTTAGCATGGGTGGTATATGATATTGTGAAATTAGAACCAGAATGTCATAGACTCATAGTGAAATTAGCAGTTTAGAATACAGCAAGGTGTCAATTATCTATATCAAACAAATAATCTTTGAAGGATTGGAACATATTAGTGAATTTAGCAATTAAGTATACAAATGCATCGTATAAGTAGAAGTCATAAATTAGAGCTCAAGAACCGAACAATAACCATACCCTGATACCTGAAAGTGTAAGAAGGTTCATATTAAAACTCTATATATCTCACTTTTAAAATTATAAAATCCATAGGGGTCCATGGACTCCCCTTAGATGCAACACATATTTGGCTATGTGTAGTTCCTTCATTGTCTGAGTATGATAACTTAAACTAGAACTTTTAAACCCTAGCATTGCTTGTGAACCTTGAATTTGGAAGAAAATTGTAAAACCTTACATTAATTGATTGAAGCATATGAGCTTCTTGGCCCGCTTGCGATTATCATATTAAAGATAAGTACTAGTATTATTTTACTAGATTTGGATTAGTGTTGGTGTTACTAAATACTAATTAGTCAATGGTTTTTAGTTGGGGGCTTGCAGAAAAAGGAATTAGGATAAATATACTATGTTTGACATAAACATATGATTTTATATATTTAATTGAGTGTCAATGGGAGGGTTGGTTTACTTGCAGCTTTAAAGTGATTATCTAAGAGAGTTAGCTTATCTTTCTAATAAAAGTTGTATCTTGATAATTTATGTTGGGGTTGTTATTCTAAAATGTAACTGTCACCTTTTTGTCATTGTATGTAAGAAAAAAATGTTTTTCTCATTGTGTATACTTCAGTTTTTACTATTCTATGCAACTCTGCAAGTAACTTTCTATAGGAGGTAAAAGTGGTGACATGCCACCAATTTTTTGATTATGTGACGGTGTGACCCATCTGTATATGTTCATTGCATATACTTCAGTTGTTACTATTCTATGCAACTCTGCAAATAACCTTCTATAAGAGGTAAAAGTGGTGACCTGCCTCCAATTTTTTTTTTTATTATGTGACGGTGTGACCCTTCTGTATGCATACTATAGAATTTGCTTACATATAATGGTAAATGGATGAAATTGGGTCTCATACGGTTGGAAAAGGAAAACATGTTTTTTACATAGAATGACAAAAAGTGAAAGTAAGTTGCATTTTGTTGTATAAAACCTTATATATATTGGTTGATTTCATTGACTTTTCTCTCTTTCTTGTGTGTTTCACATTATTGTATCATTTTCTAATACATTTTATCTTTTCAGATAGACAAGGCCAACCTTCAAAAGAAGAAGGAAGAGGAGAAGGTAAAATTTATATTCTAGTAATTACGCTTTGAATTTTAGGAGGTGTTATGGGATTTCTTACCAAAATAGATTAATTCATCCTATGGGTAAACTTGTAATTTTGAATCCATGAAGAATAATCTATTTGAAATAAGCAATTTCAAACTACTTATTGGGAGCAACATCACCCAAAAAATGTATCTGCTTTAAAAACGCGCAAGTAAATAAGAGTTTCAAAAATATTCACATCACTGTCTAAATTTTAACGTTCATGTTGAGCAGGCACTCAAGGAGCTTAGAGCAAAAGCTCAAAAGGGAGCACTTGGAGGTACTGGTCTGAAGAAAAGTGGAAAGAAATAAGGGCTCATTGATTGAACTGAAGTTGCTTATGTTGTGATGTGTGAAATATTGCTATGAATATGTTTGGTTATTAAGCTGGATATGTAGCTAGATCTATGTTGAATCTCAGGTAATAATCATGCTGATATTTTGTCCTGATGTTGATATATTTGCCATGCTGTTTCGGTTCTTTTTTATTATTCTACTTCGTTTTTTAGTCGAATGTGTTCATATATATGGACAGAGGGAGATGTTGTTTAGTTGAGTACGTTACTAAACTCAAGTTTAGTTTAGTATATAACGAACTTTTAAGTAGATAACTACAAAAACAAGGTAATGTATATGCATAGCCACATTTTTTTATTTCTATAGTTATATCTAGCCTAACACTAAATACAAGCTTTTACATAATCCTCTACTTAAAATAATTAGTTTTGTTTAAATGATTCCTTTTGATAAGTTGTCAACGTGGGTGGTAGTGTGTTTCTTTAACTTTTAACTTTTAAACTTGAATGGCCAATTATACAGCTTGTGTGTGTCAAGACTTGGTTAGAAAACCAAAAACCACGACCCCAAACGCATCGTGTTTGGTTTTCGAGTACGGATTCAATTAGATGCTAGATATCTTTTGCTTTAAGTATTGCTGTCAACTCTTCAATGACTTTGAACCCTTCGGAAGACGAGTGCACCAACCTTGATTGCAACTTTATCATAGCGAATGCATACATGCATGCACAGGTGAAATAGGTCTTGTTTGATCTCGTCATTGATGTAGGCCAGGAGTAAGCTAACAAGAGGAATAGTGATGGTGTGGCAAGGTTGTGGTCGACATGGTTGCCCATGAAGCATGTGGTTCAAAGCTAGGTGTGAAGGGGCGGGACAGATATGAAACTCTATTAATAATATAAAAGCAGTTACAGTTAAATAGATTAAAAGCGATGGGTGAGATGTAATTTAATCATGTAGGTTTCATGTAAGATAAAACCCACTCAAACACGAGTAAATGTAGTTTTTAAGGCTAAATATTAATACAAACCACTTCCTAGTGCATGGGCAGCCTATTGTTTCGCATCCCCATCCCGTTTTATTAGCCTCCCAATATATAAACCAAACAAATATTCCTATATTTCAATTTCTAGTCTCATCCTTTCATTTTCAAAGTAAGTTCCTTTCAATTGACCCGATATTAAACCAGAATGCAACAAGAAAAATATGAATTTCAAAAGACAAAGACCAATGGCGGAATCAAGGGTTCAAAAGGTCGAGTGACAAAACCATAACTTTTCAGCCAGAAAGATCAAACTACAAAAAAATAATTACATATTCATAATATAAGATTTTCTTGTAGGACTCACTAGACATCTCCCTAGATCTACCCAATAAAGGGGTCAAACTCAAGGGTCGTGGTTGGATACCTGGATGCGCGCTAGGTTAGAAGGTTAATGGATCCTAGAACCCTCTAGTTCCGTTATACGGTCAAGAAAACCACATATATAAAAGTTTCTTAGTCATATTGTGTTTTTTTTTTTTTTGTTTGCGACATTATTCTAGCCTGATTTTCTAATATTTATCTGATATCTAAAAAGGATTCAAGAGATGGATTTTTGGCCGGAGTTTCTTGCAAGCAGTTGGGGCAAAGAATTCGTGGCCGGAGGATTTGGTGGCGTCGCAGGTGTCGTAGCAGGACATCCTCTTGATACCGTTAGAATCATACAACAAAGCGGCATAAATACATCCACATTCAACATCATTAGGAATTTCGCAGCCAACCAAGGACCATTCGCCCTCTATAGAGGCATGGGTGCTCCTCTTGCCTCCGTTACTTTCCAGGTAACAATTAACAATAACTAAAAAAATAATTATCATCATCCGTTTTACTTCACTAACGCATTCTTTCAACACAGAACGCGTTAGTCTTCCAATGCTACGCCACATTATCAAGAGCACTCGACCCCTACATCCCCGCCACAAAACCACCCTCCTATGAAAGTGTCGCCCTAGGCGGCACGGGGGCCGGGGCCATCCAAAGCCTAGTGGTCACACCCATCGAACTCATAAAAATCCGCCTACAACTACAAAACCAAACCAAACCAAACCAACCCAAAACCGGGCCCTCAACCCTCACCAAACACATCATCAGAACCGAGGGTTGGACCGGCATGTTCCGCGGGCTAACCATCACCATCATCCGCGATGCCCCGTCCTACGGGTTCTACTTCTGGACATACGAATACGCGCGGGAGAAGCTCCACCCGGGTTGCCGGAGGTCCGGCGAAGAGAGCTGGATGACGATGCTGGTCGCCGGAGGACTCGCCGGATTCGCTAGTTGGGTGTGTTGTTATCCGGTGGATGTAGTTAAAACAAGACTTCAGGCTCAGACACCTGAGTCTCCGGTGAAGTACGCCGGAATATTCGATTGTTTCCGGCGAAGTGTGAGAACTGACGGTGCCGGAGTATTATTCCGGGGACTTGGGAGTACTGTTGTTCGAGCTTTTGTGGTGAATGGGGCGGTTTTTACAGCGTATGAAACGGCTTTACGATGTATTAATAATAATAATAATAACTAAAGTCTAAAGGTTTTGATCGGAATTATGATTTCATGAAGGTTGTGTATATTCCGGTGTGCCGGAACCGGAATATTTTAATTTTTAGCCGGTGGTCGGTGGGGTCTATGGTAATTTAATGTGTAATATATGTGTATAGAGATAAACATCTTTTGAAGCAATGTAAAGTTAGTTAATTTGTTAATTATAACGTTTTGTTGCTAGTGGCTTTTATATAATTATAATGTAATATAATTATAATATGTGGTGTATGTATCTTTCAACCCTAGCATCTTGCTAGTGGCTTTTATATAATTATAATGTTTTGTTGTTCAAAAAAAAAGTTAATTCGTTAATTGTTTTCGACGTGGGTTTATATTATCCAGCATACTGAGATAGTTTAGGTTTGAGTTTGGCTCGTTTGGTTTAAAAGAGATTAATCTCGGGCTTTGGGTTTTGTCTAAATCTTAAAAACTTGAGCTTTCTTTGTTTGTTATTTTTATTTATTTTTAAAATAAATTAAAATCTTATGTATTACACGGGCTGAATTAATATAATGTTATTTACTTGATAACAAAAGAGTTAGAGCTTTAAAAAACTTGTGTATTGTATGCTTTGAATAAACATAAATTTAATAAGAATTGAATAAGACATACCATACTCTTTTAACATTTGAGGTCGTTAAGACATGTCACGTGATAATTACATATATGAAGTTCATTTTTTAAACATTCTTTTCAACTGGCTATTAACATTTTTTTATGTAATTATTTTATTTGAACAACAAATTTCATTAAAAAAAAATTATGTAGTAATGTAGGCATGTAGCCTTAGCAAAGGCCCCTCAGATATAAAAACACAATGAAACTTACACCAATCTTCCCAATCAAAAGCTAACATATTTCCCCTTATTTTTCACCTACATAAAAATAACCGACATGATGTTAAAACAATGGCGTGCAACAACTTTCGTTTTGCTTCTAGAAAACTATGAAGCTGCAAAAGACCACCAACAGAAAAAGCAAAAAGGAAAAGAATACCACACCATTGACCCATTGTGCCACCATTTGCCAAATAACCATAGCATAGTAAGAACATTATTTTGAAACTCGGGTCGGACCGGCCGGTCCAACCGGGAACCGATAGGGGGACCAAACCAAGCCGCACTGATTCGTTTTGTACTCATCGGACCGGCCGATTCGGACCAATTCGGCGGTCGGATCGGTTTGTCTTCCCATATTGGCAAATATTAACCTCAGAGATTTAATCGAAAAAAACCCACCTTGATCACCAATTCATTCCCATTTGTCTTGTCACTCGTAAGAACAACCTGATTTAACAAATTGAAGAGATCTTTTAGTTCTGCCAATTCTGCTTGGGAATTCGATCCCTTGACCCGTGCCCAATTTCAAAAAGGGTCGTGAAGCTGTCGTAAAACGATAAACTCATCACCCAAACATCCATCCAAAAATGTATATTCGTCCCAAGACCCACCACCCCCTTTATCACATGCTCAAAGTTTATGTTTCTTTTAGTGCAGTAATCATATATTACTTTTCAATATTATTACTCCATACAGAATCAAGTACAGCTTTGATCAAGGTTAGCTTACCACCCATTAACAAGATAGATGCCTTCCATAACGACAATTAATGTGTTTATTACTAAAACGATTTTATTTTTTGAGCCGATTTTCATTAAAACCGCTCCAAATCATAATTTTTAACCACTTAAAAACATCAGCTTTGTAGTTGTGCAAATTAAATCAATTGTAGTACTCTGAAACAAGTTTTCAAACAACTGTGTGCTTGATAACACATGCTAAAAAAAACCACTCTAGAGACCATTCATGTTATAATGGAGTGAACTATAGAGATCACCTGCGTAAATTTTAAAACTTGACGGCTATGAATGCAATATTAGCATTCCAAATGGATCGTTTGTGTAACTAACTCGTTTATAAGTAATGATTCTTATGAATAGTATACATTATATACATCACATTTAGTAGTTCTTTCAAAATATACCTTTTAATTTCTAATGTTTTAACTTGACCTCGTATACTATATATAATATATGTTTTAACTTGCTATTTTTTTTACTGGTTGATTTTTCTTTGATAAATTTCGTTCGTTTATTTTCTTTAGAAAACTACTATATGTCCGTGTTTAATTTTTTTCCTTGACGTCCCTCTATAAATTAATACGACAACTTATTAATATTTAAAATAATTTCCCTCTTAGAATTTAGTTAAAAAATATAATTTTGATTTTTCATCTTTCAAACATGCACCCCACGTTCCTTCATCCTTCTTCTAACAACCATTTTTTTCATCTTTCCAAAAACACACATTCCCTTTTACTCTCTCCATTGGAAACAAATCGATCATCAAATCTCCTTTCTGATTCACCATTGTTGTCAATTTACTCTAGCTTTTGTTCGGTTCAATTAGATCGCCTAAACAATTCCTCTGAAATTCGACAATCGTTGAGCAATTCAAGATCATATGGAGGAGGATAAATCAGGCGCGAATATGAATTTAGATCCTGAACTTGAGGCGATATACGCAGGTGAATTGCAATGTGTATCGAGTTCCCTTTGATTTAATATTATGATTTTAGGGTTTTTTTTAATAAATGTGATTTTGAATTATTGATTGTGGTGAACTTTTTTGTAGATATGGAATTGATGAAGGAGAGATTTGCGAAGTTGTTGTTGGGTGAAGATATGTCGGGTGGAGGAAAAGGCATTTCTTCGGCTTTGGCATTGTCGAATGCGATCACAAATCTTGCGGGTAAGAGTTTTAATCTTGTTTTCATCAAGGGGGAAATGGTTATTTGACGTTGTATAACCATAACTTTTGGTTTGGTCGTCTTAAGTTATATTTTCTATCAACTATAATAAAGAAAGAAGTAGAACTTGTGTTTTTATTAAAAAATATATATATATTCTTAATAAAAAATAAATGATAAATTTATGTGACTGGTGAATCTTCTTGACGAATGGCTTTTGCTACTGGTTTAGAGATGTCTAACTTGTAATTAAAACTATTTTTTTCTTTGTTTGTATTATAAACACCTACGGTTAAAATCTTCTTAACCAAAGTTCTATAGTTCAAAAAAGCCAAAAATCATATATTATATTACAAATGATTATTAATCAATAAAAATTTTAAATAACTTAATAGCCTAATCTCTTTTCTTTTTAGAAAAATACTAACTTTTTTAATGTTGAAGATTTTATTTTCCTTTTTACACGCCCGTACTGTGTATTGGAATTCAAAAACTATTCATTGTTCTACAACTTGACATATTTCCATTAACATTCTTATAAAATATATAAAGAAAAATTAAAGTTACACACTTATAACGCAAATAAGTACCCATGCTTCTCTAAATTACGTTCATATTTTCGGGGACTCTATCGATACAATTTGATGACTACTTCAGCACTTCACGCTTACATTTATATATGTTTAAATAACACAACCATCTTCTTTAATGCCAAACATAGCATTGAGACTTGACTGATGGTAGAACTAAGGGCGGGTCAAGAGCGTTCACAACCCTCTGATCACAAGAATTTGCTATGTGATAAAGTTGCTTGATTAGAAAAACGTGAGTTGAGGTCTTTGATTCATAAAAAATATGATTTGTCAGGATTTTTATTGTAGTAAGATGTGAACGTTTTAGAATAACATAACTTGTATACCATATGTTAATGTTTTTAGTTTGAGTTAATTACACGATTGGTCCATGTGATATACCTATATTGCAGTATTGATCTCAATTTTTGAGAAATTATATAATTTGTCACAACTGTTTGTTAAATCGTAATATCATGGATGATGTTTGCCAAACTGTAACATTACGATTTTGACAAACAGTTAGGACCAATAATGCAATTTTCTTAAAAGTTAGGACTAATTCTACAATATGAGTATACCACAGGGACCAATCGTGTAATTAAATTTTTTAGTTTTTAATATTTTTGGAAACAAAAATATATATTTTTTTAACGAGAGTTTTCTTGGAAATAGTTGGAATATTTAAAAAAAATATATATGTTGGCCCACTGATGACTGATCAAAAGGTACTAGTTTCTTTGCTAGACGTACTGCAGTCTGCATTTTATTTGAAAGTATGTCATGCTTTCCTTAACTTACAATCTTTAAAATATTTTTCTAGATGTTTCTTTTTTTACGTGCTTGGTGTTTAGTATATCCATGTTTAATCGAATACCAAATCAAGATTATCATCCAACAACACATGCTTCAAATTTCTTGTTTTACAGCTTCTGTATTCGGAGAAATCTCGAAACTAGAGCCCATGTCACCTGATAGTAAAGCAAGGTGGCGTAAAGAAATTGACTGGTGGTTATCTGTCACCGATCACATTGTTGAATTTGTGCCTTCAAAGCAAAATACTAATGGCATAACGATGGAGGTACTAATCTCTTTTTGTATGTGATTTTTAGAACTTTAAAGCTAATTTTTATAACTTTCGCAGATTATGATTACGAGACAGCGAAGCGATGTACGTGGGAATATTCCTGCCTTAAAGAAGCTCGACGGGATGCTCATAGTACGAAAAAAAATCTATTTAATATTACACTCGTTAGAATCAACAACAATACATAATAATAAGGGACGATTATTACACATATATTCATCCCTTAAAAATTTTCCTACTATCATATTTATCTTTATACTTGATTTTTCAAAGCCCTAACAACATCATATGTATTCATAAAATGCACCTATACCAACATGTTTTACTAAATAAGTTTCGCGGGACTATTTTGTGGCATAAAGTCCTGCTATTCACAATGACACATTGTACAAATTGTGTTTTGTAAATTTAGTCACTTAACTCAATAAAAAGTTTCAGTATTAATATATTTGATGTCATAACATAAGAAAACATTGTCAAACATTCCACATTGATGATTGTATGATTAATCAAATACAACAAATAAGTGTTTTACTTAGTTTGATGATGAAATATGACATTACAAATTATACAATCACTAATGGAAATTGGGATGAGTATGTTGTTATTTTATTAGCGTTGAATAGCCCATGTATTGCTTGTATTTAAAGAAAACCAACATGTTTTACATTTTTTGAACGTAGGAATGCTTAGATAACTTTAAGGATCAAAATGAATTTACCTATGTATCTAAAGATGACATCAGATCAAAATCAAGTAAGAAGAGGGAAGAAGATAAATGGTGGTTGCCGACGCCAAAGGTTCCTCCAAACGGTTTATCTGATCTTACACGAAAATGGCTAAACTTTCAGAAGGACTCAGCGAACCAAGTACTTAAAGCTGCAATGGCTATGAACGCTCACATTCTTACAGAGATGGAAATACCTGAAAGTTACATTGAAGGCCTCCCCAAGGTAAGTGTCTAAAACAAAGTTGTACAAAAGGGTATAGTATTAACGTCCAAAATTTATTTGGGACAATTAGATTTTTTCTATTGAAGGGTAAAAAACTTGAATTAATGTACTTTAGTTTGATTTTCTTTCGTAATTTTTTTTCTTAACTTGTTTTCATGTAAAAAAGGTAACTAAATTATGTCAGAATGACATTTATTATAATTTTTTTCAATATATGTTACCTTTTTGCATGAAAAACGAACATCATTCGAATAAAAATCTACTCATACAACAAGGGAAACATTAAATACCTAAACAATTTCAAATAAAAAAAATGTAAGAACCACATAAATATTTATATTTATTGTTGGGGAGATATAATAGAAAAGAAAAAAAAGAGAGTGAATTATGCAATTGCACCATGTATCATAGATAAAACAATAGATACAAGTATTCATATGATTCTCACTTAGGTGTACTTAACGTCTCTTTCTTCCAATTTTCCCTCACAATCACAATCTTTTATGCTATTTTCGTCTCAAAAGTTGCTAAATAGATCAATTCATTGAGTTAATCATCATTGATGCATTTGATGCAGAATGGACGCGCGAGTTTGGGTGACACAATCTACAAAAACATTACAGTTGATCAATTTGATCCAGACAATTTTCTTTCAGCTATGAATTTATCTTCAGAGCATAAAATTCTTGATCTAAAGAACCGAATGGAAGCATCTGTTGTTATATGGAGAAGAAAAATGACAAATAAAGATGGAAAATCTGGTTGGGGTTCGGGCGTGAGTATTGAGAAAAGAGAACAATTTGAAGATAGAGCGGAAACGATTTTACTTATATTGAAACATCGGTATCCTGGCATTCCTCAATCTGCATTAGATGTCAGCAAAATCGAAAATAATCAGGTAAGGAGCTTATTTCTTAAATCCCTTTTGGTAAAGAAAACCTCTAGCGTGTGTTTTTTGAGAAATTTTGAGATTATATCATATCTTAGAAATTATCAGGGGTTATTTTTAAATTTTTTTAAGTAATAGCTTTTCCATGGAAAAATATTAGTTACATGAAATAGAAAGGTATTCGAATTTAGTTACGTATTAATGCAATAAACCATTATTTTAAACCATACTTTTTTTATTATAACTAATATATTTTATTTATAAAATTATGAAAAGACTTTATGCCATTCTTAGGGTCGATGCAACCTAACCCAACTCATTTTCACATTTATAAATATAATTATCTTTACATGTTATAACATGTTACGCAAACCATGTTTCACCTCTCTACTAGTCATTTTGTCGCCTCTAGAACATGCCATCCTAATCAATGGGTCGCTATATTATTAGGATGTAGGACACGCAGTTCTCGAGAGCTATTCAAGAATACTAGAAAGCTTAGCACACAAAGTAATGTCACGAATCGAAGACGTAATACACGCAGATAACCTCACACAAAATCCATCGGGAGATCTAAAACGAAACTCTCTAAAAGATTCAGCATCAAGGGCATCGGGAAAATTCCCAAATGCAGAAGAAGAGTTGGAAAAACTTAATTACTCAAACGCCCCTACCTCAATGACATTATCCGATTTCATGGGTTGGACTCTAGAACAAGAAAAAGAATCCCAAGAAGAACTATCAAACGGAAATGAAACCGCAACATTAGCAAAACAAACATCAGCTACAAAAAGTAAGAAATTGACGTATCTAGAGAGGCTTGAGACATTAGGAGGAAGAAGTCCATCGGCTCGTTAGTGACCGCGATATTTATGTTAGAACAAGAGTATATATGTGAAGTTATAGATACGAAATTATGTAAATATTCAGACTTACCTAGAGTCTGCAATTTTGTCATGTGCATATACATAGGAGATGTACAAACACTCTAGATAAGTGTTAATCTTGTACAACATAACATTTTAATTTTCACCATTATAAACATGTTTGTTTATTTAGAAGAATTTTTGATAACTTTGTTAACTTGGTAAGTAATAAAAAAATTGATCGTAACATAAGTATTTAATTGTTGCCTGCTAATAACTATAACAGGATTTTATTATACCATTCAAAAAGATTAATTATAATCTTATATGTATTCTTTTAAATTGTATCATTGTTTTAATTTCATATGAAAGGATAGTATATGCACAAAATCAATTGATGTTTAGACTATTGTGATTGGTCACTCAATGTATATACAAGATAGATGCCATTTTTTTATAAATTATGAGCACAATAATTGCAAATATGAATATTGGATAGAAAATTAGACCATTGTTTTAAGATAAATCATATATAATATTAAAATAATTGTTTCATTTAAATTGTAGAGTTGGGAGCTTCTTTAAGAACAACTTCTTTTATCTCATAGGATAAATGTAATGTTTATCTAATCTCATTCTCTTCTTTATTTCATATAATAGAGGTAAAGTTTCTCATTATATCACCTTTCGGAACATTACTGTTTTGCTAAATTTTTTATTTTTTTGTTGTTTTAATTGTTGTTACAATTATATGATTAATAAAAAAAATATACATACAGACTTATTATAATCATATCAAATTTTTATTATGTTGGTAAATAAATATATTTTCGGGTGATTAAATAAAAAAAATTGGAAAATCCATCTAATTGCTATTTATTTATTTAGTATAATTTTTGGTTTCAGCTTAAAATTTTTTAATTATTTGGAGATGCGGGGGATCGAACCCCGTGCCTCTCGCATGCAAAGCGAGCGCTCTACCATTTGAGCTACATCCCCGTTGTTTAATTTTGTGTAAATCTTTTAAAACTAATCTAACGATAACATTGTATTTCATTTTAATTAAATCTTATATAGTTTATTAAGTATTAAAACTTAAGTTAATCAACCTACTGATCGCAGCGTCTCTACTAGGGGTGTTGATCGGGTTAGTTAATCGGTTTTCGGGTTAATTGGTTCGGGTTATTCGGGTTTTTTAATGTTAAAGTCTACCCGAAACCCCACCCGAATAACAATTGGTTTAATCGGTTTCGGGTTGTTCGGGTCGGGTTTCGGGTATTAAACAATATACTTAATTTAGTTTATTTTAGTGAGTTTTTATTTGAAAATTTATAAAATTAGTGAACTTAAATTAGTTTACTTCTATAAGTTATGAAATGTGCTTAAATATATATTTGTATATTAACAATTTGATCAATTTGGACAATCTAAACAAATGTATACATACAATTTACTTAATTATAATATGGGTTGATCGGGTTATTCGGATTTCGGGTTAATCGGTTCGGGTTATTCGGGTTTTTGAGGTTTGAAAGTTTATCCGAAACCCGACCCGAATAAGAATCGGTTTAATCGGTTTTCGGGTTCTTCGGGTAACGGGTTGTTCGGGTAAGGTGAGGTCGGTTCGGGCGGGTTAATCGGGTACGGATAAAATCGACGGGCCTAGTCTCTACTGATATCATTTTAATATGTTAGGTTATTTCCTTGTAACATTTGGATAATTATTTAATAACATTAGGGATTGAAATAATTTGTTGGTAATAGATCATTATTGAATACTAAGCTGAACATATGTAAGAAAGAAATCATAATTTAACAAAAAAATCATAAATATAACATTCTCGTTAATTCTAAAACTGAGAGTTTGTTTGCAACGGAAATACAAACAATTCTATGTGAACTCACTTAGTGCAAAAAATACTAACACTAATTAGGAATCACTCTAGGAATTTTTCTAGTACTGTTCTTATGCAATGAAGAGACAGCATTGGTACATAATGTGTGACAATTAATAGTGAGCACCATCTACGTAGAGATTATTGGCGTAGGATAGCTTTTATATACGACTCATGTGACAATTCACTGATTTTAAATATATTTTATTGGATTAAGTATGTCTTTTGGGTATTTAGATAAGAGAGATCGATTACAAAGTCTACTTATTATACTCACTTTGCCAAAACTTTGTCCTTCATAGTGTCACACTCACATTTTCATAAAATGTTATTACAATAAGCTCTTGCGGAAGCAATTTCAAGAAGCTTTAAGATATTACAACCGATTGTTGTGATTAGTACAACTTGTTAATCATTCAAAGGTTTGTGCATCCAAATTCTTTTTTTAAAGGCAAAACGAACTACATCTAGAAAGATAAATTACATCAATATTGCCAATCAATATTCTCTACTTTAGCACTACATTTTATCTACCAAAACGAGTTTTTGATAACCCATTAAATGCATAGCAGCATACACATATGTGGGCCGATCAAATAAAAAGTAAAATTGGATCCTACCAATATACTAGCATATTTTTCCTTAGATTTACATTCAAAACTATTCAAAAAAAAAATGATAGACTGTAACTTCTCTAGAACTCCCTGATTGCATGCTTCTCTCCAAACCTTATTGTTCTGGCTCTCTGGCAGTCAGCCAAAGTAACACATAACTCATGTATTTAACATATTGGTCCAACTAAACAAATTTATCACTAACCAACTTTATGTCTCTAACTAACCTTATTTAACTAAAATGAGTCTAGACCCATTGACACAGGGTACATACATAAATCGACCAACGGGGTAAGAAACTTAAAAAACCAAGTTTAATCACCTCTAAGGCTCTAACCACACTTTTAAAACCTCAAACACATTGAGGGTTGTTTGGTAACTTTAGACTCAACCATTAAAAGATCTGACTAAATAAGAGTAGGATATTAATCATTAAAAAACTCCATGAACTATTGAAATGTGACTTTTAAGTGAATCAACATATTTTACCTCTGATCGGTTTAGAGATAATCTGTTAATGAAATTACTTATAATTAAAATGCTACCAAAAAGCTACTAATAGATACAATTGGACAATTGGTCCTTTCATACCAACACCAGTCACTTGTCGGTTAGACTAGCCAATTCTCCGATTTGACATGTTGAGTCCTTTCTAACATGTAATACTATTTATCACCATTTTCACATTTTAGTTACCAATCACATCTTTTTATTAAATTTCATTTCTATGTTAATTCTAGTTATTGATATTAATAATGATTAAATCGCAATTTCATTCAAAATCATATTTGAGGTTAAGTAACTTCACCAAGTGCAGACAAACCAAATCTTTAATTAGGCTACATATTCAGTATATATGGATTCTAACACATTGACATTATATACATCACTTAGGATTATTTTGTTGCACCTATGGACATCCTAGTTAGCACTAAAAACTCAATGTTCTAACTTCTTGGTTTTGCACCTGATTGAAATCAATGAATATTAAAGGTTATCGAGGATTTATTTGACTACAAATGGCCCTTCAAGCTTAGTTTATTTGTTTTAGGACCCCAAAGTCAATAGTTAGACTTTAACTCCCAAACAATGGTTACCATATCTTAAGATTAATTTTGAAAATAATAATTAAGATATACATTTGTGGATCACAAATAAAGATTATGTTATCATAGCATGAAATCAGATATTCTAAACATATAACCGAAAATTAAAATATTACATACAATCATAAGACCATATAGATGATTGAAAAAATCATAAATCAAATTTCTTTCATGAATCATCAAGATTTTCTTCGAATGCATATATCTCCTCCACTTTACAAACTTTTAAAACATTCAAAACCTTAAAAATAATTCCACACGAATATTGTTGTAAAATATTATTATAGCCTTCGAAGAAAAGTATATCATGCAAATAACCATACGTGTGATTTTAAATTAAAAATAAAAAATAAAAAATAAAAAACCTGATAAACTTACAAAAAGAAAATGAATTTGGAGATGCGGGGGATCGAACCCCGTGCCTCTCGCATGCAAAGCGAGCGCTCTACCATTTGAGCTACATCCCCATTTGTTGTTCTGAGATTCAACAACTATTTTTAACAAAAGATTCATGCTAAATACACAATATAATTTGTGGCGATGAATGTGTTATCAAATTTCTGATTGCCCTTCGAATCAACTTGTACTCCCTATTCGTACTTTAGTACTTCATTCCCAATTCCCAGATAAAAATCGCTTGATTATTAGCTGAAACCTCTAAATTCACCTTTTGAATCCATAGTTGCAGGTATCCATGGCTAATTTGATCTCCAATTTGCCTATTTCTCCCCTGTTCGCCGGTGAAAACGGACCCTTTTGTACACCGATTCACAAACACTCAGTTTCCGCCATTGGAGGTACATTTCAACTCTCTTATCATTGAAATTGAATATGTTTATAGATTTGATGTGTTAATCGTGAGTTTTTAGCTGATTGCCCATCTGGGTCGGTTACATTTTGGGGGTTTTCATTGATGTTTATAATATCCATGTGATTTTGTGGTTTAAGTTTAGTATTTGATCAAGTTAGCCTGAAATTATTTTGTGTTAAATTGGATTTTAATAATATAAAATTTAACTATTGTTGGATGATAATTCGGTATACATTTTACCAATAATACTCTTAACTTTTACTTATGCTACCTGAGATAATCCCACTTATATGATTATTATAAAGTAATACTTAATTTCCACTTGTATTCACTGAATGATGATTATGAGTGAAATAGGGAAACCAACAATTTCTATAAGCAAATTCAAATAAAAATCAAGTGTAAATTGAAGGAAAATATATGATGTAACGCGAGCGTAATTGCTTTTGACAAGAAAAGTGAAAGTTAGAAGTGCCGCATGTCAAATTCAGTGGCGGAGCTTGAACTATTTCGTAGGGGGGCGGGGGTGAAATTAAATTTTTTTAGGGGGGGCGAACTCGATATTTATATAAAAATTTACGCTACCTGGCAAAAAATTTACACTATCAGAATAAAATTTAACACTACTGACGAAAAAAACAGGAGGGGCGGCACCCCCGACCCCAATAAAGCTTCGCCATTGGTCAAATTGTCAGTACAGACTGTTCTAAAAATTATTAATGGTGGCAAGTCACTTTATAATCAATTGATTGTGCAACTTTACGCTTTACTTGGTTAAATGTCTAATTCTATTGTTGAGATAGTATGGGTTTGGGGGTGTTTGGATGTAACTTTTTTGATTGATTAAATCATCAAAACTAGAGATTGTGATGATTTTAAATTTTGTAACGGCTATTTGTTAACCCAAACAAATTAATATTCTTAATCATGTTTACTTTTTACAAAACACACACAACTGGATAATCTTTCAAAAGAATCAACTTTTGACTTTGAAGATTAAAAACCATCGTTTTTCTTTTACAGAATCTGAATATGCTAGTTAGTCATTTTATCTCCAAGTTGTCTTCAGTGTAATGCTTATCACACGTTTAACAGCCGGTGTCAGTTTTTTTTTTTTAAATGAGTGGACATGATTCTTTTCAATTTCAAAAACGAAAAGGAATTCAGTTGACTCTACAAAAGTCAAAAGGAGGTATTGGTGGTGAAAAACAAACGAAATTCGCTGCGCTATAGAAACCACACTGAACCTACGATTATGTCTTCCATTTTGTGTAAACTATGATCATGCCATGATCTTGGTGTTAAGTTTTCGTTTTATAACATCATTTGAATGCAGGAAAACAAGGTCGTGTTGCTTTTATTGCAAAGGCTACAAGCGGGAAATCTGAGTCTTCTACTTCTTTGAATGCCGTTGGATCCGCCCAAAATGTTGTAAGTCCTCCTTAATCAAGTGTATTGCATATTTGCATGTAGAGATGGTGAAATGGGTGGGTCAAACAGATTGGGTAATTGGTCAAAACAGGTAATTTCTTGGTATGGGTTGGATTAAGTTGAACCCAAACACTTTTTGTTCAATTTTTGTATAATAATTTCTTCTTGTGAATACAAGTATAGATCAGATGCATTTTTCATTCAAAAGTATTTTTAGAATTTGGTTTGTCGTTAACATGTTACCCATGAATTCTTTATATGTATCTTGATATCAAATGCTTGTATATATGTTTCATGTGAATAGTGGGATAAACCTGAAGATCTGGTTGCACTTTTTGGAGTTGGATTTGCATCTGTTGCTGCTTTGTGGGCTTCAGTCAGTGTAATGACGGTAAACACTTACTCTTCTTATCTTGTTTAGGTCCTAATTTAGCGTTGAATGAATCAAAGGCATGAAAGATTCAAATGCTTTGTCCGGATTTGATTTTGAATGAAAATGATCCATTTTAACCTATTGTATGAGAGTTGGTCTTTGCGCAACTGGTATGGTAAGGTTGCTACTTTGTGACCTTGAGTTCATGAGTTATTGTAACAATAAGTTTCGAATGTTTGGATAAGCAAATTCTTTTGTTATCAATCATTCGATTGTCTATAGATCAAATAAAATTTTATATAGAATAATAAAAACCCCTATAATGTTTATCATTAAATACTTTATTAATTAACTATATATGAATAATACAATAAGGAAAATTACAAAGAAAAACATAATCACATTATATATTCTTTTTATGATGAAGTTAATTACAATAACCTCTAACTAATATATTCACTCTGATATTTTCTACCACATATGTCAAAAATGATTATTCAAGAGATTTTTACTTCCATTCACCAGACATCTCATTTTTTTCTTCACAAAGAATGTCATTTTCAGTCATTTCATCTTTTAACTCAAACAACAGATAAGTATCCAAACATCATCTCTTACAACATGTTTTATACGTGTGTCAACTAATGTTGATAAATATTCTGACAATTTCTTATGAGTAGGCTATCGACAAGCTTCCTGTTCTCCCTGGTGTATTTGAACTCATTGGCATTTTGTTTTCAACAGTAAGTAATGTTATGCAGCATGATTATATCATATATGAATTTTTCCTCTAAATCCCTTTCTTAATTTATGTTATTTTTTGTAAAAAGTATTAACATTTGCTTTCTTGGAATTCCAGTGGTTCGTTTATCGCTACCTTCTATTCAAACCAGACAGGTAAAGCATTCTATTCTAAGCCCGGAAGTTGCATATAGGTCGTAATATTTGATCGAGTTTAACCCAACTAAGTAAAGCTGGTTATATGATACTTTTAGACCGGTTAAGTCGAAAAGTTATGTCATAAAGGCATGGTTCCTTGGCACATTGCCCTGCATTTTTATTTGTTAATTTGTGATATGTTGCTTTCACCTATAAAATTTTTTTGATTATATTTAAGAATATATCAATTAATAAGCAATTAAAAATGTAAATAAAATAATTAAAAATAAGCAACAAAAAGGGGTAGGATTGATCATAATTAGGGCACATTGGAACCATAAACCGAAACTAGAGCCTTTATTAAAGTTAATGATTAGGCTTAAGCCGGGTTAAGAATGGCTCTAGGATTTGGCTTCATGACCGGGCTCTTTTACAGACGGGTTCGCGTACGCCCCTATGAAGACTCAAGAGGAGTATTGGTTAATGGTTAGCTTTAATTGTGTGCTATTGCTTTGCAGGAAAGAGTTGGCTGAAATCATCAAGAAGTCGTTATCTGATATTATTGGCCAATAATTTGTGACATACGATTATGAGAAAGAGTTAATAGACACACGATGTAAATTTTTGTACCTTGATTTGGTTTTGATTATGTTGTGGTGATCAGCCTCGAACACGAGAAACTTGTAAATGTAACAAGTTTAACTCTAGGTCATGATCTGTTGTTCAAAGACAATGAATGCTTTTTTTGTGTTTAGTGTGAATAAATTTTAAGTTGTTTCATCTATTATATTTAATTTTTTATTTGCCATGTGCATCATCCTTGATTCATTTTTACCTTACAAAGTGTTATTATCACATTACCACTTTTGAAATAGATATCTAAACATCCGGGGGTGGCTCGACTGTTTAAAAAAATAAATCTTAGCTTAGGGCTCTAATATTTTAGGGGCCTCCGGTTATCTTAATAATATAATCAACCATACATTATATTTCAATAATTTGAATATGATTTTGGAATTTTTTGTTGTCAGTTTTTGAGAAAATGTTAATATAAGAACATTTTGTTAGTTATCACTGTGATTTCTTTAATGTTTCATAAATAATATGTCAATAGTATTCATGCTTTTTCATATATTTTCCACTTTTTACAATGGGAGCAAATAATAAATATATTTAGAAATATTTCTTTCACTAAAACTCACTCCAACTCTAATGTTTGTGATTGTGTTTTCTTTTAATAATCATTTACAATACACGTATTTAATCATATTGTCATGTGTTGAATCTTAAGCAAAAAATATATATTTCACGAAACAAGTCTCAGTTTTAGAATCCGATTGAGCCCATAAAGATTGAGTTGGTGACTTGACTATTCACAATTATGGATTTGTGTGATCTGGATCTGGATAGTGTAATTATAGACGTACATGTCTATTGTGAAATCTATGTTAATTGTTCACCTTGTCGTAGTATGAGTTTTATAAATAAACTGAAATTACATAAGTTATTTGGTAAGTTAGTATTTGATGTTATTGGTTCTCATGCATAGAAAACTTATTAAACAAAATAAATAAATAAGTTTATAAATGTTGAAGTTGGACTACTCATTCCCGATGGGCCAATAACAAGTTGGTTTTGGGCCAGTTAATATGGGCTGGATACTAGACAAGATGGTCTCGTTTATAAATACTCTTAAGTAGAGGTGGGCAAACCGGGTCCGGCCCAATACCCGAAACCGGGTTGAAACCGGGTTCGGCCCAACCGGTTTTTTTCGTACCCGGGTATTGGTGGAACCGGGTTCGAACCCGGGTCGGGTTCACCCAAGCTATTACCCTACCCGACATACCCGGTTAGGGTCGGGTCGGGCCGGGTAAGGAACCGGGTATAATCGGGTTTTTAATTTTTTTATTTTTTTTTTGTTTTTACTAACATAAATCATTATTATTATTATTATTATTATTGACTTGTTGTTGTTGTTTTTGTTATTATTATTATAAATCTTAATAAGTATTATTGTTATTATTATTTATTGTTATTATTATTGTTGTTGTTGTTATTATCAATATTATTATTGTTGTTGTTGTTATTAATATTATTAATACTATTATTATAAGTGTTATTATTGTTATTATTATTAATAATATTATTGTTGTTTTTGTTTTTGTTTGTTTTTGTTGTTGCTGTTATTATTAATAATATTATTATTGTTATTATTATTAATAATATTAATGTTGTTTTTATTTAACAATATTAAATAAACATTAATTTTTCATTTATTTATTTAAACAACTTAAAAATACATAAATCGATCAATAAAAAATAACATAAAACTTTTATTTAAGTTATCGTCTAATGTTTATTTATTACGAGACGCTTGATCAAATGCTAATTCTTCGTCCGATATGCCAGAAGATACTCCTTCTTCTACCTCTTCATCGTGTACTTTAGCTTCGAGTGCAATTTCATCTTCGAGGCTTGTTTGGTCTTGTATACGATCCATCGCGTCTAAGTGATCATTTAAACAAATGCACATCTCAACCGCTTCTGGAGTTAGTCTTGTTCTCCGTAATGAGATTACCCTGCCACTAAGAGAAAACGCAGATTCCGAAGCTACCGTAGAAGCTTGGACGCTTAGTAAATCACGGGTCATAGCGGAAAGAATCGGAAATTGAGATTCCTTTCCTTTCCACCAAGACAAAATATCGAATGCACGATAATCTTCGTTAGTCATAGTGGAAATAAAAAACGTAGCACTATATCTACCGAGCTCGCTTGTTGGGGTGTTACTCCTTTGTCGTTTAGCCGTCACATCCCGAACAACATTTAACATGGTTATAACCGGGTCTTTCATCGAGGTACTAGCATTTGAGGTTGATTCTCTTGGTGTGGTTATATTTACGTTAGGCCCATATCTATTTAAATAAAAATTATACATTGTTTTCAAGCTTGCATTAAAACTTTTTTTGGCATCCCTTGAAAAATTGGAGTTTTCGTCATGCATATCTAAATTGTCATTTATCTCGTCTATCAAACATTCAACCCCAGCAACATTTAAAAACGGATTTAAAGCAGCGGCACAAGTAAAAACGGGTGGTAACTCCTCAAAATATTTTTTAAACTTTTCTTTCATTGGTTCTATCATTTGTGTAAACATATCATTTTTATATTGAAAATTTTTAAAATTCAAAGTCATGAAATATAATTCTTGAACCACCGAATAACTAGTTGGATAATAAACTCCCGATAATTTTGTTGTTGAGTTTTTAAACACCTCAAGAAAATCGGATAGACTTTGAACATTCTTCCAACCCGCATCCGGAAATGGGTCGGTTTCACCATTATCCGAAAGACTATTATGAAAAGCTTTTAAAGTTCCCTTTTGTTTTAAAGCACAATTAAACATGTGATAAGTCGAATTCCACCGAGTAGGTACATCCCAATTAGGACCTAAAAATATAGAGTCCGTATCCTTACAAAGTTTTTTATAATCTTGATATCTTCTTCTACTTTTTTTATAAACGTCATGTAACATAAATCGAAAAGTTTTAATAAAGTTATCAACAAATTGCACGGATAGACCGTCTTGCACTACTAAATTAATAATATGTGCAACACAACGAGTATGGAAAAAATCACCGTTTGCAATTGGAAGATATTTTAATTTTAATTTTTCAACCGCGGTTGTGTTGTTCGAAGCGTTATCAAATGCCATTGAAAAAATTTTATTTTGTAAATTAAAAGTAGTTATTACATTATCCAAAAAGTAAAACAAAAATTCTCCGGTGTGTGGATACGGAAAAAGATCAAACGCAATCGTACGTTTCATCAATTGCCATAATTTAGGATCTATCCAATGAGCGGTGACGCAAAGGTACGTGATGTGCTTAAAATTATACATAAATAATGCAAATATTTCCTACAATTTATATAATTTTAGATTAGTTGTCTTTAAATATTAAATCTACTTCATATATATTATATTAAATTATGTTATTATATAATGTTAAAAAGTGAACGGAATGAATAGTGAAATGAAGAATCCTGATCGTTAATTTTTATATCCAGGGCTGCCCTTTCTTTGCCTGCATGAGTCACATATTTTATTCTTTTATCTATCACGCGTCCAGGAGAGAACATGTGTCAGCATTAGAGAACAGGTGTCAGCAAGACAGCAAGGGTTTATCTTATTATTCACTCTTGTGGTGATGAAGACATGCAGACAACATTAAAGATGATCAATACCCCTTCACCGTCACCGTCATTTTAGTAGTATTTGGACACAAGTTCGAATGGTTCAATGATAATTCAAAACTCACTCACCACCACCACTGATGGTATGGGGGTGCTTGGTGGTTGATGGTGGTGGTCGTCGACAGGTGTGGTTCCCGATGGTGGTGCTCTTGCTAGATTTAGGGATCGGGAAGCAGGAGTGGGGGTGCTTGGTGATGGTCGTTGGGTGTGTGGTTCCCAGCGGTGGTCGTTTGGCCGAATATTGGGAGCAAGTGTGGGGATGAGGGTCGGAATCACACGTGGCTCTGACGGGGTCTTTTCACCCTTCGCGCGGGAAATATTTTCTTATCGCCTGCTGTAAAGTATTTAACATTATAAATAGAAGAATATACTTCTTTGAAGATTTTCCGGTAGCCGGAGTGCTGGACGCGGTAGATGGCTCCGTTACGTCTTCTTTTTAAAATGGAGATACGAAGACCAAATAAGATGATGATGTTGATGATGTTTGAAAAGTCAACGAGGCCACAAGATTATATGGACTGTAATGGGATTTCATGCACTAAACAAATAATGGTGTTCAAATTATTAAGTAATATAAAATTCCATTAAAACTTACAGATAGTAACGGCCCATTAACAGAAGATTTATTCAGCCCAATTAATTAACATGGAGGAGTAGGTTATGGAAAAAAAAGAAGAAGAAAGCGAAGGCAGCCAGGAGGATTCATACGAAACAAAAAGAAAACAAAAAAAAAAAGTGTAATTCTTAGATTCAACTTGGAGTTTTGAGCACGATTAAAGAGCAATCTTAAAGTGAAGAACAAGATTTGAAGGCATATGATTGATTCAAGCATAGAAGATCATCCGGTTTCAATTCGTTCTTGATTATTTTTTTTGTTTCGTCAATTTCTTTGTTTATGTTTCTAAAGTTTAAATCTTTACTATTGTTATTAATGTTTTTCAACATTATGAGTAGATAACTTTTTAATACTACCTAGGTTTGGTTGAAAACTAATATGTTTTGATTAAAGACTCGGTTTTGATTTCGTATATTTGTTTATTAATCTTAGAACTTGATTATTTTTCAATTAAATATTAACATGTGTACTGCTTTATGTTTGAAAGTTATTACCATGCTCGTGTATGTTTGATCTTGATTGATTGCGTGACATCTTGATTAGGTTTTACACGTTAAAATTAATTACTTTGTGTTTTAATTTTATACTTTGATTAGAGATAATCTTAGGAGCATTGGTTGTGATTTGATGGTATTTTTCAATGTGCTAACCTTGTCTAAAATCTAGGGGTGATAGATATTGCTTAAAACCGCCTACCCATTGGTTGTTAGGTTTAGATTTTGCGAGATCGTGTTTTGCCTTTTATTCGTGGTGTTAGTGTTTTAAGGTATTTAATTGGATTTAATCAAGTTGTCCTTTGTCTTAGGTTTAGAAAATATAATCTTAAAGATAATGTGGTAGAAAACCTAGGGGTGATCTTCCATTAGACATTTTAATAAATCTATCTTGTGCTTCACACGTGTCTTTGGTTTTCTTAGGGAGTAGCAACATACCTAGTTAACCCTAGATTCGTATTTTTATAGATAGCCATACGAGTCATTGCCTTTTAAGTCATTACATGTTAGTTGGATTCCTACCTAGGTAGTTATTTCGCATATTCGATCGTCTTCAAGTTCTAAGTTTGAATTCTTATCTGTTATTTTTCTTTTGTCTTTTTTAAATTAATTAATTTTAGTTAAATTATTTACTTTGTTTTTAAATAATTACTTAAAATAATTAAATTTATTAGGTTATAAGTCGATAGAGGTTTAGTAATGAAAGCCGCCAAACGTGTCTTTAGGGTTCGATATCCGGATTTACCTAAATATTACTATATCACGACCGGTACACTTGCCGTTTGTGTGAAGTTTAGTAGGGAATTTCCATTTTAAAACTAAATTTGTGAAAAACATTATTTTAAGAAATTAATATATATATATATATATATATATATATATATATATATATTTTTTCAAACATTAAAGTCGTGTTAGAATCTTTAGCAAGCAAAGCTCCACAAAACTTGCAACGAGCCTTTACAGACCCGTCACTCAACTCAACCATATCCCAATTGCACCAAACATCCATGTTACGATTGTGTGGAAGAACACGAACGACGGTTGGAGCGTTGGACGAACTTTGACCAACGGAAGATTGTGATTGAGCCATAACAAGATTCAAGAGAGTGAAAATGTAAAACGAGAGAGTGAAAATATAAAACGAGTTTAAACTAGAGTATTTTTTTCTTTTTTTGCGTATGTTTTTGCGTTTGAGAGTTGGGTAATCAAACATATTAACCCACACCTGTTTATACTAATTTATGAGCCAAAAAATACAAAAAAAAACGGTCACAAGATGGTCCCAGCGGCTATATAGCCGTTAAAAACGGCTAGATTTTTTAAAAATCCAAAAAAAGGGTAAAAACCGGGTACTACCCGGGTACAATCGGGTTCGGGTTCGGGTCGGGTTCTTGGAAAATTCTAAAATCCCAAACCGGTTCCTACCCACCGGTTTTTTTCGGTTCCAACCCGGGTACACCCTATACCGGGTTGTACCGGGAATCGGGTCCGGGCCGGGTCGGGTCCGTACCCGGTTTTTTTGCCCAACTCTACTCTTAAGTATCATGATGCCTAGCCACACGATCTTGATTACAACCTCCTCATTATCGTAATAAGACCCTGCTAATCCGATATTTTTCATAGCGTGGACGGAGACACAAATCATTGATGATCAATCCCTTGGTTAATCATGGTTTCATTTGATCAAGAATTTAGATGGTTTTTAGTATTGACACACCCTAGAGGTGTACAGACGACTTATTTTCCGGTTCCATTCCGCTTTCAAATTAGTTATGTTTTGGATCAAGGAATGTCAAAACCCAACTAAGGGGTGTTTGGCCTAGCTTTTTTAACAAAGCTTATAGCTTTTTTAGTTTTTTTTACAAAATAAGCTTAACTTGATGTTTGATTTAGCTTTTTAAGCTTATGTTTATTAGCTTATATAAGCTAATTTGAAGAAACTTATTTGAAGATGGTTTTTTAGCTTATTTGAAAAAACTTATTTGTATGAGTGTGTAAGTTACTCATTTGCCATCAAATGATGGTAGATTAATGATTATTGAAACAACTTATTACCGTAACAAATTAAAGAACGGTGGAATTAACGTATAATCAACTTGTAGAATATAAGCTAATCCAATAATTTAAAAAGAGCTTATCAAATAATTAAAAATAAGCTATAAGCTATTTTAAAATCTATAGATTCTAATAAAGCAAGGTTTCTAAAGCCACATGTCATTCTCTTAACCTATCTTTTTGCCACTTGTCATTCTTCTAGACATTATCATTTTATTTTTCCCTACAAAAAGGTATTATAGTAATTTAAACATTAAAACTAATTTATCTCTCTTATTAAAGATCAATTTTATTAAATGCAATATTTCTCTCTCTCATTTAAATTTTTTTAAAATCAATGTATCTTTTTAAAGTTAGATTTTATTAAGAAAATAAAAATCACATTTTTTAAATTAAAATAGAACTAATAATAAAAAGTTTTTATATAATATGACATTTTCAAAAACACTAAACCTTTTTAAAACAAAATATTTTAAATTCGGCCTTTTTTTATATATATAAAAAATATGAACTTTTCTAAAAACAATATTATTAAAACAACCAGAATAATTACAAACCAGAGTTTTTAATAAACAAGATTTTTATAAAAATAATTTTTTTTATAAAAGAATCTTAATACGGATATTTAAAAATGAAACTATTTAGATAAAACAGTTAAAAAGTAATATAATTATTTTATTTTCTTAAACTATTACGTATATAAAATTCACATCTTATATTAAAATATCGTACTGTAAATTTTTGTGTTTATTACTAACTATAATCCGTTTAATAAATGAGTTTCTAGCATATCTATCTATATATCTATATGTCTGTTTGTCTATCAATCTATCAATAATAAGAAAAAATAAGATAATATGTGACGCAATCGTAAGCCTAATCATACTAACTTTCTCATTTATCTCTATTATTAAAACTAATATTGAATACTAATAATATTACTTATACTATTTTCAAATTAAAAAATGTATAATTTAATAAATTAAAAATCTATTTATTTTAAATTAAAAAAGCACTTTTTAAAAACAAAAAAGGCAATGAACTTTCTTAAAAAAATAATTTTACTTAAAACAAAATATTTACAAACCATAAATTTTTTATAAAACAAAAGTTTAAGAAAAATATATTATTGTTTATTTACTTAAAATAGTTATTTATAAGTAGTTATAATCATATGTTTATCTTTAAGCATAGTTTTATAATTTATAAAATTTTTTACTAATTATTTAATAATTTATAATTCCAACCCCGTGTAACACACGGGGTACTAACCTAATATAAGCATAAGCAAAAAAATAAAATTTAGGCCAAACACCCCCTAACATCGTTTGTTCGGGTTCGGACCATCCGATTTGGTCACTCGGGTTTACAAGTTCACACCCGTGATAATTATTGCAATGAGTTTGCACCACCGGTGCAACGGAATCGGAGCCCGAGCCTTTCGCGATACCTGAATTTCACTTCATCACCGTCGACACACCCTATTTTAGCACTCGATTTCTGCTCAATCGTCTTCCTTATACCAATATAAGTTTCAGCCTTCATAAAATTCTTATCTAGGTTAACTTTCGTCAAATTATTCAAGGTTTTCTTCACGAAGGCTGATCAACAGCAGTCAACACACAAATCCGAAGAGAAACATTGAGCAGATAAGCAAGGTATGTATCTGGAATCTATATAGTTCACAATTCGAATAATTGAATCCGCGAAGTTGTAGATCTATTGTGGCGCAAATCCTAAATTCCTAATGCCTAGAATTTAGTTTAATTGTGCGATTTCTGCAAGTTGATGCTGATAGTTGATTAATTTGATTTTGAATCTCAGTGTGTGAGTTTTGTTATGAAGTTGATCCGGTTAGTCTGAGGGATTTGGGAGATTTAAGTTGTGGATTAGGAGATGGCGTGGTTTGGTGGGAAGGTTTCGTTGGGGAACTTTCCGGATTTAGCTGGAGCAGTTAATAAGTTCAGTGAGAGCGTGAAGAACATCGAGAAGAATTTTGACAGTGCTCTTGGATTTGAAGACAAGGGTAGTGGTGCTAGTGCTACTTCAACTATTGAAGGTACTCTCACCGTTGCTTGATATGTCTTGTAGTTATTGTTGAATAATCTTTTTATCGTTCTCATTACAGTTTTAACTTTTATACTGCAATGAGAAGATGGAATGTTGTACGGTAAACAAATGGAATATGATGAGTAGAGTCATTTGTTTTTGGGATTGGTTATTACTGGATGCCTAATTATTTCATCTGATTGTGTGTTTGTTGTAACGAATGGTCCCATTTAACTCTGGGCTAGTTTTTAATATGATTGGATTGCCTATGTTAATGTCAATGAAATCACCATAATAAATCTGAAGCACTGAAAACTGATTTAAGAAGTTAAATCTGAATGGTTTGTTGTTGAATTTGTAGAGTTCCTGGAACTAAATCCACAAGAAAGTACCAGCTAGTAAGACCAAATTAGGAAGCATTTAGAACAAGTATTTACTTGATACTGCAATTTTGAATAGGAGACTGTTCTATTATTAGTCGAATTTCCGCAATAACTTCCAATAACGACAACATAAGTGGAGTTTGTGGACCCAAATCAATCACAATTTATTTTAACTGATTGTGAGTTTGTGACTCTGGGCGAATGTCCATTTTTAATTTTAAAAGTTTCCAAACAAGGGAACATTGCAATTGTTAGAATATTGGCCCAGAAAAACAAAGATAATACTTGGTACTCTTTTTATTAATGTAAAAAACAAAAGACCACACCTTAAACTCTATACAATGACCTTCTTTTATACTACTTCTAACCTTAATTCCTATGAAATCACAGCTCAAACACAGCTGGATGACAGCCTATTCACAGCCAAATTATTCAATACTTTCCTAATATTAACCTTGACTAACATATTCTACATGTTAACTAATCCCACCCTCATCTTTCTTGGTTCACCCGTATACATCCTTGAACATCAAGATTAATTTCTAACATTCTCGCCCTTAATCTTGATGTTGTACCACCTTGGTCTTGAATTCCAAGTAACACGTGTTGTTGATTCACTGTAATTCTTCAACAACTTTCACATCTTAACACCACCATCTCATGAATGTGCAAGAACTTTCTCAGGTCCCATTCATCTTTATATTCAGGGTTGGATATCACATCCCTAAACCCTATCATCACCATCATAATGATGAAAATTATGACTTGTATATCTTCTTCCTTGGCCACGTGCCCACGTCTTCTCTTCTAATTCCTGAAAGTATCACAACTTTTGCTTCAAGGTAGATCAGATTCTTCCTGACTTTGTTTGCATCACACAAACTTTAAACTTCTCCACTTTTGTCCTTGTTTTTCTTTGCCACCTCACACAGCAAACTACTTTTTCTTAATTGATTTGAATCACACAGATCTGGTCTCTAGTGCTTCACACACTGCTTTGTTTCCTACACTGAATCACTCAGTTTTTTTTATATATAAATCAGTCCCTACTGGCTGATTACTTTCACCTCAGGTCACCTTGTCTCAAGTCAATCAATTTCACTCGCTGAAATCACGTAACTTCCCAGTTTGATAAGTCACTGATCTTCAAATCTGTTACAGACAGCTTCTGTTCTTCTTCTTTGATTGCAACCGGGTTCGTGTCACACGAAAAACTTTCTTGCCTTCTGTTTGTCTGGGTTCTTCTCCACATCAACCTGTGTCACACACACTACTCAAACCTAAATCAATCCTTCACGGATTAAATAGCTTCTTCTCCACATCAGTATCACACCTTTATAACTTGTATCACACAAGTTTTCTTCACCTTGTTCGCTGCTTCACACAGTCTCCTTCTCTCCAGGTCCGTCTTCCACGGATATAACCTAAATCATACAGGTTTTTTTCTACTGCAGTTGCATCACACAACATGTCTTCAATTGATCTGTCACAGATCAGTACCCTGTTTTGATTGCTTCTCACAACAGGTTTTTACAGCCCTTTGATCTTTCAACAGCAACAAAAAAAAAAAAAACTTTACAAATCTGGTCTGTTGTTTGATTGCTACCCAAAAAACAACCCTATGATCAGAACCTCACAGCAACCTTAATATTCAATCAGCAGCCCTTCAATGGATCTATCACAGATGGTTTAAACCTGTCACAGGTTCTTCGGTCAGTCTATCACAGAACTGATCGGGTGGCTTCGTTCTCCACGTCTTCGGTTGTTACTTGATATCCCCTTTACCGCCACACAGGTCTCTTTGATTGTCTTGCTCTGATACCAATTGTTACAATATTGGCCCAGAAAAACAAAGATAATACTTGGTACTCTTTTTATTAATGTAAAGAACAAAAGACCACACCTTAAACTCTATGCATGACCTTCTTTTATACTACTTCTAACCAATTCTTTTATACTACTTCTAACCTTAACCTTGACTAACATATTCTACATGTTAACTAATCCCACCCTCATCTTTCTTGGTTCACCCGTATACATCCTTGAACATCAAGATTAATTTTTAACAGCAATATCAATGGGAAATCTTATAAAAGAAGTAACTACCAGTTCATGGGGCGGAGGGAGTATAAAAGATTAACATCTTAAACCAAAATAAGAAGCAACATATAATAATTGTAGAATATCAACATTTAATGCCAAGAAAAACAATAACCAAGTCTATTTTGATGCAAAAATTATTTTGCATAATATTCTCTCTTTTTTTTTTTCAAGGGTAAGGAAAAATCTAGCCTTGAGCTATCTTTTGACATAAGTGCAGCAATAAGTCTGTATTCTTGACTTCTACTAGAAATATTGTCACAGGCTCACAAATGGCAAAACATGTCTCCTGCCTCCCACATATTAACAGAACATTTTGCCTGAATTGGTATACATTTGGCAGAATTGGTATAAATGAAAACAAATACATATGTGGGATGGCCTTTACACTCTTTCAATATGTGAGTAGCCTTAAGGAAAAAATGTTGAATACTTTGGTGGCCTCCACATACATTATCCCAAAAACAGTGATGGGTAAATATTTGTTTTCATGTGAACATCTTGTTGACTGTGATGTTGAACTGTTGCTAAACCAATCATATAAAGAGAGGTGATGGCAATGTTTCTCGTTACTTTTACGATACTAAGTGTATTTATTGATTGCAACTAGCTTCAGGGTCATGGCCCACTGACATAATGTCTTTTATGGGACAAAAAGGCGAGGATGGCACTGCTGAATCCATGGAAAAAGTTGAATCTTCAGGCCCTCAATCTTCATCTTCTTCTAAAGAAAAAGAAGAGCCCGAAGCTGATAATTCGCCCAATTTTGTTAGAGAAGAAAATGTAGAAACTCTAGAGCGTGAAGAACATGAAAATCATCCAGTGGAAGTAGATGTTTCTGAAAAACCTCTGGAAATGAATACTGTTAAAAGTGAGAATTCAGATGTCGCTGACAAAACCCCAGAAACAAATTTTGCATCTTCTGATACTGCAGAAAATATTGCTGAAAAATCAAATTTTGCAATTCCTGATGAGGCAACTACCACTGCTGCTGAAGTTGATTCACAAGCAGAATTAAGTGAGGATCGTGCTGAGATTTCAGAGTTTGTGGGCAGTGTTGTAAGCAGGGATGACTCAGAAGTCGGTTCCTTAAAAAAGTCTGAACCAATACAAGACGAGTCAACTAATTACGTTGACCAAGCTGTGGGTACCTCTAAGCTAAAAGAAGGGCACCATGCTACTGATTTGAAGTCAGAGGAGGCTTCACATGAAGAATCCATTTCTGCCGTTGAAGTAGTGAAACCCTCTTCTGATGGCCAAACTGGAAGTTTGTCTGAGCTTGAGGAAGGTCACTCTGTCACACGTGAGGAAATTAAAGTTGCTGAAGAAGGCCAACTGCATTTGTTACAAAATTCAGATGATGTCTCTGAACTAGCTTCAAAGAAGGACGATGCAAATTCTATGGCTGAACTGGAGAAGGTGACCCGGGAGATGAAAATGATGGAGACTGCACTTTTAGGGGCTGCACGACAAGCTCAGGTATTATATTTTGTACTTTTAGTTTATGAACATTGGTATTCTGGATTCACTCATTTACTAGGTCAGCGGTCAGCCCTGAAAAAAGAACATTGAAAGACCTAGACATAAAGTTATCTTAACACTTGAAAAGTCGGTATGTCTATATAGGGCTAAGCACATAAAAGGGAATGAACTTTGGTAATTTATTTTAGGCTTGTAAAAACTATCAAAGTCCCAAAAATTTTGACTTAAGGTAACCCACCTTCAAAAATTCTGAATTAGGTAGTCTAACATGGTTACCGAGCTCACATGATGATTTGGCAGCTGATGTGTTACTGTGTTCGTTTTGACTTTTTCCGAAGTGATACCTGGAGACTGGTTATCTTAGGTAAGAGCTTAATAATTGGTTTTGAAACTCTCTGATGGCTTTTTTCTGGGGTAAAAGTATGGGTTACCTGAAATGAAAATCGACCAGAATTACATAGTATAATTTGTTTGTATACAGTCTGTATTGTTGGGTTTGTGAAGGCTTTGGGCTTGGGCCCATGTTTAGTTTTCTTTTTTATTAGGTTATAAACCCTAATTAGTCTCTATATATATCCATGTCATGTATTTGTAATCTTGGTACTGAGCAAATAAAGAAAACCCTAGTTGCAGCCCGTGGACGTAGGTCACACCGACCGAACCACGTTAAATCCTTGTGTTGTCGTTTTTTTTCTGTTTTCTGCGTGATAATCGTTTGTGCGGGTTCGTGTGTTGGTTCCGCTGCGTCGCTTGATTCCTAACAAGTGGTATCAGAGCTTTGGCTCGATGTACACACAGAAGGCACTGAAGAAACGATCACAGAAGAAAGTTCGATTACCTTGCAGAATTCGGTTAGGGCTTTGGATTTGGTTGGCTGCTGTGGTCGATCAAAGAAGCCCTTGGAGCCGTGTCGTGTCCAAACGCGGGTTTGTCTTCATCCCAGCCGTTTAATAAGAACAAAAGAAGGCCACATTTGTTTTGTGGTGCTTGCTAGTCAAGGAGTAAAAGAAAAAAAAAAATCTTTTGTTGCTTTCTGTTTCCTGTTCTCGCACCAAGAAATCAAGGTACCAAAAAGTCAAAGTTAATATTAATTTGTCCAATAAAATTTCTCCTTCACGTGGATTAGGTTAGAAGGAATATTTTATTTCCTTTTTCTTGAGAATTACGAACTAAGACAGAAAAAGAAAGAGGAAAGTTTTTTTTGGTTTTGATTTACAAGATTGGTTGTTGAGAATTGTACCGGGTAGAAATATTGTGTCTTAAGTTTGGATTATTTTGATTGTTATTATCAACTGTTTGGGGAACCGTGTTTTGTGAAAGAAAAGTATATCCGGGTTTAGATTTGTTTGCAAAGTTTATTTTGTAGGAGCAAATTGGTTAATTGACAGTGTTCAGTAGAACAGCCGTCAAGTTCAGGCCCGTGCCATAGCTGTGTCTGTTTACTGTTTCGATTTGCTTCTTGTTTGCTGTTTGAGATGGCTGAAGACGGGAAGGTTGTGATCGAGAAATTTAACGGTTCTGATTTCAGTTGGTGGAAGATGCAAGTAGAAGCATTGTTATGCCAAAAGGACTTGGATATGGTACTAGGAGAAAAACCTGAGAAAATAGAACAAGCTGATTGGGAATCAAAGGACAAAAAGGCTCGTGCGGTTATTACATTGGCTTTGACGAAAAATGTTGCTTTTAACATCATTAAGGAAACCACGGCCCGTGGTATGATGTCTGCTTTGTCAAATATGTATCAGAAACCGTCTGCGGCGAATAAGGTGTTTTTGATTCGGGAGCTGGTGAACACAAGGATGAAAGAAGGAAGCTCAGTGACTGCTCACATCAACAATCTAAATTCAATCTTAACAAGACTTGTATCTGTTGGAATTAAGTTTGATGATGAAGTTCAGGCTCTACTGCTGTTGTCATCTCTGCCTGATAGTTGGTCTGGAACTGTGACTGCAATTTCAAGTTCTGCGGGGACTAAAGGTTTCACTCTTGATGGTATTCGGGATCTAATTATGGGTGAAGATGTAAGAAGAAAGAACTCGGGTGAATCATCGAATAGTGAGCTGTTAAATGTTGGCAGGGGTCGGGATAGTAACAGGAACAGTGGGAGTCGGGGAAGGAGTTCATCTAAACCTAGAAAGAATGTGAAGTGTTGGAGCTGCAATGAGGTGGGACATGTTAAGAGTCAATGTCCGAATAAGAAAGAATTGAACACTGCTATTGGGAATGTTTCTGATGATGATGATGCATTGATACTCAGTGTGGAAAACAGTGTGGACTCTTGGGTCATGGATTCAGGTGCTTCGTTTCACGCTATGGACAACGGGGAAACGATGGTGAATCTTAAACATGGTGATTTTGGAAAGGTACGATTAGCTAATGACGAGATACTTGAGGTAACGGGCATGGGGGATATTGATCTGGTTACTTCGTTAGGAACTACATGGAACCTGAAAAATGTTAGGGTGATTCCGGGGCTGAAGAAAAAACTGATTTCTGTTGGTCAGCTGGATGAACAAGGACTGGAAGTAAGGTTTGGTGGTGGTAAATGAAAGGTGATCAATGGTAATCTAGTTATTGCTCGTGGTATAAAGCGTGGGTCATTGTATATGGTTGAGGTACCTGCCGAGGGATGTATGACCGTCCCGGTTAAGCACGACAAAATCTGGTTCACTAAATCCGGTGCTAAGAGAGTTCATTTTGCAAACGTGAAGTCTGGAGCAGGGATGTTAGGTGAACGAGTTCGAAAGTCAAAACCATTTAGGGGATTTGGTGACAGTGGGAGCACGGGACGTGTTCCGGGTACAGTTACAAAGAAACGTTGGGTTTTAAAGGCTACGAATGAAAAATTCTCTCCTGGTGATTGTTTGCTGAATTTGGAGAGTGATGGTGATCCTCGGTGTATCTTTGAATCCGGTGGAATGTCCAAATCGGTTAAGATGGAGGATGAGTCGTTGGCGGTACTAGTCACGACTGAGTTGGAGCTCGGGGTAGCGTCAACTGGCCCTTCTGGTACTTGATCATGAGGGGGTCACTGCAACTAGAAGATGTGATGAAGTCTTAGCTTGTTCTTTGGGAACTGGAGGCTTGAAAGACTTGTTTGAAGATTATTGAAGTTACTAGACGACTGGGTTGCTTTGTACTTGAATGGCGGGCTAGAATTTATCGCAAAGCTTTCAAGTGGGAGATTGTTGGGTTTGTGAAGGCTTTGGGCTTGGGCCCATGTTTAGTTTTCTTTTTTATTAGGTTATAAACCCTAATTAGTCTCTATATATATATTCATGTCATGTATTTGTAATCTTGGTACTGAGCAAATAAAGAAAACCCTATTTGCAGCCCGTGGACGTAGGTCACACCAACCGAACCACGTTAAATCCTTGTGTTGTCGTTTATTTTCTGTTTTCTGCGTGATAATCGTTTGTGCGGGTTCGTGTGTTGGTTCCGCTGCGCCGCTTGATTCCTAACATGTATAACGGAAGAAGAGCATGGGAAACTACTTAGAACCAATGATATGATAATTCAAGGAAAATTTAGTACTTGAATCTTCTTAGATTGTATGATGTTTCATTAAATGAGAAGTATATGCTATTTATTGGATGTTGTGAGCGTTAAACTGCTATCATTTAAGAATCTCCTTGGCAGCCCTAGTTTAAGTTCTTGCCTAAGAAGAGACTAACTCAATTCTTTTAGATGCAATTGACATTGTAATTGTTATGCGTCTAGTCAAATGTAATAATAGATTATAGGGAGATCATCTTTTGTTTGTCCATAATCCATATTTATTAGTTATATATATAATAAGTAAACCATGTCTATGGGAATTTTCGTGTGTACCATTGGGCAATAAGCACATTGTTATATTATAGGCTTTATATTAGCTTCATCCTTGGGCTAGTACGGATTTTAATAAGTTATTTAAATTATAATTGAATGAAATACTGTGAAGTCAATCTTTTTGTCATCATTGTGATGCTTATATTGTATCATTTGTTGAAAACACCTTTTAGTTTTCTAATTTGTTTCTTTAATTGGCAAAAATGTTGATATTTGCTTCTGTATCTTGGAGAATAGATTTTCTTTGCAACATTTGTTTTTCATCTATTATTAATATTAATATTATCAGTATCATTATAACTTGTTAACAGGCAAAAGCTGATGAAATTGCAAAGCTGATGCATGAGAATGAGCAACTGAAGTCTATAGTTGAGGATCAGAGGGTAGGTTCAGTTAGTCATATATTGCCAAAAGTATATGAATACCTTATATAAATCCAAATTCTCGCATATAGCTGTGCATTTGAGTTGTGACCCATTACTTTCAAAACAAACGGAGTTTAAATGTTACTATTTTAAAACTTTCTCGAATTTTCTTTTCAGATTGTTTCTTCATGTCTGTTGTACAATATTACCTATTTCATGAATTAAGTAAATAACACGTGTACATCTAGAGAGGATGTGCTGCCAGAAATAAGGTTTCTGGGTATGTGCTTCAAAATGAGTGGGTCAAAAGAGATAAATTGGCATCTACCTTTTGGTACGTGGGGGTCAAAGTAGGTAAATTTTGATATGGGTCAAAATGGGCCAGGTCAGGCAAGCAAGATATTCTTTTTTCTTATCTTTCTTGAGTTATACAAATAGTTATTGTGTTAACTATGATTATGATTCTATATTTTTATAATGCTAAACTAATTTGTGAAATAAAAAAGTTAGGAGCTTTTATGCATTTTTGTTACTCAATTGATGGCTTTTAACCCATCCTTTCTTATCTTCTTTCTGATCTCTTTTTTTCTTCATATTACTAAACAGAGAAAATCAACTGAAGCAGATATTGAGTCTCTACGAGAAGAGTATCATCAAAGGGTCTCCACTCTTGAAAGAAAGGTATACAGTTTTAATATTTAAAAGTTTTGTTTAATATCATGGTTTTTCGTTTTAGTATCATGGTAAGAAAAATCTTCAAAGCATGTCAAAAAAATCTGTTTGCATCTTCCCAGAGTTCTTATTCTTGGAATTTTGCTGAGCTAAGGATTTCTTAGAGGTGGCACAATGGGCAGGTTACATGGTTTGGTTGATGTTGAAAATTGGTAACTTTTTGGTGCGTAACACTTTTGTAAAAAAAAAAGGTCTTTAAATAAGCAGCATCTCAAATATGATCACAAATTCAAGTCAATCTGTTATTTTGAATAAAAGGGTCTGGGGTTATTTGGGTTTATATTTTAAAGCTTAAACGACTTATGCTTATGTTTATAAGCAGAAGTAGATGATCAGCTTACTGAAAACAACTTATTTCATAAACTTGTGATTTTGAATCCACCAAGAATAGTCACTTTGACATAAGCAATCTCTAACTGCTTGTTGCAACTTGTTTCATTCTAAAATAAGCAGATTCAGACACCCCTGTAGGAGGTTTTATGCAAATTACAGGGTGCATATAACATCAGTTTTTGGAAGCATAAAATTAGTGCTGCTAATGTACTTATTTTATTTTATGTATTACAACTCTTAACTTCTCTACAGGTTTATGCTCTAACAAAGGAAAGGGATACATTACGTAGAGAGCAAAATAAGAAAAGTGATGCTGCTGCTCTTCTGAAAGAAAAAGATGAAATAATTACTCAAATTATGGCAGAAGGTAATAAATTATTTTAAATTTTTAACGTAATAACTTCCCATGATTCTATGATATAAATGATGGTGATAATGCCTTTTTTCAAATTTAGGTGAGGCGCTTTCAAAGAAACAAGCTGCTCAAGAATCTCAGATTAGGAAATTGCGGGCACAGGTATGCATACAGATGCTACTATGTTGTTCTAAGAAATTAAAATATAAAAATATAGATAGTATTGTTTTTTCTGTTTAATAGCTGAAACTGTTCCTCTACATATCATAAAGAATTTATTTGTGTGAAAGCTAGATCAGGGAGCTTGAAGAAGAGAAGAAAGGATTGATGGCCAAACTACAGGTAATTTCTCCAGCTTAATAGTTAAAAGTCGTAAAATGGACGGGACGTGTAATTTTTGGTATAGTTTGAAACAGGTTAACTCCTGCAACGCTTTTTGCCTAGAAGATCTCTTTAAAAACATTTAGTGTGTCAAATATTAATACATAAAAGTATATCTATTCAATAATAATCTAGTTTTTTGAAGTAATGGTTTTGAAGGTTTATGATTTAAATGTCTACAAAAATCTTCCTATTTCGAAAGCATTTCACTACTTCAGTACATACTAGCTTATATCTATGCAAAAACATATGACAATTGAACTGTTAGATTATAAATGGTCCTCTTTTAGTAGAGGTAGCAAAGTGGGCTGATTGGTTAACTGGCGAACATGGTTTTGGGTCAAACAGGCAGCTTTGATGTGCGGGTCAAAACGGGTTAGGGCAACGCCCAAACACTTTCTTGTTTAAGTTTGTGTTTTGTAAGTAATCAATATAATATACATATGATTACAAGATCATATATTTTCAAAACAAGAAGATAGTTTCTTGTAAATAAATGATCTAGGGCATCATAAGCATTTGAATACACTTCAGGTGGCATCCATCTTACCCATTTTACTTTTAGCTAGTTTTCTACATTTGACCTGTTAATAAGAAAATATCCAAGTTGACTCGTTTCTATATATGGGCTTGAAATTGCCATCCCTAATTTTTAGTGCTCTCAACCAGTACAGAAATGAACAAAGGAGATAACTAAGGTGAATATAATAAATTAATAGTAATGTTTGGTGCAAAATTTTTAGGGGTTTTAAATAGCTTAACCTTGTATTATTAAAAAAACTAAGGTGAATATAGTAAAATCATGGTTTTGCTTAAGCTTTTATATTTCAAAACTTTTGGATGACATCTTTAGCTTCGATTTTGAAAAAAAAAAAAAAGAGAAAAACTGAAAGGCAAGCTACCCAAGTAGGGTTTACAAATAAGCTTGGAGCTTTTGAGAGCAAAAGTACCAAAACACCCTTTCACAATAATCCGTAGTTACCTAATAAACATTTATGTGTCCTTTTATGTCACGTAACACTTTTCAGCTACATCTACTTTTTTCAAGCATTTCCACGATTCTTGCACATTATTCTTTTATCTTGTACTGTTGTTAATGTTAGTTAACCTTTTTAGCTACTTTCTAGGTTGAAGAGAGTAAAGTTGAGAGTATAAGGAGGGATAAAGCAGCTACGGAGAAACTGTTGCAATTAACAATAGAGAAAAATCAGGCTGAACTTGCAACACAAAAAGAATATTATACAAACGCATTGAATGCTGCTAAAGAAGCTGAAGCGTTAGCTGAGGCCCGAGCAAACAGTGAAGCCAAAACTGAAGTTGAAAGCCGCCTAAAAGAAGCTGAGGAACGTGAAGTTACGCTAGTTCAAACCCTAGAAGAGTTGAGACAAACCCTAAGCAGAACTGAGCAGCAGGTTTCAATTTGAAACAAATTAATTACGTGCATTGCTTGGTAGATAGTTAGAGATGGTCAAAAGGGGTTCCAGTTAAAATGGGTTTCTTTTGAAAAATTAGGTGCATTGACCCGAAGCATTTCTTGTCCAAATTTTTGATAAATTTAGCAGTCAAATATGACTGCAACAACTATGTCTATATTATTCCAGTAATAATTTAATTTTTCAATAAATTATTTATGGCGTAAATATTAGGTACTTTTTGCTACAGGTTAGGTTGACCCCAACACTTCATATTACAGTTTATAATGTTTTTATAGACGTTTAGCGTGTTGAATGGTTACAAAAACTATCTTGTTTGATTAATAATCTAATTTTTATAAATAAAATGATTTAGGTGGTTTTATCATTTACGCAATAAAAAGCACTTTAGTCGACTTTCAGCCCCTTTTCTTATAAGCTAATATTTTTTTTTTTGAATCAATTCATTTGACATGATGAGACAAAACATTAGCCTAACTCTACCCGTAAGTAAATGGGCACCTCTTGTAATTTTGTAAAAGTTATCATGTTTCATTTCTGCAGGCAGTTTTTAGAGAGGATATGCTTAGGAGAGACATTGAGGACCTTCAAAAACGATACCAAGTACAGTCGCTTTCTTAATTATTTATTTTATCATATGGATCTTATGTTTTTCTATATTGGATCATCCACTAGTCATCCATGATTCATCACCTCTTGGCTTATAAATATTTGGAGTGTTCGGACTGGCGTCTTATAACTAATTATCTGATTATTGTAACTTGAAGTTGCAATATACTTTTCTTAATGTTTGGAGAAACATGTTTTGCTTATAGTTATGTGATTATTTAATGTTTGGCTGCAATTAAAGACCGTCGATGTGCAAGTAAAATATTTGTCCACTTCCTCAACTTAATTCGTTAGACATTGTATAACATACAATTTACCATATTGCTAAGCAATAATGCATAAGGTACAAACACTTATTGCGTAGGAAATCTTAAAATCGTATATTAAACCAAATTTTCATTTTAAATTCTGAAAACTTAATTTTTGGCCCCCTTAGATTTAGTTATGGGTGCGTTTTATACAATCTACTTATCTATTTGGTTTTTTGGTCCATTCAACATTTTTATTTTTTTGTTTCTCTCTTAAAACTTTGAAGATGTTTTCTAAAATTTAAAATATACCGTTACGACATGCTTATTTTTATCTACGTTTCGGTATAAATTTCATTCGTAGCGGAGCTGTGCGTCATAACTTACAAGTCATCAAAGCACAAAAATAGTTGATTCAGCGTTTTGATATTTTTTCCTTTTTCAATTTTTTTACTGCAACTTCTAAAATATGATGTTACAAAATTTAATTTTGTGCATGCTTATTTTTAATACTTTTTTTCGTTGTCACGTGCTTATTCCTATTAACGTTCCAATGTTAATTTTTTTTAATGACTTCATTTTTTACATAAGGTTCTGAATATTATCAACGGGCTCGCTGCAACGCATGCATTTGCGATGGTTTCATTTTTTATATAAAGTTTGGATGGTCAATGACATCTAGGTATCGTTTTTTATATAAAGTTATGTATCAATGTCTCCAGGAAAGTGAGCGTAGATGTGAAGAGTTGGTCATGCAAGTTCCTGATTCTACTAGACCACTTTTGAGACAGATTGAAGCTATGCAGGTCTGGTTGCCTTTTATACTTTGTTTCTGGTTTTTGCTGTTCTTTTTTTTCCCCTAAACCCTCTTTTTGTGATAGGAAACAAATGCTAGAAGAGCAGAAGCTTGGACTGCTGTTGAGAGATCACTGAACTTACGGCTTCAGGTTACAGAAAAATGTTATCATAATTGATTAAGTAGCAATGAGCATACATTATCTTGGGGATTGTCAAAAAGACCCTATGGGTATTCGATGAGTTCTTATATTTGTCCCTGGACTCTATTTTTTGCATGATTAATAAAAAATTTCTTTTTTGCATGTTAAATTTTCGGATTTAGCATAAAAGACCTTTACATTAAGTTCTCTTTTGTATTATGAGGTCCAAAACTATGTTAAAAGGATCTTTTTACTAAGTTCAGCATTCTAGAGATTAAGTTGAGTAGAGATAAAGTCCAGGGACTTATGTGTGATTTCAAAGATAGTTTACAGGGTTTTTCTTTGACAATTTCCTTTATTTATTTTATCGGCTTCTTAATATTTTATTTTGAAGGAAGCGGAGTCCAAAGCTGCAGCTGCAGAGGAAAGAGAGCGATCTGTAAACGAACGTCTATCGCAAACATTGTCTCGTATAAATGTTCTTGAAGCTCAGGTACGCCTACTCAAATATTGGCTGCTTTGTTTTAAGTAACTGCATTTCAATGAAAGGTGGTAAAATGGTGGGTCAGGTAACCAGTCAAAACAGATGGCTTTTTGTGGAGGTGGTAAAATTGTTATACCTTTAAATGTATTGCAGATATCAATTTTAAGAGCCGAGCAAACACAACTTACTAAGTCCCTTGAAAAAGAAAGACAAAAGGCAGCAGAAAACCGACAAGAATATTTAGCCTTAAAAGAAGAATCAGACACTCATAAAGATCGTGTGAATCAACTTGAAGAAGAAATAAGGGAGCTTAAGAGAAAGCATAAGCAAGATTTGCAAGAAGCATTGGCTCACAGGGAACTCCTTCAGCAGGTAGCATTTATAATTATTTATTTAACTATTATGTACTTTAGCATGTAGATAGTTCATTTAAGAACCACAAAAAAGTTGAGAACAAAAGAACCACTTTTTTCCTTTGGATCATAAAAAGAAAATTTCTTCTTCACATGTGAAGAAAATCAGAAATCCATGCGACACGTGAAGAAAGTTACGTATAATAAATAGATTTAATCTCAACCGTCATTTCTTTTTGGTCCAAAAGTGTTCTTTTGCCTTAAGTTTTTTTGTGGTCTTAAATGAACTTGCTCCATATTACCTTTACTTTAGTATGAATATTGAATACAATACCTAAATTTATTCTAAATTGTTGAGCATGATGCAGTATGGCCTATTATGGCCTTACAAGATTTTTACACAGTTTTCTATCATTTCTTGTATATAATTAGAGGTGGTAAAATGGTATGGTTGGGTAATGGGTCAAAACGGGTTGTATCGTGTTGACCTTATCCAACATTTGAAATTTTATTATGAATAATTAGCGTGTGATATACGATTACAAAATCATAATTTCAATAATAGTCTAGATTTTTTAGTGAAATTATGTAAAACTAATTGTTCATTTTAGGGCAAGTGTCATAAAGTAGCAAAATATATTAGCTATTTTCCTACTTTCGTAACTATTACTTTTTTCAATCCATACCGGTAAATCTCATCTATAGCTAGGCTATTAATGAGGTCTAGAGGGTTGTGAGGTAGGCAAATTTTTTCAATCCATTTTGGTTTTGAAGGCCCAATTTGGTACTTATAGATGAAGAAGTAAAAAAATAATTAGATAGGTGTAAAAATATATTTAATTACCAGATAGGTACAATGAAACATCATTTACCCACTATTGGATTAAAAAGTGTCCTCAAATATTTTAAAGAAAGATGGTTATTATCTTTAGGGAATGTGATTTTCTTTTTGTCTAGGTTGTTCAGAATTTGTAATTAGAAAACAAAAATATAGTTACCAAACTAGACCACCACCAAAAGTATATTGTTATTTTGTGACATTTTCCCTTCATTTAAGATAAACTTCGTAAGTCAGATTACTGGTTTTTTTCTTTTAAATTTTACCTGATAAAGATAAGTATAATCCAAAACAATTCATTCATAAGTAAATTGTTGAAATTACTACCACAAATTTTTATGACACAATTTAATGATTATTTAATGCTTTCTACTTTAGCTTTAGCTTGTTTTGCTGCTTCAATTTCCGAAGTATTTAAACTTGTCCTTATCGTTTCTTAACACTTCAAATTTGTTATTCTTGTTGAAACGAATATTTTCGACAAGATTTGTTCAAACACTTTAGCTTATATTATATATTACTTTTCATTCTTTATGAAAATACTTCAATTTATATAAAGTACGGTTATGATGATTACAGGATATAGAACGTGAAAAAGCCGCCCGTTTGGAACTAGAATCAACAGCTCGCCTTCAGACTTCTATTGTTCCTGAACAAAGTCCACTAACAAGAACCAAGTCTGCCTACGAAAATGGTAAATACTATTTACTAAATAGTACAATGACAAATGCTACAAAAGCGTAAGTACGTTTTTTTAATATATGAACCTCAATTCTGCAGGCTTGAGTCGCAGACTTTCAAATGCTAGCAGTTTAGGTAGCATGGAGGAAAGTTTTTATCTGCAGTCATCTTTGGACTCGTCTGATACTTTATCTGAAAAGAGAAATCATGGAGAGCCTATCATGAGCTCATATTATTTAAAAAGTATGACCCCAAATGCTTTTGAAGCTGCCTTGCGTCAAAAGGAGGGTGAACTTGCATCTTATATGTCTAGATTGGTATGAGCACATTGTTACATTCTGAATTATTGATGAAGTTGATAATATATGTATTATAACTACTATTCACCCAACTAGAAATAAATGAGTTAGGGTTCGCTCTTAATGGGTTGGGTCGTAAAGGGGTCAACACAACTAACCTGTTTAAAGTGTAAAAATTACAACAAGAAATTAGATATTAAAAGTTATTACACTACAAGCACCCGTTTTAATCTTAAATCAGTTTCCTGTGTTTCTATTAGTTTCCTTTGTCTTCTTATGTTATATTATCTTTCTTTTACTTTTTTAGATTGTATTAGCTTCCTTTGTTTTTATTTATCTGATACCAGTTTTCTGTATCCTTTTGTAGTTGGTTATGATCTTATATTAGTTTCCTTTGTCTTTTGTAGTTGAGTTATGGATATCAATGACACTAGTCATACAAACGGGCCATAAATTCAACGTGTCTAGGTTAAGGTTAAACTTTTGGACATGATTAACTAATTGGTTCAGGTACGGGTTGGGTTTACGAGCCCGTCCCGTGCCGTAAACTTTTTTTTTTCTTTTTCTGTAACTAAATTCGTGGATGCGGCTCCTGTTAAAGTCGGCAGGATGTGTGGGTTTGTTAAGGGATTTAGATTGGAGTTGGGTTAATCCACACTCTTGTCTGTTTTGTATTATTTATATAATTAATGCGTTAATTATGATTACAAAAGCAATATTATGCCGTAAGAGTCTAAATTCTTTAATAAAACGATTTAGAAATTGTATGCATAAAAAATCGAATGTAAGCCAACCAATTCGGCTTGTTCACCTTTTAACTCAGTTTTTATACGTTGACCTGTTTCAAACAAGTTATGTTCCAAATAGAATCTTTAAGTAAATGTGTCGAAATAGCCACTTCACAATTGCAAAAAAGATTAAAATAAAATTTTCGTTCACCTTTGTCATGCTGTCTAATTTCATCTTGTGATTTACTGTTCAATGTTAATGTCAGGCATCCATGGAATCCATTCGTGACTCTCTAGCTGAGGAATTGGTTAAGATGACCGAGGAGGTAAACTTTCTTTTCTTTTTCCCTATTCTTATCATCTTATCACTCTTTGATGGTATTTTGCTGTTGAAAATGTTATGTATATTTAAATGATTTCTATGTTCACAAATATAAAACTGCCCTTTTAATAGAACATAACAACCCATAAAATTAGGGAACACTAACTAGAAAACTAATCTCATTCTTGTTATAGCACCCCTAACAAAATTATAAATAAAGTAGGATAAAGATCAGGGTTTATTTCTCACCTGTTTTACTGATTATAATGACCTGCTATTAAACATATAACAGTACTTCCTACATTCCAAAATTATTTTTTTACAAACAGAACAACACAATTATGCATAATTAGCAAAATGCGAATTTTACCCTTGATGTATTTGAGATACTAGTTGGCTTGGAAAGCTTGCAATATATAATGATATGGGTCATTAATGGTAAAATGGGAAAACTAGTAAATTGTAACTATCTGGTAATAAAAATGAACATATAGTGGGACGTATCAACATATAAATTAGACAATAATTTTCACCATAGGTTGCTTTGTTTCACTATAATTGGTGTGAAATGAAAGTATGTTGCTATGTAGGATTTTTTTTTAATTTACTATAATCAACCCTACAGATTAAATGTCAAATAAATGGGAAGCGGTACCAATATATCATTTAATTAACCTTTGATTTGTATTTTTGGTGTAGTGTGAAAAATTGCGGTCAGAAGTGTCCCAACTGCCTGGCTTGAAAGCAGACATAGAAGCACTAAGACGCAGGCACTCTGCTGCACTTGAGTTAATGGGTGAAAGAGATGAAGAGGTACATATGGTCTTTAGGTTGTGTTTTATCTTAAAGTGGTCTGATAAAAGAACTACCTTAAACTGTTGAAAGTCACCCAAAGCCTATTTTTAGTTCATAAAACCTCCTAAATCGTTTTTATTCGTAAATTTAGAAGATTGTTGCTGTGATATAATTTTCCTAAGCATAAGCAACACATTAATGAATAATGATTCATAAAGATTGGAAAAAACGTTTGTGGGCCAACCCAACCCAACCTAATCCGTGTTAAAATTTGACCTGTTTCATCCTGAACCCGTCACCCAGTCCGCCCATTTTTCCACCCCTGGTAGAAATGATAAAAGGAATACAGCGGATCGTTTGACGCTTTAGCAGGTCGAAATGGGTTGGGTCGATCAATCAACACTTTTGAAATGTAGAAAACTCGGTGCAGCTGCTATACAATTATTTGTGGCATTATGTGAGATTAAAAATTCAAAACAAAATTTATTATCATAATTACTTATCTACTTTGATAACTCTTCTTGAAATGCAAGTATTAGAATGAAAATTATACCGCATACCCTTTTCATAACTCATAACATTTGGGTTGTGATTTAGGTCAAACAGTTTCAAAGTTCACAGTTTGTTTTTAATGCACACGCCCTCCTAATTTGTTTTTTTTCAAGGATTTAGATTATTATTTTCATAATATTTATAAGTGCAGCAGTTATTATAAATTTTCTAAAGCTAACAAAAAGTGTTTCTGGGAACACAATCTGTTTTTGCCTGTACCGATCATTTCAACCTGAAGTCACTGTAATTCGATACAGACCCATCCATTTTGCAACTACCATTTGCAAAAGGTAAAATATGAGTATATGACAAAAACTCAAAAAGTGTTTGGGAGTCAGCCAGGCCCAGCGGGTTTCAACCATACCATAATACGACCCTTTTCAACATGAATCCATTTTTCCATCTATACAAGCCTTAGTCACTTGTAAAAATAAGATGACGAATTCTAGTAACAACCTTATGCACACCATATTCTGCTTGTAGCTTGAAGAGCTTCGTGCTGATATTGTGGACTTGAAGGAGATGTATCGAGAACAAGTGAACATGCTTGTAAATAAGGTAATCATATTTTAAATATGTAGTCTATTGATTATCAATCTCAAAATTTAGTAAAATAAATTTGAATATAATGTATAGGGTTAGGATCACTTAAGAACTCATAAATATTTTTAGCACTGGGAGAAACCCTATGAATAGTTCATAATTTTTAAATTTTATACTTACTATATACAGTTACATATGTCTATATACATAAAAAACCATTAAAGTAATTTTTTTCATATGTTAGTACTTATGTATGTTTCTAAATGTTTGTATCTGCAGATCCAGGTGTTAAGTTCATCTGTAGCTGCTGCCTAGGCTCCAGCTCAATTTCATGATGACGGTACATGTTGTAATATATACGGTGATACATTATAACATCAAATTTCTTTATTTATAGCTTTTTTCTGTTTTTATTTCCATTATTTCATCACTTTTCTTGAATTATTTTGTCTCCATGTTTCCATTTGCATAGTGATGTTTTTTGTTGTCTTTTAACACGAGTTTGAGCTACATTTCATTTACCAAGTTTAATGCCATAGCCGAATTATTTGTTATTGGTAAGTTCACTTTGATGTATAGCACCTTATCAAATGTACAGACATTTTGAACAATCCATCTAGGAGTGTGCAGCAGTATTTGTCCGTAACTGGACAACCCGAACTGGGACCGACTGCATGTTAAAATTAACAGGACCATATAGCATGATTTGATGTCGGTTCAGTACTTGCGGTCTGGCCCCACACTAGACCCCGAACGAGGCTTGAAACTTTTTCCCAAGTGATTCAACGTCATTTTGTTACAATGAAAAGAAAACATATCTGGTATTGGACCGCACGAAGAACTATTATTTCTTTCTCATGTTATGCACCGGACACGAGTGTCAGGTTTCAGTTTGTTTGCTGGTTTTAACGGTTTCAACAGGTTTCTAATGCATAATAAATAATAATCAATTGTTTTTATATATAGAGGGGGAGTAAGAAGAGAATATTTTGTTGAACATAACTTATTGGGAGAATTGTAAAGTAAGAATAGACCATTCATTTTTATCAATTTTAATAGAACAAAAATAAAAGAAATACTATGAATGTTATGGCTATTGTTTCTTACTCGTCTAGCTTAAAAGTTACAAATACAAAGAACAAATTAATTTGATTGTATGTTGTATTAACTACACATGTATGTGTTAACATACAAAACATATATGTAACATAAACTATAAATGCATTTGTAGATGCTGATCTTGAAATAGATAGCTTGTCCAAAGATAGAACCCTAGGTTCTCGATCCTTGTTCGTCATCTAAATCACTAGATTTCTCGCCCTTGAGTATCTTTTTATCTAGACACGGGCCGTAACCACGACTACATATGACAAAATACAAAAAATTTACAAAACTCATAATACCAAGGAGCCAATAAAACTTATCATAGTGACCCTTGTTAATATCAGTAGAAACCCAACTTTCTTTACCATCCCTTTTGGTTAGACGATCCACAATGGTTAGTAAAAGACTTGCCAACAAGTTTGCAAAGGCCGCCCCGAGCAAATAAAGGGCCGAGGCGATACTTGACATACTCTTCGGGAATTCAGAATAATAGAACTCGTTTTGACCGATTATGTTCAAGGCCTCCGCCAGCCCGTTTATGACGTGTTGGGGAATAAGCCACATTGCTGACATTTTTATAACCGCTTGAGGATTATTCAAAAACCCTTCTTCAACCGCTTTATTCTTCCTTACGTGTTCTACGATCCCTGAGATCACCATCGCGATTATGGAGAAAGCAAGCCCTACCCCCATTCTTAACTTTACACTTATATAAACGGGCTTCCCTTTGATTTTGGATGATAAAGGGAGGATAACCCGGTCATATAATATAACCCAAACCATAATCGTTACGATTGTGAAAAAGCTGAATGAGGCCGCGGGGATTTCAAACTTCGAAGTGAGGTGTCGATCCATGCTTTTAGCTTGGAGGACTGGAAATGTGGATTGGTTCATGGTGATAGATAACATTATACAAGAAGACCATAATGGGATCACTTTGATGAGTGCCTTTAGCTCTTCGACTTGTTCTACGGTGCACATGGTCCATGGATCGTTTGCGATTACTTTTTTCGTATCTTCAGGCTTGGTAAGAATGCAAGCTTTATTCAATAACCTAAAGGGTAAACAAAGACACATAAATAATGCAATAGCTATATATAGTAACTAGGTTAGATGCGATTTAGATTGTGATTAATCTATATTACGTAAAGGAAAGTCTTTGACACACCTTAATTTCTCACTAGGCTTAGTAACATTTGCACCATTTTTGTTATACCACGAACCATCAATCGTGTCGGGTAACTTGAGCTTTCTGTTTTTCCAAGCGACCGATATCACTTGACAAAAGCTAGTAAACAAGCTTTTTTCGACCTTCATCTTATAATAAAGAGGATAAGCGACGACAAAAAAGATAGTAGCGAGAAACATGATGATGACCGGGACTGCAAACCCGGTCCTCCATCCATGATGATCTTGAATATAAACAATACTAGTAATTCCAATCATGACCGCCATGATAGCCGAGGAATAATACCACCCGAAAAAGCTCTCCAACACCCTCTCTCGCTTTGGATTATCCTTGGAGTCGATCTGGTCTGCCCCAAATGCTATAGAACATGGGCGGACCCCACCTGCTCCAATGGACATAAGAGCGAAAGAGGAAAAAAGAAGAGTGTATTGAGCGGGTGTTGGTGATTTACACGAATGAGGGACCCGAATATTACAATGGGGCGGTTTTGCATTTCGGATTATTGTTGTTAACCATAGAAGGATCATGCCCTACAAATACATCATACAAGTGGTTTAAGTCAGAGAAGCATTTTAACCACATTTTCTTTGATATCACGTTCTTTACTTGATAATTGGCATAGTTTATAAACATTATATTTGGTAAAACTTTTTTCACCCGTCAATGTGAAATTATATTTTTGTTTAAAACTTTTCTTATTTATATATTTTGATTGAATTTTAATAATCCAGATTATTATGTGGCAACTTTTATTACCAATAACGATCTTCATAACATAATCATTAAATTTTACCATTGATTTCAACTGATTTTGCTCAAAATAATGATTATAAGCAAAATGAAAAAAATACACAAGCAACATTGAGTTTAGAACATATACACTCAAATGTAAATATATGATAATTATGCTATTTGGATTGTTATTGGTAACAAAAGTAAAAGTTAGAAAACAATAGTTTAAATTAGTAAAATTGATTTTCCTTTTTTAAAATGGGATGAAAATTTATGATAAATTAGAAAACAAGGTTATTATGCTAACTTATTATGAAAACAAAAGTCTAGTTGAGGCTCAAAAATGAGCAAAGGTGTTGAATCAACCGTGTTTGCGGGTTGAAAGATCAAACCCAAACACATAATGAATCTGTAAATCATGTTAGAGACATGAACATGAACACGACATAAGTTTACGCAAGTCGACACAACACTACCCAATCAACACAAAAGTTTTATTGTATTTTATTTGCCTATAAATACTTTAAAACTAAGAATTTTCAACAAAATAATTACGTCAAATAGTAAAAGTTATTTGACCCAAACTCATTTGAACTAAATCCAAACTCGTGAATCTAGTGTCAGATTCATATTACGTTTGGTTGTGCTCTTATGTTGTGTCAGAAATTCACCACCACCCAACCGAGAGATTACCCAGGACCAAGAAGTCCCACAGGAAATCACTCAATTGTGAATGCAATTTTATTTTACTTATTACCCAAATATTGAAAATAGAACTATGAGATAAATAGATATACAAATATATATACATATATATAAAGAGAATTGAAGACATATATAGGTGATCATACCATGAGACTAAAGATAGATCCAAGAAAGATGGTGAGGAACCGGCCGAGAAATGAATCGGATAGAAAAGCTCCGATAATCGGTAAGAAATTGGTAGCCGCCGACCAAAGTAAAATGATGTTTGTGCCCTTAACAAGACTCATGTGGTAATCAAACATGAGGTATATAATCATGTTTGGAAGGAGCCCATAGCTTGCCACTTTTTCAAATGATTCATTTGCTGTACGTTTCACAATTATGTATTAAAGTCATTGATATGTCATATGTGAACCCGTTAATGGTAAGCTAATAGAAAATAAGTTTAAAGTGTGTGAGTCAGATGATCTTCAAGAGATTATGATAGAAAACTTTTTATACTTGCCAATAAATATCATCATATATGAACATATTGATTCATAAGTATAGAATTGAAAATTGAAAATTAAAAAATGAATAAAGAAAATTATTTTATCTATGAATACCTAAGATGAATGGCAAGGTTCTTAAACCACCCTTTTGAATTCTTGATGAGTTTTGTTTTTTTATTGCACTTTCTTCTTTGGAAGGAGCCTCCATGTGTCTCTTTTTTTGTGTATGTATAATCTGAACAAGAGAACACACACACAAACATATAAATACTCTAAGTAAGAGTGCATGTGATGTTATACTAGAATGTTTTTAGGCTAAGACGCGTGGGGACAATGAGAAACTGACACTGGTAGGATTATAATGGTGAAATTTATGATGAGTATAAAAATAACATGAATGGGACGAGAAGTGAAAAATACAACACATGGTCTCGCGTTAGTCTTACCCTTCTCCGCCTAATCAAATTATCTTTTTATATCACAAGCATGAATGAGAACTACAAAATAGTTATAGACATCAGCAGTTCTTGGCTTTGATCATAGTGATTTATCATTTATGAAGTGGAAAAGCTATGATTGTCTCATAGTCATCATAAAATAGTTTCTTTGATTACTAATTATTTAAAGTTTATGATTTGACCTATACATATACATCACATGGGCATTCAGTACGAAACCAACTTTATGTATAGAATCATGATAATCGCAAAAAAAATTTAACATACAAGTACAAATATGTGTAGTTCTTACGGTTCTCTCTTTAAATTCATAACATCCTCTTTTGTGTGTGTGTGTGTATAAAGAAATGTTCACTACAAACTAATTATAAATAAAGAAGTACTAGAACCACACATACATTTATATATATTGTTTTAAATCGGATATATAAGACGGTTTTTTTCTCCATTCTTCTTTCTCCCTCCCACTCATGTGATTATTTTTTTTTTTTGAATTACATACAAGCACTTATGTGGTTTTAGGAATGCTCTACCTTAAATTGGTTTGTTTGTATACGTGTGTTTTTGACGTTTAATAAAGAAACAGTTTTGAATAAAGAATTAGAAGAACTGTTAAATACAACTTATTACTACTCTAATTAACACAAGTAAAATGCCAAATGTCTATACTTGTGTAATTAGCACGATGAATAATGCTTTAGCGAAACTTGATTCATAAACCATTCGGAGAACTGCACCATCAATAAAAGAGTGCTTCAGGTTTTAATCGATGATTGAAATGGGCGGCAAAAAAATAATAATAAAATGTGCTAATGATTGAAATTTGGGTATGTGACAAAATAAAGGCCTCGTAATAATCGCTATTTGTTAGTTTGCTCTTGTTTTTGTTACCTATGAGCCAAACATAAGCAAAGAAATTTGTAAAATGATATCAAACTAACAAAGGATGGTAAATCCAACATGAGATTTGCTTTAAAAAATTTACTGGTTTGGAACAAAATATTAATATGTTATATATCAGAAGGAACCAAATATTAATATGTTATATAATCTTAAAAGTTATATAATAAATAGTATTTTAGAGTTGTTTAGGAATTTAAAATTGTTAAGATTATAGAACTTTTTAAGGAGTAACTTTGTAAAATAGTAATCATGCAAGTTTCAAGATTGTTCTAATTACTCATAAAGTTTTTTGTTCCAATCAGGTCACTCATAAAAAATTTTATCTCAATCAGATCACTAAAGTTTCAAATTTGTTCTAATTAGATCATTCATAAGTTGCAAAAAGTTTTAAAAATTTTGAAATGTTTAAAAATACTAACAGTATTTATAAAAAAACTAAATTATTTTAAAATTTTTGTGAATTATTTAAAAATTAGAAAAATATGAGTGACTTAATTGAAACACTTTTAAAATGATAGTGACCTGATTGAAACAAATAAAAATATTGGTGACCTAATTGAAACACTTTTAAAACTTTAGTGACCTGATTGGAACAAATAAAAATATGAATGACCTAATTAGAATACTGCTAAAACTTGCTTGCTATTTTATGAAGTTTTCCCTTTATTTAAAGGTATAGTTTATTATATACTTCGAATTGGTTTTTTAGGAGAGTTTAAGATGAGCCTCCATTAATAAGCATCTTATAACCACAAAATAACGTAGACAAGTATATTTGATGCCCGCACGTATACTCACAAGCCCAATTAATAATGAGCAATTTCTACTCAAATAGATATGGGACATGGTGTGTAATAAGGAATAAGACTTGGAGTTACCAAAATTTGTCTCATTTTGGTTCATTATCATCCCTAACTAAATAGTTAATGTTAAAAATTTATATATTTATGCGTGAACTACAATATATTGGGATAATTTGAAAAAGAGAAATCAAACACTTCAATTCATAAGAAAAAGTTGAAGGGAGACATTAGCAAAGTTTGATTTGTCCAACATACAAGGATATGGTAAAGCCCGGCAATAAAAATATAATATATAAGTGGGAAGCTTATTTTATAAATTACTTCCTTAGCATAGTTTGTTACCCAACATATGTGTTGTTTAATCACTCTCGGTTCATTGTTATCTAGATCTTTTCGTATGGAAAACAAGGCTATAATTATATTATATATATTAAAACAAGTGGTCGGTAACTAAAGGGTTCTTTTAGGATTTCTAAATCTAACCACTAGAGTTTTATAGATTGCAAAAAGAAAAAAAAAATAGAAGTGGATTTCCGGTAAAGGATGAACGTGGCCGGTGGGAGCATTTTGGTTTTATCACCAAATCTTACAAATAAGTTTTTATAATTTTTCATTCTAAGTCCCTGACTTTTTTTAGTTTTCATTTAAGTCTTCTAAATTTATATGGATTTATAATGTATTAAAAAGAATAAAGAAATATATTTAAGGTTGTGCTTTTACATCAACTACTATTAAAGTAGAGAATAGAGAATATTTTGTATTTAGAAAATCACAAATGTACCATTGTTGAAGCAAGAAGTTTTCCATCATATCATTTTTATGTTTTTTCCTTTATAAGTTTTTTTATCTACACCTCCACGCATTTATTCAAAATTATAACTTTTAAATTGAAAAAGATAATTACTTTCTTTTAAATTATAATTGTGTCATTTAAAGATTTTTTTTATCGATAGTTAGAACCAAACTATACAAGAATAGTCAATCTCATACGATTAAACCTCAAATGTCCTCCTAACAATGCAGCATATCTGTTGAGTAAACGTTAGTTACCACAGCCAGCCGCAATGCGTGGATCCTCCTGCTAGGGTGTTAATATCGTTTTCATGAAATCGTAAAAAAAACCCGCGGCAACGTACGGATTCAATTCCTAGTTATCATAATAATATAGTAACAATGTATGAATAAAATGATACATAATCATTCTACTCAATGTATAATTAATAAATAACCACCCTTTATACCCACATGAATCATAACCGACTAACAATAAAAAAAAAAATTAAAAATATTAGGAAGCATATTCCAGGACAATTTGACATGTACCTTTACCTTAACAAGGTTGATTAGTCAAACAACTTTGTGATGGTCATGTTTTACATTTATAACTTATAAGAGAACACCTACTAAGATTATATGTTAAAGCAAGTATCTCACTTTCTAAATTGAGTACCACTAGTCGATATTTTAATAAGTATCAGAAGCTCTAAGTACATGTTCGGTTTATCTTATTTACCTTTAAATCCATAAGCAATTTAGGCAATTAACTAAAAGAAATAGATAATTTCAAAGAGAAGGCCGCCGATCAGGTCATCTCAAGGTTAGATTCACACATCAGATTCATAATTTTTAAACTAATATTTCATTAAACATAAGCAGCGAAAACTTTAAGCATCCTCTATATCAAGATTTATTACATTCCAAATTGAAACTTTAACTAAAAACATAAACTACTATGCTAGAATGCTAGACTTGGATTTATGTCAGGTAGCTTTGAGATCCATGTCAAGAAATAACCACACAATAATGTAAACGAGTATACCTGATACCCAACGTGTACCCGCAAGCCCAACTGGTAAAGAGATGATATCTACTCGATAGGTATGGGACATGGTCTGTAACCATGTATGAGACTTGGATTTTCCGATCTTATATCCAATTCACTAACTATAAATTGGTTCGTCCAACAATCATATAGTGTTTATTTTTATCTAGATCTTTTCATACGGATACAAAGCATATAATATCATGATAATGTACTAGCAATGTATTGACAAAATGTTACATAATCATTCTACTCAACATATAAATAACCTACCTTTGTACCTGCATGAATCATAACCGTCTTACAATATAAGTATCGACAATATTACGAAGCATATTCTAAAAGACCATTTTGATATTTAACCCCAACTTACAAGGTTGATTAGTCAAACAACTTTGTGATGGTCATGGTCAATAAAGGCTTACATTTATTAGAGAATTCCTATATTATAAACATTTCTACAAAGTGATATATGCATTTCAACTTGAATCTTTTAGAAGTATCAATCTCTCATTACATGTTCTATTTATCCTACTAACATTTAAATCTATAAGAAATTTAGAAACATGACTAAAAGATTTTGTTAGGGCAACTAGTGCTATTTATCACTAAATGTTTAGAGCAAAACTATAATCTTATTAAGGAGGATATTGATTATTTCAAATGCAATATAATTTAGAATCCTTAAAGTCAGTTGTTAAATTAAATATCCAAATTAAAAAATAAAAACATAAGATTTCATAAACTTACCTATTAAAATTTAAGTGGGTAGGATGTTATATGAACATTAGCTAGTTAGCTATTTAAGTCCCCGTTATGGTGTAAGATATCTCCCCTTTAAATATTACATAATACATGTATAGATGGTTAATAGAATCAGATTTAAAAGTATTTTTATAAAAACTACTTCAAACAATAAGTTTTCTTGAATGGCAAACACACACCTTCGGTGCAATCTACTCCTAAAATCCATCTATTGTCCATCTTTTGAGACTCGAAATTGCACCAATTTAATGAAGATAAAACACCACATGCCACTTGACCGGACATTAATTTAAACAATCAGTTGAACCATATAGCTCTCTCATACTCTGCATTTATATATATTCATACTTGCCTTACTAAGTACCATATTACAACACCTGAAATTATATGTTTACCTATTTCATCGAATATATATCTACTTTTATAAAACAAAATAATTTATGCTACATGTCATCTTCTCACACCATTTTACCACATGCCAACTTTTCACATCTGTTTTGTCATATGTCAGTATATCACTAGTATACTAAGTTAACCATTTAATGATAATATTAAATGCTAATAATGTTATTATATCATTTTCAAATTAAAACAGTTTTTTAATAAATTAAAAAAAAATTAATTAAAAAAGCATAACTCTTTTTATTAAAACAAATTAATTATTTGTAATTTTAGTTATATCTTATCTCAAAAAATTATTTTAATTAAATTAATTACTAACTGTAACTCGTGTAGTACATGAGTTTTTAAACTAGTTTATTATATAACTATTATACCTTCTTCTCGTCAAACGTAAAGCATGCAAACCCAAACTTGCCTTACTAAGTACCATATTACAACACCTGAAATTATATGTTTACCTATTTCATCGAATATATATCTACTTTTATAAAACAAAATAATTTATGCTACATGTCATCTTCTCACACCATTTTACCACATGCCAACTTTTCACATCTGTTTTGTCATATGTCAGTATATCACTAGTATACTAAGTTAACCATTTAATGATAATATTAAATGCTAATAATGTTATTATATCATTTTCAAATTAAAACAGTTTTTTAATAAATTAAAAAAAAATTAATTAAAAAAGCATAACTCTTTTTATTAAAACAAATTAATTATTTGTAATTTTAGTTATATCTTATCTCAAAAAATTATTTTAATTAAATTAATTACTAACTGTAACTCGTGTAGTACATGAGTTTTTAAACTAGTTTATTATATAACTATTATACCTTCTTCTCGTCAAACGTAAAGCATGCAAACCCAAAATCCTAACATGTAACCAGTCAGAATTATGAAAAGATAGAGATCCAACTACTATTATTTGAGGAACAAAAAGGTGTAAGTGTTACAAATCTGAAAACAATTATGTTTTTTTTTTTTCTTTCCTTTTTGTTGGGTAAATGATATCGTTTGATATACGAAATTATCTTAAAATAATTTGCACTTGAATTTACAATAACACAAATAATCACTTTCAAATTCCAAACAGCCTAAAAAGAGTTAAAAACAATACCTTCCTATTTTTTAATCTTTTTCAACAAATATGCAACTGTACTTGCCACCTTTTCGTCATTTCATTTTTTCCTTTGTAGCATATATTTGTTTTACTATGTGTCGACGGACCCATGTCGTTGCATGGCAACAACTGGTTCGCTACATCTCGAGCAGCGAAATGACGTAGTAGCAGCACATCGTGTTCTAAGACAGTAGTAACAATATCTGACAACAAAAACAAAATTAAATGATAAATTAAGATAAAACAAATTAAACATTAGAATATGCAAATTTCTTGAAACATGTCTTAGCTACCAACTAAGGCTATAATAGGACATTTTGTATGGTTAAACTAGTAGTTTTATAGGTTCGGGCCATACTGACCCATAATTACTTTTGTCCCTTTTCTAGTGTCTGCATAAACAAGTAATGGCAATTTGACCGACTCACTTATAAATGGGTTAATTTGGGTTGTGTTTTTATTTCATAATATCATATTTACCACCTCAAAACACAAAATATTATATTTACCCATTCCATTTTTCACATACCTTAATTAATCACTTATTATAACAATCTATTTCTATCCCACTATATCTTACATTCAATTTGGTTTTGTATTGAGTGCGTCCCTATGCATAATATATATGATATTTTATTTTTTGGGAGGAGATATATGAAATTGCCATAATATGATGATACCTGTGCTGGCATGGAAGAGCTACATATGCTATTGTTGGATTGATGCGACAGATGGGGCATAGCATTTCATCCCCGGTTGAACCTGAAGATTTATCCTTTGAAAAAGGACGAAAAAGACTTTTAACTGAAGCAGAGTTGAGAATAGGAAGTAGTAGCAGCAACATTTCCTGCAAAAGTCGATGCGGTCAACAACATGAAATCAGAGCTCATATGGAACACAATCAGCCTGGTGGTGAAATCAACCCGTAAATCTTTAAAGAATACCAGAGCTTGAATAAAACTAAAATTAGATAAATGCACAGGTTGTCAACCCAAACACCTTCATCCTAATTTTTCTATTTTCTATAGAAATTAATGTCACGTACAATAATGTTAGATGTATTAAAATGAATGTTAGTCTCTTTAAGTACTCATACATGTACTCCTAAAAGTTCAAAATTTCATAGCGTTACATTTACGCGGTTAAAACACTAATATTTTCTCAGCTACCCATTCCGTGGAAAATATAATAAATCAGTTATTTATAACAGCTTGCTATCACTAAATAGGTGAAGGACATTACATGCTGAGATGACTCGTTAAATAATATTATTTTCCGATATTGTTTATTCAACGAAAAAGACTGTTATAAGTAAGTGTCTAAGTGATTTACTTAAATTACTATGGAATAGGTAGATATGATGTTTTTAGTATATCAAAAGGGTATATGATTTTATGAAATCTAGAACATATATTAAATTTTAAAATTTGTGGCGATGTGTAAAGAATAAACTTCACAAAGGTTTTGGGTAAGTATGATACCACGTTGACACATGCATCCAAGGAATAAATTCATTGACATAATAGTGAAATAAGAACGAGGATTACCGAGAATTCATTCCAAACTAACTGTCGATTCATGTACTCAAAGCTAACAGCACGGTTCATATGAGGGCTCCCATAAACAAGTCTGGCACGTAGAGCTCTCTCAACAAGATTTCTGTACCTGTAATAATTGAATAAAGAACAAATCATTAATTTCGAGATTCGAATATTTGAACTGATCACATTCGATTATCCAAAAAGTTAAAACGAAGGGAGCCATCTAAGCCCTTAATATACAAAAAGTTCAAATATTGAAAAGACGTCGGCTGTTATTCGCAAGAACAATAAAATAACTTCCACAAATTTGCAGTTAATACAAAAATTGAAGCCTACTAAAGTTGCAATTTCTACCCATTTACTTATGAATGGTAGATTTTGTTACTTTTGTCTATAGGTCACATGGATAATGTTTTGAAAGAAAATTTAGCTAACGATTTTGTACGTGTATATATATATAGGATATTTACTATTAAAAATGAATATATTTTTTTAATTAATAATGGTTACAGTTGTGGAGAAAAGTTGTGCAATTAAATTGGTAAAAGGTTGAAAGTCACCCAAAGTGTATTTTAAAAGCATAAATCCTCCTAAATTATTTTATTTAAGAAATTCAATTAATATTGAAACAATATAACTTTTGTAATAATGATTGACCGACTAACAATTTCAGAAATGTTTATAACTTTTGGACAAAGAGTTTTGGCTCAACTCAATCCAATACAACCCATGTCAAGTCATCAACTCGTACCAGAAACTATAGAGTACCCATTTTGACCCACTACCCACCCTGCCCCAGCACCTGCTTACCCCTGGCAAGCTTGAATGATATATTTTCAATTCAATGGTCAGCTAAAACAAGCAATGTCATATGCACACACCCAAATTAAGAATTTTGCAGGCAACATAAAAAAAATAGTAGCATCATATGACATAATCCTTAAGTCGAACTAGAATAATTCCAATTAACTGAATCATCCAAATTAAAATAGTTTGGAGCTTATAGCATACCTCCCAGTGTACAGAAATATAAGCAAATTGGTGAAAGACGCAGCTTTATAAAATCCTTCAATACGTTGTATTATATACCAAGCTCTATTAGCCACAGACCTCTGTCCATGGAAAGAAAAGGTTGTGAGAACAAAAAAAAGGTGGGAAAAAAGGAGAAATGGAAAATTATTCATCCTCATACACCTAGATTCTGAATGGTTGGCTTAATGAAATTACAATGGGAAGAAAAATACAAGCCAATGGGATGGAGTATTACATTTCATTATCATGCTTGTTTGACCTGTGGGAACTAAACGAGTTTTATAGTGAACTTTTTATGTTATATATAAGATTATGAATAATTTATATACTATTTATTAGAACTAAATGGAAAACAATACAAGTTAAACATAATAAAAGCTCATTAAAACAATGATTAAGATTATAACAAAAAAGTATATTTTCCAGTTATTTTTGGAGAATAAAAAGAAACTTAGTTAAACTACGAAATTTTAACAAAGATGTAAGTAGTGAAGGTTTACATGAATAGAACTGACCTACATTGTAACTTTCCATTCCATATGATGATGAAATGAAAAAAAAAATAGCCCCCAATGATGGAATTAAAATAAGTTAAATGGGAAGGAAACACATTTCCATCAGACGAAAGAAACAACTTTTTTCATTCTGATTCCAGCATACCAAATGCTAAATTTATTTATTATGAAACTGAAAGAGGGATTGAGATTAGGGCTCAACTAAATTCAAATGGAACATCAGATTACCTGTTCAGAGTCGCCCCATCTGCGAAAAGCAGAAAAAGATTGTAGGCGAGTCCATATATATTGACCACCAACTGTGGCAATACAATACCATATTTTTTGTGCAATGGTGAGCCCAGGTCCCTCCAAGCCCGTTCTAACTGGAGATTGAAGTTAATGAAGATGTAAGCCATGGCAGATAAAACTTTAAGGGTGTCCAACAGTTCAGTTTTTGGTTTCCTTGGTTTGCACCGTTCGTTTTGTAAGGTTGAAAATTTTTTCAGCCCAGAAACCAATCCAAATTCAAACTCACAGAACAAAGTAAATTTGAATGTCTGGTTTCAATTACCAAACAACCTAAAAATACAAGCGACACCAAATTCAAAGAAAAGTTTGTATAGCAAATTACAAACTGTAGTTTTAATGAGATTTTTTTTCTTCTTATATATTTAACTAAACTACTAAAGATATGCAAATATTATTCAAAATAAGTTTTTGGTACGACTTGAAACAATCACCAACTTTAAATTTAAAAAGAGAACCAAACTATAAATTTGGTTAAGTTCCAACATCGAATTGAAAAAACAGCCCAATTACAGGAATTGGAATTACATTTAGTTCAAATTCAGTTTTTTCTGAGTTTGAAAAGTGAATCATAAAATCAGAAATTCAAATAATATAGGTTCTAATTACTATTATACAACTTACTGATAGATGTATAAGTACACGGCAATAAAGAGCCCAGTCATGGGATTTATATCAGCAGAAGGATTTATTATATACTTTTAATGAACTTGTGTGTTATCTTCCATGGGTCAGATAAAAAAAAATCCAAAACAGGAACGAGTCAAATGAGATGAAAGGCACCCAAGTTTATGTTAATAGATACAATCTCATGAATCATTAAAGGTGTATGTTATCCTGCAATAAACTTCTTTTCCTAGTCATAATTAACAAATTAATTCACAGAAACACAAAGAATAATATAAAAAAAAGTGCTTGCAGCCAATCCAACCCGTCCCAGGCCGTTTCGACCCGTACTAACAATGAGTCAATGACCACCTATTATCCAATCCATGCAACCCACATATCTAGTAATTTCTTATCACAGGTAGCAACCCTACAAGAACTATAATAATACATGGCTAAGACTCTAAGAGAAGAAGTCAAATCGCCAAAAACTTATGGCTACAAATAGAAATCTATAAAATTAGCAACTCAGTAATAAATTCATGATGAATTAACATAAAACCTCTTACTTTTTCCTCTCATCTCCATGGCCCTTTCATCTCTATATCTTAGATTCATGAGAGCATTTCCTGGTGTAGGTTTATCAACCCATATGGAGAACCTCCATATAAGAAACTCAAGAAATGCATCAAGTTCAGCTTCGTATTGAAATAACAATCCTGGCTAATCCCAAAAAGATAAGAATAGCTGATAGATTAAAGAGCAAATGTCACTAAATAGTTTATGTAGCTGTTCCACCTTGGTCACTCAGACTTACTTTCTAGAAAGTTTAACTACTTAATTTTTACTTTTGTTCCGATACTGTGAATTTTATTAAAAACTTGACTTGCAAACTTGTATGGTCCGGTTACATATGCTGACATACCAATTGTGTAAAATAGTTGAAAAGCCATCCAAATGATACAAAATTAATGATGTGGCACCCCGCCATAAAGCTTATTCAACTGGGACACCATATCCAATAATTCACACTACTGGCAAGGCACCTGACTTGTGAGCATATGCAAACAGGTAATACAATACAAGTTTCAGGCCAATTTCCATATATATATATATATATATGCCAGAAAGTTTATCCCAAATTTATCAAAACTAGATGGACCAATATACAGTAAAACTACAAAGAATGGTCAAAGGTATTTTAACCAAGAAGATATTAAATTGGTTAAAGAGATTAAAAAAGCGGCAAAAAATATTAAACCCTTAGAATTACCCCTAGTTACAGATTATATAATCATTGAAACAGATGGATGCAAAGAAGGATGTGGAGCAGTCCTTTTATGTAAACCAAGTAAATACAGCACAAAGAAAGAAGAGAAAGTTTGCGCTTATGCAAGCGGTAATTTTCAAAATAAAACAAACTGGACTACAATAGATTTTGAAATACAAGCACTAATCTATGCATTAGAAAAATTCAAAATTTTCCTCAACAAAGAGTTTACAGTAAGGACAGATTGTGAAGCAATAGTTAAATTTGTAAAAAATGACCAGAGTAAAAAGATAAACAGAACTAGGTGGGTTAATCTACAAAATGTTATACAAGGAAACGGATATTTTATAAATTTTAAACATATTAAAGGAAAAAACAATGGGATAGCAGATATGTTATCTCGAAATATAAACAAATGGTTTGTTGCAGATGGACAGGAAAAAAGATAAAGGAAAAGCAAAGATTATATATCCTAAACAGGATAAATCTTTAACAGAAGAAGAGAAACAGATTCAACAGGTCTATCAGCAGTCAATAGAAAAAATACACAGTTCATCTCAAATCTCACTACCACAGTTAGTGATGAGACCAGATGAAATTACACAATTCTATAGACAGCAAAAACAGTTTACACAGTCAAGGGAAAAACGCCCTTTGCATACCAATTTCATATCTAAACCGGTATTGGAATATGGAACATATGCTTTACAGATTTGTACAGATCCTAGTAAGAAGTTTCGTCTTGTTATAGGAATGAAACTTACAGACAAGCAGCAATGCTTGCTAGACAACTTATGGCATATTCAAACCATGCCACAAGCATCAACTTTTAAAGTACAGGTTTTAAATGCTCTAAGCATTTACTTTCAGGAACAAAGTTTAAAAACCCCTGAAAGACAGTTTAAAACAAAACCAAACTTTACACATTATGTTATATACAGAGGTACAAAAATTGGTGTTTTCAATAAATGGACCAGCATTATTCCCTATATAACAAATATCCCTGGGGGAGCAACCTGGAAAGGTTTTACAAGTTTCTCTGAAGCATTAAAAGATGCAAGAGAAAATTTTGGTATACAAAACTTTTACATAGAACCCGAAGAGGTTAAAAGCTTTTCTGACATTGCAAAACAAAACCCTGAGCAGTACATACAGGCTCAGCAAGAGATGATTTCAACATTGAAATCACAGTTAGAAGAAAAAGCAAAAGATACACAGAATATACAGATAAAAATTGAAAATAGCATGTTAAAACAAAAAATTGCTATACTCGAAGCAAAAAATATACAGTTATTACAAAGGCTCGAGAAAAAAGAAGAAAAAACAATTGTATACAGAACGTTTGAATCTTTTAGAACAAGGATTCTTGATACACCCTGGTGGCAGACATTGAAACCAGTTACAGAAAGATTCCCGGAATTTGAGAATCTTGTGTCACAAAAGGTTTGTGCAGAATTCCCTTTGATTCTGTACAACTTACAGCAACAGCTCATAGACTTAGCCTTCAGATTCGATAGCGAAGCTCAAGGATTCACAGTAGTAGAAAGAACAAATGAAGAAGGAGAAGGAATTGGCCTTCTGTTACTTCAAATACATCACCCTACAAAATTAACAGACGAACAGATAATTCAATTTTACCATCATGGTATGATTGATTACTTAGAAATAAAGTTAAACAGGAAAACAGAAGATCTCTTAAATCAGCTTGGCGAAAAGATCATTTTAACAGCCGGAAATATTGCAGCAAGATCTACAACACCAACCATTGGTTGTAAGATCGTTGCCTCATTTCCATTTGCAGATGCTTATACATACAGACCAGCCAGAAAGAGAATTTTCATTGAACATAATAAACAAAAGACAGATATTTATTTACAAAGAGCAATGACGAAGACTGGCATAGACTTCTCATTTTTACCATGGATAGACAATACAAAAGATCAGCCTACGACAGACTTCCAACAATTTGTCAAAAGACACCAGGAAACTCCAGAAATCCCTGATTGTTTTCCTTGGCAACAATACAAATTAATAGGAGAAGGACACTACATACAGGTATATGCAAAAACAAACTGGAGTATGTTTCTACCATTTGCAGGGGAAGGAGACACTCTACAGTTAGATCACATTATCAATCTAGAAGACGAAGACGACGAACAAGGATGTTCTAGCCCACAGTCAATCGACAGCACACACAGAGACTTCTAGAAGACATGATGCACACAATGACGACAGATTATACAAGACAAAATCAATGACGTAAGCCATGACGAATTCAGCAACTATCGATTACCAATCATGGCAGACAAACTTTTCTTTTTCTTTTTAGAATACTAGCCTTTTTGACTTTTAGGTTCATAGACTTTTTGACTTTAGCGTTCAGATTAATAATTCAGTTGATTCGTTTGCCTATAAAACGGCATTTGTAATTCATTTGTAAACACACCGATACAACCATTGAAAGAAATAATACTATGACTTTCAGTGCACACTAAACTCCTCGCCGCTCTTTAACTCTCTACTCCCTTACTCTCCCAGTTATCTCCAGCATCTCATATTATACCCAGCATACAAAAAAAAAAAAAAAAAAAAAAAAAAAAATATTATCAGAGGGGGTGCAGCATGGCAAGGTTCAGTTGCCATGAAGAGAGGGGTTAAAAGAAGATAATTTACTTACGGGATAGTATGCACAGCGGATGTTGGTGTTGACGAGAGAGAGAGAGTATGCACAGCGGATGTTGAAGGTTCTTCAGAAAAGGGAATTCTTTTTTTTTTTTTTTTTTTTTTTTTTTTTTTTTATGTACGCTGGGTATAATATGAGGTGCTGGAGATAACTGGGAGAGTAAGGGAGTAGAGAGTTAAAGAGCGGCGAGGAGTTCAGTGTGCACTGAAAGTCATAGTATTATTTCTTTCAATGGTTGTATCGGTGTGTTTACAAATGAATTACAAATGCCGTTTTATAGGCAAACGAATCAACTGAATTATTAATCTGAACGCTAAAGTCAAAAAGTCTATGAACCTAAAAGTCAAAAAGGCTAGTATTCTAAAAAGAAAAAGAAAAGTTTGTCTGCCATGATTGGTAATCGATAGTTGCTGAATTCGTCATGCTTACGTCATTGATTTTGTCTTGTATAATCTGTCGTCATTGTGTGCATCATGTCTTCTAGAAGTCTCTGTGTGTGCTGTCGATTGACTGTGGGCTAGAACATCCTTGTTCGTCGTCTTCGTCTTCTAGATTGATAATGTGATCTAACTGTAGAGTGTCTCCTTCCCCTGCAAATGGTAGAGCATACTCCAGTTTGTTTTTGCATATACCTGTATGTAGTGTCCTTCTCCTATTAATTTGTATTGTTGCCAAGGAAAACAATCAGGGATTTCTGGAGTTTCCTGGTGTCTTTTGACAAATTGTTGGAAGTCTGTCGTAGGCTGATCTTTTGTATTGTCTATCCATGGTAAAAATGAGAAGTCTATGCCAGTCTTCGTCATTGCTCTTTGTAAATAAATATCTGTCTTTTGTTTATTATGTTCAATGAAAATTCTCTTTCTGGCTGGTCTGTATGTATAAGCATCTGCAAATGGAAATGAGGCAACGATCTTACAACCAATGGTTGGTGTTGTAGATCTTGCTGCAATATTTCCGGCTGTTAAAATGATCTTTTCGCCAAGCTGATTTAAGAGATCTTCTGTTTTCCTGTTTAACTTTATTTCTAAGTAATCAATCATACCATGATGGTAAAATTGAATTATCTGTTCGTCTGTTAATTTTGTAGGGTGATGTATTTGAAGTAACAGAAGGCCAATTCCTTCTCCTTCTTCATTTGTTCTTTCTACTACTGTGAATCCTTGAGCTTCGCTATCGAATCTGAAGGCTAAGTCTATGAGCTGTTGCTGTAAGTTGTACAGAATCAAAGGGAATTCTGCACAAACCTTTTGTGACACAAGATTCTCAAATTCCGGGAATCTTTCTGTAACTGGTTTCAATGTCTGCCACCAGGGTGTATCAAGAATCCTTGTTCTAAAAGATTCAAACGTTCTGTATACAACTGTTTTTTCTTCTTTTTTCTCGAGCCTTTGTAATAACTGTATATTTTTTGCTTCGAGTATAGCAATTTTTTGTTTTAACATGCTATTTTCAATTTTTATCTGTATATTCTGTGTATCTTTTGCTTTTTCTTCTAACTGTGATTTCAATGTTGAAATCATCTCTTGCTGAGCCTGTATGTACTGCTCAGAGTTTTGTTTTGCAATGTCAGAAAAGCTTTTAACCTCTTCGGGTTCTATGTAAAACTTTTGTATACCAAATTTTTCTCTTGCATCTTTTAATGCTTCAGAGAAACTTGTAAAACCTTTCCAGGTTGCTCCCCCAGGGATATTTGTTACATAGGGAATAACGCTGGTCCATTTATTGAAAACACCAATTTTTGTACCTCTGTATATAACATAATGTGTAAAGTTTGGTTTTGTTTTAAACTGTCTTTCAGGGGTTTTTAAACTTTGTTCCTGAAAGTAAATGCTTAGAGCATTTAAAACCTGTACTTTAAAAGTTGATGCTTGTGCATGGTTTGAATATGCCATAAGTTGTCTAGCAAGCATTGCTGCTTGTCTGTAAGTTTCATTCCTATAACAGGACGAAACTTCTTACTAGGATCTGTACAAATCTGTAAAGCATATGTTCCATATTCCAATACCGGTTTAGGTATGAAATTGGTATGCAAAGGGCGTTTTTCCCTTGACTGTGTAAACTGTTTTTGCTGTCTATAGAATTGTGTAATTTCATCTGGTCTCATCACTAACTGTGGTAGTGAGATTTGAGATGAACTGTGTATTTTTTCTATTGACTGTTGATAGACCTGTTGAATCTGTTTCTCTTCTTCTGTCAAAGATTTATCCTGTTTAGGATATATAATCTTTGCTTTTCCTTTATCTTTTTTCCTGTCCATCTGCAACAAACCATTTGTTTATATTTCGAGATAACATATCTGCTATCCCATTGTTTTTTCCTTTAATATGTTCAAAATTTATAAAATATCCGTTTCCTTGTATAACATTTTGTAGATTAACCCACCTAGTTCTGTTTATCTTTTTACTCTGGTCATTTTTTACAAATTTAACTATTGCTTCACAATCTGTCCTTACTGTAAACTCTTTGTTGAGGAAAATTTTGAATTTTTCTAATGCATAGATTAGTGCTTGTATTTCAAAATCTATCGTAGTCCAGTTTGTTTTATTTTGAAAATTACCGCTTGCATAAGCGCAAACTTTCTCTTCTTTCTTTGTGCTGTATTTACTTGGTTTACATAGAAGGACTGCTCCCCATCCTTCTTTGCATCCATCTGTTTCAATGATTATATAATCTGTAACTAGGGGTAATTCTAAGGGTTTAATATTTTTTGCCGCTTTTTTAATCTCTTTAACCAATTTAATATCTTCTTGGTTAAAATACCTTTAACCATTCTTTGTAGTTTTACTGTATATTGGTCCAACTAGTTTCGATAAATTTGGGATAAACTTTCTGGCATAATTCACCAATCCCAAAAACGCTTGTATTTGTTTTAGGTTTTCAAATTTTTCTGGAAAATTTAGAATTTTTGTAGAAATATGTGGTTGTAATTCTACTTTTCCATTTCCAATTTCTAATCCTAGAAAGGATATTTTTCTTTTGAATAGCTCCATTTTTCTTTTAGAAACGACTATACCGTTTTTCTTTATTTCTATAAAAATCTGCTGAAGATGTCTCTCGTGTTCCTGTACTGTATTGCTTGCAACTAAAATGTCATCAATATAAACTAGACAAAATTCAAGTTTTAAAAATATACTGTCCATAAATCTTTGGAAAATTGAAGGCGCATTTTTTAGTCCAAAACTTAAGACATTCCATTCATATTGTCCTTCAGAACATGTAAAAGTTGTCCAAGGTTTAAAGCCTTCTTCTAGGCTGAGCTGATTGTATCCTGATTTTAAATCAAATTTTGAAAATACTTTTTTATTCTGTATAAGATTTAGTAAACTGTCCTTGTTAGGGATATTGTATCCGTCATCTATTGTATTATCATTTAATCTTTTGTAATTATAAACTATCCTTGCCTTTCCTCTTTTTATTTCGCTATGATTTCTTACTAAAAAGGCTGCAGATCTATGAGGACTTTCTGATTTTCTAATTAATCCTTGATTTATCATTTCAGGGATTTGTTTTTTAAATTCCTCTTTGTCTAATGGACTGTATTCTATGTATGCTGTTCTAATTATTATATCAGGGTTTTTTAGTTTTATTTTGCAGATATAATTTACTTTTGCTTTTGTTATGTCTTCCCCGATGTATCCTATTTTTTCCAAATGTAGAATTATTGGATGATTTATACTCTTTGTAATATTTTGCCCTTTTTCCATTTCGTAACTTAAGAAATCTGTGAGAAGTTTTAATGACTCGTTTTCTATTACACTTTTTTTGTTATGTGTTTTTAAGAAGTCTAAATTTCCTTTATTACCTCTTTTTTGAACAATTTCTGTTGTATTTATGTATCTTAAGGTTGGTATCGTATATAACTGTTTGCTTAATGTTATAAAATTTTTTGTAATTGTTACTGCCCCATTTAATCCTAATATGAAGTTTAATCCTATTACAAAATCCTTTGATTTTATATTTGGTGGATTAATATTTATTTGTGGCATTTCGTATTTAATACTGTAATTGTTTGCAAAATCTAAGAATTGTATTCCTACTGGTTCTAGGCAATGTGTAATGTTTATTAGTCTATCTTCTACTGTTCTTGTGCTTAATTTATATGAAAGCTTTCTGTGATATTCTACTGGTACTAAACTGTATGAGATTAAGCTTTTTGTTGCTCCTGTATCTACTAATGCTTGTAAATCTATATACTTATTGTTATCTAACCATAAACGGCTCTGAATATTTATCATATTTGTTGAACCCTGTGTTTGTATATAGGTTTGTTCCTCTATTTGTTGTGTAGCCATTTTATTTATTTCTTCTGTTTTGACTATTTTTTCTATTTCCTTCATTTTATTTTCTAGATTTTTTATTTTTAGGTTATGTAATTCTATTGTTAATTCTATTTTTTCTATTTTATCTTTATCAGTTTTACTGTCTTTTTCTAGTGTTTTAGATGTCGAGGCTATATCCTGGTTGTAAATTTCTTTGAGGCATTTAAAGCAGATTTCTTTAAAACATTTGTTACACTGTGATCTTTTTTCTATACTTGGGTAATATCCACAATTATAACATCTAATGTGATTATTTCCCTTATTTTGTATCCAATTATGTTCACAATTTTCTTCTGTATTCATGTATGTATATGTTACTTTTGCTGTTGGATTTTCATCTTCACTATATATACTGTATACTGATTCATTATCAGAATCATCATCTGTTTTTAGAGTTTCTATTTCATAATCTTGTATTTGTTCTATTAAATTAGCTCTTTCTATATTCTTATTTCTATTTGTGCATTTGTTAGCCAAATGTGTTGTTTCTCCGCAGATAAAACATCTACATTTTCTTGACTGTGGTTTTTTGACATATCTATTTGTATTATTTCTTCTGTAATTTTTATTGTATGTCATGCTTTTTCTTATCTTTTTTCTTTTGTTATATACTCCATAAGCCTGTGGTGTATAAATTGCTGTTTTACAGAATGCATACGCATTTCTCTTTAATTGTTCTTGTAAAGCTACTTCTTTACATTTTTCTTCTAAAATACTAAATGTATAAGTTATTCTAGGTCCTATTCCTAGATTCTGTTGTGTACCGTAATTTGTTTTCCATGCTTCATGTATTGATTTTCCTAAATCTCCTGGTAATTTTACAAAATATTTATCACAGAGATTATCATCCATAGCTTTTCCTGTCTGAGATAATAATCTAGTGAAATCTAATGTGAATTCATTTATATATTTCATGTCTGCTATACTTAACGGTTCTAGGTTTCTTATTGCTGTATCTTGTATTAAACTGTTATTTTTTGCTGGATCAACTCCTAATATAAGAGTTCTAATTTGTGATGTAAAATTGTAAGGATTGTCTCCTAATGCTTTAAGATTGTTTATCTCTTCCGGATTCTGTGTTTTCTTACTTTGCCATATTCCTAAGGCTATCGGTCCTAATGTGGTTTCTAGATATGCAAACATATCCATACTGTCTTTCTTATTTGTTTCCCATAGTCTTACTACATTTTGTTCCCATGTTAATACTTCGTCTATCCATAATTGTGGTTTTTGTTGTTCTAGTAATAACATGTTTTCACTATATATCTGCCCTATAGGTAATCTCTTTCCTTTTCCTATTAGGCTAGATTCCTGTTGATAACTGATTGTTGGTTGTTCCCATGGTTCTCTACCATGAGTTTCTTGATGTGTACCACTATGTTCTCCCACCCATTCTATTTTTGGTCTTTTTAGAGGGTTGTTCATCTGTGCATCCATGAAAGTTTGTTCTTGTTTGTAGAAATCTGATATCATCGTTTTTCCATTTATAATATCTTCTACTAATGGCAAGTTGTAATATTCTTGTAATTTTTTATAACTTTCTTCGTAATTCATACCTAGATCTAACATGCATTCTACAATCATGTCGTCTACTTCCTGTTGTATATTTAGTTCTGTAAATTTTCTATCTATGATTTATTCTATTGTTTTATTTGTTTCATCTAGTTTAAAGCAGTCTGTGGGTTCTTCTAACAATGTATCTAGTAATGTATAATCCATTGTTTCCTCTTGTTCAAATTTTATAAAATTTATATCTAATATTTCTTCATCTGTATCGTATTCGTTATCTGTATCATATATTGGAAGTGTTTCTTCCTCCTCTTCTATGTTCATAAAATGATATTCTTCATTATCATTTTCTTCTGTTTGTTTTTCTTTAAAATCTGTGAATCTTAGTTTTTGTTTTCCATCTATTTCCTCATATATATAACTTTTCTTTGGTACTAAGGCTGTATTTTCCTCATTATTCTGTAAATCTTCTAGATCCCATTCTAATCCTGTTAATTGTTCTGGATCTATATATATATATATATATCACAACACTGGAACAAAATTAAAACTTGAGTGGTTGAACCTCTTAGAAGAAGTTTGAGTGACCTAGGTGGAAGAATGGTCTAACTTAATGATTATTTAGCCACATCTGACCTAAGTTAACATAAACCAAAACCTGGATTATGTGATATACCTTCATTACAGAGAAAACCTTAACCAGTTGCTCTTTCAACATGGCTGACATCTCTACATCAAGCCTTGCTGCATCCACTTGGTTAACTCTGGATATCACAATTGGAATTGCAGACTGCAAAATAATTTATCAACAAATTATACCTACTAGAAGGATATCTGCACTATGCAGCAGTTAATTATCCCCCTCCCTTTCCATACATAACAAGATCATGATCAAATTAGCATTTGACAGCCTAGATTAGATGAACACAATACAAGTAATATTAGACGGCTTAGATTAAATCCCTCAATTGTAAGAGTTTAAATTGAGATAGTAAAGATTAAAGTGTAGGAATGCAAAAGGGTGAGGCAATAACCTCTTTATGGATGTAGAACCACTTAAAACCCGTATGGTAGTTACAAGTGTCTCTAGCGAGTAGCATCATGATTCTATCCAAGTTACTAAAGTAAAAATGCCTTGTGTAAGGGATGCTCCGAAAAAGGAGTAACTAGTATTTCGGTAACCTGATTATGTTTCTTATTTAATGATTAACTAAGGCGGCCAAAGAGACCATATATAAATAATCAGGTAAGAAAACTTATTACGTTAAATATGAAGGCCCAGTGTTCTCCAAACGAACCAAAAACGTAGCAAAACACAGGAAGTAAAAGATTAAAACAGAAAGACTATTTGATAACAAACATTGTTGATCGACACTTTCATTAAAGAAAACTGTATATTTTAGACCTTAAATATCAACCAAACAGCCCTATTTATACTAAACAAAATAAATCCTACTATGACTCTTACTCCTACTTTCTAGGAATCAAACAAGTTGATTAACATCAAACTAAATAACTAGATAAACATACTAATTAAATAATAGATAAATAAAAGACTCTTACTTAACCTAAATACTTCCTAAAACTTCTCCATATAGAATCCATCTTTGACTTTTTTATGTGAATTAACAAAGATTAATTCCAACAAAATAAACTTATTTAGAAAACCTACCTTGTGCGTGTGTTTATGCTTATCTACTTATTTTACGCAAATTATAGTCTGATGATTATCTAATTATCAGTTTAAGTTGAAACAATCATTCTGAACTACACATTCAAACCATGTACCAACAGGACTGCAAGTGGAAACGTTAACTTTCTCCTGGAAAGGTGGAGTTGTGACTATATATGAGGCTCTGATCACTGTTTTGTTTCCAGTATCTTAACAAATAACTAATTATTTAGTCCAACAGGAAAATCCTAACTGCAACAATTTCAAACGACAGATTCTAATCTACAATCTCCAAAGCCTAAATCTACAATCTGAGAAAGCACAACACACTTGTAACTCGAACTTCAAACTTGAAAAATCCAGAATCGTTACAAGGATTGCATCATTTCCGATATGAAATAGCTGGAAAACAGCTAACTACTAACTAATCAAACAAAATCAACAATCATACCTGAGGAGGAAGGGCGAATGATTGCCAACGAGGTGATATTCTTTCACATGTAGTAATCCAGGCTGATTCAGCCGGTGGAATAATATTGTTCGCCGTCGCCGATGACGTTGAAGACGAAGTTGAGGCTAGCGTTTCTCGCATCGTATAAATTTGCGTATATTATATAATACAGAAACGACTCACCGGTGCCGGAGAGAGTGAGAGACGGTGTACGGACGCCGGAGGCCCTGTAAATCGGAATAAAACGTATGTGATTTGGTTCGTTGAGACTCTACTGGCGGAGATAGTTTACAGTTTCACGGTGAGAGGGAAGTGAACATTGGAGATAATTCCATTTTTTTATTATTTTTATATTTATATTTTGTTTTTTAGAAGGCGTTTGCATCAAAATATGTTAAGAGCTATTTGTTAATTTTTTAAATGATAATTAAAATGTTATATTTTAATGATTTATAATATTTTGATGATTAAAAAGTAACTCTAATGTTAAATTGTTAAGTTAAATCTTAATAGTATCTTTTAATCATTCAGCATTAATGTTACTTATTAACATTTAGAGTAAATTATAAATTGTGTCATTTATTAATATATGAAATTACATGTTATGTTCTGTTTTTATAATTACATACAATGTTCTTTTATTAAAAGATTTGCACACATATTGTCATTTACACTAACTATCATCTAAATTTACAGTTAACTCAGTTATGTGCCCCCTCACATGAGAGTATTTTTGTCATTTTTTTTTCACGTCTAATATATTAAAGGAAAATTGAATTTTAATAATCCAAACTATTACCTATTGGCCGATAATAATCCATACTATCAATTTGACCGGTAACACTCCCAACTTTCACTATTATTATCAATAACAGTCCCAATGACATAATTTTCAATTTTTTATGTTTGATTTGGACTCGATTCGGTTTGCAACAATAATTATGAATGAAATAAAGAAACATACAATCTAAATTGAGACTAAAATAGATACAAATTAAACGTAAAAAATTGAAAATTATGTCACTGTGACTGTTGTTGGTTATAAAAGTGAAAGTTGGGAGTGTTACCGGCCAAATTAATAGTATGGATTATTATCGGCCAATAGGTAATAGTTTGGATTATTAAAATCCAATTTGCCTATATTAAAAGATTTTTAAAAAATATAAATTTTAAATGAAAAAAGAAAATTAAAAGATATCGGGCAGTTAGGTAAGTTGGTGAAAACAATCACTCTTGGTGCGTGTTCATTCGACTAATCGTCAAAACTTTTAATGACAACAACCTCCCATAACATTTACTAAAGTAAGAAGTCCAAGTCACAAATCATTTAGAAGGTCGGGAAATCAACAATAAACAACAAAAAAATACACGTAAATACTTTATAAACTACTCACACTAACAAATAATGAATAATCAATAAGGAACACAAACTTGAAGATTACCTGTGATTCTTTGAATTGCTTATATAATCACAAAATCCGGAAAATGAACTATGAGTCACTCGTTAATCACACAATAACATAAGCCAAAAATTCAAAAAGTAACGAATTATAAAAAGTGAATTAGGAATTTTAATCTTACCATCGTTGTTTGTTCGGCTTCAAGGGGTTTCAATTGTGTGTGAGATGCTGTAGGCGGTGGTGAAGATAACCAGTATTGGGCTATCAAATAGGGGGGATGCTGGATTTAATGGTGTTGAACGTAAGAGGAAGGCGTGTTCACTGACTTACCCAATGGTCCAATATCTTTTAATTTTATTTTCATATAAAATAATTAATTTTTTATTTGTTTAATATATTAGACGTGGAAAAAAATTACAAAAATGCACCTTATGTGAGAGATACATAACTGAGTTAACTGTATATTTAACTGGAAGTTAGTGTAAAGGACAACAGGTGCGCACATATTTTAAAAAATGGACATTGGATGTAATTATTAAAACTAAAGGACATACCATGTAATTTCGTATATTAATAAAGGACATAATTTGTAATTTACTCTAACATTTAAGAGGTTATAAGAGCATTCACAACCCGTTCCCTATAATTATGTGAGTGTATTCTTTATATTACATTGTATGGTTATAAGTGGTTGTGAGTGAAAGATATGATAAATTTACTGTTTAATCTGTATTTTTGGGAAAAACTGTTCAAAACCTAATGTTTATTATTTAAAAACTTAGGGGCTGTTTATAGTCTTTTAAATATTTTAAGTGGTTGTGAGTGAAAAAGAGAGAAAAAGTAATTATAAAGTTGAAAATGAGAGAGAAAAAGTAGTGGTTTTTAGTGTAATTATATGGATAAAGATGGGGAATGGGTTGTGAATGCTCTAAACAATTAAGAGATAAACTCTTAATAATTATTAAAAGACTGTAAATAGCCCCTAAGTTTTTAAATAATAAACCTTTTAAAATTTAAGGTTTACATAAATAAATAAATATTGAAAATAGAAAATAGAAATTGTTGGCATTTGTGTAGAGACTAGTTTATTACCCGTCGTACGTTGCGGCGATATTTTACGCAACGTGATAAATTATAATCTACAATAAACCCGACTTGTTTCTAAACTAAATTTACGACAAAACATAGAGTAACTCGAATCTATACTATTGAATGAAAACATATTATATTTAACCTGACATGATCATTTGATCTTCCGATCTTTTGTTTCTAACAACTGGATGAGTGAAGCAACAAATTACTCTGACTACATGTCTTTGTGCATTCCCAAGATAGATCTTTGTTCACTCTCGAGAGAGTCCTTAGACATCTTCGCTATCTTGAAGCAATGAAACTGATTTGATTGAGTTAAGTCACCCCTAATACTAGATCACCAACTAGTCTCATATATAGATAACAACTTCGTCTTCAGGTTAAGATGTTTTCGATCTACTTCCACTACCATTGTTTAAGCTCTTTTTGGGATAAGTGACATTTTAATGCATTCGATTATCGACCCGCTCTGATACCACTTATCACGGAGTCGTCTCCCCAGATTCATGCATTGCCTAGGATTGCCCCTGGGCAACCAATCCATCACACTTATGATAAAGTTTATTAGTTTCGTCCTGCCTTGAACTCATTAGGGAAGTGGCCATAGCCTCCAACCAATGTTAAGCCGGCAGTCAACCACTCCGATGTAAGACTTTCCTTTGATAATTGTTGCTATCCTCGACAATGGGCAATAGGAGTAGCCAACAGACCCAAGCGTTCAAACACAACTCAAGCAAATACTATCTTCAAACATTTGGTTCATCATATTTTGTTGATCTTTAAACTCTAATTGGTCACCTACTTGACCAATTATTAGTGTTTTGTTTGTTATTTGTGTTGAGTTTTTTCTTATGCTAAAAATTGGAAACTTTTTATCTTAAAAGTGTTCATCGTTGTGTTCATACCTTTGTTAAATCGTGGCTTTGGTTTACTTCCGTCAATTATCAACCTCTATTTCTATTATATAGTTCTCTGACTTTCGTTGGTTCCTGATTTGTAAGTCTTCATTGTTGTGTGTGTCAGCAACGATTCCATGATTTTGCTGTCTATACATATGCTTTTAGGGAGCGTTCGGTTCACGGAATTCATAGGAATTCATGGGAATTGGAATTGGTATTGAAATTGTGTGATTTGTCGATCAAAATTGTGCTTGGGTGAACAATGAGAGGGAATGTCTTACCTCGAATTTCCTTTGGTTGTAGGATTTAAAATCCTTCTTTAGGTGAAAGGAATATTGAAATCCCACAATTAAAGGAATTTAAGGTAAAACATTATATCTTATTGTTCACCCAAACACAATTTTGGTTGACGAATCATACAATTTCAATACCAATTTCAATTCCCATGAATTCCGTGAACCGAACGCCCCATTAGTGGTGTTCTAATTTGGACTAGGCTTACTTTTGAACTGTAATAAGGGAAAGATGGCAACAATTGCACCTTTGTTGTTTATCCTATTGCTACCATTTGAGTTTGGACAGTTTACATTACCTACTATTGTTGTTGAATACAATTTATCAACAACCAGTTTACCTGCTATTGTTGTTACAATTATCAACAATCATTTGTGCAATCGCGCATGCATTACAACATCAAGACACCTTAGATACAATCACTATGTTTCGTACTTTGTTTTCGCTATTAATCTCATCCTCTATGCATAATACGAGTAGACAAAAATCCCACATCGTCACACGACCATCCATTCGTTTGATGATAATGATAATGATAATATTAGACGTCTAATAGGCCTTGATATACCCCATTGATGTCTTATAAAACTTATGCTAGAGATCTAAAAACTTCTATATAATCTACTCAAAACCATATGAACTTACATGAGCAGCTTTGGCAATTTTACACTTTCAACCCACTATCTTCTCCACTACGCCACCACACACCCTCCCAATTTCCACATCAATCTCATCAGCCACCTTCTTCTTCCCCAATCTCCTCAACCCCCTACTCAAAACCCTACCTACATACTCCTCCGCCGGAGACTCACACCTCCACCCGCCGGACTTCATCATCTCATACACCCTCACCGTCGCCTCCGCCCTACCAGCACCAATCAACGCCTTGATCAACGTCACCACCCCCTTCCCCTCGGCCGCCGTCACATCCACCGGCTCAATTTCGTCCATTAGAAGGTCAATTTCCTCCGTCATGCCTCGATTCGCCATTGAAGATATGATTTTGGCGTAGAGATTGAGGTCTGTGGTGTACCACTGTTCGGATCTGATGGCGGAGAAAACTCTGAGGGCGAGATCGAGGTGGTCTTGGCGAAGGAGCTCGTTGAAGGCGGCGATGAGGTCGGATTTCACGAGGCGAGATAAGGTTTTGGTGACGGTGTGGCTGTTATCGGTTGGATTTGATCGGTGCGAGCGTTTGAGGGATTGAACGGCGTTTATGGCTTCGATGCTTAGGGTTCGGCCTTTGTGTAAGGGACCGCGGTTGTCGCGTGGGCCGCAGTGGACGGTGCGGTGGTGGTTGGGGTTTCCGGTGGGGTGGGTGGTGGTGGTGGTGCGGCGGTGGGGAGGGTGGAACGGTGGAGTGAGGCGGAGTGAGGTTGCCATAGAGGATAAGGGATGATATGATGATGATGATGATGATGATGATGAGGATGATCGGGAGATGTGATTGTTTTGGGTGATGAGATGAAACGGGTTGGGAAGTTACGATTTTACCCCCTGGGATAATGTTAAAAAATAGATAAATAATGACGCTTTTGTGGTTCAAATATTATTTAAAAAGAAATCGTCGACAGCAGGATTCGAACCTGCGCAGGCAGAGCCCAACAGATTTCGAGTCTGTCTCCTTAACCACTCGGACATATCGACAACTTGGAACTCATTCTTACTTTGCATTACTAATACCTGCTTTACCTTTTTATCGAACCGTAATTAAATTAAATCTAAATGGGTATAACAAAAGAAAAACACCTCAGGGTTTACGGGTCAGATCGGCTTGGTTGACCGCTAACAGTTTTTGTTTTTTCCTTTGAATCGTATGATAGTTATAGACTTAAATCTGGTTACAGAAACTATATTATTTAATTAATAAGCTAATTTGTTAGATGCAATAACCATTTAATAAACCAACTACATACATTGCAATTGTAAATCGTATAATGCTTCTCATGTACAAATCACCGTTTTTTTAATAAAAAGGTTTTTTAACCTTTTTTTTTAACTCCATCTAATATATTGGTAATGAAATACAAAAATCATCTGGACAGACCTAACCCAGACCCTTTGACTTGTTTTAAAATTTGCCCATTTTGATCCGACCCTTTTAACCATAAACATCTTGAGATGCAATTGCAAAATGGAGAATCAGGAGAAGATAGTGAATTTGAGAAAAAGTGGAGTGAACAAACCTTTTACGTAAAACTGATCACATATTTGTCTCAAGTAATAATGATCTCCAGTCCCTGTATCATAGTTGTCTTCAAAACAAGATTTGAGAAGCCAGCTTTTAGTGCATGCTTTAATAAAAACAAGCAGTGGCTATGAAGGGGCAAAATATATAAACTGTTTGTCATCTCCTACAGTACCCATATTTCCATATCTATGTGCTCATTTAGCATCTTAACTCATATTGAATTCATAAAAATATTCCAGACGTTTCTAAAACTATTTTCTGCAACCGTAAGTATCATGAATTTTCTACCAACAATTGAGGGGACGAAAAAGTACGTACCTACCGAACAAAAATGATGGTTACCAGGTGTTTAATACAGGTGAAATAAATTAACCGCTCGTGACAAGAAGAGTGGGGCGACGTGGGAAGAAGAAAAGCGAGTTTTATGGGAAGAAGAATAACCTATGGTAGCTATAAGCATCTGTTGGTAACCACCAACTTTATACGGTGCAGATTTAATCTTAACTTGATCCTACAGTTGATACAATTTGTCAGCAATTATATTATTCGCTGAAAATAAAATAAATAATTATAACGATGAGCACAAAACCGTAAAATACATTAATGTTAGGTGGTTCAATTTCGATTTTTAATCTTAGAAGACTGTCAGCATTTGACTGGCCACCCTAATGTTTTAGATATAATTCATTTCATTTTAAAAAGTACAAAGGTGATTTTTGTAAAGATCGTTAAACCATGGAGGCTATACTTGTAACATGAACTTGTCTTTTTTAGTAGTAAACACCACGTGGCTTGAACCCAAGAACATACACGCTTCGATAATTTATTTCTAGAATCCATTTGTTCTATTTTATGAGATTTAAGCTCGTATCATTTAACAGGATAAACATCATGTGTCATTATATCCCCGCGTCATACCCGTGTAGCAGAGCCGATGCCGAGGATTTAGAGGCCGGGGTCGAGTTAGAAAAATGGACCCCAAACGAAAAAAGGTTTTCTTGCAATTTTTTTGTTTTTTAATTGGGTTATTGTTTGTGATTAATGAGCTTAAATTAAACGGGTAAAGTAATTTAACTCAAATCATATTTGGGTAAAATAGGCTAACATAAAGTATATAATAGACTAATCTAAAGTGCGTAATTGATCAATATTATAAAAGAGTTTTATAAAATCTATATCTATATCTATATATATAATAAAAGACTAATATTTAAGACATTTGAAACAATATAAGAACACATTTATACCATTTATCATACTCTTGTATTTTCTCACTCTATTTTTCACGGCTAAACTTTACATATCAAACAAATGATCATTTTGATTATTTAAATTAGTAAAACAAACATTAACTTTGTAATTAATAATATATTAGATTTTATTTTTTTATATGTATCAATAAGTTTTATTTACAACCCATAATATAAAATGTATTATTCAACAAATTTAAATCAATTTTATTGTTTCAACATTTGATACACGAGATTATAAAATGGCATACATACGAACTATTTTAAAAAAATTTATGCCCCTCGGTAGACTGGCTAGGCGGTCGGTGTGGGGAGGACACGTGGTCTAAAGTACTTGGGTCTTGGGGAAAGAAACCGATTGCACCTTGTTTCCACTGAAACCCTGTGGTGGCCACTATACGTCATGCTAGCACTATTCAGGTACGAACTTCTTACAAATTCATACATCAACTCCATCGTATTTGTCACAAGTTGAATTATTGCTTACAGAGTAGAAGGTGCTCTAAATTCAACAATCGTGTATCAGATTTCGAAATCGGTGCCCTACTTTCAGGTTCATCGCTCTTCCCCATTCTTCCAATTTATTAGGTTGAATCGATGAATCATCGAACTTAATTCACTCACTAACGAGCATTTCGCATGCAATTAGGTTATGATTAGTGTTTCGGTTCTTAGAATCGGTAGATTTTGGGTGTTTTTTAGGTGTGTTGGTATGTAATTAGCTTGTTTGTTGATGATTATATGGAAACGATTAACTTGTTGTGATTATTGGCAGAAAGGCTACTTGTGTGGTGGTAATAAGATGGTTGGTGGAGATAACATACGGAGGCCAAAGTGGAGGACTGCCTCTGTGCAGGCTTGTTCATCAGAAGGTGGGATCTGTGTTGATTTTTGGATGTGTGGTTTCGAGGTGTTTACTGTGATTCTGCATTAATGTCAATATTTTAAGTTTTTTTTTTAGGGTTACTTGTTTCCTGCTTTTCCAAATTATTATTTTGACTTTACATTATCAAAATATAGAAATTATGTATAGTTTACCAAATCCAAACTGACTATCACACCTTCAGCTGTGCAATAATCACCTCAAATGCACATTTAACGACCCCCTCCTCTCACCTGCTCTCCTTAGCATGATTTAGGTGACATCTTTAAATTGTTCTATGTTTTTGGTGATGGCTTGCTTTACATTTAATTGTGCATTGTATCCTAAAGCAAACAAACACTGTCTTTGAAATGAGCTGTATGGCTGTTATTTGATGTGAAGTTGTACTGTTTAGAGACAGGTGTTGATGCCAACGTTGAGGTCAAAAGTCAAGTACAAGTCCACGCTAGCAGTTCTAGTGGCGTGTTAAAAAGTCAAGATGGCCATGGGGGAGGTACTGATCTGGCTGAATCAAGTGATAACAAGTGGGCGTCTTCTACGGAAAAACATTCAATCTCTTTGCTGGTAAAGCTTAATTTTCCTCCTTTTTTGCACATCTTGTTTTCCTGTCAAGTTTATTACCTTTCTTTGCAATTCAATGTAAGAACATATGATGAACAAATCCAACTTCATTTTCCTCTCAAGAATAAATCTTATATGATAAATGAAGTTACAAAATACTAATGATTCTTAATATATTCCCTCTAAATATATGGTGATAATTTGAATTTAAGTATCTTTCATAATGTTACATTACACTGGAGATATTTTGGATAAGTCTAAACCGCTGAAAACTTGGTTACTTGTTGCTGTGCTTTATGACTTCTCTCTTGCTCTCACCCTTTAGTTCTCATTGATTTCTATATCATACAGGTAGGGTCTTCCTTGTTTCGCTTCATCAAAGGAAAATGGTACACCTTTATAGCACTTACACTTATTATACTTTAGACTTTGTTGCAAGCAGTGTCCTATCCATCGCTTTGCTTTTAGGTGTGCTAAGCAAGACTTACAATTACCAATATTAAAGGCCAAAATATGATAAAATGCAATAACGTCGTAAGTACCAAAAGATTACAATTATCATATTTTGACTTCCTTCAAGCAGAGCAGTAGGCCATGAGACGTGACTGCCTATTGATTGCTTGACAGTTGATTGAATATTTTATTTCCTTCAAAATTGCTTGGACAAGCGATTAGTTATATATGTATTCTCTTGTAAAAAAGTTTGGTAATTTTGGGATGAGCCATTCTTTATGTAGCTACGCCTCGTTGCAACTACACATACACATATCCACACTTGATCAGCTACATGTCGCCACTAAATGTTATACTTTATTTGTAACCCTTTGCAGGGGTTCTATGCAGGCCAAAATTGAGGAAGAGACGGGGGCAAGACTTATATTTCCGTCATCAAGAAATGGAGAATCATTAAGTATGTTTTTTTGTTTCTAAAATTTTCCCTAATTACTTGGGTCAGGCCTTAATGGTTGTACTTTTTGTGAAATATGAACTTGTCATTATCTTCACAAGTATATCATATACAAACTCTTTTCATCTCATGCTAAATATTCTTTCTATATAACTATACAAATGAAGATTGCTTCAAAGTTTGAACAAATCAATAAAATTACTTATTGACTAAAGTGCTTAACAAGCGGCCAAAAGACTTATGCCCTACAATGATTGTGAACAAAGATTATCAAAAAAATGGGTCTGCCCAAATACAAAAGAGTTTCATGCACAATCATGGATTTGAAAATACAGTAACAGGTTAATTCTGTGTTTAAAATTCACACTCATTTTATCAAGCATGAGGCATGCATATATTCAACACAATGTAGAAAGGTCAAATTTGTTTAATTAAGCCACAAGTCAAGTCGTTTGCACAAGTAGTATCATTAAATTCAAACGTCAATGGTTAAATATAAACGTTGCAATGCAAAATTGAAAATAATTTGCCTACAATCATTGGTCATGGCGAATAATTGATGCTAATCAGGCCATGGAAATCTTCTTTGCTCCCAATTCATTGTTTTGCATCGAAGTTATGATTGAATTCAACTCTAAAGTAGGTGGTTTATTCACTAGTTTAACATTACTGTTAGTTAGAATCAGTCTCAATCTTTTGTTGTTTACCCTTGCGTATCTCTGTTTGGGCCTCATTTTCTCTTTTTAAATGTCTTTAGTCTCGGGTATATACCGGTCCGGTTCGGTGATCTGTTCACCCCTAACTGTCTTAATGCATTTTTTTTTTTTTTTTGCTTATGCATTATTTTTTACTTACCCTGTATCTCATCAAGAAAATCCATAAATATAGCTTAAGGTTCTAAATTAAATAGATTGGTGTGGTTTTGCCTTTGATTCATTTTGGTATTATCTGATTTGATGATTATAAGTTTTGAAATGCCATGTTGGATACTAGTTTTGCCCTTATTTAGTTTTTCTTTTTACACTACATTTACCAAATTAGCTTGTTCAAAGCTCTTAATAAGTTATACCAATAAGTTACTATCCATATACCAATGACACATTATACGAGCTGGATAAGGTGTCATACGGCCGTACGAGTGATATACCAACTTCTCATATGGGCCATAATGTTGTCTATGGCCGTATGAGGTGGTGTTCTTACAAATCATACAGCCCGTATGATGCATTCAACTGACACAGTAGCGACTGGTGTGGGTCTGCACACCACTAACAAAGGACATATGCACCGTATGACCCTTTTTCGCCATCTATACAGCCCATATAGAGATGGGGGATGGTGTACCATGTACTATAGTAGCACCCTTTGCATTTCTCTGACATTTGCCTAAATTAATATGGTATTTACCAACATACATCAACTAACTTATTTTACTGTTCCGTTCGTTTTATCACAATTTCAAAGTCTTGGTCTTATTAGTTAAGATTGTTCAGGACTTGTTATTTGTAAATACAAATTGGTTATGCTTCGATAACATATATCTTCATCTTATTGTGGAAAGTAACTTACAAGGCAGATTTTTTGCAGTCATTGAAGGCACTTCTCCTGATAGTGTGGGTAGAGCTTCAGAAAGAATACAACTTTTAATTGATGAGGTTAGTTAGCAATCAAGGAATTCAACTCCCACTGTTTGGTAAATTGCAAATACATATCAAACTCATTGGTAGGTCAACTTATTATTATTTGTTCTTTCCAAGACAAGCACAACCCAAATTTACTTATAAGTTAGTCAATTTTGAGTTTTTCTATTTCACACTAGTAAATGGGTCATGTAAATTTCTTTTAGCTAAAAGGGGAGTGATACAACGTGACTATATTTTGTGATAAATTTTGTATGGAACTAGAAATTTTACAAATAAAAGACCTAATCAATGTTCGAGAGGTCGGTTAGGTCTCCGTGTTGGTAAATCCCAAATTCTTATCACATGTAAGATAATTAAATTGCAACACTAATGCCCCAATTATAAACAAAGCACCTTGGTCCCCATGTTATCTTGTTTTGCAAGTCTATTCCTTATTAATTAATAAAAGAGACGAATAAAAATGCTAATACTCAGGGGCGGATGCAAGGCATTAGTAGGGGGGCTAGGCACCCCGTAGAAGAGGCCCAATGCTGTAATATAATTAGCTAATTTTCTATATTTTATGCTCAAGTGGGGGCATTTTAAGAACTAAGAGGCATGATATTTTCTTTCCGGGGGCCCTTTTTTTTGTGTGTATGTGGCCCATCTTATATAACTCACTCTTACAATAGCTTTTATATTTTATATTTTCTAAAATTGTTTGTAGATAACTTTTGTATTATTTAAACAATATTTTTTTTCTCATATATACATGTAAATGTTTTCTAAAAACAACGGTGTTATATTAAATTATTTAAATAAGTTTTCACAAACCATTCATGTAAAGTTATTGTTATTGAACTCGTGGGTAATTTATTTGTTTTTTTTTAAATTTTGATTAGTCTATACGTTTAAGCAAATGAACTAATAACTAGTAGTCATTAATAATTCATAATTTTTCGGGTTTTATTACTATTTTTACCCGGTCCATTTTTGTGTGATCCGTATTTTGCCTCTCGTGCTGAAAAATTCTGGATCCGCCCCTGCTAATACTAATCCTTATCTAAGAAAGAAAACTAGTACTTACCTACTGAATAATAGACTACTTAGCTCATCATTTTATGTATTGAGTCACATAGTTTGAACTGGTTAGGCGGGTTTGAAAGTCTCCCAAAGTCAACTCATATACATACCTTCTAAATCATTTTTATTCAAAGATTTTGATTATTGTTGTAATAATATTGTTATTGTTATCATAATTAATGCATTAATTTATCTTTTTTCGAATCAAAGAAATGGACAAGAAGTGTTTGGGTTAACACAACCTGTCTTGTCCCTAAAAATAACCTGTTATCCGATATGCTCAAACCACCCATCATGTCACGTCAATGTCCAAGTAAAAGGAGAGGCCTCATTAGTAAATTCTATTTTATGATGCTTAAGTTGAAAATCTTTTTCATCTTTCATTATAGGGATAATTTGATAGCTATGTGGAGGCCACCCAAATATTAAAATTCTTCCATTAGGCCACCTATATTTTGATAGATAAAAATTTCAAGAGTGGTAAACAAAGATCCCAAATTTGGCAATGTGGGAAACAAGAACTTCTCTCTAACCAAAAGGAGTAAAAGTTCAGCATTTGACAAATACCAAATATGGTCAAAAGCATGATAGATGATGAAATTGCCCTAAATATTTTTGAAAACACAAATACCTTTAGTTGTCATCATGCTGTTAGAGTGTTAGGTTAATGGTACTTGTCGAAATTATACTTTTGGATATTCGACACCCAACTTGTTTTCCGGTAAAGTTGGTAAATAACGAATACGATTTAGGTTGCCTTGAGGAAAATTTTTGAATAATTTTGTGACCTTCACATGCATTGTCCTGTATTTTAATATTAATAGTTTTTGTAATCATATTGGACATGTAGTTAAACATATAATTCAAAGAAAGAAAAGTCAAAACGTTGTTTGTGGTCATGCCAACCCGACCTGACTGAGCTCGTCCAGAGCTATACTAAAAGTAGGCTATTTTAACTTTAATTGTTTTAACTTGTTACTCAACCCACCTGACTATCCCATTTATTATCTCTAATATATTTCATCTCATTACCCTATTATTTTTGGATTTTCCATGCAAAAGGAGGAAGCCTCTTTAAGTAGATTTTTTTATCATGCTGCAACTCTTTATTTCTTTCATTTCACTTAATATGCTCACATGTACCTTTTTATTCATACATGACATTGAACAGATTGTCAAAAGCTCAGCCCTTGATTACTCTCACTTCATATCACTTCCACTGGCTATACATCCGCAATTGGTTGATAAACTTGTCAGCTTTCAAAATTCAATATTAGGGAGAAATAATGCAAACCCTAATGAGGTTTTTGGTAGTAGTTCTAATAGAGATACTACAAAAGAGGAAGATGGGGACCACAATTTAGTTGAAACACCTCAAGTAGTGGTCACACTCAAAGCTCAAGAACATAGTGAAAATATTGAAGTGGATGCCACTAAGATACCTCTTGTAAGTTATGCCCCTAAATCCCCAGCTACCTTCGCCTCAAAGCCAAAGACTCCTACATTATCTGGTATGTGGACAAAACTACCATGATAATATAAGTTTCTATTTGTCCATTTTCTTTATCTTTTTTTTTTTGGACTAATGGTGATGTGTTTGCCACTTTGTGGAAGGAGGGGGTTGAAAATTGATTCTTATCTTATGTATCATACATACTTCGTTAGCACTGTTTTTCATGAAAATCATATAGCTTGCCTGACTTGGGCAAAATATTCTACTTCATATTCATGAACGTTTGTGATTTTAGAGGTAGCAAAATGGGTGGATTGGGCTGGTAGGGTAACTGGTCAACTTGGGTAGTTTTTAATATGGGTCGCCTTGGAAAACTGATTCATTTTTTTAAATGTTTAAGATAGAGATAGCAAAATAGTTGGGGCAGATAGCGGGTCAAAAAAGGGGCACTTTCCTATTATCTGATATGGGTTGAGTTAGTTGACCTGAAACACTTTTTATGCAAAATATGTTACTTCTTCATATGTCAAAATGGGTAGTTTTTGGTGCGGGCAGGTTGGTTTGACCCAAAAGACTTCTTGTCCTACAATTTTTTATTTTTCATGAACAGTTAGGGTGTCAGGTACTATTACAAAAGCTAATATATTAGTTTAAGAACAAAAAATATCTATTTTTTTAAAGAAGACAATTTTATGCATTATAAACACACTTTGGCTGACTTTCGACCCGTTTACTCTTTCTTGCTATTTTTTATTCTACCTGTTTGACCCTTTAGAGACAACATAACCTGCATTGACCTGTTCATAGTTAAACTATTCCAAACTTCTACCTTAATATGTGATTTTTAATATCTGATATTTTGCTTGCAACAGAACTAGGAATAGATAAATCCATCTTTATTGATCCAAAGACACTTCACTTAACCGTGCTCATGTTGAAGTTGTGGAACACGGAGAGAGTCAATGATGCTGTCAAGATATTCAAGGTCAGCTCAATTGGTCAAACTTTTATTTTCGACTGAAGTACTTTTTACTGAACAACTGTTTTGTTACGATATTACCACTCAGGGAATTGAAGCAGAAGTAATGGACGCATTACATGGCCGACCTGTATCTATCAAACTTAACGGACTGGTAAGATTGTAAGAATCTTTCTGCAGTTAACATTCAGTATGGGTAGAACCAGGCCAGGTAGGGTTGGAATATTGGATTGACATGTGAACAATTTTATTTCCATTTTTATTTTTTTATTAATTTTTAATGCATTAGCTATGATTGGATCATTTGAATGAATTCCGTAAAAATTTTGGAATGCATTAAAATAGACTTTGGGTGACAAGTTGGACGTGTGGTTAGGGTGGGTAATGGGTCACAAATTACTTCGGGCTGAAACAAGGTCATCTTTCAGTATGTGGAAACATACATGTAGGGTTGGACTGACCTGTAAACACTTTATGTTTCTTTTTTAAACGAGTTATCAGTGATTTAATTATGTTTACAAAACGATATTATTTACAATAAATTAGTAGTGTTTAGTTATATGATTATATAACAATATTTTTCGAACATTAACCTTAATAGTTGAATAGATGCAATTCAGGAGATCAAAGACATTAAAATAGGTTTCGGGCTACTTTAAAACTGTTCCTTTTTAAGCTATTTTTCTATTTGGCATAATTGGCTCATCCCAAACTGACCCATTCATAATTAAAAGGTTGAAATTGCCACCTCTAAGGCTCACCGATCGATTTCAAAATGCACATCCGAACAACTACACATCTGGTGGGGTTTTTATGTATTTACATATTACTATTCTTTTTATACTTGCTAGTTTATTCTTTCTGCTTTCAGGATTGCATGAAAGGTTCTTTTGAAAAGGCTCGTGTTCTCTATACTCCTGTTGAAGTAGTAGGTGGTGAGGATAGACTATTGCATGCCTGCAGTATCCACATTTTTTATGCACCTACTTATTTTTTATTTTTGACCTTTTACATAATTTTGCATGATACTGTATGCACCAATTACTTATTCTCTACCTGACATAGTACAAAACTTCCAGTGAACATTTTTGTTTGCAAAAATAAATTTTCACCTGATTATGTGTGTATTTATTTATATTATTGAGTAACTTTTACTTTAACTTAAATAACAAATACAAATTTCTGAAAATTCAAAAACTACAACAGATATTCCGCTGAAGAAGACAAAAATAACCTGCTTAAAACTGCTATTTTCGCGAAAAAAAGGGCTTGTTCCTATTCTAGAGAACTTTCGTAGTTGATTTCTAGAATTAGGAATTTAGTAGTCGTATCTTGTTATTTTATGCAAAAAAGAAATTTTTACTTGTTAAATGCAGCAAAACAAAAATATCCCACGGTTTTTTCTTGAATAATGAAGATCTTTTTTAGGGGCCGTTTGGTTCGCAGAATGTTTTGCAAAGGAATTGGAAATGGAATTGGAATTGGAATCTTGTTAAAATTGATAACGTGTTTGGTTGGTCAATTTTGAATGAAATTGAAATGTTAATTTTGAACATTTCATTGGATTGTTAAACATTCCATTGGTAAGTGGATGGAATGTGAATTCCAATGAATGAGGGAAAATTTTCCAATTCCAATTCCATCCATTGACCAACCAAACATGATTTTGGATGGAAAATTTTCCAATTCCTGTGAATTCCATGAACCAAACGGGGCCTTAGTGTTCTTTTCCTGAACTCTCTTAGAAATCATCACTGATGCTTTTGTAAAAGGCGGGCTTGTTCTTGAGAGAGATGCCAACCATACATTAAAGGTATGTAATACAACTTGTTAATTTTTAATTATTTTCATTTTCTTGCTGCAATTATATAGAACAATATATGTGTTTATATAAATTTTGATTTTTAAATTTACTACTATGCAGTTGCATGCTACAGTGATGAATGTGAGGCAAAGGAAAAGGTTAGAGAATTCTAGTTCCATTTATTACTTTCTAATTATTTCATTTTACATATCTTATCCGCCTAAAATGGATTGATATATGTCAAGGCCACCCTAGTTCTTTAACTTTTTTCATTAAGCCCTTCCATGAATTAAAGCTACTTTATAGGCCTTCCAAACAAGCGTCCTGTAACTGTTAATATCAATTTCGACCAAAAATGTGAAATGATGAAAATGCTCTTGGTTCTTTTGGGTAATAACAATATTTTTGACCTATAGAGTGTTGACACGTTATAACAATCATTTTTATTGTACACGGAAAATTAAAGGGGGTTTCACCTAAATATTCAACTTTTTTTATTAAAGTCACCACCCATATATTGAAATTACATTGTAGCCAATTATGTATATGGTTTCGTTTATACCAATTTCTAAAAGTAATTAAATTGATGAATATGTTTTTTTTAAATAAACAGCTTTAACCTATATCATATTGACACCTCATCAAAGATATTATCTTTTCAATAAATTAAAGGGTATTTTTGTCATCAGAGTTTTTTTTGGGGCTAAAATTGGTGGTATAAGATGAAATCAATTTAATGCGTGGGCGGTGTATGAAGTAGATTTATAAATAAAGGTGTGCTCTTAACGAAAATTTTAAATTAGTTGGGTGATAGATCATCCCATCTAGAAAGGTAGAGGTGTCAAAAAATGAGAATAGCTCTTCCGGGACAAGTTGAGCTAAACCAGATACTGGTTTTGTCCATAATGTATAGCTATTAAAAAAATGAGTGTCAAATATGATTACAATAATTATTTAATTTCTACCTTATTTTGGAATAATTGAGGTCTTTTCAAATCCAACTTCCACCGGTTTTGGTAGGATCCTATGAGTTTTTCGGTAACAGGTTCTCGCGTTACTAGAAAAATAACATAGGGGGGTTTATGCAATTAGGATACACTTTTTGCTTGGTTGACGTGTTAGAGATTGAACACAATCCAAAATCAAACATAATTTAGATCAACTCATACGTAAGTAAATGAATAAAAATGTATTGAGCAGGAGAAATGACACAAGAAGGTATGACCCGTCTAACTGGTTTGATGCTCGAGGCATCATGGAGCAATATGGTACAGAAGATTGGGGAGAATATGTTATCCCTGAAGTTCATCTTTCACAAAGGTTTGTGTATGATGAAAATGGTTACTACCATTGTTGTGCTTCTTTTCCCCTCCCTAAAAACATGGAACTAGATTAGTTTCTCGTGTTTTCAACTGCCTACGTCTGATTCGGAAATCAGTTTTAGTGTTAAGTGGTCGACTCGTCAGGCTGAAGTTTGAACATGAATAGTTAAGACTGGTTGTTTTGTAAACTGATACAGATGTTTAAATGTGTGCAGTTTTCTATTTTGCCCTTCATAATATTGAACTATTGAATTCGTGTGATGAGTATATTTGACTAGATATGTAGTAGAACATTGATCTAAAAGGATATAGTCTTCATTAACTCAAAAATGTAATGCTTCATTGTTTTACACCTCTATTTGCAAGACAAAAAGAACAAATGAAACATCACGAAGCGGTTTGGTTTGGCAAGAACTAGTTAGACTTGAACTTGAAATGCTGGTTTGCGATTGATTTATAACCTGCATCGTATTGGTTTAAATTTGGTTTAATCCAAGGTAGAAAAAGCAGAACTAGAATGAAAGGATCACTTCCTTCTTTAAAAACCGGTTCCTAGTGTGAAACGGTTTACCAATAATTGCTTTTGACTTTTGTTGACCTAAACCAAATCTTGTTAAATACTTGTTCTTGCATCTTTACATGAAAGCTGCAATATCATGACTTATGATTTAGTATGTATTTTTGAAAAAAAAATTTATCGATAAGAGAGCTTATTATGCGCTATCAAAGTTAATGCACTCCTTGGTACAATAACACATGAAATTACAATACTTTTAGGTACACAACAATGTTCCAAACAATTTTGATACCCATGATTTTGTGGCACATAATGATATTAATAATTGTCCTTCACAAAAATAATGTGTTTAAATTTTTATAAGTGAAATGTTAGGTGATACTTAGTAATAGTACAATATGTAGTTAAAAAATTAATTTTATTAGCCAATAAATCAGTTTTGCTTAATAATACAAAATTATTTCCATATAGTAATAATATTTTATATTAACAATTTCACTAATGACATTATTTACTTTTATATTAACAATTTCACTAGTGACATTATTTACTTTTACTGTTATCGTCAAAAATGATCTTACTTGCATAATAATAATAGAATTAGACTTGATTCAAATTTGATTACAAGTCGAGTTTGTTAAAAAAAAAAAAAACTATATTTTCAAATTTAAGCTCATGATTATACTATGAGCCAAATCGAATAAAAGTCAATTGTAGATCTACATGATCATACCAGAAGTTTTATTGATTAAATGTCTAGTATAACTAAAAGTGAAAAAGAAAAGTTAAAATCCAATGTTTTAATTATAATTCAATCCATTAAATATTTTGAGAACAGGATATGAATAGAAATACAGCAATTTCAAAATTATTATTTGTTAAATTTCCGTTTTATATAGAAATTTCGGAGTAAAACAAAAACGATCGCTAGAAGGAGGGCTTGAACCTCCGACCTTGTGGTTAACAGCCACACGCTCTAACCAACTGAGCTATTCCAGCTTCTTTGTTAAGAATTCCATTTAAAATAAATATTTACAATCACCATTGTATGAAACTATTACTCAATATATAATTATATAAATTTAATAGAGACAAAAAGTAAACACTTGTTCGAGCTTATTAACCTATATATTTAAAAAGAAGTGTGAAAGAAGCAGTAATGTTTTTTGTGTTTCTGATTTGGACACAGAGGTTTGAGGGGTTTGTATTTTGCCGCATCCTCTTTGTTTATATGGAAAGAAAAAGGTTATTTGCTTTCTTTGAATGGGGATTTCTGGGTTTTGTGGTGGTCGCGGGCGATGGCAAAGGTGACAGTGACGGTCACGGTTTCATCGATTTCACGTTTTTCTCGCTGATGGTCATTGTGGTGGTGGCGGTGGACTCTGTTGCCGCTCCGCTTCCCCTCTGTGGTTGAGGTGGAGCAGGCGGCATTTGCCATTCGGTCTACCGGTGGTCTAGGTCATCGTTGTCGCCGATGCTGTTGTTTCTGGTTCATGGGTTGACATCGAACCACATCGTTGTCTTCATTCAATCAGAGACCTTCTGCTATGGTTGTCGGCATCCATGCCGACTTTCCCCCAGGTGTGGTTGATTTTCACCGTCACGATGGTGGTGGCGGGGATGTTATTTTCGTCTGGACGCCCGAGTGTATTCGGAGAAGGTCTGGTGGTGCTCTTGCAAATGGCGGTGGTTGTCCCCCTTTAGGGTTTGTGAATTTGATTGTGCGGCCGCCGGCCGCGGTGCCTCTGAGATGTTCTTCTCTGTCCGATGGATTTCCACCTTTCACGGTTTTAGTTTCAATTGGTTGTGTCTGTCTGTCACCGTTTTCACAGGTGGTGACTTATCGCAACAGTGAGCTTGATGTTCGCGGTGGTGAGGTGGTGATGGATATTTGGTGTCTCATCTAAAACTGATCCCGATTAGGTTTATTGTAATGTCGATGACGACGAGCCGTTGCTCGTCTGAGACTTACTGTTTCATCATTTGATTGTTGGTGTGTTGATGATGCAATTTGAATTGGTTGTTTCTGCATATTGATGATGTAGTGAAACTGATATCTACCTTTATATTAATTGTTGTTCGAAAGAATAGTTATTTTCTCAGTCCGCTTTTAGCGATGATGAAGATGTGTTCATTGGAGATGTTAAGATCTTAGTGTTGGTTTGTGGTTTCTTTGGCTATGATGATACTCTAAAGTGGTCCTGGTTGCTTTGGCTTGGCAGCCATTTATGGCGTGCAGCCATAACCAAGCATCCATTCTGAGCTGTGATTAATCTATTTCTATATTGTTATGGTGTGGTGTGAATTCTGATCTGGATCACATAGTTGAAGTTGTATGTTGGTAGTGTGTTGGAATATCCGATGTCGATGATGACGGAGATGTGTTTGTTTGAGACTCTTCACATTTGATGTTTTTCGGTTGCTCAAGCTTGACTGTCGTTTCCAGCCTCTGGCCGCAACCGGACCTTACCGTGTTCCTAAATTTCTGTTCTAATCAATGCTTTGAGGCTATGATGATTAGCCAACAAGCTGGGCTGTTTTTGCCATTTCTACGGCTTCGTCGGAGCCTTGGATTTCCCACACGCAACGCGCGTGAAAGAAAAACACTAGTTATAACTTTATAAGCTTAACTGATCAAAGTGCGACTGGTCAAATACATTTACTCGTAGACTTAGGTCACTTAATTAATTAAAGTGTAAAATCTACCATTTAAATTCAAAATTACACCAAGAGTTAAATTTTTTTTTAAAAGAGTGTTGATCGAGTTTGACTGGTCAAGTTATACGTGTGAGTTTTTTGAGTTTTTTCTTCCCAAAAGAGTGTTGATAAAAAAAAAACATTTATCAAATTGGATGATTTAAAAAATATTTAAAAAATATTTACCATAATGATTTTTTCTTTTAATTTATTTATCTTTAATCTAACTATTATAACTTCTCTTTGAAGTTACAAAAATATTTCAAAGACTTCGATGAGAACATTATCATTCAATTTACGGCATCCAAATTTAAAGTTCGATTGTACAAAACTTGCAAAAACAGGTTACAGTTTTGTTCCTTATAAGTTTTAACCACATAACTTGATTTAACTTGTACCGTATTTTGGTTATGTCTTGTAACCCCAAACATTGTAATGCACAAAGCCAAAACAATATAAATAAAGGTTAATGGTTATGGAATTAAGTTGTAGAAACTATTACAAATTTTACAATGTACAAAACGGTTAATCATCAATTGTGGTTTAAAATTCACTATAGAAAATCATAATAGATTAACATGAACATTCCCATGATGACCAAATCTACAACAAATTCCACGTTTACTTAGTTGCTTTTATGTAAAATTCAATAACTCATTTTCCTTGTTATGAACCATCGAAAACATCGTGATCAAATCCCACCTGGCTTCCAACCTAAATATGGCACTAATGAATACTCCGATACCGACATTTTTAACCCGTATGGTCATCGGGTCCTACAAACCGAAACCACATTGATATCAAAGTAGATATACCTTAGTATGATGGAAGGCCCGATCTCGATGAGTTTGTCGAGAGGTGCTACATCGTTGAATGAGCTTTTGTTTAGAAACAAACCATTGAGGAAATGAAAGTTAAAATCATGGCCTTGAAGTTATTAAAATACGTTGGTGGTCTAATGTGTGTTTAAAAAGAGTGCAACAAGGTAAAGAAAAAGTGAGAACTTGGCATAAGATGAAGAAGTTACTCAAAGCGAAATTTATGCCGACATATTATGTCTATGATAACTTTTCCAACTTTGTTTTCTTAAGCATGATAACTGAACTTGAATCTTTCAATTCCAGCTCACCCGTCACCTTATGTAATATCTTAGGCAAATCCTACATCAGCCGGAAACAGAAGATATATTGGGTTCATAAGAAATGTCTTGCCTCTTATATCAACAACACGTTTTAGACGTATTGGATGTAGATGAAATAAGAACTCCACAGTTAAGCATGTTTGGATGACAATAATCTAGAGATGGTCACCACTCTATAAAGTTTTTATCTGAGCAACCAAAAGTAAATTCGCCGTGAGCCAAGCGGACAATTTGGTGCTATTAGGGGTCAGATGTTACACCTTACAATATGTTGGGAAATCATGTACTGTTTTTGAGAAAATTTTAATTTTTAACACTTTTGTAAAAAATTTAACGACTACGGAGCATGTCCATGTCAGCGGTGACACAACGATGGCGGTGTGTGATGACGAAGGCAGCACAGTGGTGGCACTCAGTGGTCGGCAATGGCAGTGGGTTGGGCAATGGTGATGTGCGATTGAAGGTAGGTGGTGTGCTACAGTTTTTGCAACTTTTGTGAATTAGAACTTCCACTGCTGTTTTGATCATGTTCTTCTAATGATCGTCTAGTGGTATCTATATAATTTTTGTTTCTTTTTTTTTTTTTTGGGGGGGGGGGGGGGGGGGGGGGGTATTTAAAACCTACAAAGATAAGTGTAGTGTGTATCTGAGCATTCATAATGGTATCGTGGTTTCGACTGCGTGCCTCAATTCATGCTACTGGTGCGAGCAGTTGCCATTGTTCACAAGTTGTTGCGTCACGATTCCTGCTGCTCGTGGGGTGGAACGTCGATGGAGCACCCACTGCCTGTGGGTTGCAAGTGTTACGCTGTTCATACTGCTTGTATGTTTCCTCCGAGTGGTTTAACAAAAGTCATTGATTAAAATGACAAACTTGTTTAACCACTTAAAATTCACTTGAATACGTTTTATTTTTGTTTATCACAATACCTAACAAGGGATTCAGCTTTTTATTTCATATGACTATAAGAGGGACATGCGAGTTTATTTTCTGACATAATGATAAGAACAAATATAAACACATTCACAAAAAATGAGAATACCATCAACCATTTTTGTTAAAACAAAATAGAAAGGAGTGTTTTCTAACAGTTTCACATATTCATTTTTCTACCATAAATACTAAAACGTTATAAAGCGTGATGCCATCCAAGATGATAACTATCTTCAACTTATTAGAGAATATCTTGATTGTTAAACCCTAGAAGACGTCTGAGTTCTCTCATGGAAGACTCAAAATATGTTTTTAAGGGACAATTGTTAAACATGAAGCTTAACTAATGCTCATAGTCTAACTTTTCCATTATGTGCAGTTGAATATACAACCCGCCAAAGACTTTGATTTGAGTTATTTGAAATTTATGTAACCTTTAAATTTAAATTACAATATTTCATGTTCCGTATTGCATACTTTATGTACTACACTCTTCCCATATGAATAAAGCAAGTGTATTTATTTTATTATTACTCTTTTAATTGAAAAACAACCAAATTTTATTTGATAATGTTGTATAAATTCTAAGCACAAGAATTAAATGAAAATAAGTCTTAACTACCGTAAATAATAGTCTGATATGATCGGTGTAATAGTTATATAAGCATCCTCTAGGTTAACATTTGCTTAGCCATAAGGGTGGAGTGAGCACCCTTATTTTTACCCAAAAAGAACATAAACACCATTAAAAGAAATGACTTATAATTTTAACTCCAAACTATCCTTAAAATACTTTAAAAATAGATAATTTGAACAAAAAAAAAATACCCTAGTCGTTGCTAACTGATTCCTCACAAATATCAGCGGCTTCAAGTGTAAGTTAATGAACCCAAAATCCAACCTGTCTACCCTACCCAAGTTGCATGTGATGGCGCACCCGCTGAAAACCGTGCGAACTCGAGGCATGTACCCACAGGTGCCCTTTCACACTAATATTTTTCACACAAACACAAGTACACAACCATCCTCAACAAATACATATTTTTTTCATGGAGTCAAAGTATGTAAAATATATTGATTGCTCTATATAAACAGACAAAACAAATAGAAAAGTTTTTGAAAATCTAAACTGAATACATTATAATAAAAGACGGATAAAAAGGTTCAAAATTTTTAAAAAGAAAAGGCCGCATGCAAAACCATCATCATGATGTCTTCTTTCCCGTCTCTCTGATTCCGCTTTATCTTACATCTTTCCCCCTTTCTTTCTCACATATTTACATCATTGCCATCCACCCCTAACACCCTTCCCCCTCCCAAATGGCAAATTTGTAATTAATACAGAAACCCAGGGCTATTGACAATGGGTATGGAGGGTATGGTAAGGAACCAAAGACAGATAAAGATTCAAAATATATATGTTCTTGATTCTTGATATCAAGATTGATACAGTAACAGTTTTGACATTGATGGAAAACAGTAAAGTAAATGAAGCAAATTCAACAAGTGAGGTAACAACAAATCCAAACAGTCTGTTATTATTCAATACCTCAGCTTTAAAAGACTCTTTGCCCTACAAACTTTCCTCTTTTTAGAACTAGGGTCTTCTTCAAAACCCCTAAAAATTCTCTTTCAGAGTATCTAAAGTCTAAACCCCATAGCACATCATGTTCTGGTGCGAAACAAAATCTTTAGCCGCTAGCAAGAAAAAGATTCAAGAAATCAATTTGGTTCAGAGATTAGGGCCGATTGGAGCCAGCTAAACTGCGATGCAGATTGTTGTGTTGTTAGGTTTTTCTTTTGGGTTTGAAATTATCCCAATCAAAAGCTCTGAAAAGGGTGTGATTGACATGAAAAAAAGAAGGGCTTGGTGAAAAATTTGTTCTTGAATCTTGATTATGTAAACATGCCAACATGAGGTTTTAAGTTGTTATTTTTAGGATTATTTCAAGTGGGGATGTGTTATAATTAGTGGGCTGTGTGTTAATCAGTTGCTTTGAGGGGTTTTAGTGAAATACTTGTTCTTGATTTGTTAACATGCCAACAAGATGGTTTTAAGTTATTATTTTTAGGGTTATTTCAAGTGGGAGAGTGTTATAGTTAGTGGGTTGTGAGTTAATAAGCTGTTTTGTGGGGTTTTAGTGAAAAAAGAGATCAAAAAGGGGCAAAAAGATTGTATATTTGTTGTTTATTTGAAGGGTTTTGTTTTGAAAGATGATGGCAATGTCCTGCAAGGATGGTAAAGGGGTGATAATGGATAATGGGAAATATGTTCGCTACACACCTGAGCAGGTTGAAGCACTTGAAAGACTCTATCATGAATGTCCGAAACCGAGTTCTCTTCGACGCCAGCAGCTCATTCGTGAATGCCCAATTCTATCTAACATTGAGCCTAAACAGATTAAAGTATGGTTCCAGAATCGAAGGTGCGCATTGAAATCGATAAAGTTATACCTATTCTTGAATTAAACTTTTATGTGATTTTAGTGTTGTAACTTCTGATATGTGTTGTGGGGTTTGCTGGTAGCTCCTTGTTAGTTCAATGCTTGGTTCTTTTCATTGTTTTGTAAGTGAAAAATTTAGAATGGTTGTCTTTTTTGTGTAAATTCTGCTGTTGCCATGGGTTTTGATTGGTTCTTTTCGATGTTTCGATTTCTGTGAATGAAAAGATTTAAAAAGATTTGAACTAATTGTTGTGAGTCTTTATATGTGATTTTAATTGTGATTGTGGTTCCTTATTGGTTAAATATTTGGTTCCTTTCATTGTTCAGTTGTAAATGATATAGAAAGAGTTGTCATTTCGTTTGAGATGTTTGATGTGATACGTGTTGTGACTTGTGAGTTTAATTGTATTCCTCGTTATTTCAATCCTTTGTTATTATTGTTGTGTAACCGAAAATAGTATAAATAATGTCTTTTTTGATGAAATGCTTGTGGTTTGTGATATGCTGTGGGTATTGATTATAGTTTTTTGTTAATTCAATCTTTGATTTTTATTATGAAATGACTGATGTGATTTTTGATATATGTTGTGGGTTTTGATTGCAGTTCTTTGCTAGTTCAATATTTGGTTCCTCAATTGAAAGATAAGAAAAATGACTTCCATTTTGTGAAATGCGTTATGGGTTATTGTTGTAACTCCTTGTTTATCTATTGTCACTTTTGTGATATGTTTGTTATGGGTTTTCATCTAGTCTCTTGTTAGTTTGATGTTTGGTTCTTTTGTATCTATGTAATTAGAACAATTAAAAGAGATTTTATTTTAATGTTCAGGTGTAGAGAAAAACAGAGGAAAGAAGCTTCCCGCCTTCAAACTGTGAATCGGAAGCTGTCAGCCATGAACAAGCTTTTAATGGAAGAAAATGATAGATTGCAGAAACAAGTGTCACACCTTGTGTATGAAAATGGCTACTTTCGGCAACATACGCAAAGTGTTAGTTTTTTTTTTCTTTTTTCTTTTGTATTGTGTTTTGATGTGAGTTTTGGAAATGATTATCTGAAGTAACAGTAATCTCAATGAATTGGTTTAATTAATTAATTTGGTACTAGATGTGACAAAACTATTTATTAGATTGTAGAGTAAAATTAATATATACGCCCTTATATTTATCTTTTTACTACTTAAATAGCTAAAATTTGTAAAACATTCAAAAGTCAAAACCATAAAAAGTGATTATTACAACTTCAAGCAACAGAATCACATCCAAATACTACATTCTCAAACGCCTGCTTAACTGATTTCAGTTATCCTAGATCACATATTCACTTTCAAAACCCATATTTATAACCAATTTTTTTATTAGATTCGTAGAAACATGTAAGATTCACATTCACTTATACCTATCTTTACGTGTAAGTGTGTAACCAATTAAATATTTACTTCTCATTGTTCAAGTGGGAACTATCATCTTCAAAACACATCCAAACAACCCCCAACCTCAATAACTTGTGTAATCTTGTTATATATACACACATATAATTTATTTGTGAATAATATGTTGGGGTTTTCATATTGCAGACTGCGCTTGTTACCAAGGACACTAGTTGTGAATCGGCCGTGACGGATGGTCAACACCGATTGACACCTCAACACCCGCCACGGGATGCTAGTCCTGCAGGGTTAGTCAAAGAATATTTCATGCTCTAAATACTGTTTATCAATAGGCGTTGATTTTATTGTTATTATTTAATAATTTATTATTATGTTATGCAGACTTTTGTCCATTGCAGAAGAAACTTTAGCAGAGTTTCTTTCGAAGGCAACTGGAACTGCTATTGAGTGGGTCCAAATGCCTGGAATGAAGGTAATCCTGCAACATTATATGCTTAATTCCTCCCTTTTAATCAACTCATAATTAGATGCGGCTAGATGAGCAAGTCAGACAGTTTATTTGAGGGGTCAAAACAGTTTGGGTCAACATAAATAATTTTTTCCACTTGGTTTGAAGCAGGTTGGGTTGACTTGAAACACTTTGTCTAAGATTTTTAATTATTTTTAGATATTAGTCTATCAAGTATGATTAAAAATATTATTTCATTAATAACCTAATTTTTGATGAAAAGGATGTATAACCTGTCAAAAAAAGTACTTTTTAACTCCTCTTTGCCCTTTGTAAATATATAATGTGTCCAATATTATTTCAAAAGAGTATTTTAGTTTTTAATACAATAATTTATGAAGTTTGGTGCATTATAAATCCACTCTGCTTACTTGACTTTCATCCTGTTTGATCCTTTTCCTTGTAACCTAAATATCTTTCAATAATTATTGTCATATAGCATTACAAATATTATTTCAGTGATAATTTTATTTTTGGGTAAAAAGATTTAAGTGATTTATTGTATTAAAAGCACCCCAACCTCTATGACCCTTTCTTTGTAACATAACAGGATTGATCCATTAATAAGTAAACAGGTTGAAGGTGCCAACTTTACTCGTATCAGATGTTGTGGATAGCAAAGATAAAAACTAATCATCCATATAAAAAACAAAGAGATTCATGGGTTTATAATTACTGTATATCCTTTTACACATATATTTAGAGGCTTCCCATATAGTTTTCATTTCTGATATGGCACTAAGAAGTTAATGTGATACCGATATTCTGGGTCTACACAATTTTTTTAATCAAATAATAATGATAATTTGTTTCATATTTAGTGTGTCTGTAATTCATCTAGAATGATCATAATTTACTGTGGTACTATGAGAGTTTAAAATATCAATGGAAATGATGGACTCCAACTGTACCACATGTGTGTGCCCATTGTTAATGTGGCATTCTTTGCGGTTCCCATCTGAAACTAGAAGAAATGGTTCTCATAGACTACAATGGCAAACTTTTTTGCGACCGTGTAAGTTTGACCTTTTGTTGTCTATGTTGACTTACAGCCTGGTCCGGATTCCATTGGAATCGTTGCTATTTCTCATGGTTGCACTGGAGTGGCAGCACGAGCATGTGGTTTGGTTGCTCTCGAGCCTACAAGGGTTAGTCATATCATGTCCTACCTTGTTTAATATATGGTTCTGGAGTCAGAGGTATGGCAATCTTGACTCTGATTTTTGTGTCTTAGGTTGTGGAAATCCTCAAGGATCGCCCCTCGTGGTTTCGTGATTGCCGAGCTGTTGATATCCTCAATGTGCTGCCTACTGCCAATGGTGGAACCATCGAGATCCTATACATGCAGGTAAACCTTTTTTAGAGGTGACCAGATGGGTGGTTGTAGTTCGGGTGGAAACTTGTCATTTTTTATTACTGGTCAAAAGGGTCATGTTTGGTTGGGGTGACCTAAAAACACTCTTTTTGGTCTATTTTTAACTTTTTATTATAGATAATTAAGGCTTTAATCTTGATTAAAAAAACACTGATAAGACAATAATCTGAATCTTTTAATTAAGAGAGTGCATCCACTAAAAATAGACCCATTTGTGACGAGCTTCCCTTTGAGCAACTTTTTTTTAATATTATTTGATCTATTCTAGATAAAACACAACTTAGATCGACCTATTCATAAGTCAATGGGTTGAAATTGGTAAATTTATTTTTTTGGAAAACAAAAAATTACTCATAACTCTAAATAGACCCAAAATATACAATGAAGGATTAATCCTGGTTGGTACCCGTGGAAAAAGATACATTGAAGTCATGCATACCCTTTTTTGTAATTTATAAATACTATAAAACCTAACATGTTATTGTACTGCACTCAGTTAATAGAATTTGTTATTGTACAGTGTATAGTATATACTAGTAAAAAAGCTAGGATTTGCTACTATTGATGCCACAGAGCAATTTCAACTCATTTAATCGTATACTTCTGGTTATTTTTAGCTTTTATGGGTCAAACGAGGATAGGAAAAAAACAGCCTAAAAGGAAACAGATCGAAAGTCACCCAAAGTATATTTTTAGTGTATAAACCCGCTAAATAATCAGAAAATTCGATACTATTGACATAATTTAGTTCTTGCAATCATATTTGGCGTCTGAACCTTTTGTAAAAAATGTTTCAGGTCAAACCAGTCTAACTCCACTTTGACTCATACAAAGTTGCCCATTTTGAGCCCTTACCGGACCGTCTGTTTTTATGTTCATCTGAGCTAATTTATCTATTATTAATTTTCTAGCTTTATGCTCCTACAACTTTGGCTACTGCTCGTGATTTCTTGTTGTTGCGTTATACTTCTGTTACAGAAGATGGCAGTTTAGTGGTATGTTTTTTTATTTTCAATTTGTAATTTCCCTTTTTTTTTCCTCCTCATAAGTGTATTCTGAGGATTTACTTTCTTGATATGTGGTTAGGTATGTGAAAGATCACTAACCAACACCCAAAATGGTCCGAGCATACCATCAGTTCCAAACTTTGTGCGGGCTGAAATGCTGCCTAGTGGTTATTTAATTAGACCCTGTGAAGGTGGTTCGATTATTCATATTGTGGATCATATGAATCTTGAGGTAAACTGTGTATAATATTAATTTGAATGGGTCAATTTCTGTGTAGGTAACATGTTGATTCAATAAAACTATCTAATTATTGAAAAGGAAATGGGCCCGGTGACAATGAGCTAATGTATATACAAGTGTTTACACCATCCTAACTTTGAATAAAAGAATTGATCATATTTTTAGTGTGGGTTTCTGTAATGGTATCAAATTTCTTTGAATTAAGAGAATGGACAACAGTTCCAGCTTCCAATGGGCAACAGGCTGAAAGTCTATTAAAGTGTGTTCTTAGTGCATACATCTTTCTAAGTTTTATTTCATTAAAAATTGAAATGTTAATGTAATATTTTTTTTGCAATCATGCTTAACTCATTAATACCTTGTAACTCCTTTTACAAATAACTGGAATAAAAGTGTTTTGATTGTCAACTCAAACCAATCGTACTCTAAAACTACTTTATTTGACCTAGTTCGATTTTGACCAGCTACCTGTTTTATCATGTACATTAGCATAAAGTTTAATATACACTATTATTTATTAATACTTGTTTTAATATTTAGGCGTGGAGTGTGCCAGAAGTCTTGCGTCCATTATACGATTCATCAGCCATGCTTGCTCAAAAAATGACAATGATGGTAATTAACAGTTTAATACATTTTATGTGTTCAGTAATGCTTCACAGGGGTGTTTGGTATTCGAATGCAACTCGAAGAACCCAAAATTAGAACCAAGTCAAATTCTAATATTTGAAATCGAATCAGGTTAAACCTGAACTGAAGGTTCATGAATTGACTTTGAATTTTTTAATTGTAATTACGTGAACGTGTGTGTGTGTGTGTGTATATATATATATATATATATAGGGGAGGGTTACTGAGAAAACCAATAGTTATGTGAAAACCAAAGAAAACCACGGAAACCAATAATATAATTCATAATTTTTTTGTTATTTTAATTGTTAAGATGTTATTTAAGTATTTAGTACAAATATTTTGAGCATACATACGAGAATGAAGAGTCTTACGTATACGTAACACTATGTCGAATGAAAAATGGTTACGTACACGTAACCTATGTGTGACGTATATGGAAAACCAAGCTACGGTTTTCATTTGATCGATATTTTTATTTATATATACTCACACATATATATAGAGGGTGGTGATAAAAAAATTTATATATTATGTGATCGTTTTTATTGGTTTTTTCTAGTTTTCTCATAACTTTGTGGTTTTCTTAGGATCCCTCCTCTCTCTCTATATATATCTAAATATAAATATATATGTGTATGTGTATACAAGTATGTATATGTATGTGTATATATTAGGCATGTTAAATACAAAACCAAATTAATTTTAGACATGCAAGAACGGTATAAACACTTGTACACCCCATATAATGAGAGAGAGAGAGTGAATTATGATACAAAACTGGGATATGTATAGGTGTTAATGCGGACAATTCTGTACTTAAAATTGGTTATTTATTTAACAACCCTCTGTATTTATATATATGTATATATTTGTGTGTGTATATATATATATATATGTATAATTAATTGATGTAGTAATACGAATATCCTTCTTTATGATTTGGAAAAAGAGAACACTAGAAATCTTTATGAGTACTCTGAAACTAAGAATTTGTACTCTTTGTGTTTTGAGTAGTTGAAATTCATAATTGTAATTTGTTGAATTTTCTTTTCGGAATTCAGTTTGCACATGGGAGTAAATTTACAAAATCAGAAGAAATCAGTTTAACCATTTGAATCGAATTAGAATAAGAGTTTGATTCGTTTGAATGTGAATTTGATTTTGTTTTAAAATCAGGCTGAAAATTTTCAAACCCGAACAATCCAATTAGAACATGTGGAAACCAGACCCTGACTAGATGAACACCCCTAAATTATTTCATATATAATTTGGAATTAATATTTGGTACTTTAATAGGCGTTACGCCAGCTTAAGCAAATTGCTCTTGAAATTTCACAAGCGGGTGCTCCTAACAGTTGGGGCCGAAGACCTGCAGCACTAAGGGCACTTAGCCAGAGGTTAAGCAGGGGTTTCAACGAGGCTCTCAATGGGTTTAATGATGAGGGGTGGTCATTAATGGCTAATGATGGGGTTGATGACATCACCATTCTTGTGAACTCTTCACCTGAAAAGCTTATGGGATTGAATTTACCTATTGCGAATGGGTATTCGTCAGTTACTAATGCAGTCTTGTGTGCGAAAGCATCAATGCTCTTACAGGTTAGATACTTGAGGTGACAAAATAGGCAAGTTGTGTTAAATTCAAAATGGGTTTGCCCGACACTTTTTTTTAATAACTGTTTTTTTGATGTAAGTTGTTTATGTTTCAAATTGAGCAACACACCGAAATGAACTTCACTTTTTTCTGATTTTAGCATGTCTTTAAAATTTATGCTCAAAATATAAAGCAACTTCCATTTCATTACAGATTTTAGCAACGACTCACCTGGTTAATTTGCAGACTTTTAGAAAATTACTGAAGTGGCATCTTATTTACCATTTGAGTGTATATGCCATATGCCATCCAATATTGTCATTGATGAGTAATTTTAAATATAATTTTGTATAAAAAGATCATTCTTTAAACTCTTAAATAACTATATCTTTTAATTTTTCTTCATATAAGCATCTTTTATTGGAAGAATCAGTTAATTGAGGCCGGTTACTAAAATTGGTAACAAATTGTAAGTTGGTTTATAAATATGATTTCATATTATTTGTGTTTGCTCAAGCATATGAGTACAAAAATTAATATTGAAATAATAATATCCTTATATTTTGAATAAATTGATTTAGTAAGTCATGTATTAATAACAAACTTTTGGCGGCCTTAGATTATATGTTGGAATTATGTCCTAATCTCGTGAGTTATGCAATAATAGCCTAATTTATATATAATATGTTTGACCACCGATAAAGCATTATCCTGAATCAACCAATTCATAGTTCACGGAACAATAATGCTATTAGGCACTGCTATGTTTGTTTTGCCACAACATTTTCATTTTTTATGCTAAATTTTCTGTATTTTCTAGAATGTTCCTCCAGCTCTCCTACTTAGGTTTTTGAGGGAACACCGTTCAGAATGGGCTGATACCAATATTGATGCTTATTCGGCTGCTGCTGTTAAACTTGGTCCATGTAGCCTATCAGGGGGGCGAATTGGTAATTTTGGAGGTCAAGTGATTCTTCCCCTGGCCCACATGATTGAGCATGAAGAGGCAAGTTAAAATCACATCTCATTTATTAAATTTACAACCATTTTGTTTATATAGTTATTTTTGGATGATATTAAAAACTAGCAACTTCCAGTATAGAGTATAGACACACTTCATTTTTGTGTAGGGAATGTGTTGTGGCTAATTGCTTCCACAATAAAGAAAGTTATAAGAAAATTCTCACTTCTTCACTGTGTATATGTGGTGAATCTATTGATTTATTTTGAATTTTAATGTTTGTTTGATTATGTCTCTTTGTGTTCTGTAGTTGTTGGAGGTTATCAAAATGGAGGGTGTTGGGCATTGTCCTGAAGAATCCTTAATACCAAGAGATATGATTCTCCTGCAAGTATGTGTTCTCTCACAGTTATATTTCTATAAGGCTAATTACGTAAAATAGTAACAAACTTTCATTATTCTTCCATCAGGGCCATTAAAGTTTTACCATTTTGGTCATCGAATTAAGTAAAATGTGTTTTGTTTTAATCAATTTTAAAAAAGTTGACCAAAATACTCTTGAAATGGCTACTATTGTTAATGCATTTTGGCAGCACGGTATTCAACATTTTTTTTATTATGGCTATTTTCATCGCTTGACACGGTTTTGATCAAAATTGGTATAAATGAAACAAAATATTAGTGATTATAAAATAACTTCAAAGGTTATTTGGTTAATCTGTTTCAAAATTGACTAGAACGAGACATATATCTTAACATCAATGACCTCAACAGTACAAAAAAATAAATTTTTTTTTTTAATGACCCTGTTGGAAAATTAATTAAAGGTCACTGTTTTTGCACATGAACAGTGAGATCAGATACCTATTTTATAACTTCATTTTTAATAGCTATGCAATGGAATGGATGAGACTGCCGTTGGCATGTGCGCTGAGCTCATATTTGCTCCCATTGACGCTTCTTTTGCTGATGATGCACCTCTTTTGCCTTCTGGTTTTCGTATCATTCCTCTTGATCCAGTTAAGGTTAGGATCCATGTAGCCAAATGTGTTTTTTATTTTTATTTTATTTTATTTTTTATTTATTAATAAAAAGAAGAGTTGGACTATTTGAGATACCATAATCCGAATCACTCTTTTATAGCACCATTTCCTGTCTCTTCGTTATTGTTTCAGTTACTTATACCAGGATAATAGAAGCCAATTTATTATCTACTTATATAAAACGCAGGATGGTTCGAGTCCCAATCGTACCCTCGATCTTGCTTCTGCTCTTGAAATTGGTGGGTCCGGGACAAAAGTCTCAAGCAATCATAATTTTACTAGTGGCTCTGCAAGATCTGTGGTGACAATGGCATTTGAATTTGCATGTGAGAGTCACATGCAAGAAACCGTTGCTACTATAGCTCGTCAATATGTGCGATCCATTATATCTTCAGTTCAAAGGGTTGCATCGGCTCTGTCTCCTAACATGAACCCTAATGGTGCCCTGCATGCACCATTAGGCACTCCTGAAGCACAAATTTTGGCTCGATGGATTTCCCACAGTTACAGGTGAAAAGATTACCAACTCCATGTTTTACTTGTATCCACACAACAAAAATTCAATTTATATATGCTGTCTGCCGCAAAAAATATTGACCACGTTTCTAACTTAGTTACTTTACCCCTTTATAACTGTCCATTATAAAAATAGGTAGTTACAATTTGCTATTTTTCCAAAATCTACCCTTATTATTCTTTTCATTATATTTTCCAAGTTTTTAAAGTCATTTGGTATGTTAAATACATTAAGTTTAAAATTGACATTCTCAGATTAAACAGCGCATTAAGTTTATTATATATATTAAATTGTGTGTTTTCCGTTAATGAGAAAAATATTTTTGAAACAAAGGGAGCTTTTTTGTTTTTTCTTCAATGCTATAATCATGTGAAAAATGTTCACATGTGCAATGGTAAAAGAATGCATTAAGTTGTAAAAAGTTTGTTTATACAACAAATTTCACTATTGTAACAAACTGTTATTTTGTTACCACATCACCTCTCTACCAGTTATAGCATATCAAAAAACGGGTGTCATGTCATCTTTTCCCCAGTGATCGGAGGTGCATTTGCATCAAATGGTAACGGAAGGAAACTTTGTTACAAAAAACGATCATTGTATGCAATGATAAAAACATGAAAGTTCATTGCAATTTGGAGTGACAAATCCATTGCGGTTAGAATTGTGGGAACAATTATTTCACTTATGAATGTTTAGAAATTTTATATTTATATAATTTGTTGATGTCGGTTTTCATTTTTTTTTTCCTATATTATGGTAGTTGTTACTTGGGTGTGGAGCTGCTTAAATCCGGTAGTGAAAACATTTTGAAATCACTTTGGAACCACTCAGATGCAATCATGTGTTGCTCTCTTAAGGTCACTTTCTTATACAATAATTACAATCCGTGAATAATATTCTATTATATCTTATATTATACGTGCAAATAAAATTACCATTTTAAAAAATTATTCTTGCTATGCGCCTATGCTCATAAGGATTTTTATGCAGGCATTGCCCGTGTTCACATTTGCTAACCAGGCGGGCTTAGATATGCTTGAGACAACCTTGGTTGCGCTTCAAGACATAAGTTTGGAGAGAGTTCTTGATGAGCATGGGCGAAAAGGTCTTTTCACAGAATTCACGCAGATAATGCAACAGGTTTGCCAATTGTTTTCTTGAGTTGTACTTTTGGATGACTCGTAGGACTAGAGGTGACAGAATAGGTGGATTGATAAGTTGGGTTATGGGTCAAAAATGGTAACTTTTGGTACAAGTCAAAACGGGTCATGTTGGATTGACCCGAAACATTTTTTGTTCAATTTTTAAAACTTCTTATTTCTTAACTATGTAAAGAATATTATTGCAATAATATTATTTCACTAAAGTGATTTAGTAGTTATATGCATTAAAACCTAACTTCGGGGATTTTTGACCCTTTCGTGTATTTCTGTTTTATCTAAGTTTCTATTATAGACATATTAGAGATAACCCATTTCAACCTGATTTATAACTAAATGGGTCAAACTTGCACCCATTTTTAAAGATTTTTATTAAATATGATCACCAATTCTATTTTACTACAATAGTCTAGTTATTTGAATAAAGTGATATAGTAAGTTATATGCGTTAAAAATACATTTGGGTGATTTAGCGATTCGATCCATTCACTTAGCTATTTTTATATTTCTCATTTGACCCATTGGAGAGAATACCAAAAACCCATAAAAAAAAGGCACTTTTCATATTTCTTTTAATATTTGTATTAAATATAATTACTAAGAAAATTTATTATGATAACAATCTAATTCTTTGAGTAAAGTGATTTGCTATTCTTTATGCATGAACATTCTCGTTGTCGGATTTTCGACCCGTTTCACTTGTTTCCTTTGTAGCTTATTTTATTTTCCCAATCAATTCACCCATCGGAAGCAAAACATAACCCAAATCGACCTGCTTACAAGTAAACATATTGAAATTGACCCCTATACAAAGAACAACAGTAAAGATATTGTATTTGGTGGCAGGGTTTCACGTGTCTTCAAGGGGGAGTGTGCTCATCTAGCATGGGGAGAGCGGTCTCGTATGAGAGAGCAGTGGCGTGGAAGGTATTGAACGACGAACAAAACCCTCACAGCATCTGCTTTATGTTCATCAATTGGTCGTTTGTTTAATCGATTGCAAGTACTTCAATTAAAGGATTCCACTATGTTTCGATGGTTTCTTGTGGTTTGATGAAACGCGTTGAAGGTCGCTACTGCTATTTATAACTATACTATTTATTTCGGTTGACAAGTGCGTTATGGTTTGTCTATATATTATTTTGAGATATCGCGGGCTTCTCTATGACGACTTGTTCTGTTTTTTAAGTATTGTTGTGCAATAATTGGTGTTTATGCGGAAAAGCGCTTTTGAGCAGGTTGTCCTATTTTTTGTTTAGACTTAATTTCATTTTTACTCTCTAAAGTTTAACTAAAGTAATTATTTTTCTTCAAAAGATTCAAAACATTAATTTACCTATAAAAGTTTCATATGTTATTTTAATTTCAATTCAAAAGTTTTCATGATTTTGGATAAAATTAAAAACAACTAATGAAACTTTTTAGATTAAAATTGAAACAATTTATGAAACTTTTAGAGTTAAATTGATGTTTTTCATCTTTTGGAGGAAAATAGTAATTTTTAACAAACCTTAGAGAGTAAAATTGAACTTAACTTTTTTGTTTATTTACTATGTCGTATTTTTAGTGGTGGGATTTAGGGGTGTATATAGCACGGACCAAACGTTGCAATGGCCTACCGACTTGAAACCTGGCTACATCACTAGCCTGAAAGTTTAAACCTGGTTTAAGACCGGGCCGGTACTATATTGGCGTGCATCGAACCGTATGCCTCTAATATGTTAAACTACGTCCTGTTTCTGTTCCGTTACCTTTGGTACTATGTTTATAACTTGTTTGGTTGAATCGGTTACACCCTAACATAGTATAGTTAAAGTCAGTAAAAATAGAATCTAGAGCATTCACACTAGCTTCCCAAACTCTATTCCCATATTTATACTAAAAATACTATTTTTTTACTATTTTTTTTAATTAAATAATACTTTTTAATATTTTTTTCATTACATTTTCTCTCTTTTCTGTTCACGACAACTTTTAAAAATATTAAAAAATTTATGGGGGTTGTACCGTTTGGGGAATTACAGTACAATCCCTATAGGGTAAACACTAACATAAAAAATAGAAAACCTACTGTGAATGCTCTAACATTACCATCCAACCATCATAAAAACCAAAACAGTTTACATTTTGTTTAGGTTGATTTTGTAATTTGGTTTGTTTGAATGTTTGTTCATATATTGATCAAGATAACTAAATCGGAGTAAAATAACCTCACATAATTCTGGGACTATTTGTGAGAACTGGGTAAAAGTAAATTGGTGAATGCATTAGCGGTTTATAGGAGTTGAGCTGAATTATTTATATGTTATAATTATTTATATAGAAATATAAAAAATTAATTTTATAGGTTTATTTTAGCTCACGAGCTAAGTGAAACTTTGTATATGAAGCTCATGCTTTAATCATCTACTAAATGAGCTTCAATTTAGACCTGGCCTTCAGCTCGTTTAAGCCCCGATTAATTTAAGCTTTTAACGAGCCGATCTCTAGGTATATAAATAAAACGAACGTTCATGAATTCATTTATGTTCATTCATTTAATAAGTGAACAAGCATGAACAAAAAAATTTGTTCATTTAATTAAACGAACATACATGAATACATGCTTTGTTCATTTCATTTATGTTTGTTCATATATGTTCGTTTGTTTACATTCGCATATGTTCATTCGCTTAAATATTTAAACAAATACTCATATACATATTATACACACACGCACACATTGAACATTGTGGATTTTTTTTTTGGTAAAATCATATTTATGGATGAATAATGTACATTGCACTATTTTACATGCGTTTTTGGATTAATTATGATGTATTAAACTTGTTCGTTTATGTGCGTTTATTTTTGTTCATTTGTGTACATTTGTGTTCTTTTACGTTTGTAAACTGTTCCTTTAACTTTTTAAAGAATGAACATGAACGAATATGAATATTGCTATTAGTTTAATGAACAAGCATGACCAAAAATTCATGTTTATTCGGTTCATTTACAGACTAACCTATCTCGAGTAGTTCACGAGCAGCTTGCAGTGTTATCTGCTAGTTTATAGCCTAGCGTATGTATACTATTCGTAGATATGAATATCACTAAATCAAACAATTACAATGACAACATAAACCAAAGTTTACAAACCTTAATCACCGAGAACAAAAATCTACATATTCTGCCCACAAGATACAAACCAAAAACAAAAGCATATAGATCATCAACAAAACGACAGGCTAGATAACATATTACCCTAGACTCAAAGTGAAACAGATTCATCAACATGATGAACCTTAGAACATGAATAAAATAAAAAAGACTAAGTGAATATGATGAGATGGATAAAATAATTTGATGAATACGAGAATGACCATCTGAATAATATTAATATGATGAAGATGATAAAGCAATGAGATATGTTGTAGACGAAGACATCAGATGATAATACATAAATGGTGACTGATCAGGCCATCGGAAGTTAAACTCTAGACAAAAGAAAGATCTACTTGTGGCTTTTTTCTTATATGTTGACCTAAAGCAATATGAACAATCCAACAACAACCCATTTTAACAGCTCACGAGCTTACTCTTACATCTATCTAGTCCAGCTATGAAACCCATCCATCCCAATATGAAAAAAAAAAAAAAAAACACTGAAACACAAAAAAATGAATCCATGAAATTAATACGAATTTTATACTTGACATTGAATTAAAATAATGCATATATATTAACAATGAAAAAGTAAATAACGAGTTATAGGTCGGTAAATATGAAAATGATAAGTTAATACTTGATATATATATATTTAAATATCTGGATCAAAAAAGAACATATTTAAAAATGTGGATCCAAAAAAGTGCCCAATCATTAAATATTCACATGTAACATGTGAATATGATAGTCTTTATATGTTGAAAAATTATATGCGAAAAGATTGATGTCGACCTTTGAAATTTCATGTGGGGATTCATCGTTCTTCTGTTATGACTGTTTATTCTTAAATTAACTTTATTATCTATATCTATATCTTTTTACTCTAATAAAAATATATCTATGAAGTAATTTAATAGTAGGAGTAAGATAGATTTACCGTTTAAAAAAAAAATAAATAAATAAAAATATATCTATAAAGGACACGTGACAGCAACACATTAATTCTCATCAAAATTTTCCCGCTTCTCTCTTATATTAAATATGTACATTAATTACTAATAATATTATTTAATTATATTTAAATCTAAAATAGTTTTATAAGTAAATTAAGAAAGAAATCTTTTTATTAGTGTTATTTCTAAATAAAAAATTTTTCTAATATAAGAGACTTTTTAACAAAATTAAACTTTTTTAAATATAACTTTTTATAACGATTTGTTTTGAAACAAAATGTCTAATTTATTTTTGGAAAAAAACAAAGAAAAATTTTAAAATAAAAATTTAAAAAGTTAGTATAATTTTTTATTACTTATAGTCTTTAATCATATATTATATTAGAATAAAATTTTATAATTAATAAAATTTTATTCTATTAAATATGTTATTACTAAAGCTAGTATATAATAAAAAACTAGCATTTGAGACACTTGGCATAATATGAGAGTACATTTGTGCCACTTGACATTCCCTTGTGTTTTCTCTCTCTATTTTTCCGCCCAAATCAATTTCACAAATCAAATAAATGATCATTTTGACCATTTATAACAAATTTTGACTTTATGATTAATAACGTATTATATTTTCTCTTTGTTATATGTGTCGATAAATTTTATTTGTAGCCCTTAATTTAAAATTTATTATTCAACAAATTTAATCTAATTTTATTATTCCGACCCATGGCACACGAGACTATAGGCTAGTATAGTTAATATACATGTCAATAAATAAGATAAACTATTTTCCGGTTGCTTGGAAAGAGTTGATAATGGTCGGGGATGCTCTAAAATCATTGAAACCATGATCCATTAAAGCAAAACAAATGGGTACTATGACTAATTTGAGATTTAAATAGTTTGGTTTTTATGATTTAACGATCTGATCTATTTTGAAACTTAAAACCGACAGTTTAACCAGTTATTAATATTTTTTTATATTTGAAATATATAGTTATGTATATGTAGTATAATCATGAATCAAGTGAATACCAATTGTTACAACCAATTATTACCAGTCGAACTATAAACAATTGAATTACTTGCTTCCTCCAATTATTTCTTAAACCTAAGTTTTGCTATTCAAGCACATCAACCAAGGTGCATAATTAAACGATCTCTTCAAAAGGTCGAAAGATGGTTGTAATTGTTTTACACTAGAAGTAATATACCATCTGTTTAAAGAATTTGACGATAATAGTGTTTCTATATTAGTTTACAAGTCAAAGAAAATATCTTTGAAAGAATAAATGATTGTGGTGTTACAACATGTTAACAAATATAGAGTTGTTAAAGAACTTTTTATTGGTCTTATATATGTCATGAACGAGAAATTAGTTAATCAGATGAGTGTTAAATATATGAATGCTTCTTGTATTTTTTTTGCATAAAAAGAGTTCTTTAAGAATGTTTAAAAATGTAATGAACCATTTGTTTTTATGATAAATGAACAATCAAAGGTTTTGTATTTTCACTCTTAATCAAAGACGATCACATCAAGATCCTTTTTATAAGGATACAAACTAGAGAATAAAAGGAAATAATAATCATCTCTAACAAACCTCCTTTAATACTACAATTGATTTCGTTAATTATGGGAGGATAATATTTGACATATTTCAACACTCCCCCTCAAGTTGTGTAGTGGGATCTCCAATACTCAACTTGCACAAAACATAATTAAAAGCCTTTCCTGGAACGGCCTTGGTTAGAATATCAGCAAGTTGATCCTCAGATTTTATATAGGGAAGCTTCACAGTCCCGTCTTCAATTTTTTCTTTTATGAAGTGTCGATCTACCTCCACATGTTTTGTTTTGTCATGTTGAACTGGATTCTCTGAAATGCTTATGGCAGCCGTATTATCACAAAACAGTTGAGTTGGAAGTTTTATAGGAAAACCCATTTCCTTCATCAGTTTCTTTAACCATAAAATCTCTGTAATCCCTTTAACAATTCCTCTAAATTCTGATTCTGCACTAGACAATGAGACCACCTTTTGTTTCTTACTCCTCCACGTGACTAGGTTGCCTCCTAGCAAGGTAAAATATCTAGAATTTGACCGCCTTCCATTCGGGTTACTCGCCCGGCCAATCTGCATCAGTAAACACCTCTACATTTAGATGTCCACCCTTCTTAAAGACAATGCCCCTTCTAGGAGTGCCTTTATGATATTGGACTATCCTCATGACTGCTTCCATATGTTCCTTTTGTGGTTGATGCATAAATTGACTAACCACTCCAACTGCATAGGCAATATCAGGTATGGTATGAGCTAAATAAATTAATTTTCCTACCAACCTTTGGTACCTTTCTTTGTTTGCTGGTTCGGCTCCTTCATTAATCTTGAGATTATGGTTGACTATCATAGGTGTATCAACAGGCTTGCAGTCAACCATTCCAGTCTCAACCAGCAAATCTAGGATGTATTTTTTTTGAGAAATAAAAATTCTTTCTTTTGATCGAAGAACTTCAATCCCTAAGAAATATTTCAACCCTCCAAGTTCTTTCATTTTAAAATCTTTAAAAAGGTTTTCTCATAATTAAGCTATTTCTTCTGTATCACTTCCTGTAATAATCATGTCATCGACATAAATAATCAAACACGTGACTAATCCTCCCCTTCTTTTGAAGAATAGAGTATGGTCAGCATTGCTTTGTTTATACCCATATTTCTTCATAGCCATTGTAAATTTTCCAAACCATGCTCGTGGAGATTGTTTTAAGCCATACAATGCTTTCTTAAGCCTACAAACTTCATTTTTGTTGAATTCTTTCGAGAAACCAGGTGGAGCTTCCATATATACTTCTTCTTTTAAATCTCCATGGAGAAAAAGCATTTTTCACATCAAACTGATGAAGTGGCCGGTCTTTATTTGCAGCTATCGATAATAACACCCTGATGGTATCAATTTTCGTCACAGGAGAAAATGTTTCTGAGTAGTCGATACCATATGTTTGTGTATATCCTTTCGCTACAAGTCTTGCTTTATATCGTTCAACTGTTCCATCAGCTTTATAGTTAATGGAAAAAACCCACCTGCACCCAACCGGTTTCTTGCCTTTTGGTAACACACATTTTTCCCATGTGTTGTTTTCTTTGAGAGCTTCCAATTCTATATTCATAGCCTCTCGCCATTCACATTTCTTGCTTGCTTCTTGAGCCGTTTTAGGAATATTTTCCGAAAGGAGAGTGACAAAGAATGCTTTCGCGACTTCACCTACTCTCCCCCTATCTCCATCAACTGGATACTTAGATTCACGTTTCTTGTGTTCCGGGGAGAATCGGTTTGGTGGGACTCCTCTATTTTTCCTTGGAGGTAAAACACGAACTTCTAATTCTTTTGGCTCTGGTTCTTCCTGTTTTTGTTCGTCACATGGTTCTGGTTCTTGAAATGGGTTAGTAGCATGTAAAGTGGTATTATCAGATTGAGATTCATTTACCTCTTGTTGAACATCTTTTGAGGTTGATTCACTGGTCGTATGGACTGGTTTGTCAGTCTCTCCTATGTTGGTGTGAGAAGGCTCAGTGGCTCCATCTACCTGCTCTGTCAGAACAACCTCAGAACAACTCAACCAATCTAGAGATTCACCGACTCTCTCCCCTTGAATTCTAGGTTGGTTATGGAAGTAGATCTCTGACTCTAAGAAATCGCAATCCATGGTGACATGAATGCGACGAGTGACCGGATTATAACACCGATATCCCATCTGATGTGGACCATATCCAACAAAAACACATTTTTCCGCACATGGGCTCAACTTGTCTCTATGGGCTTTTGGAATGTGAATGAATACAGAACAACCAAAAATACGTGGTGGTAAGGTTAATATAGATGGAATGGTCATTTGGCTTTCTAGGATTTTTAAAGGAGTTTGATATCCTAGAATATGAGTTGGAAGACGATTTAGGAGATATACAGATGTGGCAACGGCTTCAAGCCAAAAGGATTGAGGAACTTGGGATTCAATCATCATTGCCCGAGTTTTTTCTAGAACAATTCTGTTTCTTCGTTCCACCACACCATTTTGTTGAGGTGTGTTAGAACATGAAGTTTGATGAAGAACATGAAGTTTGATGAATGAGACCATTTTCCTGGATAAAGTTTTGCATGGTTAAATTTACAAATTCTCCACCATTGTCCGAGCGAAGGATCTGAATTTTTTTATTGAACTGAGTTTGAATCATCTTATAAAACATAAAGAATTTCTCTGGTACTTGTGATTTATGTTTCAAAAAATACACCCATGTCATACGAGAGAAATCATCAACAAATAATACAAAATATTTAAATCGATTTTTGTTGGAATTTGGGGCAGGACCCCAAACATCGGAATGAACTAATGAAAATGCAAAGTCAACTCTCGTATTACTTGAATTGAAAGACACTCTATGGTTTTTAGCAAGAACACAAGTTTCACACTTCATACTAGTGGAATTATTCGAAAAAAGACTCGGAAATAACATCTTAAGATAACCAAACGAAGGATGACCTAGACGACGGTGCCATAACCAAAGTTGTCTATCGGTCGTTCCATGAGCAAGCATGGCATGTCCCTGGTGAGTCACTTCATCAACATAGTAAAGACCTCCGCGCTCAGTACCATGCCCAATTATCTCCCTCGTAAGAATGTCCTGTAATATACAAAAATTTGGATACATTAGAACCACACAATCTAGTTCCTTTGTAACTTGACTAATTGATAAAAACTTTGAGGATAAAGATGGAATATAAAGACAAATTTTCAGCTTCATGTTACTTGAAAATTCAATAGCACCTCCACCTTTAACCTTTACATGTTCTCCACTTGCAGTCTCGATATACGTTTTTGACGATGATCCCAAGTGTAAAAAATCACTCGCATCATACGTCATTGTATCAGTGGCTCCACAATCAAAAATCCACTCTGTTGTTTTTCTAAGACTTGAAGCTTGAGCCTTATAACCTTTTGGTATGGTGATCACATATTTTTCAATATCAAAGCAACAAGGTTTAAAATATTTAGTGTTAATAATATAAGGGGTTGGAGTGTAACTTCCAATCCCTTTACCTGTTTCTTCGCCATAATCCATTCCCATCACCGCACCTCCAAATCCGGCGGAAGATACTGTTGGTTTTTCATCAGCATCCAACGATGATGTCGGCTTGTCGCCAGCGTTTTGCCCTCCGACTGCAGTAGCCCCTTTGCCCTGCTGTCCTGGTTTTTCCCACCAATCTGGATAATCCACCAATCTAAAACACGTTTCTTTGGTGTGCTTCTTCATATTGCAATTGGTACAAAACAATTTTGACTTGTCTTCTTTCTCCTTCTTTGGTGGTTCTGATCGGAATTTGCCTCTTCCAGTTGGCTCGCGAGCGACCAGCCCTAACCCAATTTCAGATGGCTCGGAAGAGGTTGTCGTTTGCAAGATATTAAGTCTTGCAATTTCCCTTCATATAGTAGCGTACGCGGTTTCCACAGAAGGAAGAGGATCTCGCTTCAATATATCTATCTTGATGGGTTCGAGCTTGTCGTCTATGGCTATCAACAACTAGTACAATCTTTGTTCTTGAATTTTCTTGTTATAGATTTGTATATCTCCGGGATCCTTCATTGGATTTGGATCCCTTCGATCAATTGTCATCCATATGTTCTGTAATTTGTTCCAGCATTCTTCCAACGTATCATTTCCTTGCCTCAATGAATTGGCCCTTTTATGAAGGTCAAAAATCTGCAGAGAATCAGTTCCTGACCCGTATGTTATCGCTAACCCATCCCACAAAGCTTTAGCGGTGGGGTATTGCGAAACACTGTTAACAAGGTTTGATTCAATATTTTGAATCAGCCATGTGAATACACATTGATCGTCTTGCTCCCAACGTGCATAGCTTGGATCAGTTTTCGATGGAGGTGACGATTCTCCGGTAAGGTGAGAACCTCTTCCCCTCCCACCAATCGCTTTCTTCATGAGCGTAGCCCATAACCAATAATTATCTCCGCTCAACTTTATCCCGATTGATAAGTTTTCAGAGTTCATCGTTGTAGGTTGTGCTCCAAGGCCGCCAAGACCATTTCTCAGCAAGGTTGCAATCTGCAACGTTAATTCATCCGGTATGGCAACACTATTGTTTGTGTTGTCATCACCCATTTTTTTCGACTAAAGATCAATAATATCGGTATTTTGAGCACTCAATTAATCTCCCAGAATCATGGATCATGGCTCTGATACCATGTTTTTATGATAAACGAACAATCAAAGGTTTTGTATTTTCACTCTTAATCAAAGACGATCACATCAAGATCCTTTTTATAAGGATACAAACTAGAGAATAAAAGGAAATAATAATCATCTCTAACAAACCTTCCTTAATACTACAATTGATTTCGTTAATTATGGTAGGATAATATTTGACATATTCCAACATATTTTCAAACGATGAGACAAAAAAATACCATCGAATGTAATATATTTTTCCAATATTTAATGAAATTCTATATTAAAAATTTAATTTCTAACGACGATATATTTGTTATGTACTCTTTAGTGCCTTGTATTTTATTATTTGTTTCAATACGACTCACAAGTTTTAATGTTGAGTTGATAGAATATTGGTCAAGGGAAAAAAGTGACTGATGAAAAAAATTCATATTTGTAGACCGTAGTTGGTTCATTACAATGAAACCAATATTTGAGAACCCAATAATACATAATTCATTTCTGGTACAACTACAAGTTGCATGCATGTCACTCATACATGTTACGTATACGTAAGTCGTTTCGTCATCATTGTCGTTCTTTGGAGTTTAAACTAAAAAATATATAAAGACCTCAAAAAATAAGATTGATGTTTAATCAAATATATTTTAAACAATTAAAAGGTTAAATCAATTATCAATTATGTGATTGGGTGGTGGTGGTTTTCACGGTTTTTAATTATAAACATAATACTTTTCATTTGATCCCTCCCCTATACACACACACACACACACATACCTTCAGCTTCAAGGCTAGCTTCAATCCAAATTGTAACTAGCACGATTTACTGCGGTTTTAGTCAATTGTTTAAACTTCTTGTTGTAATTGTGGTTCATAAATTAAATACCAATATTATTCTGCTTAGAAATTAAAAAAAAAAAAAAAAAAGCAAACGAAGTTGGCCAACTTTTGCAAAAGTGAAAGTGAAATTGTACCGGTTTGACACACTCTTTTGAGTTCGACCAATCAATATGTCACAATCTTTTCATCTTTATTTTCAAAAAAACCCTATATTCGAACCTTCGGAAGAACACAAACTCGTTTTGGTACGTAGTGATTACGTTGTGCTCTTTTGAACGAAATTGATACATTGTATTCTTCTATCAACATACAAATTTGCTACTTTGAGCTTTTATCTTTTTCGACCACAAGATACTAGCGTTTTTGCGTCATATAACAAGCAATCATAGCCAATTCAAGGATTAAAACTTTAGAAGTGCAAATAATCACAACCAAAAACAATGCTATAATATAAAATGGATTTAATAAAAAAATATTAAATAGTTGGTAAAGAAAATTTAGAAATTATTAAAACATTTTCAACCTCAAATACAATCCAAGTTCTTAATTTGATATTCAATAAGTGATAAACCAGTAAATGTGAAAAATAAGTTTCAAAAAGGAAAAACTTTACAAAATAACAAGCAAGTTTTAGTAGTGTTTCAATTAGGCCACTGATATTTTTATTTGTTACAATTAGATCACTAAAGTTTTACTAAATTTTAAAAGTGTTCCAATTAGGTCACCAATATTTTTATTTGTTTTAATCAGGTTACTAAAGTTTTAGAAGTGTTCTAATTACGTCACTCGTATTTTTTAAAATTTCTTTGAATAATTCATCATTTTTTAAAGTAATTTAGTTTTTTTTTACAAATATTGCTAGTTTTTTAAATATTTCATTTTTTTAAAAACTTTTTACAATTTATAAATGACCTAATTAGAACAATACTGAAACTTTAGTGATCTGATTGAGACAAAATAATTTACGAGTGACCTGATTAAGACAAAATAATTTATGAGTGACCTAATTAAATAATTCTGAAACTTGATTACTATTTTATAAAGTTACCAAATAATGAAGAATAAAACATATACAAGGTTACAAAGTTACCCCTTAAAAAAAAACATATATGTTCAAATAAAACATAATACAAATAATAATGAAGAAGATTACCAACGCTTAAAATAACATAGTAAACATATTAATTATACATGTAAAATATAAATGAGTAAATTATTACAATTTAATTGATACATATAATTTATCACCCAGAGAAAAGACAAAAAAAAAAAAAAAAAAAAAATTAATGATAGACTCATAGAATTATAACACGTGATACAAACATTTAGTAATTTTATGAGGTATAGATACTGCATACCATGTTATTATGTTCTATAATACAATCATACCACGATTAATGTAAGACACATGCGATACTACAAAGTAGGTAAACATATCCAAGCCCATAATCTAACGAAGAATAGAGAAACACATATGTGTTAAATACAAATAATATATTTCAGAGTGAATAATTTGCACCAATTTGTATACGGAATGCGTCTTATTTTATTGATACCGATGTTACTACGATATATGATCAAATTATTATTATTATTTTTTGTCATAATGTTATACAATTCTGTTTGCTTCCGATACATTTGATCGTATGAAACAAATGATTACAATAAAAATGGCAGGTAAACGAATAACAAGCTTTGCCGCAACCTATTTTTGAATATCAAAACCAATCATATTAAAAGCAAAGCTTTATAACTTAAAGGTTGACAAAGTAGTACGCACGACCCGTTAAATTCTGTTCAGAAAGTTTATATATAACTTTTGGGGCAAAAGAACCAAACGTATAAAAAACAAAAGAAATAAACATGTTGATTTTCTAAGCAAGATTAAAATACTACAATCTTTCTAAGGTTGCGCATGCTGAGAAAAAATATATTTAAACATTGGGTTGTTCAAAATCAAATCCCTAAAAAGAGTCTTTAGGCATGATGAACTGGCCAAAATGGATTTGGCACATATGACTTTTATATGATCTACTTTGTGGACCCATAACTCCTGTTTTGAAAGTTGCACACAATTGAACTTTATAAATATAAAATTATCTCATTCAGTCCTCAGGTTTGTTACGCAACACAACCCATATTACGAAACATCACAGGCTGTAGTGATGGGTGTGCACGCACGTTACCGCATGCACCCCAGTTTTGATATTGAAACCTAGGAAAAAAATATGTAGTAATGGCGGTAAAAATATATTATATTTGAACCGTTTCGGTTTTGAATATATATAACTTATACAGAAACTTAGATTAAAAAACATTACGTCACAACGGTATATCCATAATTCTTTGTAACGCTATTTAAATAATTATAAGAGAAACAAAATATGTTAAAATATAATTATACTATTAAAAATAAACGTCCACCTCCAAAAGTTACATGTATTAGAACTTGTAATTTCATGTATCATGTAGTTCAAGACCTTATAACTTACTATTCATTACCTTTCAGTTTAACAGTATATAATAATTGTAATGTTTTTAATATAAACGAATGCAACTAAAATATCAAAAGATGCACTTATTTAAACACGTGTGTACGCATGCGTATGCATGTGTGTGAGCGTGATTTTCTTTATTAGTAAAATATACAAGTGCATGGGACTTTTTACCTTCAAAGCATGCATGGGTGACAAACCTCCCTTGCTAAGTAAAGTAATAGACAAATATTATATAACGCATTCGATGTTTGTCTTAACCAAAAATAGGATTTTGTTTCTTTAAAATAATAAAATGTTGATTAGTTGTAAAGAGACTAAAGTTTTTCCTTTTCTCACATGAAATAAAAAAACTAAACCAAACTAAACCCAACCAATAATATCTTATATTATTTAATTTTAAGTTGTAATATATTTTAAAATTTGGTTCCGTCCATTAGCGAGTTTCAATATATTTAAAATTTTTGGTTCCGTCCATTAGCGTCAAAGCCATGTTTTTCAAGCTTGTTTTGGGTTCTATACATAATATATAAAAGTTACATGGCAACGCCCGTCATAAAAGGCTTTTGATAATTACTTGCACGACTTAGAACATGACATAACGATAATTAAATCAACTAATATAACATGGCTATTAAACAGAGGTAAACCCAAATATTTCTAATCTAACAAAAGGGTAACTATAACTGCATGTGCCATCACCATATTTATTTTTATCAAATTTTTTTCGCTTCTCTCTTTAGTAAATAATCACATTAACTACTAACTATTATTCAATTCTTTTTTAGATTTTAATATTCTTTTAATAAATTAAAAAAGAGTATTTTTTATTAATGTTATTTCTAAAGAAGTAAATTTTTATGAAATAAGAAATTTTTTAAAACATCAAACATTTTTAAAAATACGATATATTTTAAAATTTATATTCTTAAAAAGTAAAATTTCTATAAACAAAAAATAATTAAAATTGGGAGTTATGATAAAAAGGTTTTTAAAAATGATATTTTTTTTAAAACGTTTATTTTTGTACAAAATATTCATTCTAATTATAATAAGGAAGATTATAATAATTTCTTATCTTAATATATTGTTTTATAATTAATAAAATTTTATTTTATTTAATATTTTATTTATTTAACCCATGTAATATATGAGTTTTTTAAAACTAGTAATTTGATTGAATGGTTAAATTGAACACGACAAGTTAACTTCTTTAATTAATAGGTTAAAAATTAACAAATTAAAAGTAAATATACTGGTTAATTAACCTTAATTAACAGGTTAATAATTATAGCTAAAAGTTTTAGGTTTTTAAAAGTTAATAGTTATACTTTTAGTGGTGTTAAATGAAAAGTTATCCCTATAAAGTTGATATTTTAAATTTTAATTTTGCTTCTTATGATTCATTTCCAAGTGAAATTAATCTTTTCACTAATGAGTTCTAAATTTTTTACAACTTTATTCACTACGCTAAACCACTTATTCTGGTCACTTCTATTCTCTAAATCTTTTTCATCTGCTCCCTTTAATTTCAGGTAGGTAAATATGAAAGCCTAACTTTGTTTACATCGTTCAACATAGAAAAAAATCATTTAAAAAGACATATTAAAAAAAAAGTTCATATGAATTAGTTGTTGTCACTGGGTAATACTCATATTCATACATAAACAAAAAATTATACTATATAAATTGTTTGGTTTATGTTCGGTACAAGTCTTGGGAATTGAACTAGCTAATAACCTCTCTTAAGAGTCTACACGTAATATTTAATGTTAATTATTACACAACTTTTAGTGATTCCTCTAAATAGAGGCAATTTCATATATTATGTGCCATTTATAAAGTATGCTCTGTGCATGCTCATGTTTATCGTAAACTTATGTACGATTATTATTGGTACAAACTGAAACATGACATAGGTACATCCGGTGATCCGGAAACAAACCAAGTATGATTTTGACACAAATAAAGATGCAAAGTGCATGTGTTCGAGTTTAGTAAATCAACATGTCAATAACCCAAAATCTTTTAACCTGCTCACTTGAATTTACTCTTGCTTTTAATTAATTGTGTTTACGACTGCAAGATCTGAGTGTTTATCACAAAGGTTACTACTATACTTAGCCTATAAATACAGCTGATATCAATTGGCACATTTACGTACTACTATCTACACTTAAAAGTTCTCTTTCTAAACTCATATATACACTAACTCTAGCTTGCATCTCAAAGTTAATATATGCCTGTCATGATTTTGTTTGCTTAATCTCTACGTAATCTCTACGTATTGAGATTGGGGGACTTAACCTGACAAGTCAATCAAATTTGTTTCAGTTTCTTAATTATTTTATAATTACTATACTAATGTCTTGGTTACCTTCAAAGTATTGAGTTAATTTTTGGTTATTAATAACCTATTTGAGAGTTATCCGATTCACTTTTTTATATTTTATCAATTCGAAACTTGAATTTGTATTGGAGGTTGAAGAAACAAATTATAGTTTCATAATTTAAAAAAAAATAAGATTTTAATTAAAAAAACATGTTTTAATTGATCAAAATGTCTATTTTATAATTTAAAAAATATATAAATAATAACGTTAGCATTTAATATCATCATTAAATGGTTGATTTAGTGACACGTGTCATAACGGGTGTAAAAAAACAACATATGGCATTTGTTTTTATTAGAAAAGATTAGCAATTCAATGTGTGGCCAGCTCACTTGGTAGTGGCTTTGCCTCTTAAAGGGAAGATCTTGGGTTTAATCCCAAACAATGGTGTAATTTGGTGTAGTAAAGAAATAGAAGTAGATTTGCCGTTAAAAAAAAGAAAAGATTAGCAATTGAGATGATTGTTAGGCTGGATTTTAGATCAAAGGTTGATATCAGTTTCTAACAACAATTATATTTGTTATGTTGTCGTAATTTAACATATTAGTTTTTATATTAACCATTTGAATAATTTATAATTTGATATAACCATGTGTGGATGACAATTCACGACACAAACTAGAACCCGACACCAAAAAAAGTTTAGGGTTGGAAAAAAACCCTATTTGAAAATAATTTGGGTCTAGGTTGACCCGTTTCATAAATAAGTTGAGTTTGAGTTGACCCGCTAATCCATTTTAATAATATATGCTTAAAAATACTTATAGGTTATTTAGATCCTGCAATAGAGGAGGGATCCTATAATTTATAGAAAATAAAAAAAAAAACCGGTTACATAATTTATACATTTTTTATCACTACCTTCTATATATGTGTTTGTATAGATATAGACTACGTATGAATCAAATAATAACCGTAACATAGTTTTACATATACGTCACACATATGTTACGTATACGTAATAATTTTTCATTTGACATAATGTTACATATACGCAAGACTCTTTATTCTCGTATTTATGTTCAACATATATGTAGCGAATACCTAAATAACCTTTTAACAATTAAAAAAACAAAAAAATTATGAATTATGCTAGTGGTTTCCGTGGTTTTCTTTCGTTTTCGTTTAACTATAAGTTTTCTCAGAAACGTTCCCCTTCTGCAATAATAGATTAACTTTAGATCTTTTGTTTCAATTCTAAAAATTCAGTTCATAACTTAAGTTTCAAACTTCACTTTGAGTTATTCAATGAGTTATTCAAGAAAGACAAACCCATATTACTAAGAACATATATTTTAAAGAGTTAATTACCCAAAATGGTCCATATGGTTAGGTTTGTTTTTAAGTTTAATAGCTAAGTATCATTTATTACAAGTTTTTACACTAAGTATGTCAAGTTGTAATACAATGTCCCTAATCTGGACGTATGTTAATTTTTTCTAGAGAGGCAACCGAATCAATGTAAGAATATGGATGGGTTATATATTTCAACCAAATCAGGTTTAAAAGCTAGATCTTTTATGGATTTTTCAAAACTGATGGATGTTTGGGTACGTACCTGATGGATTTGTTGTTAGGGACCATAGTCGTAGATTTCTTCATCTTCCATTCGATCTTGATTTTGGAACAAGTGGGCTTTTGGGTGCCTTGAATAAAATAATGGATTTCTCCATCTTGTGTTCCAATTAATTTTGGAGCTAATGGATTTTGGGTGCCAAGGATTTCCAGAAGTTGTTTGTTGTTTTCATAATTTTTCTTTAGCTTCTTGAATTTGATGTGTGACGACCGGAAAAGGTAATTGAAGTTTATGGGAGAAGGCGACGGTGGTAGGACGTAGGTTGTTGTAGTGTTACAGTTAATTTGTTTTTGTATTTTTTAAAGATGCAGAGTAATAATAGTCATTTTAAGTCAGCTTAACAAAAAAAGATAACCCTTATTCAGATCGATCGAGGGTAATTTTGTTACAATTTAACATACTTATTATAAAAGCTTGTAATAAATGATACTTAAGGATAAAGCTTGAAAACATTCCTTGTAGTACAATAATCATTTGTGTAATTAACTCGATTTTAAACATTAAAACATAATATTCAAGGTCTCCTTGTATATTCAATTGGAAACTTAAAATTCTTAATTTCTTGTATTAGCATTGATGACTTTGACATCTTTCAAAAATCTTGTCAAATAGATCAAGTTACATTACTTTTTATGAATTCAAGTTAGGGTTGTATTTTCTTACCCGAATAAAAGTTATAAATTTTATTTAGATTCGATAGATACATACCGATCTATCAACTCATCAACCCGACATGATACACACCCATGTTACCATAGACCCAAAAGAATACAAAAATAAAAATAAGAGCATTTACAGTGGATTTCTTATTCATATTTATATAATTACACCAAAAAAATATTATTTTTTTCTATTCTTTTTAAGTAAATAATATATTTTATACATTTATCATTACTTTTTTTTTTCTCTCCTCTACTTACAATCACTTTAAAAATTTTTAAAATATTTAATTATAAGGATTGAATAATTTTTCTTAAATATACCAATTAACAGTAATATCTTCTATCTCATCCACTCACAAACACTTAAAACGATTAATTATAATATAAAAAATACACTTATATATTTTAAAAAAAATGCCTGCAAATGCTTTAAAAGAACCCTTTGTTTCCCAACAAGTTTCTGCCTTTATATACCCCATCCACCCCCTCCTTTCACTTGCAACCAAACATCAAACACCATCTTCACCTTCTCTCTCTAAACACATAACCCTAAAAACCAATGGATCAAAACCCACCAGTTCTTGCTAAAAAAGCATGGAGCTTGATACATATCATCTTCTTATCCTTCAAAAAAACCATCACCAAAACAAGATTCTTCTCAGATCTCAACATGCTAATGAAACGCAGCAAACTCGCCGGAAAAACCCTGCACAACCTCCTCTTCCACCACCACCGCAGCTGGGCGGCCGCCCCCTCCCTCCGCCACCCCCACCACCTCCCCTTCCCCACACCGCCACCAACCGACGACGAGTTCAGCTGCACCACCACCCCTCAACACCCATTCTCCCATCTAACAACCACCCACAAACACCACCATGCGCCACCGTCCGCCAATGACAATATTGATGATCAGATAGCGATCATGAAGGCGGTGGAGATGGCGGCAACTGTCGCTGTTTCGCCGCAGTTTGTGGTGAAGCGGCTGAGGGTGACGGACTCGCCGTTTCCGGTGAGCGAAGGTGACGACGGTGGGCTGGTGGATGAGGCTGCTGAGAGGTTTATATTGAGGTTCTATAGTGGTTTGAGAGGGGAGAATTAAGTGAGGGTGTAAAGTGTAATTAGCTAATTATTTAGGGGCTTGCATGAAAGTATGAAATCATTTTAAGATTTTTATCATTTTATGTATTGTTTAGGTATGTGTCCCTAACATATTTGTCTCTGTTTTGAGTAGATTAATCAGATGAAAATAAATTGTTGAGTGTAAGCTAAGCTATAAGCTATTTATGTTTTGTTGCATGCTGGTTTTATTTCTAGTTTTAAGATTATTTGGAAATTAAATAATTTAATAATATTTATTTTGTATTGATTAATTGTAATGTTTACTCTACCTTTATGTAACTTACTTTAGAAACCTTTACCCCACCTCTCATTATTAGAATATTAGTGATTCTGTCATGAAAAGTAGTTAACTTTTGAATTTTATGATATTGTTATTAAAAATATAATTAAAAAAATAACATATACATTATAAAAATATAAGAAATATAATCTTTTACATTTATAATTTTAAATGTAATAATAATTTTAAATTATCTATTAGCTTTTTAAATAATCTCTTAAACACACACACAAAAAAGATAAGTTATCTAATTCTTATAGTTTAAGATAGTAAAAGAATACGTAAACCTAGCTAGAAGAGTAGTTAGATGCAATGTTTTTGAGACCGGATCGGACCGGCAGGTCCGACCGGTTCGACCGGGGATGGGATGGGTGGCCGGTCCGGTTCTCATCGATTCGTTTTTGGCCGGTCGAACCGGCCGGTTCATCCCGATTCGCTGGTCGGACCGGGAAACCGGACCGGTTCAGACCGGATTTTGTATTTTTTTTATTTTTTTGATTTTAATGGGTAAAAACGGGGTGTTGAACCATAAATTAGTATGTTGGATATAAAAATATAGTTAAGTTTTATATATAACTATAAAATACATATATAAATTACTTATATTTAATTATATATATAACTATATATATAATATACTATATATATAATTATGACATCATCCGGTTCTTAAATCCGGTCCGACCGGTCCGACCACCAAACCAGTAAGACGTCCGGTTCGACGTCCGATCCGGTTCTGAAAACATTGGTTAGATGAGAAGCGCCCCTTGGTAGGGGTTTGGGGGTAAAACCCCAGAAATTGCATGATTAATGATCAATTTGCATCTAGTGATGCCCACAATGGAAATATTTTGTGATAGTTGGGAAAATGCACAGTAAACTTATTATTTGTAGTAAAATTGATGGTAAATTGATCTATTAGTGACAATGTTCTGACTATACAATTGTCGACAATTGTAACCATCGACCACCAATTGAAACATTGTGATAGCTCGTCTCCTTTATAAAGATTGTCTTTGGTCTAATTCTGGTATATTGTTTTTCGGAACAAATTTTACATACATGATATTGTCATTCTCTTTAAATTATATTTTATGAAATATTTAATTTAAATACATCCAACATGATCTAAAGAGATATCCAAGCCCCACAAGTTATATGACCTCCATTAGGTCGAATCATGACACAACGCTTGGGTTTGACCCTTTTTTAGGGTTGTAGCTCATTCGTGCCGAACACTTTCATTAGGCGATGGGTCGTGGATTCCAAATTTATTAATCTATGTTATGATTCATGAATCAAATGGAAAAATATCAAATGAAGCTAGCGAACTTTCGTAAAAAGAGATCGAGCAAAGTAGTACTTGTTTGACACATGCATTCTTTTGCTTTGGACCAATATTATTATGTCATGTTCAAATAAACCTTTTTTTTCATGCGGTAAAGTCCCATCAAAAGAAACCAATTGGTATTAGCATAATAAACAAACAAACCACTTTTAGTAAATGATTACGAAATGCAAATCATAGATTAAAATTGCTTTGCAGGTTGGCTAATTAAAAGTTTGAGTTGCAAACAGCTTGGTGTTATATATAAAAAGAGTAAATTTTATAAAAGTACATAATATATGTTTTAGTGCTTATAGTAACGTTGAAATTGTATTATATAAATACACTAGGTTAGTATCCCGTGTACTACACGGGTTGAATAAATAAAATATTAAATAATAAGTAATAAAAATTTATGAATTGTAAAATTATATTTAAAGATAAAATATGATTATAATTACATATGAATAAAAAGATATGATTTTTAAAACGAAAGGTTTGTATCAAAAAGGTTATAATTTTTTTAAAAATGAGTGATTTTAAATATTATGTTCCAAAAAGGTTTATTCTTTTAGAAAATTTTATATTATATGAAAATTTTGTTTTTTTATTTTTTCTATTTTAATAAAAAGATATGATTTTTTATTTTCTTAATAAATTTTATTTTTAAAAACATAACTTGATTTTAAAAAATCTAGACGAGAGAGAAAAATGTATTAATTAATAAAATTGATTTTTATTAAAAGAGAGAAATTAGTTTGAGTGTTTAAATTAGTATAATATATTTTTGAAGAGAAAATGAATTCATGATGTATAAATGAATGACATGTGTCAAAAAGCTTGTTTAAAAAAATGACAAGTGCAAAAAAAAATATTCTTTTATTATATTCTATAGATTTTGTTTATTGTGATATAATTGTTTTTCTTATCATATTTAATACATTAATTACTTAAAATATTAAAATTACTTAGTTTTTAAATAAATTAATGGGTTTACGTCCCATTCATTAGTAAACGCAGGTTATAGAGTTGTAAAACAAGAAGGTTTATGTTATATATTAATTGATTTTACTTATATGCACAAATCATCCTCTCTCGAAGAACTTTACTTTCGTATTTTCCCAAAAGTGAATTTCAACTAACCATAGTTGATTATTTTTAAAAGTTATAATAATATGAAAGTGACATTCATTGTTTACAAGTAAGACTGAAAGATGTAATAAACGATTAACTAGACCGAATTAATTCTTTGCAGTTTAACCACTATTATAATAAGAGTAAAGTTACAATAAAAATATGTTTAATTTAAAAAGTTTAAAAAAGATTACACGTGTTTTTCTATTGTTTTTAAAAGATGAACATTTTGTTTATTGTGTTAAATAATTCAACTCATTGTGTCTAATACGTTTATTCTGTCAAATATCAATTCATTGTTATATATATATTATATCATTTGTTATGTGTATTAATTATTGTATTTTACGTTTTATATCATTTTGTTTTATTTTTGTCATTGTTTTTATACATTATAAAATTATTATTTATTATTATGTTTTATAATTAAAAATACACAATGATATACTTTCATCAATATATTTTTCAAACTCAAAGTATTGAAGATAATACAGTGTGTTAGTCATCATCTTTTAATAGATCATTATATAAACTTATTATTATTTATCATCGTGTTTTATCATTAGAAGTACATAATAATGTTATTTCATCATTGTATTTTTCAAAACTAATAGTGTTCAAGATAATACAATAACGATCAAAATACATAAAAAGACATTGTGTTATTTTGTTATTGTTTTTAATGTATTAGATTAATTAATTGTTAATTATTATCGTATTTTACATATTAGAGATACATAAAAATACTATTTAATCATTATTTTTTTTTAAATTCATCATTTTAAAATAACACAATAGTATTTAGAAAAACACAATAACTAACAAAAAGACACAATAAACTACACTAAAGACACAATAACAAGATATGAGCTTATAAACATAAATTTTTTTATCTTTTTATATAACAATAATATAATAGTTTTAAAGATAAAAAAATATTCGTTTTTATGATGAAACTCTTATAAAAAAAATAATATCATACATAAAAGTTATGAATATTTAAAAAAATGATAGTACTTGCAAAAAGTCAAAAAAATAGTTATTCCTAAAATAACACTCTAACAAACTATTTCCTACAATTTGATATTAACTATTGATTAATGAGATAAATGGTTAAAATTACTTTTTATATTTTTACTTTTAGAAGCTTTTCTATTTAAACCTTTTTTTATAATAATCCGTACAATCATTTAATAAAATTAAAACTTATGTGCCATGCATGATATGAAAATATATGACAGCCATATATACAAATAACTTAAGTAATTAGTGTTAATAAGTTAAATTTATATTATGTTTCGGATCGAAAAGAAAATGAAGAAGCCGTTGGGTAGGTTCGTGGGTGCATCAAAACATGGAACTTTCTTCCACCAAAAAGCATGTTCACTTATTTCTTGTGCTAAGTATGTAAAGTGTGGCTTTGTGTTAGAACCTCTTGATTTATTAATAAGTCTTAATTAATACAATCAAACTATTAATTATTAGTTTTTTCATTATCAAACTATAAAATAAGACATGTATTTGATTTCGATCATTGGTATAAAATAAGACATGTTGAACTCCAAATATGTGCTTAAAACTTATGACCTTCTAACTCCAAACGAAACAAAAGTTGTGTTAACTAGTGATGGACTTTATCAATCTTAATTTACTTTTTATAAAATTTAAACTAGTTACGCTCTAGTTATTTTATTTATTTTAAATTTGTGAGACATTTGTTAATTAAGGGTTAAAATTGTTTTAAAGACGTTCAGAAAAACTCCCATCTTTCGTAGTGTGCAAAAATTTATTTTCAGTGGTAAAGACAGAAAATGCTTTTAATTTTCGAACAATCACCATTCTTATATCTAATTTTAATAACCAACCTATTTATTTTAACTCATTGTTGATCATTTAATTTGGTATTATTTAATATAGTTTTAAAAAGATTAAAAACTTTATAATTTTTTAATAAATAAACACAATTCATATTTTTTAAAAAGAAAAAGAATATATAAATAATAAGAACATCACTACAAAAATAGGTATTTGATATGTGCAAATACATTGCAAAGTGTAACAGATAGTTTACATAGCCAATTTGTAGCAAAGTTGCGACGAAGTATTTCCATAGCAAAATCTGACTGCCTCAAAGAAGGGTGGCTCCAACGCTCACGAACAGTCTCGCATGGCAACATCAACATAACAACTATCTAAAATCAAAGTATTATGGGTAGTCTTTTATTGATAGACATAGTGACGGATTCAGAAATTTTTTTTATGGTGTCGGGAATTTTTTATGTTAAGATATCTATATATGATATCAGATTTTTGGTCCTTTCAGGGTCGGGTCCGAAAAATAATGACACCAATTCTATTATAATTATACATGGTAAAGTATGTTCTTGGAAAATATATACTATTCTTAGATTGTTCTCTATAGATATTTCATATTTATATTTTGAAAAATGTATATTACGTTTTGTATACTAACTTTGCTAAGCATTACCTGAGTAATAAATATAACTATTAATTAGATACAAATATAATTCAATAAAAAATATCGTTTAAAAAAATTCTCAAGTCTTTTTATTATTGTTATTGTTAATATCATGTTACTAAAGTTTAAAAAATCCAATAAAACTAGGTTAATTTTTTCTTAAAATATCTTTTTATTGTTTAGTTATATATATTTTAGAAGCTAATATATAAATTATACTTAATATAAACGTTCAATAAATAAAATATAAATAAATAAAATAGTGCATGCCGGTGTACTTGAAGACTAGTGTATTTTAAGAGTGATCGTGTCATTTCATGTTTTGAATGGTATATATAAAAAGAAACTTAGAAATTTAGTATTTCATATTTGAGCAGATAGTAAACCGGAAGTATTACCGAAAATAAGATTAAGCTATTCAACATTAAAAGTTAAAAAATATAGGAAATAGGTTAAATATTAAATTATAAGAGAATAGTCATATTATAATTAATTTATACTTAATAAGCAGATAACATTAAATAAATTAAAAAGTAAATAATTAAGATGGGCAAGGACAAATTACAAATTTAAATTGCATAATATGAAAAAAGCAAATTTATGAATAGTTGGGTTTTTGTGTTTGTGGTTTTACCACATAACTTTATTGAGTTAGAATTTTGCCCCCGTTCTTGACGATGTGATTTGATCAGGGTTAAGTACTTAAGGTTTTAAGATCTGCCATAAATATATTATGTATTTACAATTTCATCCCCTTGACTTTAAAGAGGAGAAAAAGCTCAGATCCCTATTTCTAGAGAGAGAAAGTGCTATCTCTTTAGCCGTGATTTACCAGCTACATCGCCGCCAGCGCCAGCTGCACCGCCACCACCTGCACGCCATCACCTGCAACGCGACCAGCGTTTGTTACATCCCAAGTCTATTGGCCGGTAGTCGTCTGTATTATGAGTTGGGGTGCGGGTGTGTTGTTCGCCCACCGCCATCACTAGTAGTGGTTTGGTGTCAAACGATGGTGTGTGCGTGGCGGAGATGAGGTTTTGGAGGCAGAGGTTGGTGCCACCGCTACATGCAAATGAATCACTGGCGAGGCTCTTCTGTTCCAACCATCCATATGCGCCATATTTCGCGTAGATCTGGGGATGGCGGTTGTGATGGTCGATGGTCGTCGGCCACCGTCATGGTGGCGTCATAGTCGCCGCTTGGCCTCCCTTTTACGGTTGAGGTCGAGCTCGCGGTTGTATCTTGGTGTCGAAGTGTTAGGGTTTTCGGATATGCCTTTACTTTAATGGCGATCTCTTTTGGGTTTATTTGAATGGATGTTCTTATGTGATGTATCTGAGAATTTATGGTTGGCTGATTACTTATGTTGATGATGATGAGGATTACCTCATTTGAGAGTTTTTTGTTTGATGGTCTGAGGCTTTTGCTTTGGTGTTCATTTTGGTTTAGGGGTTCTATTTGGTATTCATGTGTGTTGCCCTGATTCTGTTGTTGGGAAGATCGTTTTTATCGAGTATTGTTGAGAAACACAACTACCTATTTCAGGTTGATGATGATGATGTTTTGTTCATCTGGGACATGTCTCGTGTTTCTTTTGTTGATGTTCGGGCTGTGATGATAAACAACAATGGCGTCGGTTGCTTTGGCATGGTAATCGTTTACGATTGCAGCCGCACTGAGAGTCTCTTCTAGCATGGTTTATAACGCGTGCGGTACGCGTTTCTGAAACCCGTGATCCTTTCGTTGGTCTGTGACCGTATTTTATAGATAAAAAATAGTATCGTCGGTTGCTTTGGCATGACAACAAACGTTTTGAACCCGGTCTATAACACGCACATCGCGCGTGGTGGATACCACCTAGTTATAATAATTCACAATCTTTCTATGCATAATGGTGTTGTACTTTATACATAGGGGTTTTTCAAAGAAAAAATTGACTTTTCACTTTTCACGCAAAGGTTTTCATATTTTGTAAAGTAACTTACAAAATTTTGATTATTTTTACTTAAACCCAAAACTATTCATCTTTGCAATTTAATCTCACAAAATTTTACACTTTCAACTGTGTTCCCTATACTTTCATATTTTGTAAATTTTCGTCTTCTGTTCGTTCTAGGTTTTGCAAGTTAACATGACATAAACATACATGTGCGAATCACCAATTTTAAGTTTCATTTTACGTTTCGTTCTAAATTCTGTGAATTAACATAGCACAACATGCGTGCTTGGTTTATCGTTTTTACGTTTATTTTTCCCCGTTTAACAGGTTCGTCGCAATGTGTGAGTTTTAAATCAACTTAGTTATATTTTTAGATATTTTATGATTTGGTCTTATTTTTGCGTATTAACACATCGCAATTTTTGTTTTAATGGTCATTAATGGTGGTGTGACATTGGTGTTATTTTGCACGGTTTTACGCCTCCCGTAACGCGTGGAGCTTAATTTTAGTTAGAGCTATTTGAAAAATATAATTTAATTTATGACCTATCCTATACCTATTTTACGGTTGAATCATCAATTTACCCATTTTAAAAAACTTTCTTTTTCTTATTCTTCTTCATATTCATTTTTGTTCATCTTCATGTTCAAGCTTCTCCATATCCATTTTCATGGTTGCCTAAGTTTATGAACTTTTTCTTCTCTATATCATTTGTTTCTTATCTTATATTTTTTTATGGGAGTTGCTACCAAAATTTCTAGGGTTTCGATTAAGATACAAGTTTATATGTATTAAAATAAATATTTTTTATGGGTGTCAGTGTACTGTCCCCAACCCGTAAGGGTGGGTCCATCCTGAATAGACATCGATTTAAAGTAATTATGTAAACCTTTTATAACCTCTTAAAATATTTTTTTTTTCTAATTGCATTTAGCTTGAAAAAAGTTATTAGGTTAAAAGTATAAGTGACCAAAGTTGAAAGTAAAAAAATTATGATGTTAAAATACAAAAGATGAAAAGTTTTAGGTTAAAAATAAAAAATCAAATTTGTGAGGTTAAATTGAAAAACTTTAGGTTAAAAGTAAAAAATCAATTCTATTTAATAAAACATTCTAATCATAAGATGCAACACCATAATGCATAAACAATTTGATAATTAGCATAATTTATATGAAAACGATCTTGAAATACAAAGGCCTAGGACAAATCGTAATAAGCCAAAACGATTCAGTGACTAGATGTCGTATACTCGTATGCAGTTAATGAAAATTTCTATGCAACCTACATTTTCATTTCACAAGCTTATTTATGCTTTTATGTTTAAATTGTTTAGCACTTGCTTCTTGTTTTTATGTTGTTGGTGTCATCTTATAGCATTTCATTTAATTACTGTTTATTTTTGTTAAGTACTTGTACTTTACAATGTTAGTATGTAGTTGTAGTACCCTCTACTTGACGAGTATATATAAAACTAGTGTACAATGGTTTTTACGATAGAAATGTATAGACACTGTTGCTATTTTGCGTCTAATGTCATTTCGGTTGTAAAACACTCAAATTTATGACCATTCTTTTGATCGTAAAGACATAGTTTGATAGTAGCTACGATCAAAGTTTTTAATTTTATTTGATTGATTATTCTCAACCTTTACTTCTTTTTGTTAAGGATCACCGGCTTTTTAGATTTCAAATTTATGCATTTTCTTTTTCTTTTCGTGTCCATTTTAAGTGCTTTTTTTGTGTGTTCACAAAATATCGTCACCACAATATTAGTAAATGTCACACCATCGTACCTAAACACGAGATTCCCCTTTCCCCATCCATGACAAGGACGTATATCGGTAATAGAATTATGAAAGACATTTCAAACTAATATCAAAACTCCGTCTTTTAATAACTTAATTATATGGAAAAAAATGCATCTTGTTCTTTTTAAACAAAATTGATGGCATCCAAAATAAATGTTTAATAAGGTGAAATTATTTAAGTGACCAAAGCATGAGATTAACAAAATAGCAATGCTCCTTTCAGTCGAATAGTTTTTAGTATTGCAAATACTAGCTTATACTATTTATTTTTTTAACAGATTTTATTTACATCAATTGTCTATATATTATGAGACTTGAAATCTTGAACCCTTAAACTCACGATAAAGAACATTTTACTAAACACATTAGTAATACCATATTGTCTAGTAGTTACGGAGGGATGAAAATGAAATTAAAAGCAGTTGATTTGTCAAGAACAACTAAAACTCTAAAAGGGTGTCGATATATATGATACATTATGCTTGGTAAGTAAAATATAAACAATTAAGCACATGAGTATACAGGTGGACAATTTCCGTCGGTAATTACCGAGAGTATGTCCGATCATTTTTATGACGACTAGTGTTATTTGTAGACCGGATAAACCAATTTTGACCAGTACATACTGCTTTTGTGAATTTGTAATACATATTATAGCTTTTTTGTATGTGAAAAATCAATTAAACATGCATGTTTTAATTCATAAAATGTTTCTTCAATAATTAAAACATCAACTGAGTTGCTTTTAATAAAGTACAAAATCATTGGCCTTTTTATAAACTTGTGTTCAACGTGAAATTTTATTAACCAACTTTTATATTTAGAGTCAACAATATCGCGTACGTTGTGAAGTGTGTTTCTTTTTAGCTTTCTATTTCCTTTAAATACCCCCGTCATCTTCCCCACTCCTTCACTGCAAACATCAAAATCATCATCAATCTCTATTTCTGCAAATAATCAATCAAAACCCAATAAAGACAGAATCAATGGATCAAAAGTTACCACTAATCACCCACAAAGTATGGAGCTTCATGCGCATGATCTTCAAAAGAAAGCTGTTGGCCGTTGATTTCAGCATGATGATCATGAAGCGTCGCAAGATCGCCGGAAAAGCCTTCCACCACCGCTACAGCCACCGTGTTCCTAATGGTAATCCGCCGCTGGTGGTGGACGATTGTGATGACATGGTAATAGACCCGGGCGTCATTAAGGTTCTTAATATGATGATGATCACGAGCCCTACGGTGTCGCCGGCACCGTTGGGATTCATGAAGTCACCGGTGGCTCATGGGTTCGAAGATGGTCAGGTGGACGAGGCTGCTGAGAAGTTTATAAGAAGGTTTTACAGTGATTTGAGAAGGGAGAATATATAAGGGTTGAGTTGTCAGTTGTGAATTTATTAGGGGTTTATATGAAAGTATACTTAACCCTAACAGTTTTGGTATCATCTTGTATTATTATCTTATATGAAAAGTGAAATTATTTTCTTACTGTTGATATTATTTTATTTCAAGTTAACTCTATTTATTCTTAATTGTTCAGTGGTTATAGATCATTAAAAAGTGCATTTCATTATAACATTTTCATGAAAAACGAATTCTATTAAACAACTGAGATCATTCCAGTGGTCGTTTTTTTTATAAGAAAGACTTTGAGATGGAGGGAAAAGAGCGTGAAGGTGATAAAAAGGGGACTTCTTTTTGGTGAGGAACGCTTCGTACAAGTTATGCTTGGGGGAGGAAGGAGAAAGGAAAGAGAAAGTTAGTTTTAGGATGCGAAAAAACTTTATGAGACGAGTAGTAGAGAGGATGGCGGCCGCTACTTCGTATGTGTCGTTTATAGAGACCTACTGTAAGTGCCCTTAGTAGGGGTAAGATCTAGAAGGATTAAATTGAATAGTTTACATATACTAAAACTAAAACCCTGAGCCTAACGCAAGTTCGTCATGAGACATACACATATGCTATAAAACCGAGCGCAATACAAGTGATCACGAGACATATGCTAAACCCAAACGCAGCACATGTTTGTAAAGAGAATTTATTTTTATTTATACAGTTTCATGATTTAATCATAAGTTCCATAATTTATAATTTACTTTATAATCAATAGTTCATTTTCAATTTTAGAAAATAAATTAAAATAAAATACATTTATTTTTATATAAAAAAATTACCAAAAAGGATGACCGGATGGTTGTAAATATTCGAAGGTATCATCGATAAAGAGTAGTCGGCAATCCGTCAGTATATTGTCTTTAATTTGTCGGTAAAAGACTCTAAGCTATCTAAGTACAATCCAGAAAGACTTGTTGGTAATCCGTCACTAAAGTTTTTTGTCGGCAATCCGCCAAAAATCATATTATCTAGGACAATACTTCCGGCTGTAGATTGCCGACGGATTCTAGTCGGTAACCCCCTTCACCAATATTTCCTAACGTGATTGTCCATCGGGGATACTCACTTACTTTTATAGTGAAACTTTTTTGATGAGATAAATCAAGTTATAGGTTTCTCATCATGATGATCCATTCTTATTAGATTTCACAATTGTTCCAAAAGATTAGATAGGAGGAGTGTTGTTGAGGTTTGCTTGTGGTGATAGTTAGGCCTTCTCTTTACTTTGGCTAAGTAGGGATGGGATTTTTTTTTCACTATAACAAAAGCGGCCAGCAATCTTACTAATACAAGGGCACGATTAGAGTTTTAAATCGGTCATAAAAAATGCTAATTTTATAAGTATTTTAGTCGTAAATTTTAGACGTTAATATAGTATTTGTAGTATAAAATCCTACGTACATTAATTTGGGAGGATGTTTTTCTAGCCTAGGAATACCATACATAATTTGGCTTTTTGCATGAGTTGTTAACTACATGTTGTAATTTTGACCAGATACGTGTTGCTTCTACAAATATGAAATACATATTGTAATTTATTTTGTATTATTTATGGTGTCATTTTGTAACATGAGGAGCAATATGTTGTTCAAAGTTGGGTAGAGTGTCAGTGAGTTCTTCAAATTATACTTAATTATCTTATTGACATATTTAGATTAATTGTAATGATACTCTAGGTGTTGAGACTCATCATGTGCATGAGTTACAATAAAAATATGAGTAATATTGTATTCAATAAGCGGTTTGTAGCACCCCCGCCCCAAAAATCCACAGAAGGCAATGCAGCTCACGATTTGACTTAGAGGCAAGGTGTGATGTTCGAACTAATATCTCACCCTCAATGTCGCGTAAATGCTCGAACCTTGCTCTAATATTTCGTTTCTCGTCTTGGGCTAGCCACCCAATGTGATGCCTGGGGTGACGATCAAAACTAGGTCTCTTTTGAAGAATCTTAATGCCCTACCATCAGACTACATAAAAATGGTTGTGAACGAGTTAGAATAATTAAATAGATTAATTTAATTATTATAAAACTAAAAGCCATAATAAATATTTGTTGTCTAAGAAAGCTAGGAAGTAATTGTAGTCTTCTAATTTTATAATCAATGGCTAAGTTTAAATTTTAGAAATAAAGATTGTGAAAGGTTATTTTGAAAAAAGTCACTCTTTTTAACTTTTTATGGTTTCCTTTAGTTTTTATAAACGTTTGTAACGTTTTCATATGACATTATATTTTAAAATAAGTGCGTCATAAAGTCAAGTATTTTTTTTTAAATGAGTATAATAATATTATATACAAAAACAAAAAGTAAAAAAAAAAAGTTCAAATCATGTTAAATTTTAGTGTTATTTTTCATAAAACAGTATAGTACTTGTTATATTTACATTAAAACAACCTTCTAAGTATGTTCTGTGTTGTTTTATGTTGTTTAAGAGTAAAACATATTTTGTACTAATTGACGACAAAATAACAATTTGTATGCAGATTTACCTTAAAATAAACATTCTCTGATGTTTAACACTTAAATTATCCACGATCATATTTCTGATGGTATATATTTTTTTACATAATTGTCCTTTGGTGCTGCTCATTTGTTTTCCTAGCCTAGAAATACCACATAAGATTGGTATTTTGCATGAGCTTAACGGCATGTTGTAATTAATGTCTACCTTTCCTTGTTAACAAATGAATGCGATTTTTATTTTTATTCACATGCACATATGTGAATAAACAATTAACCATTTTTAATCCAAAAAAATTTCTTAAAAAATCAAAATATCAACTGAATATTTTTTTAATAAAGTGCAAAATCATTGGCCATTTTATAAACTTGCTTTCAACGTGCAAAAACGCTCAATCATATGTCAATAAAACCAACTTTTATACTTAGGAGTCAACAATATCGCGTTATGAAGTGTGTTTCTTTTTAGCTTTTTATTTCCTTTAAATACCCCCATCATCTTCCCCACTTCTTCACTGCAAACTTCAACTTCATCATCAATCTCTATTTCAGAAAATAATCAATCAAAACCCTATAGCTAGCTAGAGACATAATCAATAATGGATCAAAAGTTACCACTAATCACCAACAAAGTATGGAGCTTTATGCGCATGATTTTCAGAAGAAAGGTGTTGGTTGATTTCAACATGATGATCATGAAGCGTCGCAAGATCGCCGGAAAAGCCTTTCACCACCACTACAGCCACCGTGTTCCTAACCGTAATCCGCCGCTAGCGGTGGACGATTGTGATGACATAGCAATAGACCCGGGTGTCATTAAGGTTCTTAATAAGATGATGATCGCAAGCCCCGTGGTGTCGCCAGAACCGTCGGGATTCATGAAGTCGCCGGTGGCTCATGGGTTCGAAGATGGTCAGGTGGATTAGGCTGCTGAGAAGTTCATAAGAAGGTTTTACAATGATTTGAGAAGGGAAAATATATAAGGGGTTGAGATGTCAATACTGAATTTATTAGGAGGTTATATGAAACTAAACTTTGATTGAAGGTTTTTAGTATATGTCATTTGTGTAACCCCAACAGTTTTGGAATCATTTTGTATTATTTCTTTTTATGAAAACCTATATTATTTTCTTATTCGTTAATTTGTTTCTTTAATTTCAAATTTATTTATTTATTCATTTTGTTTGGATTAAATGCTAAGGTATACTATAATTTATCAGAAATTAAGAGAATTCTTCATAGCCGGGTTAGATATGTATCGGTTTGGAAACCCAAACCTATTTTAACCCGACCTAATTACCAAATATGTTTTAGTAGGATCTGATTCCAACCTGACTCAACCTGTAGGTTTGAAAACAGTTGGTAACTTTGTATCATTACAACAAAAAGAAGTTAATAAAACTTTAGTATCATGTTGCATTAGGTTTCGAAGAAGTTGCATTAGGTCTTTATAATGTTGATATATCCTAAAACAATATTTTTATCAAAGACAAAATATTAGATCTAAAGCAAAAAATTTTTTTAGCAAATGCAATGTTTTTGTCATAAAATGCATTTCTTTTTTTTTTTTTTGCTTATAAAAGATTGTATAACGCTTATTTTTCTAGTAAGCAGGTTTAAATCTGATCCAATACGGAGTGAATTGTCACGAACTGATTCTGAACCCAAACAAGTTTGATAAAAAAAAATGGTATGCCTTATGTTAACCATACCTGTAGAGACTTGAATCAGACACAGAACCAGTTGGACTCTAAAACCTGATTTGTACCCCTCCAGCTATAGGGAGTAGTCTTTCTACCATTAAAGATAGTCGGATGGATGTAAGGTTTGTTTCAAAAACGCTTCTCGAAAACCTTATTAATAGTTTTGATATGAGTGAGATTATAGTAAAAATGTTTGTTTTTCTATGAAGTTGATTTGTTTATTATTCTGTTGTTAAAGATTTTTGTTAGGCGTGCATGTGTGACATGCATCGTACTACAATAGAATATCATCATAATTTAATATGTAAGCGGCTTTCATAAATATTTTTCATTTAAGAAAATAAATCTAAACCATTATTAATGTCAATATCAAGTCATTCAGAAAAACAATTTAATTTAATTTAATTTAATTTAATTTAATTTATATATATCTAATAAAAAAATTTATTATGTTTTTTTATTATTATAGAGGTTAGTATAACTGTATGAATAAAACTTAGATAGATTATTATCTAACTAGGTTAATACCCCGTGTATTACACGGGTTGAATAAATAAAATATTAATAGTTATTAATAAAAAATTAATGAACCATAAAATGATATTTTGATATAAGATATTTGAATAAATAAAATATTAATAGTTATTAATAAAAATTAATGAACCATAAAACGATCTTTTGATATAAGATATGATTGAAATTACATACAAGTGATAAAATAACAATAACATTTTTAAAATTTTTGTTAATTTTTTTTTTGTTTTTCTCAAAAAAATTTAGTTTTTAAACAAACTGTTTTAAAAAAAGAACATTTTAAAAAAAGTGTCATTTTTAATAATTTCTTTAAACTTTGAATTTTAATTATTTTTGTTTCAAAAGAATTTTATTTTTTAGAAAACACAGGTTTTAAAATATATTATTTTTTTAAGTTTGATATTTTAAAAAAAAATTCTTATTTTATAAATGATATTTTTTTAAAAATTGCATTTGTAAAAAGATATCTTTTTTAATTTAATAAAAAATTTGATATGAAAAAGAATTATATAATATCATTAGTAGTTAATTGATATTTATTAGTAGAGAGAAACAGAAAAATAAAATTTAGGTGGCCTAGAATATGTGTCATGTGGCTTTCAAAAATATTATTTTATTAGTATAGATAGATATTAAATTATGCCAATGCTCTTATATTTTAAAAGACACATTTTGTAGTTAAACTAATTTTTAAAGCAAACATATCTTTTAAAACACTAAAAATAAATTTATTTTGTAACGAAAACAACAAATTAAAAGGAAAGTAACTATTAAAGACCATTATTTATTTTTTTATTATTAGTTCTACTACCGGTATATACATAACTCATTATTAACGACTAGAAACTGATAACAAATGTCTTTTTGGCATATAATTTGGAGACCAGTTTTGAAGACCTCACTGTACGTTTCAAAGTTTATATATACACTAAATTTAATAAACCCGTATATTAATAGAATAAAAATTAATTTACACGGGTTTGACCAAATAACATATTTAATAGAATAAAATTTTATTAATTATAAAATTATATTTTATTATAATATATGATTAAGGACTATAAGAAATAAAAAATTATATTAACTTTTTAAAATTTTATTTTAAAACTTTTCTTTGTTTTGTCCCCAAACAATAAATTAGACATTTTGTTTCAAAACAAATCGTTATAAAAAGTTATATTTAAAAAAGTTTGATGTTGTTGAAAAGTTTCTTATATTATAAAATTTGTTTTTTTTAGAAATAACACTAATAAAAATATTTTTTTCTTAATTTACTTATAAAACTATTTTAGATCTAAAAATAATTAAATAATATTATTAGTAATTAATGTAAATATTTAATAGAAGAAAGAAGCGGGTAAATTTTGATGAGAATTAATATGATACTGACACGTGTCACTTATAGATACATTTTTATTAGAATAGAAAGATTTCTTGTAGCAAAAATGTTTTTGTCGCCAACAATTGCTATTAAATTATTTGCAACTGTCTTTAGCGATTGAAAAATTAATCAGAAATAATTAAACTGTGGTATGTGATGAACGCTTAGGTAGATGAGAGAGAGAAACGAAACAGGTGATCGAAGGCTGTAGACGTGCTGCGACGAATGAGAAAATCTAACATCCTTCTCAACTAAAGACGAACAATATTAAACATGAAACAAAGATTATAAAACAATACAAATGCGAAGTTGGGTAGCTTTTATAAAGGAGAAGCCCAAATGGTACCTGTTTGACCCACCTTTTCTGTTAGACAATTAATTTGTATGTTATATTACGTATCTTTACTTTACCAAACCCTCAAACGTATTAAACAATCTCAGTTAGATTTTTTATTTTAAAAAAGCAAGCAAACACACCTATTTTTGTAATGATTAAGAAATGCACTTTTGAAAACTAAAATTGCTTTTGTTTAATTAGAAGTTGAGTAGAAACAGGAGTGTGCCCCCAGAATTGTGCCTTTCCATGTACATTCACCCTCTAAAGAGTCCATATATTTGGTCACATGAAACCTCCTCTGCTAAGTAAACAAATTGAGCTTGTAAATTTTAATTTAACAAAAACTAATAGAATATATTTACTTCTTAAATATAGATATAATTTACTTTAAAAAGGCAAATTTAATAAGATAATGGTAAAAAAAATCATGTATTTAATTAATTTACTTCAAGGTGGCTTAGCATCGGCAACTTCTCCAATGGAGAGCTGGGTTTGATCCTTCATAGGTAAGCATTTAAAGTAACTAGCCCACGGCATTGATCAGGAGCCCAGATCGACTAGGGTATGAGTGCATAGCAATGTTGGGGTAGGGCAAGTATTCAAACCCCGGCACACCTTGCCTTCAGTGACATCGTAGGTTATGTTGTCTCGTGTGGGTTTTTTATACGAAGGTGTCATAAGCCGGCTAATAAATCCAGTAGCATTATTTTCTTTTAGCTAATTAACTATTAAAAAAACTACATGGGAACGTTACTTCTTCACCACCCAATTTTTTTAATAAAAATGATAATGTAATGTTGTCATTTCTTTACTTTACCTCTCAAATTATAATAGAAAATAAATATAATATAATAACTCTTAGTTTAAAACTTCAAGTTTGGCAACTAAAATTGAATCATGCATCTTCTTAAGTATCTCGCCGTCATACGAAGTACAAAGAAAGCACATGTTATAAACTTATAATACAGCTTTAAGACAATGTTGATGTCATCCAGCATCAAGCTTTTAAGTTCTTTAATAATATATACACCACTAGTGTTAAGTAATATTGAATTGTGCATAAAGTTATATTTTATAGTTTTAATTTTCAAAGAGTAAAATGCTATTTTCGTCCCCGACGTTTTGTTAAATTTGTCATTTCAGTCCAAAAACTTTTTTTTTTGCCATTTCAGTCACTGTAGTTTACCAAATGTTGTCATTTTCATCAACTCCACTAACACCGTTAAAACTTCGTTAAACCTCCGTTAAATATGAGGGTTTTTTAGTCTTTTTGAACACCCTAATTATCCAATTAAAACAAATTAATCAATTAATATTAAATTAAAACTAAAAAACACATGAAACAACTAGTGAGACCAGACGCTTCGATTTAAAAGCTTCGATTAACTCGATCTAACCCATGTTTTTCGATTGAGGTTTGCCATAAGATTTCAACTAATCTTCACATTTTGTTCGAATGTGTATCGTTATTTGATTGAGGTCTTTGATTGAGGTCTTTGAACGTAACAGTAGCAGACCTCAATAAAACAAAAAGTGACAACATTAGACCTCAATCGAACAACAGTACACGTCCAAACAAAACGTGAAGATTAATTGAAATCTCACAGCAAACCTTAATCGAACAACATGTGTTAGAATTAATCGAAACGACCGGTCTCATGAGTCACTTCATGTGTTTTTTTAGTTTTAATTGAATATTAATTGAAAAACTTATATTAATTGGATAATTAGGATGTTGAAAAAGAATAAAATACCCCATATTTAACGGAGTTTTAACAGAGTTTTAACGGTGTTAGTGGAATGGATGAAAATGACAATATTTAGTAAATTACAGTGACTGAAATGACAAAAAAAAGTTTTTGAATTGAAATGACAAATTCAACAAAATGTCAGGGACTAAAATGACATTTTACTCAATTTTCAAATAGACCATGTACAACCAAATCTTGATTAATAATCAAGATTTTTATATATGTAATAAAGTGTAAACCGTAAGTCAAATAATCAATAAAGGTAAAATATATTAATTGGCAAGTATGATAGTAGAATTTAACTATACCTTTGGTCCAAGATCGAAAGATTTCATTTCTTTATTTTCATTTTTTTAAAGGTGTCAATAGTGTTAGAATTATTAGTTTGATGGATTTGAGCATGACAAGTAATCTTACATGTGAATCCAAGTCTTTATTAAAATAGGAGGAAGTAAGATACCCAAGACTTTATTAATATACTAAAAAATTCTTGAGTTCAAGTCGTACATGTGACAACAAAAAGGTTTAGGTTGAGCTTGAGATTTTCTCAACTAAGGTGAGTTTCCTCCTTAGGATGATCTCGGGTTTCATATTCGAGTAATAGAGATGATCGGGTAGGTTAGTGGCACGTAAGTGATCCTTTAACCGTTAAAAAAAAATTCAAATACAATCCATATATCCGGTTTTGTTAAATTCATTAACCATAAGTTGTGTTTCGTGCCAACTCATATAATATTTATTTAGGAATAGAAGTAATATCTAATAACAATTTAAGTAAAATGACTTTACTAATGAACCTCTTTTGTGTTGGTGTTTTATTAATTGCTTTTTCTTGTATTTTATATTTAATTAACAAACTTAAGCTTATTTATTTAGCTCAAAAACATATAAGCTGGGAGAAAAGGATTGAAAGTTTCGGAAAGTAAAACTGAGTAATTGATGAGTTTCTTGAAAATTTAGAGTGAGTGAATAGTTTAAAAGTTATTTCATTTCCATGAAAAAGTTTAAAATATAGAATGTTATTTTTATGCGAAATATAAAGAGTTATCTTAACTCTTGATCTAAAAAATTAATGGTTCAGATTAGTGATTGGAAAAATATCACACAAGGAAGGGTTTGAGAGGTAAATTTGAAAATATGCTACGATTGTTGATTTTTTTAAATTTTTTTAATTGTTTTAAACGCATATAACTTTATTATACAACATTAATTTTTTAAAAAAAATACACCATAATATTAAGAATTTTATTCTTTTTAATTCGAGAATAGTATTGTCATACTTTTTTTATAAAAAAACAAATATTTTTTAAAAACGTTTATGTATTGTGCGTATAACTTACGTGATTATTAACTGTGTAATTATAAAAATAACTTGCGTAATTATCTTAAAACTTGCGCAATATAGATATAATTTGTAAACTTATTATTTATAACTTGAGGAATTTAGCTTGTGTAATAATAAATATAATTACCTTATATGCATAATTGTGACATTGACGAAATTACAATTTTCTCAAATGACACGTCTCGTGCCCTGATAACTTCGTATGATTCGCACGTTTTTTGCACTTAATTTGTATAGTAACATTCCCTTCATTTTCATAATCAGACAAATTATAGCACTCAAATTACCCATTCAAGAATCTATATAAAATCTATTTGTAAGAACTAAAGCATAAAAAGGTTAGTATCACAAGGCATTAATAAAACAGGTCATTGAGGTATAGTTCATTATCTTTAAAGTCATGGGTCATTGAGGTATAGTTCATTATTTTTAAAGTAAGCAGATATACTCACCCTCGAATCCTTCTTAAAAGATCAAGCTTGGTCGTGTAATGCAACCTACAAGAGAATCCACCAATCAACGTCATTAATTGAGCTTAAGTAAAGTGGTTTAGCATCATTGATATGTGAATACATATACATGTTAATAATACAAATCTTTCCTCATTTTAAATGATTTTTGTTTCAAATTAACTTTTATTGATACTTAATTGTGATTAATTTGATTTGTAGCTTTGATGGTTGTTTGATGGTTTCAAAAGAAAAAGCCAAGGAATTATGAATATTTTGAAAGTCTAGAAGTTGTTATGGTCATGACAGGAGCTGTCAGGACCATAACACACTGCAGGCCCCTTTTTCCTGCGCATTATGGCCATGACAGATCCTGTCATCGCCATGACACCCATCAGGCCCCCTTTTTAAATTCTTTTTTTCTTCATTTTGGGAGAGACGAATTTGGAGCTAAAAACCCTAGTTTTTCTCCATTCTTGTGACCACTTTGAAGGAGTTCTTTTAAGAGTTCAAGAGAGGTTGAAAATGAAGCATTTCAAGGGAAAATTCAAGTTAACACAACTCACCTCTACTCATTTTTGGTTTGAAATCTCTAGATTTATCACGTTTTCTTCCATTGTTATGAGTTTGGTTGTGGTTTTTATAAGCCTTATGGCTAAACACTATTTATCATTTAGATTAGATGAAGCTTACCATACTTTGACATATTACTTGTAACTTGTGATGATGATTAGGTTAATGTTTATTTCAAGGCTATGAATGTTCTTCAATGGTTATGTATGTTTGTTGAACTTGATGAAATGATGAACCTTATGGGTGTTATAATCACATATTGTTGGAAACCTTTGTGTTTTAGAACATCTATTCATAAAATGCATACATTAGTGTGCGGTTTATGTCATTTGACTAGAAATAGTAAATGATAATTGATTATTTAGTCAAGTTGAACAAGTGTGCATCCAAATACATATGTTTGTGAAAACCATTGTGTTTGTTATGAATTTATCTTAACATTGGGTATGTGTAACCATATATAATGCGCATATTTATGATTTATGTATTCGTATTACAACATTCATAAATTGGAGAATTTACATAGTTGTTGTTACATTACGTTAATTGAGGTGGTTATCATGTGTTTATCGTGTTAACTTTCCAAAGATTTGTGGGTTTGGTATCCTTGACGGGAGTCCTAATCATATTTAATTTTAGCCTAATTTTATCATTAGTTCTTCATGGCATAATTTTAGGTGACTATTATGTATTTATCGTTCTAGCTTTCCGACAAGTTATATAATTAGATAACCTTGACAATGAGTCTAGTTTACATCTATGTTTCATGTGTAGAAAATAATCTCACCATAGGTTCATGTATGTTGTTATTGTTTTGTTATGCGGATTTGAATTCTAAGTGATATCCTTCTTTGATTGATTATCTTCATCTTCGTTTGTTCTCTTCAATTAATTTAATTGTTAGTTAAATTAGCTAATTATAAATTTCACAAATCATCTTTAATCGACTAGATAATAATAAAGACTTAGTATCAGGAGCTCTCGTGTTCACGGATCGATAATTAGTTCCTATCAAAAGCTATACTACTATCGGATAGTACACTTGCCTATTGTCTGTATAGCTAGTCATAAGGTGAAAATCATTTTTATAAATTTAAAGATTAATTGTGTAAAACTCATCATTAAAATTATATATATCAAAACACACATCAATCATGACATAACTTTCAGGTTAAAACTTTGAGCGAAACATGTTCGAGACAATGCAAAATCATGATTTCCCTTAACCAAGTCGGATTACTACGAAACTTGACATGGTTGTTTCCAGCGTAAGTATTATTAAACAAGTTGTGATCAATTTATGAATGTGGCGGCTCGACTTCATGATTTCCCCTAACCATCGACAAGTTCATCGAATCGTCAAAAAACTTTACATAGTTGATTCTCACATAATAAGTGCTATTATAAACAAGTCATGTTAAATTGAACACATTAATTAAATAAGTCATGTTAGAATTAACCAGTTTAATAACTAGATTATTATATTATCAAACCCAAAACCAGTTTATTCTCGTGGTTTCTAAGAACCACCACTACTTTAACTAATGAAAAATCTTCTTTTATCAAACTATTTTACACTAACCAACCAACCCTCATTTCACCCTTTAAATACCCATATGCCCTCCTTCCATCTTCAACCTCAAACTGCATCTTTCTCTTATTCTCTATATCTCTCTCTCTAAACCATCAAAACCCTAGAGAGATAACAGAGCAAAAATCCACCATTTATGGCGAAAAAAGCACGTAGCTTCATGCATATCATCCTCTTCATGTTAAAGAAAGGCTTCTCCAAAGCTAAACTACTCACAGATCTCAACACCATGATCAAACGCAGCAAGATCGCCGGAAAATCCCTACACCACCTCCTCTTCCACCACCACCACCACCACCACCCACCCTCCGGCGACTACGAGTTCACCTGCAACAACACCCCTCCATACCCACTCTCCCTCTTCTCCACCCACAACCACCACCATAACAACCGCCGCCGCCGTGACACTCATCTCCGGCAGCTGGATCTTGATGACAGTAATCAAGATGACATGGTTATGGATGCTGCGGTTATGAAGGCGTTGGAGGAGGAGATGACACGCGCCGCCGCGTCGCCGGAGTTTGGGAGAAGTCCGGTGGTGGTTGAGCGGCTGAGGATAACGGACTCGCCGTTTCCGGTGAGTAACGGTGACGGAGATGGTGGTGGTGAGGTGGATGAGGCTGCTGATAAGTTTATTATGAGGTTTTATAGCGGTTTGAGAAGGGAAAATTAAGTAAGGGGCTTGAGTGTCATTAGCTGATTCTTCAGGGGGGTTACATGAGACTATAATTTAAATTGTGATCTTCTTCTCATTTGTATCTGTTTTTTATCCATTTTGAACCGATCTAAAAATAAATTCGTGACTTTAAAGATGCAGAGTAATAATAGTCATTTTACGTCAGCTTAACAAAAAAAGATAACCCTTATTCAGATCGATCGAGGACAATTTTGTTACAATTTAACATACTTAGTATAAAAGCTTGTAATAAATAATACTTAAGAATAAAGCTTGAAAACATTCCTTGTAGCACAAGAATCATTTGTGTAATTAACTCGATTTTAAACATGAAAACATAATATTCAAGGTCTTCTTGTATATTCAATTGGAAAGTTAAAATTCTTAATTTCTTGTATTAGCATTGATGACTTTGACATCTTTCAAAAATCTTGTTAAATAGATCAAGTTACATTACTTTTTATGAATTCAAGTTAGGGTTGTATTTTCTTACCCGAATAAAAGTTATAAATTTTATTTAGATTCGATAGATACATACCGATCTATCAACTCATCAACCCGACATGATACACACCCATGTTACCATAGACCCAAAAGAATACAAAAATAAAAATAAGAGCATTTACAGTGGATTTCTTATTCATATTTATATAATTACACCAAAAAAATATTATTTTTTTCTATTCTTTTTAAGTAAATAATATATTTTATACATTTATCATTACTTTTTTTTTTCTCTCCTCTACTTACAATCACTTTAAAAATTTTTAAAATATTTAATTATAAGGATTGAATAATTTTTCTTAAATATACCAATTAACAGTAATATCTTCTATCTCATCCACTCACAAACACTTAAAACGATTAATTATAATATAAAAAATACACTTATATATTTTAAAAAAATGCCTGCAAATGCTTTAAAAGAACCCTTTGTTTCCCAACAAGTTTCTGCCTTTATATACCCCATCCACCCCCTCCTTTCACTTGCAACCAAACATCAAACACCATCTTCACCTTCTCTCTCTAAACACATAACCCTAAAAACCAATGGATCAAAACCCACCAGTTCTTGCTAAAAAAGCATGGAGCTTGATACATATCATCTTCTTATCCTTCAAAAAAACCATCACCAAAACAAGATTCTTCTCAGATCTCAACATGCTAATGAAACGCAGCAAACTCGCCGGAAAAACCCTGCACAACCTCCTCTTCCACCACCACCGCAGCTGGGCTGCCGCCACCTCCCTCCGCCACCCCCACCACCTCCCCTTCCCCACACTGCCACCAACCGACGACGAGTTCAGCTGCACCACCACCCCTCAACACCCATTCTCCCATCTAACAACCACCCACAAACACCACCATGCGCCACCGTCCGCCAATGACAATATTGATGATCAGATAGTGATCATGAAGGCGGTGGAGATGGCGGCAACCGTCGCTGTTTCGCCGCAGTTTGTGGTGAAGCGGCTGAGGGTGACGGACTCGCCGTTTCCGGTGAGCGAAGGTGACGACGGTGGGCTGGTGGATGAGGCTGCTGAGAGGTTTATATTGAGGTTCTATAGTGGTTTGAGAGGGGAGAATTAAGTCATGAGGGTGTAAAGTGTAATTAGCTAATTATTTAGGGGCTTGCATGAAAGTATGAAATCATTTTAAGAATTTTATCATTTTATGTATTGTTTAGGTTATTAAGTATGTGTCCCTAACATATTTGTCTCTGTTTTGAGTAGATTAATCACATGAAAATAAATTGTTGAGTGTAAGCTAAGCTATAAGCTATTTATGTTTTGTTGCATGCTGGTTTTATTTCTAGTTTTAAGATTATTTGGAAATTAAATAATTTAATAATATTTATTGTGTATTGATTAATTGTAATGTTTACTCTACCTTTATGTAACTTACTTTAGAAACCTTTACTCCACCTCTCATTATTAGAATATTAGTGATTCTGTCATGAAAAGTAGTTAACTTTTGAATTTTATGATATTGTTATTAAAAATATAATTAAAAAATAACATATACATTATAAAAATATAAGAAATATAATCTTTTACATTTATAATTTTAAATGTAATAATAATTTTAAATTATCTATTAGCTTTTTAAATAATCTCTTAAACACACACACAAAAAAGATAAGTTATCTAATTCTTATAGTTTAAGATAGTAAAAGAATACGTAAACCTAGCTAGAAGAGTAGTTAGATGCAATGTTTTTGAGACCGGATCGGACCGGCAGGTCCGACCGGTTCGACCGGGGATGGGATGGGTAGCCGGTCCGGTTCTCATCGATTCGTTTTTGGCCGGTCGAACCGGCCGGTTCATCCCGATTCGCTGGTCGGACCGGGAAACCGGACCGGTTCAGACCGGATTTTGTATTTTTTTTATTTTTTTGATTTTAATGGGTAAAAACGGGGTGTTGAACCATAAATTAGTATGTTGGATATAAAAATATAGTTAAGTTTTATATATAACTATAAAATACATATATAAATTACTTATATTTAATTATATATATAACTATATATATAATATACTATATATATAATTATGACATCATCCGGTTCTTAAATCCGGTCCGACCGGTCCGACCACCAAACCAGTAAGACGTCCGGTTCGACGTCCGATCCGGTTCTGAAAACATTGGTTAGATGAGAAGCGCCCCTTGGTAGGGGTTTGGGGGTAAAACCCCAGAAATTGCATGATTAATGATCAATTTGCATCTAGTGATGCCCACAATGGAAATATTTTGTGATAGTTGGGAAAATGCACAGTAAACTTATTATTTGTAGTAAAATTGATGGTAAATTGATCTATTAGTGACAATGTTCTGACTATACAATTGTCGACAATTGTAACCATCGACCACCAATTGAAACATTGTGATAGCTCGTCTCCTTTATAAAGATTGTCTTTGGTCTAATTCTGGTATATTGTTTTTCGGAACAAATTTTACATACATGATATTGTCATTCTCTTTAAATTATATTTTATGAAATATTTAATTTAAATACATCCAACATGATCTAAAGAGATATCCAAGCCCCACAAGTTATATGACCTCCATTAGGTCGAATCATGACACAACGCTTGGGTTTGACCCTTTTTTAGGGTTGTAGCTCATTCGTGCCGAACACTTTCATTAGGCGATGGGTCGTGGATTCCAAATTTATTAATCTATGTTATGATTCATGAATCAAATGGAAAAATATCAAATGAAGCTAGCGAACTTTCGTAAAAAGAGATCGAGCAAAGTAGTACTTGTTTGACACATGCATTCTTTTGCTTTGGACCAATATTATTATGTCATGTTCAAATAAACCTTTTTTTTCATGCGGTAAAGTCCCATCAAAAGAAACCAATTGGTATTAGCATAATAAACAAACAAACCACTTTTAGTAAATGATTACGAAATGCAAATCATAGATTAAAATTGCTTTGCAGGTTGGCTAATTAAAAGTTTGAGTTGCAAACAGCTTGGTGTTATATATAAAAAGAGTAAATTTTATAAAAGTACATAATATATGTTTTAGTGCTTATAGTAACGTTGAAATTGTATTATATAAATACACTAGGTTAGTATCCCGTGTACTACACGGGTTGAATAAATAAAATATTAAATAATAAGTAATAAAAATTTATGAATTGTAAAATTATATTTAAAGATAAAATATGATTATAATTACATATGAATAAAAAGATATGATTTTTAAAACGAAAGGTTTGTATCAAAAAGGTTATAATTTTTTTAAAAATGAGTGATTTTAAATATTATGTTCCAAAAAGGTTTATTCTTTTAGAAAATTTTATATTATATGAAAATTTTGTTTTTTTATTTTTTCTATTTTAATAAAAAGATATGATTTTTTATTTTCTTAATAAATTTTATTTTTAAAAACATAACTTGATTTTAAAAAATCTAGACGAGAGAGAAAAATGTATTAATTAATAAAATTGATTTTTATTAAAAGAGAGAAATTAGTTTGAGTGTTTAAATTAGTATAATATATTTTTGAAGAGAAAATGAATTCATGATGTATAAATGAATGACATGTGTCAAAAAGCTTGTTTAAAAAAATGACAAGTGCAAAAAAAAAATATTCCTTTATTATATTCTATAGATTTTGTTTATTGTGATATAATTGTTTTTCTTATCATATTTAATACATTAATTACTTAAAATATTAAAATTACTTAGTTTTTAAATAAATTAATGGGTTTACGTCCCATTCATTAGTAAACGCAGGTTATAGAGTTGTAAAACAAGAAGGTTTATGTTATATATTAATTGATTTTACTTATATGCACAAATCATCCTCTCTCGAAGAACTTTACTTTCGTATTTTCCCAAAAGTGAATTTCAACTAACCATAGTTGATTATTTTTAAAAGTTATAATAATATGAAAGTGACATTCATTGTTTACAAGTAAGACTGAAAGATGTAATAAACGATTAACTAGACCGAATTAATTCTTTGCAGTTTAACCACTATTATAATAAGAGTAAAGTTACAATAAAAATATGTTTAATTTAAAAAGTTTAAAAAAGATTACACGTGTTTTTCTATTGTTTTTAAAAGATGAACATTTTGTTTATTGTGTTAAATAATTCAACTCATTGTGTCTAATACGTTTATTCTGTCAAATATCAATTCATTGTTATATATATATTATATCATTTGTTATGTGTATTAATTATTGTATTTTACGTTTTATATCATTTTGTTTTATTTTTGTCATTGTTTTTATACATTATAAAATTATTATTTATTATTATGTTTTATAATTAAAAATACACAATGATATACTTTCATCAATATATTTTTCAAACTCAAAGTATTGAAGATAATACAGTGTGTTAGTCATCATCTTTTAATAGATCATTATATAAACTTATTATTATTTATCATCGTGTTTTATCATTAGAAGTACATAATAATGTTATTTCATCATTGTATTTTTCAAAACTAATAGTGTTCAAGATAATACAATAACGATCAAAATACATAAAAAGACATTGTGTTATTTTGTTATTGTTTTTAATGTATTAGATTAATTAATTGTTAATTATTATCGTATTTTACATATTAGAGATACATAAAAATACTATTTAATCATTATTTTTTTTTAAATTCATCATTTTAAAATAACACAATAGTATTTAGAAAAACACAATAACTAACAAAAAGACACAATAAACTACACTAAAGACACAATAACAAGATATGAGCTTATAAACATAAATTTTTTTATCTTTTTATATAACAATAATATAATAGTTTTAAAGATAAAAAAATATTCGTTTTTATGATGAAACTCTTATAAAAAAATAATATCATACATAAAAGTTATGAATATTTAAAAAAATGATAGTACTTGCAAAAAGTCAAAAAAATAGTTATTCCTAAAATAACACTCTAACAAACTATTTCCTACAATTTGATATTAACTATTGATTAATGAGATAAATGGTTAAAATTACTTTTTATATTTTTACTTTTAGAAGCTTTTCTATTTAAACCTTTTTTTATAATAATCCGTACAATCATTTAATAAAATTAAAACTTATGTGCCATGCATGATATGAAAATATATGACAGCCATATATACAAATAACTTAAGTAATTAGTGTTAATAAGTTAAATTTATATTATGTTTCGGATCGAAAAGAAAATGAAGAAGCCGTTGGGTAGGTTCGTGGGTGCATCAAAACATGGAACTTTCTTCCACCAAAAAGCATGTTCACTTATTTCTTGTGCTAAGTATGTAAAGTGTGGCTTTGTGTTAGAACCTCTTGATTTATTAATAAGTCTTAATTAATACAATCAAACTATTAATTATTAGTTTTTTCATTATCAAACTATAAAATAAGACATGTATTTGATTTCGATCATTGGTATAAAATAAGACATGTTGAACTCCAAATATGTGCTTAAAACTTATGACCTTCTAACTCCAAACGAAACAAAAGTTGTGTTAACTAGTGATGGACTTTATCAATCTTAATTTACTTTTTATAAAATTTAAACTAGTTACGCTCTAGTTATTTTATTTATTTTAAATTTGTGAGACATTTGTTAATTAAGGGTTAAAATTGTTTTAAAGACGTTCAGAAAAACTCCCATCTTTCGTAGTGTGCAAAATTTATTTTCAGTGGTAAAGACAGAAAATGCTTTTAATTTTCGAACAATCACCATTCTTATATCTAATTTTAATAACCAACCTATTTATTTTAACTCATTGTTGATCATTTAATTTGGTATTATTTAATATAGTTTTAAAAAGATTAAAAACTTTATAATTTTTTAATAAATAAACACAATTCATATTTTTTAAAAAGAAAAAGAATATATAAATAATAAGAACATCACTACAAAAATAGGTATTTGATATGTGCAAATACATTGCAAAGTGTAACAGATAGTTTACATAGCCAATTTGTAGCAAAGTTGCGACGAAGTATTTCCATAGCAAAATCTGACTGCCTCAAAGAAGGGTGGCTCCAACGCTCACGAACAGTCTCGCATGGCAACATCAACATAACAACTATCTAAAATCAAAGTATTATGGGTAGTCTTTTATTGATAGACATAGTGACGGATTCAGAAATTTTTTTTATGGTGTCGGGAATTTTTTATGTTAAGATATCTATATATGATATCAGATTTTTGGTCCTTTCAGGGTCGGGTCCGAAAAATAATGACACCAATTCTATTATAATTATACATGGTAAAGTATGTTCTTGGAAAATATATACTATTCTTAGATTGTTCTCTATAGATATTTCATATTTATATTTTGAAAAATGTATATTACGTTTTGTATACTAACTTTGCTAAGCATTACCTGAATAATAAATATAACTATTAATTAGATACAAATATAATTCAATAAAAAATATCGTTTAAAAAAATTCTCAAGTCTTTTTATTATTGTTATTGTTAATATCATGTTACTAAAGTTTAAAAAATCCAATAAAACTAGGTTAATTTTTTCTTAAAATATCTTTTTATTGTTTAGTTATATATATTTTAGAAGCTAATATATAAATTATACTTAATATAAACGTTCAATAAATAAAATATAAATAAATAAAATAGTGCATGCCGGTGTACTTGAAGACTAGTGTATTTTAAGAGTGATCGTGTCATTTCATGTTTTGAATGGTATATATAAAAAGAAACTTAGAAATTTAGTATTTCATATTTGAGCAGATAGTAAACCGGAAGTATTACCGAAAATAAGATTAAGCTATTCAACATTAAAAGTTAAAAAATATAGGAAATAGGTTAAATATTAAATTATAAGAGAATAGTCATATTATAATTAATTTATACTTAATAAGCAGATAACATTAAATAAATTAAAAAGTAAATAATTAAGATGGGCAAGGACAAATTACAAATTTAAATTGCATAATATGAAAAAAGCAAATTTATGAATAGTTGGGTTTTTGTGTTTGTGGTTTTACCACATAACTTTATTGAGTTAGAATTTTGCCCCCGTTCTTGACGATGTGATTTGATCAGGGTTAAGTACTTAAGGTTTTAAGATCTGCCATAAATATATTATATATTTACAATTTCATCCCCTTGACTTTAAAGAGGAGAAAAAGCTCAGATCCCCATTTCTAGAGAGAGAAAGTGCTATCTCTTTAGCCGTGATTTACCAGCTACATCGCCGCCAGCGCCAGCTGCACCGCCACCACCTGCACGCCATCACCTGCAACGCGACCAGCGTTTGTTACATCCCAAGTCTATTGGCCGGTAGTCGTCTGTATTATGAGTTGGGGTGCGGGTGTGTTGTTCGCCCACCGCCATCACTAGTAGTGGTTTGGTGTCAAACGATGGTGTGTGCGTGGCGGAGATGAGGTTTTGGAGGCAGAGGTTGGTGCCACCGCTACATGCAAATGAATCACTGGCGAGGCTCTTCTGTTCCAACCATCCATATGCGCCATATTTCGCGTAGATCTGGGGATGGCGGTTGTGATGGTCGATGGTCGTCGGCCACCGTCATGGTGGCGTCATAGCCGCCGCTTGGCCTCCCTTTTACGGTTGAGGTCGAGCTCGCGGTTGTATCTTGGTGTCGAAGTGTTAGGGTTTTCGGATATGCCTTTACTTTAATGGCGATCTCTTTTGGGTTTATTTGAATGGATGTTCTTATGTGATGTATCTGAGAATTTATGGTTGGCTGATTACTTATGTTGATGATGATGAGGATTACCTCATTTGAGAGTTTTTTGTTTGATGGTCTGAGGCTTTTGCTTTGGTGTTCATTTTGGTTTAGGGGTTCTATTTGGTATTCATGTGTGTTGCCCTGATTCTGTTGTTGGGAAGATCGTTTTTATCGAGTATTGTTGAGAAACACAACTACCTATTTCAGGTTGATGATGATGATGTTTTGTTCATCTGGGACATGTCTCGTGTTTCTTTTGTTGATGTTCGGGCTGTGATGATAAACAACAATGGCGTCGGTTGCTTTGGCATGGTAATCGTTTACGATTGCAGCCGCACTGAGAGTCTCTTCTAGCATGGTTTATAACGCGTGCGGTACGCGTTTCTGAAACCCGTGATCCTTTCGTTGGTCTGTGACCGTATTTTATAGATAAAAAATAGTATCGTCGGTTGCTTTGGCATGACAACAAACGTTTTGAACCCGGTCTATAACACGCACATCGCGCGTGGTGGATACCACCTAGTTATAATAATTCACAATCTTTCTATGCATAATGGTGTTGTACTTTATACATAGGGGTTTTTCAAAGAAAAAATTGACTTTTCACTTTTCACGCAAAGGTTTTCATATTTTGTAAAGTAACTTACAAAATTTTGATTATTTTTACTTAAACCCAAAACTATTCATCTTTGCAATTTAATCTCACAAAATTTTACACTTTCAACTGTGTTCCCTATACTTTCATATTTTGTAAATTTTCGTCTTCTGTTCGTTCTAGGTTTTGCAAGTTAACATGACATAAACATACATGTGCGAATCACCAATTTTAAGTTTCATTTTACGTTTCGTTCTAAATTCTGTGAATTAACATAGCACAACATGCGTGCTTGGTTTATCGTTTTTACGTTTATTTTTCCCCGTTTAACAGGTTCGTCGCAATGTGTGAGTTTTAAATCAACTTAGTTATATTTTTAGATATTTTATGATTTGGTCTTATTTTTGCGTATTAACACATCGCAATTTTTGTTTTAATGGTCATTAATGGTGGTGTGACATTGGTGTTATTTTGCACGGTTTTACGCCTCCCGTAACGCGTGGAGCTTAATTTTAGTTAGAGCTATTTGAAAAATATAATTTAATTTATGACCTATCCTATACCTATTTTACGGTTGAATCATCAATTTACCCATTTTAAAAAACTTTCTTTTTCTTATTCTTCTTCATATTCATTTTTGTTCATCTTCATGTTCAAGCTTCTCCATATCCATTTTCATGGTTGCCTAAGTTTATGAACTTTTTCTTCTCTATATCATTTGTTTCTTATCTTATATTTTTTTATGGGAGTTGCTACCAAAATTTCTAGGGTTTCGATTAAGATACAAGTTTATATGTATTAAAATAAATATTTTTTATGGGTGTCAGTGTACTGTCCCCAACCCGTAAGGGTGGGTCCATCCTGAATAGACATCGATTTAAAGTAATTATGTAAACCTTTTATAACCTCTTAAAATATTTTTTTTTTCTAATTGCATTTAGCTTGAAAAAAGTTATTAGGTTAAAAGTATAAGTGACCAAAGTTGAAAGTAAAAAAATTATGATGTTAAAATACAAAAGATGAAAAGTTTTAGGTTAAAAATAAAAAATCAAATTTGTGAGGTTAAATTGAAAAACTTTAGGTTAAAAGTAAAAAATCAATTCTATTTAATAAAACATTCTAATCATAAGATGCAACACCATAATGCATAAACAATTTGATAATTAGCATAATTTATATGAAAACGATCTTGAAATACAAAGGCCTAGGACAAATCGTAATAAGCCAAAACGATTCAGTGACTAGATGTCGTATACTCGTATGCAGTTAATGAAAATTTCTATGCAACCTACATTTTCATTTCACAAGCTTATTTATGCTTTTATGTTTAAATTGTTTAGCACTTGCTTCTTGTTTTTATGTTGTTGGTGTCATCTTATAGCATTTCATTTAATTACTGTTTATTTTTGTTAAGTACTTGTACTTTACAATGTTAGTATGTAGTTGTAGTACCCTCTACTTGACGAGTATATATAAAACTAGTGTACAATGGTTTTTACGATAGAAATGTATAGACACTGTTGCTATTTTGCGTCTAATGTCATTTCGGTTGTAAAACACTCAAATTTATGACCATTCTTTTGATCGTAAAGACATAGTTTGATAGTAGCTACGATCAAAGTTTTTAATTTTATTTGATTGATTATTCTCAACCTTTACTTCTTTTTGTTAAGGATCACCGGCTTTTTAGATTTCAAATTTATGCATTTTCTTTTTCTTTTCGTGTCCATTTTAAGTGCTTTTTTTGTGTGTTCACAAAATATCGTCACCACAATATTAGTAAATGTCACACCATCGTACCTAAACACGAGATTCCCCTTTCCCCATCCATGACAAGGACGTATATCGGTAATAGAATTATGAAAGACATTTCAAACTAATATCAAAACTCCGTCTTTTAATAACTTAATTATATGGAAAAAAATGCATCTTGTTCTTTTTAAACAAAATTGATGGCATCCAAAATAAATGTTTAATAAGGTGAAATTATTTAAGTGACCAAAGCATGAGATTAACAAAATAGCAATGCTCCTTTCAGTCGAATAGTTTTTAGTATTGCAAATACTAGCTTATACTATTTATTTTTTTAACAGATTTTATTTACATCAATTGTCTATATATTATGAGACTTGAAATCTTGAACCCTTAAACTCACGATAAAGAACATTTTACTAAACACATTAGTAATACCATATTGTCTAGTAGTTACGGAGGGATGAAAATGAAATTAAAAGCAGTTGATTTGTCAAGAACAACTAAAACTCTAAAAGGGTGTCGATATATATGATACATTATGCTTGGTAAGTAAAATATAAACAATTAAGCACATGAGTATACAGGTGGACAATTTCCGTCGGTAATTACCGAGAGTATGTCCGATCATTTTTATGACGACTAGTGTTATTTGTAGACCGGATAAACCAATTTTGACCAGTACATACTGCTTTTGTGAATTTGTAATACATATTATAGCTTTTTTGTATGTGAAAAATCAATTAAACATGCATGTTTTAATTCATAAAATGTTTCTTCAATAATTAAAACATCAACTGAGTTGCTTTTAATAAAGTACAAAATCATTGGCCTTTTTATAAACTTGTGTTCAACGTGAAATTTTATTAACCAACTTTTATATTTAGAGTCAACAATATCGCGTACGTTGTGAAGTGTGTTTCTTTTTAGCTTTCTATTTCCTTTAAATACCCCCGTCATCTTCCCCACTCCTTCACTGCAAACATCAAAATCATCATCAATCTCTATTTCTGCAAATAATCAATCAAAACCCAATAAAGACAGAATCAATGGATCAAAAGTTACCACTAATCACCCACAAAGTATGGAGCTTCATGCGCATGATCTTCAAAAGAAAGCTGTTGGCCGTTGATTTCAGCATGATGATCATGAAGCGTCGCAAGATCGCCGGAAAAGCCTTCCACCACCGCTACAGCCACCGTGTTCCTAATGGTAATCCGCCGCTGGTGGTGGACGATTGTGATGACATGGTAATAGACCCGGGCGTCATTAAGGTTCTTAATATGATGATGATCACGAGCCCTACGGTGTCGCCGGCACCGTTGGGATTCATGAAGTCACCGGTGGCTCATGGGTTCGAAGATGGTCAGGTGGACGAGGCTGCTGAGAAGTTTATAAGAAGGTTTTACAGTGATTTGAGAAGGGAGAATATATAAGGGTTGAGTTGTCAGTTGTGAATTTATTAGGGGTTTATATGAAAGTATACTTAACCCTAACAGTTTTGGTATCATCTTGTATTATTATCTTATATGAAAAGTGAAATTATTTTCTTACTGTTGATATTATTTTATTTCAAGTTAACTCTATTTATTCTTAATTGTTCAGTGGTTATAGATCATTAAAAAGTGCATTTCATTATAACATTTTCATGAAAAACGAATTCTATTAAACAACTGAGATCATTCCAGTGGTCGTTTTTTTTATAAGAAAGACTTTGAGATGGAGGGAAAAGAGCGTGAAGGTGATAAAAAGGGGACTTCTTTTTGGTGAGGAACGCTTCGTACAAGTTATGCTTGGGGGAGGAAGGAGAAAGGAAAGAGAAAGTTAGTTTTAGGATGCGAAAAAACTTTATGAGACGAGTAGTAGAGAGGATGGCGGCCGCTACTTCGTATGTGTCGTTTATAGAGACCTACTGTAAGTGCCCTTAGTAGGGGTAAGATCTAGAAGGATTAAATTGAATAGTTTACATATACTAAAACTAAAACCCTGAGCCTAACGCAAGTTCGTCATGAGACATACACATATGCTATAAAACCGAGCGCAATACAAGTGATCACGAGACATATGCTAAACCCAAACGCAGCACATGTTTGTAAAGAGAATTTATTTTTATTTATACAGTTTCATGATTTAATCATAAGTTCCATAATTTATAATTTACTTTATAATCAATAGTTCATTTTCAATTTTAGAAAATAAATTAAAATAAAATACATTTATTTTTATATAAAAAAATTACCAAAAAGGATGACCGGATGGTTGTAAATATTCGAAGGTATCATCGATAAAGAGTAGTCGGCAATCCGTCAGTATATTGTCTTTAATTTGTCGGTAAAAGACTCTAAGCTATCTAAGTACAATCCAGAAAGACTTGTTGGTAATCCGTCACTAAAGTTTTTTGTCGGCAATCCGCCAAAAATCATATTATCTAGGACAATACTTCCGGCTGTAGATTGCCGACGGATTCTAGTCGGTAACCCCCTTCACCAATATTTCCTAACGTGATTGTCCATCGGGGATACTCACTTACTTTTATAGTGAAACTTTTTTGATGAGATAAATCAAGTTATAGGTTTCTCATCATGATGATCCATTCTTATTAGATTTCACAATTGTTCCAAAAGATTAGATAGGAGGAGTGTTGTTGAGGTTTGCTTGTGGTGATAGTTAGGCCTTCTCTTTACTTTGGCTAAGTAGGGATGGGATTTTTTTTTCACTATAACAAAAGCGGCCAGCAATCTTACTAATACAAGGGCACGATTAGAGTTTTAAATCGGTCATAAAAAATGCTAATTTTATAAGTATTTTAGTCGTAAATTTTAGACGTTAATATAGTATTTGTAGTATAAAATCCTACGTACATTAATTTGGGAGGATGTTTTTCTAGCCTAGGAATACCATACATAATTTGGCTTTTTGCATGAGTTGTTAACTACATGTTGTAATTTTGACCAGATACGTGTTGCTTCTACAAATATGAAATACATATTGTAATTTATTTTGTATTATTTATGGTGTCATTTTGTAACATGAGGAGCAATATGTTGTTCAAAGTTGGGTAGAGTGTCAGTGAGTTCTTCAAATTATACTTAATTATCTTATTGACATATTTAGATTAATTGTAATGATACTCTAGGTGTTGAGACTCATCATGTGCATGAGTTACAATAAAAATATGAGTAATATTGTATTCAATAAGCGGTTTGTAGCACCCCCGCCCCAAAAATCCACAGAAGGCAATGCAGCTCACGATTTGACTTAGAGGCAAGGTGTGATGTTCGAACTAATATCTCACCCTCAATGTCGCGTAAATGCTCGAACCTTGCTCTAATATTTCGTTTCTCGTCTTGGGCTAGCCACCCAATGTGATGCCTGGGGTGACGATCAAAACTAGGTCTCTTTTGAAGAATCTTAATGCCCTACCATCAGACTACATAAAAATGGTTGTGAACGAGTTAGAATAATTAAATAGATTAATTTAATTATTATAAAACTAAAAGCCATAATAAATATTTGTTGTCTAAGAAAGCTAGGAAGTAATTGTAGTCTTCTAATTTTATAATCAATGGCTAAGTTTAAATTTTAGAAATAAAGATTGTGAAAGGTTATTTTGAAAAAAGTCACTCTTTTTAACTTTTTATGGTTTCCTTTAGTTTTTATAAACGTTTGTAACGTTTTCATATGACATTATATTTTAAAATAAGTGCGTCATAAAGTCAAGTATTTTTTTTTAAATGAGTATAATAATATTATATACAAAAACAAAAAGTAAAAAAAAAAGTTCAAATCATGTTAAATTTTAGTGTTATTTTTCATAAAACAGTATAGTACTTGTTATATTTACATTAAAACAACCTTCTAAGTATGTTCTGTGTTGTTTTATGTTGTTTAAGAGTAAAACATATTTTGTACTAATTGACGACAAAATAACAATTTGTATGCAGATTTACCTTAAAATAAACATTCTCTGATGTTTAACACTTAAATTATCCACGATCATATTTCTGATGGTATATATTTTTTACATAATTGTCCTTTGGTGCTGCTCATTTGTTTTCCTAGCCTAGAAATACCACATAAGATTGGTATTTTGCATGAGCTTAACGGCATGTTGTAATTAATGTCTACCTTTCCTTGTTAACAAATGAATGCGATTTTTATTTTTATTCACATGCACATATGTGAATAAACAATTAACCATTTTTAATCCAAAAAAATTTCTTAAAAAATCAAAATATCAACTGAATATTTTTTTAATAAAGTGCAAAATCATTGGCCATTTTATAAACTTGCTTTCAACGTGCAAAAACGCTCAATCATATGTCAATAAAACCAACTTTTATACTTAGGAGTCAACAATATCGCGTTATGAAGTGTGTTTCTTTTTAGCTTTTTATTTCCTTTAAATACCCCCATCATCTTCCCCACTTCTTCACTGCAAACTTCAACTTCATCATCAATCTCTATTTCAGAAAATAATCAATCAAAACCCTATAGCTAGCTAGAGACATAATCAATAATGGATCAAAAGTTACCACTAATCACCAACAAAGTATGGAGCTTTATGCGCATGATTTTCAGAAGAAAGGTGTTGGTTGATTTCAACATGATGATCATGAAGCGTCGCAAGATCGCCGGAAAAGCCTTTCACCACCACTACAGCCACCGTGTTCCTAACCGTAATCCGCCGCTAGCGGTGGACGATTGTGATGACATAGCAATAGACCCGGGTGTCATTAAGGTTCTTAATAAGATGATGATCGCAAGCCCCGTGGTGTCGCCAGAACCGTCGGGATTCATGAAGTCGCCGGTGGCTCATGGGTTCGAAGATGGTCAGGTGGATTAGGCTGCTGAGAAGTTCATAAGAAGGTTTTACAATGATTTGAGAAGGGAAAATATATAAGGGGTTGAGATGTCAATACTGAATTTATTAGGAGGTTATATGAAACTAAACTTTGATTGAAGGTTTTTAGTATATGTCATTTGTGTAACCCCAACAGTTTTGGAATCATTTTGTATTATTTCTTTTTATGAAAACCTATATTATTTTCTTATTCGTTAATTTGTTTCTTTAATTTCAAATTTATTTATTTATTCATTTTGTTTGGATTAAATGCTAAGGTATACTATAATTTATCAGAAATTAAGAGAATTCTTCATAGCCGGGTTAGATATGTATCGGTTTGGAAACCCAAACCTATTTTAACCCGACCTAATTACCAAATATGTTTTAGTAGGATCTGATTCCAACCTGACTCAACCTGTAGGTTTGAAAACAGTTGGTAACTTTGTATCATTACAACAAAAAGAAGTTAATAAAACTTTAGTATCATGTTGCATTAGGTTTCGAAGAAGTTGCATTAGGTCTTTATAATGTTGATATATCCTAAAACAATATTTTTATCAAAGACAAAATATTGGATCTAAAGCAAAAAATTTTTTTAGCAAATGCAATGTTTTTGTCATAAAATGCATTTCTTTTTTTTTTTTTTTGCTTATAAAAGATTGTATAACGCTTATTTTTCTAGTAAGCAGGTTTAAATCTGATCCAATACGGAGTGAATTGTCACGAACTGATTCTGAACCCAAACAAGTTTGATAAAAAAAAATGGTATGCCTTATGTTAACCATACCTGTAGAGACTTGAATCAGACACAGAACCAGTTGGACTCTAAAACCTGATTTGTACCCCTCCAGCTATAGGGAGTAGTCTTTCTACCATTAAAGATAGTCGGATGGATGTAAGGTTTGTTTCAAAAACGCTTCTCGAAAACCTTATTAATAGTTTTGATATGAGTGAGATTATAGTAAAAATGTTTGTTTTTCTATGAAGTTGATTTGTTTATTATTCTGTTGTTAAAGATTTTTGTTAGGCGTGCATGTGTGACATGCATCGTACTACAATAGAATATCATCATAATTTAATATGTAAGCGGCTTTCATAAATATTTTTCATTTAAGAAAATAAATCTAAACCATTATTAATGTCAATATCAAGTCATTCAGAAAAACAATTTAATTTAATTTAATTTAATTTAATTTAATTTATATATATCTAATAAAAAAATTTATTATGTTTTTTTATTATTATAGAGGTTAGTATAACTGTATGAATAAAACTTAGATAGATTATTATCTAACTAGGTTAATACCCCGTGTATTACACGGGTTGAATAAATAAAATATTAATAGTTATTAATAAAAAATTAATGAACCATAAAATGATATTTTGATATAAGATATTTGAATAAATAAAATATTAATAGTTATTAATAAAAATTAATGAACCATAAAACGATCTTTTGATATAAGATATGATTGAAATTACATACAAGTGATAAAATAACAATAACATTTTTAAAATTTTTGTTAATTTTTTTTTTGTTTTTCTCAAAAAAATTTAGTTTTTAAACAAACTGTTTTAAAAAAAGAACATTTTAAAAAAAGTGTCATTTTTAATAATTTCTTTAAACTTTGAATTTTAATTATTTTTGTTTCAAAAGAATTTTATTTTTTAGAAAACACAGGTTTTAAAATATATTATTTTTTTAAGTTTGATATTTTAAAAAAAAATTCTTATTTTATAAATGATATTTTTTTAAAAATTGCATTTGTAAAAAGATATCTTTTTTAATTTAATAAAAAATTTGATATGAAAAAGAATTATATAATATCATTAGTAGTTAATTGATATTTATTAGTAGAGAGAAACAGAAAAATAAAATTTAGGTGGCCTAGAATATGTGTCATGTGGCTTTCAAAAATATTATTTTATTAGTATAGATAGATATTAAATTATGCCAATGCTCTTATATTTTAAAAGACACATTTTGTAGTTAAACTAATTTTTAAAGCAAACATATCTTTTAAAACACTAAAAATAAATTTATTTTGTAACGAAAACAACAAATTAAAAGGAAAGTAACTATTAAAGACCATTATTTATTTTTTTATTATTAGTTCTACTACCGGTATATACATAACTCATTATTAACGACTAGAAACTGATAACAAATGTCTTTTTGGCATATAATTTGGAGACCAGTTTTGAAGACCTCACTGTACGTTTCAAAGTTTATATATACACTAAATTTAATAAACCCGTATATTAATAGAATAAAAATTAATTTACACGGGTTTGACCAAATAACATATTTAATAGAATAAAATTTTATTAATTATAAAATTATATTTTATTATAATATATGATTAAGGACTATAAGAAATAAAAAATTATATTAACTTTTTAAAATTTTATTTTAAAACTTTTCTTTGTTTTGTCCCCAAACAATAAATTAGACATTTTGTTTCAAAACAAATCGTTATAAAAAGTTATATTTAAAAAAGTTTGATGTTGTTGAAAAGTTTCTTATATTATAAAATTTGTTTTTTTTAGAAATAACACTAATAAAAATATTTTTTTCTTAATTTACTTATAAAACTATTTTAGATCTAAAAATAATTAAATAATATTATTAGTAATTAATGTAAATATTTAATAGAAGAAAGAAGCGGGTAAATTTTGATGAGAATTAATATGATACTGACACGTGTCACTTATAGATACATTTTTATTAGAATAGAAAGATTTCTTGTAGCAAAAATGTTTTTGTCGCCAACAATTGCTATTAAATTATTTGCAACTGTCTTTAGCGATTGAAAAATTAATCAGAAATAATTAAACTGTGGTATGTGATGAACGCTTAGGTAGATGAGAGAGAGAAACGAAACAGGTGATCGAAGGCTGTAGACGTGCTGCGACGAATGAGAAAATCTAACATCCTTCTCAACTAAAGACGAACAATATTAAACATGAAACAAAGATTATAAAACAATACAAATGCGAAGTTGGGTAGCTTTTATAAAGGAGAAGCCCAAATGGTACCTGTTTGACCCACCTTTTCTGTTAGACAATTAATTTGTATGTTATATTACGTATCTTTACTTTACCAAACCCTCAAACGTATTAAACAATCTCAGTTAGATTTTTTATTTTAAAAAAGCAAGCAAACACACCTATTTTTGTAATGATTAAGAAATGCACTTTTGAAAACTAAAATTGCTTTTGTTTAATTAGAAGTTGAGTAGAAACAGGAGTGTGCCCCCAGAATTGTGCCTTTCCATGTACATTCACCCTCTAAAGAGTCCATATATTTGGTCACATGAAACCTCCTCTGCTAAGTAAACAAATTGAGCTTGTAAATTTTAATTTAACAAAAACTAATAGAATATATTTACTTCTTAAATATAGATATAATTTACTTTAAAAAGGCAAATTTAATAAGATAATGGTAAAAAAAATCATGTATTTAATTAATTTACTTCAAGGTGGCTTAGCATCGGCAACTTCTCCAATGGAGAGCTGGGTTTGATCCTTCATAGGTAAGCATTTAAAGTAACTAGCCCACGGCATTGATCAGGAGCCCAGATCGACTAGGGTATGAGTGCATAGCAATGTTGGGGTAGGGCAAGTATTCAAACCCCGGCACACCTTGCCTTCAGTGACATCGTAGGTTATGTTGTCTCGTGTGGGTTTTTTATACGAAGGTGTCATAAGCCGGCTAATAAATCCAGTAGCATTATTTTCTTTTAGCTAATTAACTATTAAAAAAACTACATGGGAACGTTACTTCTTCACCACCCAATTTTTTTAAAAAAAATGATAATGTAATGTTGTCATTTCTTTACTTTACCTCTCAAATTATAATAGAAAATAAATATAATATAATAACTCTTAGTTTAAAACTTCAAGTTTGGCAACTAAAATTGAATCATGCATCTTCTTAAGTATCTCGCCGTCATACGAAGTACAAAGAAAGCACATGTTATAAACTTATAATACAGCTTTAAGACAATGTTGATGTCATCCAGCATCAAGCTTTTAAGTTCTTTAATAATATATACACCACTAGTGTTAAGTAATATTGAATTGTGCATAAAGTTATATTTTATAGTTTTAATTTTCAAAGAGTAAAATGCTATTTTCGTCCCCGACGTTTTGTTAAATTTGTCATTTCAGTCCAAAAACTTTTTTTTTTGCCATTTCAGTCACTGTAGTTTACCAAATGTTGTCATTTTCATCAACTCCACTAACACCGTTAAAACTTCGTTAAACCTCCGTTAAATATGAGGGTTTTTTAGTCTTTTTGAACACCCTAATTATCCAATTAAAACAAATTAATCAATTAATATTAAATTAAAACTAAAAAACACATGAAACAACTAGTGAGACCAGACGCTTCGATTTAAAAGCTTCGATTAACTCGATCTAACCCATGTTTTTCGATTGAGGTTTGCCATAAGATTTCAACTAATCTTCACATTTTGTTCGAATGTGTATCGTTATTTGATTGAGGTCTTTGATTGAGGTCTTTGAACGTAACAGTAGCAGACCTCAATAAAACAAAAAGTGACAACATTAGACCTCAATCGAACAACAGTACACGTCCAAACAAAACGTGAAGATTAATTGAAATCTCACAGCAAACCTTAATCGAACAACATGTGTTAGAATTAATCGAAACGACCGGTCTCATGAGTCACTTCATGTGTTTTTTTAGTTTTAATTGAATATTAATTGAAAAACTTATATTAATTGGATAATTAGGATGTTGAAAAAGAATAAAATACCCCATATTTAACGGAGTTTTAACAGAGTTTTAACGGTGTTAGTGGAATGGATGAAAATGACAATATTTAGTAAATTACAGTGACTGAAATGACAAAAAAAAGTTTTTGAATTGAAATGACAAATTCAACAAAATGTCAGGGACTAAAATGACATTTTACTCAATTTTCAAATAGACCATGTACAACCAAATCTTGATTAATAATCAAGATTTTTATATATGTAATAAAGTGTAAACCGTAAGTCAAATAATCAATAAAGGTAAAATATATTAATTGGCAAGTATGATAGTAGAATTTAACTATACCTTTGGTCCAAGATCGAAAGATTTCATTTCTTTATTTTCATTTTTTTAAGGTGTCAATAGTGTTAGAATTATTAGTTTGATGGATTTGAGCATGACAAGTAATCTTACATGTGAATCCAAGTCTTTATTAAAATAGGAGGAAGTAAGATACCCAAGACTTTATTAATATACTAAAAAATTCTTGAGTTCAAGTCGTACATGTGACAACAAAAAGGTTTAGGTTGAGCTTGAGATTTTCTCAACTAAGGTGAGTTTCCTCCTTAGGATGATCTCGGGTTTCATATTCGAGTAATAGAGATGATCGGGTAGGTTAGTGGCACGTAAGTGATCCTTTAACCGTTAAAAAAAAATTCAAATACAATCCATATATCCGGTTTTGTTAAATTCATTAACCATAAGTTGTGTTTCGTGCCAACTCATATAATATTTATTTAGGAATAGAAGTAATATCTAATAACAATTTAAGTAAAATGACTTTACTAATGAACCTCTTTTGTGTTGGTGTTTTATTAATTGCTTTTTCTTGTATTTTATATTTAATTAACAAACTTAAGCTTATTTATTTAGCTCAAAAACATATAAGCTGGGAGAAAAGGATTGAAAGTTTCGGAAAGTAAAACTGAGTAATTGATGAGTTTCTTGAAAATTTAGAGTGAGTGAATAGTTTAAAAGTTATTTCATTTCCATGAAAAAGTTTAAAATATAGAATGTTATTTTTATGCGAAATATAAAGAGTTATCTTAACTCTTGATCTAAAAAATTAATGGTTCAGATTAGTGATTGGAAAAATATCACACAAGGAAGGGTTTGAGAGGTAAATTTGAAAATATGCTACGATTGTTGATTTTTTTAAATTTTTTTAATTGTTTTAAACGCATATAACTTTATTATACAACATTAATTTTTTAAAAAAAATACACCATAATATTAAGAATTTTATTCTTTTTAATTCGAGAATAGTATTGTCATACTTTTTTTATAAAAAAACAAATATTTTTTAAAAACGTTTATGTATTGTGCGTATAACTTACGTGATTATTAACTGTGTAATTATAAAAATAACTTGCGTAATTATCTTAAAACTTGCGCAATATAGATATAATTTGTAAACTTATTATTTATAACTTGAGGAATTTAGCTTGTGTAATAATAAATATAATTACCTTATATGCATAATTGTGACATTGACGAAATTACAATTTTCTCAAATGACACGTCTCGTGCCCTGATAACTTCGTATGATTCGCACGTTTTTTGCACTTAATTTGTATAGTAACATTCCCTTCATTTTCATAATCAGACAAATTATAGCACTCAAATTACCCATTCAAGAATCTATATAAAATCTATTTGTAAGAACTAAAGCATAAAAAGGTTAGTATCACAAGGCATTAATAAAACAGGTCATTGAGGTATAGTTCATTATCTTTAAAGTCATGGGTCATTGAGGTATAGTTCATTATTTTTAAAGTAAGCAGATATACTCACCCTCGAATCCTTCTTAAAAGATCAAGCTTGGTCGTGTAATGCAACCTACAAGAGAATCCACCAATCAACGTCATTAATTGAGCTTAAGTAAAGTGGTTTAGCATCATTGATATGTGAATACATATACATGTTAATAATACAAATCTTTCCTCATTTTAAATGATTTTTGTTTCAAATTAACTTTTATTGATACTTAATTGTGATTAATTTGATTTGTAGCTTTGATGGTTGTTTGATGGTTTCAAAAGAAAAAGCCAAGGAATTATGAATATTTTGAAAGTCTAGAAGTTGTTATGGTCATGACAGGAGCTGTCAGGACCATAACACGCTGCAGGCCCCTTTTTCCTGCGCATTATGGCCATGACAGATCCTGTCATCGCCATGACACCCATCAGGCCCCCTTTTTAAATTCTTTTTTTCTTCATTTTGGGAGAGACGAATTTGGAGCTAAAAACCCTAGTTTTTCTCCATTCTTGTGACCACTTTGAAGGAGTTCTTTTAAGAGTTCAAGAGAGGTTGAAAATGAAGCATTTCAAGGGAAAATTCAAGTTAACACAACTCACCTCTACTCATTTTTGGTTTGAAATCTCTAGATTTATCACGTTTTCTTCCATTGTTATGAGTTTGGTTGTGGTTTTTATAAGCCTTATGGCTAAACACTATTTATCATTTAGATTAGATGAAGCTTACCATACTTTGACATATTACTTGTAACTTGTGATGATGATTAGGTTAATGTTTATTTCAAGGCTATGAATGTTCTTCAATGGTTATGTATGTTTGTTGAACTTGATGAAATGATGAACCTTATGGGTGTTATAATCACATATTGTTGGAAACCTTTGTGTTTTAGAACATCTATTCATAAAATGCATACATTAGTGTGCGGTTTATGTCATTTGACTAGAAATAGTAAATGATAATTGATTATTTAGTCAAGTTGAACAAGTGTGCATCCAAATACATATGTTTGTGAAAACCATTGTGTTTGTTATGAATTTATCTTAACATTGGGTATGTGTAACCATATATAATGCGCATATTTATGATTTATGTATTCGTATTACAACATTCATAAATTGGAGAATTTACATAGTTGTTGTTACATTACGTTAATTGAGGTGGTTATCATGTGTTTATCGTGTTAACTTTCCAAAGATTTGTGGGTTTGGTATCCTTGACGGGAGTCCTAATCATATTTAATTTTAGCCTAATTTTATCATTAGTTCTTCATGGCATAATTTTAGGTGACTATTATGTATTTATCGTTCTAGCTTTCCGACAAGTTATATAATTAGATAACCTTGACAATGAGTCTAGTTTACATCTATGTTTCATGTGTAGAAAATAATCTCACCATAGGTTCATGTATGTTGTTATTGTTTTGTTATGCGGATTTGAATTCTAAGTGATATCCTTCTTTGATTGATTATCTTCATCTTCGTTTGTTCTCTTCAATTAATTTAATTGTTAGTTAAATTAGCTAATTATAAATTTCACAAATCATCTTTAATCGACTAGATAATAATAAAGACTTAGTATCAGGAGCTCTCGTGTTCACGGATCGATAATTAGTTCCTATCAAAAGCTATACTACTATCGGATAGTACACTTGCCTATTGTCTGTATAGCTAGTCATAAGGTGAAAATCATTTTTATAAATTTAAAGATTAATTGTGTAAAACTCATCATTAAAATTATATATATCAAAACACACATCAATCATGACATAACTTTCAGGTTAAAACTTTGAGCGAAACATGTTCGAGACAATGCAAAATCATGATTTCCCTTAACCAAGTCGGATTACTACGAAACTTGACATGGTTGTTTCCAGCGTAAGTATTATTAAACAAGTTGTGATCAATTTATGAATGTGGCGGCTCGACTTCATGATTTCCCCTAACCATCGACAAGTTCATCGAATCGTCAAAAAACTTTACATAGTTGATTCTCACATAATAAGTGCTATTATAAACAAGTCATGTTAAATTGAACACATTAATTAAATAAGTCATGTTAGAATTAACCAGTTTAATAACTAGATTATTATATTATCAAACCCAAAACCAGTTTATTCTCGTGGTTTCTAAGAACCACCACTACTTTAACTAATGAAAAATCTTCTTTTATCAAACTATTTTACACTAACCAACCAACCCTCATTTCACCCTTTAAATACCCATATGCCCTCCTTCCATCTTCAACCTCAAACTGCATCTTTCTCTTATTCTCTATATCTCTCTCTCTAAACCATCAAAACCCTAGAGAGATAACAGAGCAAAAATCCACCATTTATGGCGAAAAAAGCACGTAGCTTCATGCATATCATCCTCTTCATGTTAAAGAAAGGCTTCTCCAAAGCTAAACTACTCACAGATCTCAACACCATGATCAAACGCAGCAAGATCGCCGGAAAATCCCTACACCACCTCCTCTTCCACCACCACCACCACCACCACCCACCCTCCGGCGACTACGAGTTCACCTGCAACAACACCCCTCCATACCCACTCTCCCTCTTCTCCACCCACAACCACCACCATAACAACCGCCGCCGCCGTGACACTCATCTCCGGCAGCTGGATCTTGATGACAGTAATCAAGATGACATGGTTATGGATGCTGCGGTTATGAAGGCGTTGGAGGAGGAGATGACACGCGCCGCCGCGTCGCCGGAGTTTGGGAGAAGTCCGGTGGTGGTTGAGCGGCTGAGGATAACGGACTCGCCGTTTCCGGTGAGTAACGGTGACGGAGATGGTGGTGGTGAGGTGGATGAGGCTGCTGATAAGTTTATTATGAGGTTTTATAGCGGTTTGAGAAGGGAAAATTAAGTAAGGGGCTTGAGTGTCATTAGCTGATTCTTCAGGGGGGTTACATGAGACTATAATTTAAATTGTGATCTTCTTCTCATTTGTATCTGTTTTTTATCCATTTTGAACCGATCTAAAAATAAATTCGTGACTTTAAAGATGCAGAGTAATAATAGTCATTTTAAGTCAGCTTAACAAAAAAAGATAACCCTTATTCAGATCGATCGAGGGTAATTTTGTTACAATTTAACATACTTATTATAAAAGCTTGTAATAAATGATACTTAAGGATAAAGCTTGAAAACATTCCTTGTAGTACAATAATCATTTGTGTAATTAACTCGATTTTAAACATTAAAACATAATATTCAAGGTCTCCTTGTATATTCAATTGGAAACTTAAAATTCTTAATTTCTTGTATTAGCATTGATGACTTTGACATCTTTCAAAAATCTTGTCAAATAGATCAAGTTACATTACTTTTTATGAATTCAAGTTAGGGTTGTATTTTCTTACCCGAATAAAAGTTATAAATTTTATTTAGATTCGATAGATACATACCGATCTATCAACTCATCAACCCGACATGATACACACCCATGTTACCATAGACCCAAAAGAATACAAAAATAAAAATAAGAGCATTTACAGTGGATTTCTTATTCATATTTATATAATTACACCAAAAAAATATTATTTTTTTCTATTCTTTTTAAGTAAATAATATATTTTATACATTTATCATTACTTTTTTTTTTCTCTCCTCTACTTACAATCACTTTAAAAATTTTTAAAATATTTAATTATAAGGATTGAATAATTTTTCTTAAATATACCAATTAACAGTAATATCTTCTATCTCATCCACTCACAAACACTTAAAACGATTAATTATAATATAAAAAATACACTTATATATTTTAAAAAAAATGCCTGCAAATGCTTTAAAAGAACCCTTTGTTTCCCAACAAGTTTCTGCCTTTATATACCCCATCCACCCCCTCCTTTCACTTGCAACCAAACATCAAACACCATCTTCACCTTCTCTCTCTAAACACATAACCCTAAAAACCAATGGATCAAAACCCACCAGTTCTTGCTAAAAAAGCATGGAGCTTGATACATATCATCTTCTTATCCTTCAAAAAAACCATCACCAAAACAAGATTCTTCTCAGATCTCAACATGCTAATGAAACGCAGCAAACTCGCCGGAAAAACCCTGCACAACCTCCTCTTCCACCACCACCGCAGCTGGGCGGCCGCCCCCTCCCTCCGCCACCCCCACCACCTCCCCTTCCCCACACCGCCACCAACCGACGACGAGTTCAGCTGCACCACCACCCCTCAACACCCATTCTCCCATCTAACAACCACCCACAAACACCACCATGCGCCACCGTCCGCCAATGACAATATTGATGATCAGATAGCGATCATGAAGGCGGTGGAGATGGCGGCAACTGTCGCTGTTTCGCCGCAGTTTGTGGTGAAGCGGCTGAGGGTGACGGACTCGCCGTTTCCGGTGAGCGAAGGTGACGACGGTGGGCTGGTGGATGAGGCTGCTGAGAGGTTTATATTGAGGTTCTATAGTGGTTTGAGAGGGGAGAATTAAGTGAGGGTGTAAAGTGTAATTAGCTAATTATTTAGGGGCTTGCATGAAAGTATGAAATCATTTTAAGATTTTATCATTTTATGTATTGTTTAGGTATGTGTCCCTAACATATTTGTCTCTGTTTTGAGTAGATTAATCAGATGAAAATAAATTGTTGAGTGTAAGCTAAGCTATAAGCTATTTATGTTTTGTTGCATGCTGGTTTTATTTCTAGTTTTAAGATTATTTGGAAATTAAATAATTTAATAATATTTATTTTGTATTGATTAATTGTAATGTTTACTCTACCTTTATGTAACTTACTTTAGAAACCTTTACCCCACCTCTCATTATTAGAATATTAGTGATTCTGTCATGAAAAGTAGTTAACTTTTGAATTTTATGATATTGTTATTAAAAATATAATTAAAAAATAACATATACATTATAAAAATATAAGAAATATAATCTTTTACATTTATAATTTTAAATGTAATAATAATTTTAAATTATCTATTAGCTTTTTAAATAATCTCTTAAACACACACACAAAAAAGATAAGTTATCTAATTCTTATAGTTTAAGATAGTAAAAGAATACGTAAACCTAGCTAGAAGAGTAGTTAGATGCAATGTTTTTGAGACCGGATCGGACCGGCAGGTCCGACCGGTTCGACCGGGGATGGGATGGGTGGCCGGTCCGGTTCTCATCGATTCGTTTTTGGCCGGTCGAACCGGCCGGTTCATCCCGATTCGCTGGTCGGACCGGGAAACCGGACCGGTTCAGACCGGATTTTGTATTTTTTTTATTTTTTTGATTTTAATGGGTAAAAACGGGGTGTTGAACCATAAATTAGTATGTTGGATATAAAAATATAGTTAAGTTTTATATATAACTATAAAATACATATATAAATTACTTATATTTAATTATATATATAACTATATATATAATATACTATATATATAATTATGACATCATCCGGTTCTTAAATCCGGTCCGACCGGTCCGACCACCAAACCAGTAAGACGTCCGGTTCGACGTCCGATCCGGTTCTGAAAACATTGGTTAGATGAGAAGCGCCCCTTGGTAGGGGTTTGGGGGTAAAACCCCAGAAATTGCATGATTAATGATCAATTTGCATCTAGTGATGCCCACAATGGAAATATTTTGTGATAGTTGGGAAAATGCACAGTAAACTTATTATTTGTAGTAAAATTGATGGTAAATTGATCTATTAGTGACAATGTTCTGACTATACAATTGTCGACAATTGTAACCATCGACCACCAATTGAAACATTGTGATAGCTCGTCTCCTTTATAAAGATTGTCTTTGGTCTAATTCTGGTATATTGTTTTTCGGAACAAATTTTACATACATGATATTGTCATTCTCTTTAAATTATATTTTATGAAATATTTAATTTAAATACATCCAACATGATCTAAAGAGATATCCAAGCCCCACAAGTTATATGACCTCCATTAGGTCGAATCATGACACAACGCTTGGGTTTGACCCTTTTTTAGGGTTGTAGCTCATTCGTGCCGAACACTTTCATTAGGCGATGGGTCGTGGATTCCAAATTTATTAATCTATGTTATGATTCATGAATCAAATGGAAAAATATCAAATGAAGCTAGCGAACTTTCGTGAAAAGAGATCGAGCAAAGTAGTACTTGTTTGACACATGCATTCTTTTGCTTTGGACCAATATTGTTATGTCATGTTCAAATAAACCTTTTCTTTCATGCGGTAAAGTCCCATCAAAAGAAACCAATTGGTATTAGCATAATAAACAAACAAACCACTTTTAGTAAATGATTACGAAATGCAAATCATAGATTAAAATTGCTTTGCAGGTTGGCTAATTAAAAGTTTGAGTTGCAAACAGCTTGGTGTTATATATAAAAAGTGTAAATTTTATAAAAGTACATTATATATGTTTTCGTGCTTATAGTAACGTTGAAATTGTATTATATAAATACACTAGGTTAGTATCCCGTGTATTACACTGACTGAATAAATAAAATACTAAATAATAAGTAATAAAAATTTATGAATTGTAAAATTATATTTAAAGATAAAATATGATTATAATTACATATGAATAAAAAGATATGATTTTTAAAACGAAAGGTTTGTATCAAAAAGGTTATAATTTTTTTAAAAAGGAGTGATTTTAAATATTATGTTTCAAAAAGGTTTATTCTTTTAGAAAATTTTATATTATATGAAAGTTTTGTTTTTTTATTTTTTCTATTTTAATAAAAAGATATGATTTTTTATTTTCTTAATAAAGTTTATTTTTAAAAACATAACTGATTTTAAAAAATCTAGATGAGAGAGAAAAATATATTAATTAATAAAATTGATTTTTATTAAGAGAGAGAAATTAGTTTGATTGTTTAAATTAGTATAATACATTTTTGGAAAGAAAATGAATTCATGATGTATAAATGAATGACATGTGTCAAAAAGCTTGTTTAAAAAAATGACAAGTGCCAAAAAAAAATATTCTTTTATTATATTCTATAGATTTTGTTTATTGTGATATAATTGTTTTTCTTATCATATTTAATACATTAATTACTTAAAATATTAAAATTACTTAGTTTTTAAATAAATTAATGGGTTTACGTCCCATTCATTAGTAAACGCAGGTTATAGAGTTGTAAAACAAGAAGGTTTATGTTATATATTAATTGATTTTACTTATATGCACAAATCATCCTCTCTCGAAGAACTTTATTTTCGTATTTTCCCAAAAGTGAATTTCAACTAACCATAGTTGATTATTTTTAAAAGTTATAATAATATGAAAGTGACATTCATTGTTTACAAGTAAGACTGAAAGATGTAATAAACGATTAACTAGACCGAATTAATTCTTTGCAGTTTAACCACTATTATAATAAGAGTAAAGTTACAATAAAAATATGTTTAATTTAAAAAGTTTAAAAAAGATTACACTTGTTTTTCTATTGTTTTTAAAAGATGAACATTTTGTTTATTGTGTTAAATAATTCAACTCATTGTGTCTAATACGTTTATTCTGTCAAATATCAATTTATTGTTATATATATATATTATATCATTTGTTATGTGTATTAATTATTGTATTTTACGTTTTATATCATTTTGTGTTATTTTTGTCATTGTTTTTATACATTATAAAATTATTATTTATTATTATGTTTTATAATTAAAAATACACAATGATATACTTTCATCAATATATTTTTCAAACTCAAAGTATTGAAGATAATACAGTGTGTTAGTCATCATCTTTTAATAGATCATTATATAAACTTATTATTATTTATCATCGTGTTTTATCATTAGAAGTACATAATAATGTTATTTCATCATTGTATTTTTCAAAACTAATAGTGTGAATAGATAATACAATAACGATCAAAATACATAATGAGACATTATGTTATTTTGTTATTGTTTTTAATGTATTAGATTAATTAATTGTTAATTATTATCGTATTTTACATATTAGAGATACATAAAAATACTATTTAATCATTATTTTTTGTTTAAATTCATCATTTTAAAATAACACAATAGTATTTAGAAAAACACAATAACTAACAAAAAGACACAATAAACTACACTAAAGACACAATAACAAGATATGAGCTTATAAACATAAATTTTTTTATCTTTTTATATAACAATAATATAATAGTTTTAAAGATAAAAAAATATTCGTTTTTATGATGAAACTCTTATAAAAAAAATAATATCATACATAAAAGTTATGAATATTTAAAAAAATGATAGTACTTGCAAAAAGTCAAAAAAATAGTTATTCCTAAAATAACACTCTAACAAACTATTTCCTACAATTTGATATTAACTATTGATTAATGAGATAAATGGTTAAAATTACTTTTTATATTTTTTACTTTTAGAAGCTTTTCTATTTAAACCTTTTTTTATAATAATCCGTACAATCATTTAATAAAATTAAAACTTATGTGCCATGCATGATATGAAAATATATGACAGCCATATATACAAATAACTTAAGTAATTAGTGTTAATAAGTTAAATTTATATTATGTTTCGGATCGAAAAGAAAATGAAGAAGCCGTTGGGTAGGTTCGTGGGTGCATCAAAACATGGAACTTTCTTCCACCAAAAAGCATGTTCACTTATTTCTTGTGCTAAGTATGTAAAGTGTGGCTTTGTGTTAGAACCTCTTGATTTATTAATAAGTCTTAATTAATACAATCAAACTATTAATTATTAGTTTTTTCATTATCAAACTATAAAATAAGACATGTATTTGATTTCGATCATTGGTATAAAATAAGACATGTTGAACTCCAAATATGTGCTTAAAACTTATGACCTTCTAACTCCAAACGAAACAAAAGTTGTGTTAACTAGTGATGGACTTTATCAATCTTAATTTACTTTTTATAAAATTTAAACTAGTTACGCTCTAGTTATTTTATTTATTTTAAATTTGTGAGACATTTGTTAATTAAGGGTTAAAATTGTTTTAAAGACGTTCAGAAAAACTCCCATCTTTCGTAGTGTGCAAAAATTTATTTCCAGTGGTAAAGACAGAAAATGCTTTTAATTTTCGAACAATCACCATTCTTATATCTAATTTTAATAACCAACCTATTTATTTTAACTCATTGTTGATCATTTAATTTGGTATTATTTAATATAGTTTTAAAAAGATTAAAAACTTTATAATTTTTTAATAAATAAACACAATTCATATTTTTTAAAAAGAAAAAGAATATATAAATAATAAGAACATCACTACAAAAATAGGTATTTGATATGTTCAAATACATTGCAAAGTGTAACAGATAGTTTACATAGCCAATTTGTAGCAAAGTTGCGACGAAGTATTTCCATAGCAAAATCTGACTGCCTCAAAGAAGGGAGGCTCCAACGCTCACAAACAGTCTCGCATGGCAACATCAACATAACAACTATCTAAAATCAAAGTATTATGGGTAGTCTTTTATTGATAGACATAGTGACGGATTCAGAAATTTTTTTTATGGTGTCGGGAATTTTTTATGTTAAGATATCTATATATGATATCAGATTTTCGGTCCTTTTAGGGTCGGGTCCGAAAAATAATGACACCAATTCTATTATAATTATACATGGTAAAGTATGTTCTTGGAAAATATATAATATTCTTAGATTGTTCTCTATAGATATTTCATATTTATATTTTGAAAAATGTATATTACGTTTTGTATACTAACTTTTCTAAGCATTACCTGAATAATAAATATAACTATTAATTAGATACAAATATAATTCAATAAAAAATTTCCTTTAAAAAAATTCTCAAGTCTTTTTATTATTGTTATTGTTAATATCATGTTACTAAAGTTTAAAAAATCCAATAAAACCAGGTTAATTTTTTGTTAAAATATCTTTTTATTGTTTAGTTATATATATTTTAGAAGCTAATATATAAATTATACTTAATATAAACGTTCAATAAATAAAATATAACTAAATAAAATAGTGCATGCCGGTGTACTTGAAGACTAGTGTATTTTAAGAGTGATCATGTGATTTCATGTTTTGAATGGTATATATAAAAAGAAACTTAGAAATTTAGTATTTCATATTTGAGCAGATAGTAAATCGGAAGTATTACCGAAAATAAGATTAAGCTATTCAACATTAAAAGTTAAAAAATATAGGAAATAGGTTAAATATTAAATTATATGAGAATAGTCATATTATAATTAATTTATACTTAATAAGTAGATAACATTAAATAAATTAAAAAGTAAATAATTAAGATGGGCAAGGACGAATTACAAATTTAAATTATACTAATTAACAACTTTTCTATTCATAATGGCGTTGTACCTTATAAATAGGGGTTTTTCAAAGAAAAAATTGACTTTTCACTTTTCACGCAAAGGTTTTCATATTTTGCAAAGTAACTTTCAAAATTTTGATTATTTTTACTTAAACCCAAAACTATTCATCTTTTGCAATATAATCTCATAAAATTTTACATTTTCAACTGTGTTACATATGCTTTCATATTTTGCAAATTTTCGTCTTCCGTTCGTTCTAGTTTTTGCAAGTTAATATGACATAAACATGCATGTGCGATTCATCAATTTTAAGTTTCATTTTACGTTTCGTTCTAAATTCTGTGAATTAACATAGCACAACATGCGTGCGTGGTTTATCGTTTTTACGTCTATTTTTCCCCTTTAACAGGTTCGTCGCAACGCGTGAGTCTTAAATCAACTTAGTTATATTTTTAGATATTTTATGATTTGGTCTTATTTTTTCGTATTAACTCATCGCAATTTCAGTTTTAATAGTCATTAATGGTGGTGTGACATTGGTGTTATTTTGCATGGTTTTACGCCCCGCGTAACGCGTGGAGCTTAATTTTAGTTAGAGCTATTTGAAAAATATAATTTAATTTATGACCTATCCTATACCTATTTTACGGTTGAATCATCAATTTACCCATTTTAAAAAAACTTTCTCTTTCTTATTTTTCTTCATATTCATTTTTGTTCATCTTCATGTTCAAGCTTCTCCATATCTATTTTCATGGCTGCCTAAGTTTATAAACGTTTTCTTCTCTTTATCATTTGTTTCTTATCTTATATTTTTTATGGGAGTTGCTACCAAAATTTCTAGGGTTTCGATTAAGATACAAGTTTATATGTATTAAAATAAATATTTTTTTATGGGTATCAGTGTCCCCAACCCATAAGGGTGGGTCCACCCCGAATAGACATCGATTTAAAGTAATTACGTAAACCTTTTATAACCTCTAAAAATATTTTTTTTCTAATTGCATTTAGCTTGAAAAAAGTTATTAGGTTAAAAGTATAAGTGATCAAAGTTGAAAGTAAAAAAATTATGAGGTTAAAATACAAAAGATGAAAAGTTTTAGGTTAAAAATAAAAAATCAAATTTTGTGAGGTTAAATTGAAAAACATAAAAACTTTAGGTTAAAAGTAAAAAATCAATTGTTTTTAATAAAATATTCTAATCATAAGATGCAATACCATAATGCATAAACAATTTGATAATTAGTATAATTTAAATTTTCTTTTGTGACCGTCCGACAAGAATTAATTTTTAGTCTTAAACTTTTTATATGAAAACGATCTTGAAATACAAAGGCCTAGGACAAATCGTAATAAGCCAAAACGGTTCAGAGACTAGATGTCGTATACTCGTATGCAGTTAGTGAAAATTTCCATGCAACCTACATTTTCATTTCACAAGCTTATTTATGCTTTTATGTTTAAATTGTTTATCAGTTGCTTCTTGTTTTTATGTTGTTGGTGTCATCTTATAGCATTTTATTTAATTACTGTTTATTTTTGTTAAGTACTTGTACTTTACAATATTAGACCAATACGTTTTTTTTAATGCACTTCAATATGGTGATGTTATTATGTAGTTGTAGTACCCTCTACCCGACGAGTATATATAAAACTAGTGTACAATGGTTTTTACGATAGATATGTATAGACATTGTTGCTATTTTGCGTCTAATGTCATTTCGGTTGTAAAGCACTCAAATTTATGACCATTCTTTTGATCGTAAATACATAGTTTGATAGTAGCTACGATCAAAGTTTTTAATTTTATTTGATTGATTATTCTCAACCTTTACTTCTTTTTGTTAAGGATCACCGGCTTTTTAGATTTCAAATTTATGCATTTTCTTTTTCTTTTCGTGTCCATTATGAGTCCTTTTTTTGTGTGTTCACAAAATATCGTCACCAAATTATTAAATGTCACACCATCGTACCTAAACACGAGATTCCCCTTTCCCCATCCATGACAAGGACGTATATCGGTAATAGAATTATGAAAGACAATTCAAACTAATATCAAAACTCCGTCTTTTAATAACTTAATTATATGGAAAAAAATTCATCTTGTTCTTTTTAAACAAAATTGATGACATCCAAAATAAATGTATAATGAGGTGAAATTATTTAAGTGACTAAAGCATGTGATTAACAAAATAGCAATGCTCCTTTCAGGCGAATAGTTTTTAATATTGCAAATACTAGCTTATACTATTTATTTTTTTAACAGATTTTATTTACATCAATTGTCTATATATTATGAGACTTGAAATCTTGAACCCTTAAACTCACGAGAAAAAACATCTTACTAAACACATTGGTAATACCATATTGTCTAGTAGTCTAGTACGTTACGAATCCACTACAAAAAATGTCTTCAATAGCGGCGACACCAATAGCGGCGACATGGATCAATAGCGGCGACAACCATTAGCGGCGACACCTATAGCGGCGACTGTCGCCGCTATTAAGTGACGATTCGTTTGCTTTTTCCGTACTAAGATCTGACCGTTGAAAGTGCGCTAGATCTGACGGCCAGGGTTCCACCGTACACAAGGACCATTAGCGGCGATATTTTTTGACTATTAGCGGCGACAAGTCGCTGCTTTTGATGCAGATCTGATAAAAGCGGGTTTTCCCCTCCATTTCCTATCTTTCCCTCCACACCACACCTTCAACAGCATATTCCGACCACCAGGCCTCCCCCACCTCCAGCGACTACCAGTTCACGACCACCGGGCGACGACCACCTCTCCTCCACCTCCGGTCACCACCTTCTTCAAGCTCCGTTCACCACATTGCTCAACCTCCGGTCACCTCTCCGCCTTCTCTCAAAATCCGACCACCACCATCCCGTGACGACCACCACCGTGGACCTGCTGCTACTACCGTGGTTGCTCTTGTCGTAGATCTCGACCACCGTCGCCGCTAATACCTTTCTACCTTTCTTCATAGTTAGAAAGTAATTTTTTTTTGTTTAAACACAATTTTATGCTTGTTTATGTTAATGTATGGTTGAAACATATTTAGATGTTAATTTTTAATAGGTTGAACATAATTTTTAGTATAATTTGTGTAATTTTAGGTTTTAATAAAAATTGTTGAATATGGTGAACTAGTGAGATGGATTTAGGTATTTTGGGCATTTGATGTAGAGTATTTGTTATGGATTTGATAAATAAAATTTGATGCTTAAAATTTAGTTGAGTTTATGTGTATTTGGGTATTTGATATAGACTTTTTTTTAAATTGGTATAAATATGTTTAGATGTTGATGTTTAGTTGGTTGAATAAAACTTGTTAAAATATTTATGTAATTGTTAGGTTTTAATTATAAAATGTTTAGATTTGGTATTTAGTTACTTAAAATTTAGTTAAAAATTGTTAAGATCTATTTATGCATTTGATATACACTTTTTATTTAAATAATTGAAATATATTTAGATTTGGTATTATTAGCTTTTAGGTTTCGTATATTTATTTTAATTGAGTTAAAAATTGGGAGTAAACCATCATCATCTGCAGGGACGACTTCTTTTGATCATGATCACGAACAAACTCCTCAGTCATTTACACAGGTAAGTGTATTATTAAAGTTGGATGTGTTAACTGGATCATAGTTGGTTTATGTTATTATAGCTTTTTTTTGCTAAAATAGACTTTAATTATCTAAGTTTAGGTTAAACGGGTCAAAACGACATGAATTGAGTTTATACGTGTCAAAATAACTTAAATTTGGATGTGTTAAGTTGATAATAGTTGATTTATGTTCTTATAGCTTTTTTTGGTTAAAATAGACTTTAATTATCTAAGTTTAGCTTAAAAGGATCAAAACGACATGAATTGAGTTTATACGTATCAAAATAACTTAAATTTGGATGTGTTAAGTGGTTCATAGTTGGTTTATGTTATTATAGCTTTTTTTTTTTGCTAAAATAGACTTTAATTATCTAAGTTTAGGTTAAACGGATCAAAACGACATGAATTGAGTTTATATGTGTCAAAATAACTTAAATTTGGATGTGTTAAGTTGATAATAGTTGGTTTATGTTATTATAGTTTTTTTTGGTTAAAATAGACTTTAATTATCTAAGTTTAGCTTAAACGGGTCAAAACGACATGAATTGAGTTTATACGTGTCAAAATAACTTAAAGTTGGATGTGTTAAGTGTATAATAGTTGGTTTATACTATTATAGCTTTTTTTTGCTAAAATAGACTTTAATTATCTAAGTTTAGCTTAAACGGGTCAAAACGACATGAATTGAGTTTATACGTGTCAAAATAACTTAAAGTTTGATGTGTTAAGTGGATAATAGTCTATTTCAAAATATAAATGTATATTTGTTTTTGCTGGAGCAAATTTCAAGTCTATTTCAAAATGCGCAATTTATGTCACAAATCACGCAATTAATTGCTTCGCAAAAGGCTCCAAATCAAGCCGAAGAAGACGATTCGGACGAGGGGGATGAGTAGTGTTTGTATCACTGGATTACGTTTGTTTTTAGTTTGCTTATGTATGTTTAAATTTGAATATTATTATGAAATCTATGTAGTACGTAATGTATGAATATATTATATATATATATATATATATATATATATATATATCTAGGTTTATTTGAATTAGTAGTGTATTGTATGACTAGATCTATATGTATGAAATTTCAATGTTATTGCCAATATATCTATGTTTATATGGGTTGAAAACTGAAAATTAAAAAAAAACAAAAAAAATATAAAAATTAAAAAAATAGCATTAGCGGCGACATGTACATTATTAGCGGCGACCTATTAGCAGCGAATATTTGGTCTTTAGCGACAAAGTATTAGCGGCGAACTATTAGCGGCGACATTTTGGGGTATTAGCGGCGACAACTGTCGCCTCTAATAATCAAAAATTTTGTAGTGATCGAGGGATGAAAATGAAATTAAAAGCAGTTGATGTGTCAAGAACAACTAAAACTCTAAAAGGGTGTCGATATATTATGATATATTATGCTTTGTGAATAGAATATAAACAATTAAGCACATGAGTATACCGGTGGTTAATTTGTAATTACTGAGTACGTCCGATCATTTTAATAACGATAGTGTTATTTGTAGGCGGATAAACCAATTTTGACCAGTACATACTGCTTTTGTGAATTTGTAATGCATATTATAGCTTTTTTGTATGTGAAAAATCAATTAAACATGCATGTTTTAATTCATAAAAAGTTTCTTCAATTATTAAAACATCAACTGAATTGCTTTTAATAAAGTACGAAATCATTGGCCATTTTATAAACTTGTGTTCAACGTGAAATTTTATTAACCAACTTTTATATTTAGAGTCAACAATATCGCGTACGTTGTGAAGTGTGTTTCTTTTTAGCTTTTTATTTCCTTTAAATACCCCCGTCATCTTCCACACTCCTTCACTGCAAACATCAAAATCATCATCAATCTCTATATCTGCAAATAATCAATCAAAACCCAATAAAGACATGATCAATGGATCAAAAGTTACCACTAATCACCGACAAAGTATGGAGCTTTATGCGCGTGATCTTCGAAAGAAAGCTGTTGGCCGTTGATTTCAGCATGATGATCATGAAGCGTCGTAAGATCGCCGGAAAAGCCTTCCACCACCGCTACAACCACCGTGTTCCTAATGGTAATCCGCCGCTGGTGGTGGACGATTGTGATGACATAGAAATAGACCAGGGCGTCATTAAGGTTCTTAATAGGATGATGATCACGAGCCCCACGGTGTCGCTGGCACCGTCGGGATTCATAAAGTCACCGGTGGCTCATGGGTTCGAAGATGGTCAGGTGGACGAGGCTGCTGAGAAGTTTATAAGAAGGTTTTACAGTGATTTGAGAAGGGAGAATATATAAGGGTTGAGATGTCAATAGTGAGTTTACTAGGGGGTTATATGAATGTATACGAATAAATCCAAACAGTTTTGGTATCATTTTGTATTATTTCCTTTTATGAAAAGAGAAATTAATTTCTTATTCCTTATTTTATTTTATTTTAAATAAACTCTATTTATTGTTCAGTGGTTAAAGACTTATCAAGATGCGCATTTCATTAATTATAACTTTTTAGAATGAAAAGGAATTCTATTAATCAATTGAGATCATCTCAATGGTCATTATTTATAAGAGGGAGGATGAGATGAAGGGGAAAGAGGGTTAAAGTGATAAAATGGGGAGAAGTTTTTGGTGAGGAACGCCTCATGCGTGTTATTTTTAAGGAAGCGAGTAGAGATGAGAGAGAAAGTTTTAAAAAAAGAAAGATTTTATGAGACGGATAGAAGAGAAGGTGTTACCCGCTGCTACATAGGTGTCATTTTTAGAGACTTACTTTAAGTGCACTAAGTAGGGGTAAGATCTAAAAGAATTAAATTGACTAGTTTACATATACTAAAACTAAATCCCTGAGCCTAAGGCATGTTCGTCATGACACATACACATATGCTATAAAACCGAGTGCAATACAAGTGATCACGAGGCATATGCTAAAACCGAACGCAACACAAGTTCGCAAAGAGAATTCATTTTTATTTATAGTAGTTTCATGTCTTAATCATAAGTTCCATAATTTATAATTTATTTTCTATATCCAAAATTAATAATTCGTTTTCAATTTTAGAAAATAAATAAAACAAATTTATTCTTTATATCAAAAAAATTACCGAAAAGGATAGGCGGGGGGTTGTAAATATTTGAAGGTATCATCGATAATTTGTCAGTAAAAAACTCTAAGCGAAGTACAATCCAGAAAGATTTGTTGGTAAACCGTCACTTAAAATTTTTTGTCGACAATCCAACAACATTCAAATTATCTAGGATAATACTTCCGGCTATAGATTGCCGACAAATTCTAGTCGATAACCCCCTTCAACAATATTTTCCTGACGTGATTGTCCATCGGGGATACGCATTTGCTTTTATAGTGAAATATTTTTTATGAGATCCATCAAGTTGTAGGATTCTCATTGTGATGATCTATTCTTATTAGATTTCACAATCGTTCCAAAGGATTGAATTATTTCACAATATTAGATATGAGGAGTGTTTTTGAGGTTTGCTTGTGGGGATAGTTAGGCATCCTCTTTACTTTGGCTAAGTAGGGATAGGAATTTTTTTCACTATAAGGAAACCAGCAATCTCACTAATACATGGGTAGGATTGGTGTTTTACATCTGTCATAAAAAAAAGCGAATTTTATAAGTTTTTTAGTCGTAAATTTCAAACGTTAATACAGTATTTGTAGTTTAAAATCCTACGTACATTAATTTGGGAGGATGTTTTTCAAGCCTAGGAATACCATACATGATTTGGTTTTTTGCATGAGTCGTAAACCACATGTTGTAATTTTAACCAGATACGTGCTGCTTCTGCAAATATGAAATACATATTATAATTTATTGTGTACTATTTATGGTGTCATTTTTTAACATGTAAGGAGCAATATGTCGTTCAAAGTTGGGTAGAGTGTCGGTGAGTTCTTCAAATTATACTTAATTATCTTGTTGGCATACTTAGATTAATTGTAATGATACTCTAGGTGTTGAGACTCATCATGTGCATGAGTTAGAATAAAAATATGAGTGATATTGTACTCACTAAACGACCAGTGCCACCCTCACCCCATAAATCCACAGAAAGCAATGCAGCTCACGAATTGACCTAGAGGCAAGGTGTAAGGTTCGAACTACTATATCTCCCCAATGTTGCGTAAATGCTCGAACCTTGCTCTAATATTTTGATTCTTGTCTTGGACTAACCACCCAATGTGATGCCTGGGGTGAGGATCAAAACTAGATCTCTTTTGAAGAATCTCAATGCCTACCATCAGGCTAATTGAAGTGGTTGTGAACGAGTTAGAATAATTAGATAGACTAATTTAATTATATTTATAAAACTAGAGGCCCTAATAAATATTTGTTGTCTAAGAGCATTCACATCCCATTTCTTATTTTTATCCTTATAATTATAATAAAATTCACTACTTCTTCTCTTTCCTTTCAATTAAATAATATATTTTTATACCCTTTTCATCACATTTTATTTCTACTATACTCACAACCACTTTAAAAATATTAAAAAATTTATAAGGGTTGAACAGTGAATCCTTAAATTTACCGATAAACAGTAACATTTTCTTTCTCCTCCACTCACAACACTCAAAACCATTCCATATAATATAACAACTCTCACTCACATAATTTAAGGAATGAGCTGTGAATGCTCAAGAAAGCTAAGAACTAATTGTAGTCTTCTAATTTTATAATCAATGGCTAAGTTTAAATTTTTGGAATAAAGATGGTGAAAGGTTATTTTGAGAAAAGGCACTTTTCTAACTTTTATGGTTTCCTTTAGTTTTTTAAATACTTGTAACGTTTCATATGACATTATATTTTAAAATAAATGCATTATAAAATTAAATATTTTTTTTTAAATTGAGTATAATAATATTATTTATAAAAACAAAAATTAAAAAAAAAAAAAAGTTCAAATAATGCTACATTTTTTGTGCTATTTTTCATAAAATAGTATGGTACCTGTTATATTTACATTAAAACAACCTTTTAGGTATGTTCTGTTTTGTTTTATATTGTTTAAAGGTAAAACAATATGTTTTATGCTGATTGACAACAAAATAACAAGTATGCAGATTTATTTTAAAATAACATTCTATGATGTTTAACACTTAAATTATCCATGATCATATTTCTTATGATAGATATTTTTTACGTAATTATCCATCAGTGATACTCGCTTGTTTTCATAGCCTAGAAATATCACATAAGATTTGGTGGTGTTTTGCATGAGCTTTTAACGGCATGTTGTAATGTCTACCTTTCGTTGTTAACAAACGCATGCAATTTTGTTATTTATTCACATGCACATATGTGAATAAACAATTAACCATTTTATAATCCATAAAAAATTCTTAAAAAATCAAAATATCAACTGATTTTTTTTTTTTTTTAATAAAGTGCAAAATCATTGGCCATTTTATAAACTTGCTTTCAACGTGCAAAAACGCTCAATCATATGTCAATAAAACCAACTTTTATACTTAGGAGTCAACAATATCGCGTTATGAAGTGGATGTGTTTCTTTTTAGCTTTTTATTTCCTTTAAATACCCCCATCATCTTCCCCACTCCTTCACTGCAAACATCAACTTCATCATCAATCTCCATTTCAGCAAATAATCAATCAAAACCCTATAGCTACCTGGAGACATAATCGATAATGGATCAAAAGTTACCACTAATCACCAACAAAGTATGGAGCTTTATGAGCATGATTTTCAGAAGAAAGCTGTTGGTTGATTTCAACATGATGATCATGAAGCGTCGCAAGATCGCCGGAAAAGCCTTTCACCACCACTACAGCCACCGTGTTCCTAACCGTAATCCGCCGCTAGTGGTGGACGATTGTGATGACAGAGCAATAGACCCGGGTGTCATTAAGGTTCTTAATAAGATGATGATCACAAGCCCCGTGGTGTCGCCGGAACCGTCTGGATTCATGAAGTCTCCGGTGGCTCATGGGTTCGAAGATGGTCAGGTGGATGAGGCTGCTGAGAAGCTCATAAGAAGGTTTTATAATGATTTGAGAAGGGAAAATATATAAGGGGTTGAGATGTCAATAGTGAATTTATTAGGGGGTTGTATGAAACTAAACTTTGATCGAAGGTTTTAGTATATGTCATTTGTGTAACCCTAACAGTTTTGGAATCGTTTTGTATTATTTCTTTTTATGAAAACATATATTAATTTCTTATTCGTTTGTTTCTTTAATTTCAAGTTTATTTATTTATTCATTTTGTTTGGATTAAATACTAAGGTATACTATAATTTATCAGAAATTAAGAGAATTCTTCATAGCCGGTTTAGATATGGATCGGTTTGGAAATCCAAACCCATTTTAACCCGACCTAATTACCAAATATGTTTTAGTATGATCTGATTCCAACCTGACTCAACCTGTAGGTTTGAAAACGGTTGGTAACTTTATATCATTACAACAAAAAGAAGTTAATAAAACTTTAGTATCATGTTGCATTAGGTTTCGAAGAAGTTGCATTAGGTCTTTATAATGTTGATATGTCCTAAAACAATATTTTTATCAAAGACAAAATATTAGATCTAAAGCAAAAAAAAGTTTTAGCAAATGCAATGTTTTTGTCATAAAATGCATTTCTTTTTATTTTTGCTTATAAAAGATTGTATAACGCTTATTTTTCTAGAAAGCAGGTTTAAATCTGATCCAATGCGGAGTGAATTTTCATGAACTGATTCTGAACCCAAACAAGTTTGATAAAAAAATGGTATGCCTTATGTTAACCATACCTGTAGAGACTTGAAACAGACACAGAACCAGTTGGACTCTAAAACCTGATTTGTACCCCTCCGGCCATAGGGAGTAGTCTTTCTACCATTAAAGATAGTCAGATGGATGTAAGGTTTGTTTAAAAAACGCTTCCCGAAAACCTTATTAATAGTTTTGATATGAGTGAGATTATAGTAGAAATGTTTGTTTTTCTATGAAGTTGATTTGTTTATTATTCTGTTGTTAAAGATTTTTGTTAAGGCGTGCATGTGTGACATGCATCGTTCTACAATAGAATATCATCATAATATAATATGTAAGCGGCTTTCATAAATATTTTTCATGTAAGAAAACAAATCTAAACAATTATTAATGTCAAATATCAAGTCATTCAGAAAAACAATTTAATTTAATTTAATTTAATTTATATCTAATAAAAAATTATTTTGTTTTTTTATCATTATAAAGGTTAGTATAACTGTATGAATAAAACTTAGATAGATTATTATCTAACTAGGTTAATACCCTGTGTATTATACGGGTTGAATAAATAAAATATTAATAGTTATTAATAAAAATTAATGAATCATAAAATGATCTTTTGATATAAGATATGATTGAAATTACATACAAGTGTTAAAATGACAATAACATTTTTAAAATTTTTGTTAATTTTTTTTTGTTTTTCTCAAATAAAGTTAGTTTTTAAACAAACTGTTTTAAAAAAACCATTTTAAAAAAAGTGTCATTTTTAATAATTTCTTTAAACTTTGAATTTTAATTATTTTTGTTTCAAAATAATTTTATTTTTTAGAAAACACAAATTTTAAAATATATTATTTTTTAAGTTTGATATTTTTTTAAAAACAATTCTTATTTTATAAATGTTATTTTTTTTAAAATTGCATTTGTAAAAAGATCTCTTTTTTAATTTAATAAAAAATTTGATATGAAAAAGAATTAAATAATATCATTAGTAGTTAATTGATATTTATTAGTAGAGAGAAACATAAAAATAAAATTTAGGCGGCCTAGAATATGTGCCATGTGGCTTTCAAAAAGATTAATTTATTAGTATAGATAGATATTAAATTATGCCAATGCTCTTATATTTTAAAAGAAACATTTTGTAGTTAAACTAATTTTTAAAGCAAAACATATCTTTTAAAACACTAAAAATTAATTTATTTTGTAACGAAAACAACAAATTAAAAGGAAACTAACTATTAAAGACCATTATTTCTTTTTTTATTATTAGTTCTACTACCGGTTATACATAACTCATTATTAACGACTAGAAACTGATAACAAATTTCTTTTTGGCATATAATTTAGAGACTAGTTTTGAAGACCTCACTGTACGTTTCAAAGTTTATATATGCACTAAATTTAGTAAACCCGTATATTACACGGGTTTGTCCAAATAACATATTTAATAGAATAAAAATTTATTAATTATAAAATTATATTTTATTATAATATATGATTAAGGACTATAAGAAATAAAAAATTATATTAACTTTTTAAAATTTTATTTTAAAACTTTTCTTTGTTTTGTCCCCAAACAATAAATTAAACATTTTGTTTCAAAACAAATCGTTATAAAAAGTTATATTTAAAAAAGATTGATGTTGTTGAAAAGTTTCTTATATTATAAAATTTGTTTTTTTTAGAAATAACACTAATAAAAAGATTTTTTTCTTAATTTACTTATAAAACTATTTTAGATCTAAAAATAATTAAATAATATTATTAGTAATTAATATAAATATTTAATACAATACAGAAGCGGGTAAATTTTGATTAGAATTAATATGGTGCTGCACGTGTCACTTATAGATACTTTTTTATTAAAATAGAAAGATTCATTGCAGCAAAAATGTTTTTGTGGCCAACAATTGCTATTAGATTATTTGCTATCTTTAGCGATTGAAAAATTCATTAGAAATAATTAAATTGTGGTATGTGATGAACGCGTAGATGAGGGAGAGAAAAAAAACAGGTGAATCAAAGGCGGTAGACGTGCTGCGACGAATGAGAAAATTGAACATCCTTCTCAACTAAAGACGAACAATATTAAACATGAAATAAAGATTATAAAACAATACAAATGCGAAGTTGGGTAGCTTTTATAAAGGAGAAGCCCAAATGGTACCTGTTTGACCCACCTTTTCTGTTAGACAATTAATTTGTATGTTATATTACGTCATCTTTACTTTACCAAACCCTCAAACGTATTAAACAATCTCAGTTAGATTTTTTATTTTAAAAAAGCAAGCAAACACACCTATTTTTGTAATGATTAAGAAATGCACTTTTGAAAACTAAAATTGCTTTTGTTTAAGTAGAAGTTGAGTAGAAACAGGAGTGTGCCCCCAGAATTGTGCCTTTCCATGTACATTCACCCTCTAAAGAGTCCATATATTTGGTGACATGAAACCTCCTCTGCTAAGTAAACAAATTGAGCTTGTAAATTTTAATTCAACAAAAACTAATAGAATATAATTACTTCTTAAATATAGATATAATTTACTTTAAAAAAAGCAAATTTAATAAGATAAAGGTAAAAAAATCATGTATTTAATTAATATACTTCAAGGTGGCTTAGCATCGGCAACTTCTCCAATGGAGAGCTGGGTTTGATCCTTCATAGGTAAGCATTTGAAGTAACTAGTCCACGGTGTTGATCACGAGCCCAGATCGACTAGGGTGTGAGTGCATAGCAATGTTGGGGTAGGGCAAGTATTCAAACCCCGGCACACCTTGCCTTGTCTCGTGTGGATTTTTTATACGAAGGTGTCATAAGCCGGCTAATAAATCCAGTAGCATTATTTTCTTTTAGCTAATTAACTATTAAAAAAACTGCATGGGAACGTTACTTTTTCACCACCCAATTTTTTTTAATAAAAATGATAATGTAATGTTGTCATTTCTTTACTTTACCTCTCAAATTATTATAGAAAGTAAATATAATATAATAACTCTTAGTTTAAAACTTCAAGTTTGGCAACTAAAATTGGATCATGCATCTTCTTAAGTATCTCGCCGTCATACGAAGTACTAAGAAAGCGCATGTTATAAACTTATAATACAGCTTAAGACAATGTTGATGTCATCCAGCATCAAGCTTTTAAGTTCTTTAATAATATATACACCACTAGTGTTAAGTAATATTGAATTGTGCACTAAATTATATTTTATAGTTTTAATTTTCAAATAGACCGTGTACAACCAAATCTTGATTAATAATCAAGATTTTTATGTAATAAAGTGTAAACCGTAAGTCAAATAATCAATAAAGATAAACTATATTAATTGGCAAGTATGATAGTAGAATTTAACTATACCTTTGGTCCAAGATCGAAAGATATTATTTCTTTATTTTCATTTTTTTTAAAGGTGTCAATAGTGTTAGAATTATTAGTTTGATGGATTTGAGCGTGACAAGTAATCTTACATGTGAATCCAAGTCTTTATTAAAATAGGAGGAAGTGAGATACCCAAGACTTTATTAAAATACGAAAAAAATCTTGAGTCAATTCGTACATGTGACAACAAAAAGGTTCAGGTTGAGCTTAAGATTTTCTCAACTAAGGTGAGTTTCCTCCTTAGGGTGATCTCTGATTCCATATTCGAGTAATAGAGATGATCGGAAAGGTTAGTGGCACGTAAGTGATCCTTTAACCGTTTAAAAAAAAAAAAAAAAAAAAAAAAAAAAAAAAAAAAGGAGAAATCTAAATACAATCCATATATCCGGTTTTGTTAAATTCATTAACCATAAGTTGTATTTCGTGCCAACTCATATAATGTTTATTTAGGAATAGAAGTAATATCTAATAACAATTTAAGTAAAATGACTTTACTGATGAACCTCTTTTGAGTTGGTGTTTTACTAATTGCTTTTTTTTATCTTTTATATTTAATTAACAAACTTAAGCTTATATATTAATTAGCTCAAAAACATATAAGCTGGGAGAAAAGGATTGAAAGTTTCGGAAAGTAAAACTGAGTAATTGATTAGTTTCTTGAAAATTTAGAGTGAGTGAATAGTTTAAAAGTTATTTCATTTCCATGAAAAAGTTTAAAATACAAAATGCTATTTTTATGCGAAATATAAAGAGTATCTTAACTCTTGATCTAAAAAATTAATGGTTCAGATTAGTGATTGGAAAAGTATCACGCAAGGAAGGGTTTGAGAGGTAAATTTGAAACTAGGCTACGATTGTTGATTTTTTTTTTTAAATTTTTCTAATTGTTTTAAACGCATATAACTTTATTATACAACATTATTTTTTTACAAAAAAAAAAAAACACCACAAAATTAAGAATTTTATTCTCTTTAATTCGAGAATAGTATTGTCATACTTTTTTTATAAAAAAAAACAATATTTTTTAAAAACGTTTATGTACTATGCATATAACTTACGTGATTATTAACTGTGTAATTATAAAAATAACTTGTGCAATTATCTTAAAACTTACGCAATTATAGATATAAAATGCAAAATTATTATTTATAACTTGAGTAATTTAGCTTTTGTAATAATGAATATAATTACCTTGCATGCATAATTGTGACAAACGAAATTACAATTCTCTCAAATGACAAGTCTCGCGCTCTAATAACTTCGGACGTTTCGCACGTTTTTTGCACTTAATTTGTATAGTAACATTCCCTTCATTTTCATAATCAGACAAATTATAGCACTCAAATTACCCAATCAAGAATCTATATAAAATCTATTTGTAAGAACTAAAGCATAAAGAGGTTAATATCACAAGGCATTCATAAAACAGGTCATTGAGGTATAGTTCATTATCCTTAAAGTCATGGGTCATTGAGGTATAGTTCATTATTTTTAAAGTAAGCAGATATACTCACCCTCGAATCCTTCTTAAAAGATCAAGCTTGGTCGTGTAATGCAACCTACAAGAGAATCCACCAATCAACGTCATTAATTGAGCTTAAGTAAGTGGTTTAGCATCATTGATATGTGAATACATATGCATGTTAATAATGCATATCTTTCCTCATTTTAAGTGATTTTTGTTTCAAATTAATTTTTGTCGATACTTAATTGTAATTAATTTGATTTTTGTAGCTTTAGATGGTTGTTTGATGGTTTCAAAAGAAAAAGCCAAGAAGTTCATGAAGATTTTAGAAGTTTAGAAGTTGTTATGGCCATGACAGAAGCTGTCAGGACCATAATAGGCTGCAGGCCCTCTTTTCCTGCGCATTATGGCCATGACGGATCCTGTCATCGCCATGACACGCAATAAACCTCCTTTTTAAGTACTTCTTCTTCTTCTTCATTTTGGGAGAGACGAATTTGAAGCTAAAAACCCTAGTTTTTCTTTATTCTTGTGACCACTTTGAAGGAGTTCTTTTAAGAGTTCAAGAGAGGCTGAAGATCAAGCATTTCAAGGGAAGATTCAAGTTAACACAACCCACCTCTACTCATTTTTGGTTTGAAAATCTCTAGATCTATCACGTTTTCTTCCATTGTTATGAGTTTGGTTGTGGTTTTTGTAAGCCTTATGGGCTAAACACTTTTTATCACTTAGATTAGATGAAGCTTAGCATACTTTGATATATTACTTGTAATTTATGGTGATGATTAGGTTAATGTTTATTTCAAGGCTATGAATGTTCTTCAATGGTTGTGTATGTTTGTTAAACTTGATGAAATGATAAAGCTTATGGGTGTTATAATCACATATTGTTGGAAAACTTTGTGTTTTAGAACATCTATTCATGAAATGTATACATTAGTGTGTGTTTTATGTCATTTGACCAGGAATGATAAATGATGATTGATTATTTAATCAAGTTGAACAAGTGTGCATCCAAACACATATGTTTGTGAAAACCATTTTGTTTATTATGAATTTATCTTAACATTGGGTATGTGTAACCATATATAATGCACATATTTATGATTTGTGTATTCGTGTTACAACATTCATAAATTGGAGAATTTACATAGCTGTTGTTACATTACGAGAATTGAGGTGGTTATCATGTGTTCATCATGTTAACTTTTCAAAGATTTGTGGGTTTGGTATCCTTAACGGGAGTCCTAATCATATTTAATTTTAGCCTAATTTTATCATTAGTTCTTCATGGCATAATTTTAGGTGGCTATTATGTGTTTATCGTTCTAGCTTTCTGACAAGTTATATAATTAGATAACTTTGACATGAGTTTAGTTTATATCCATGTTTCATGTGTAGAAAATGATCTCACCCATAGGTTCATGTATGTTGTTATTATTTTGTTAAGCGGATTCGAATTCTAAGTAATATCCTTCTTTGATTGATTATCTTCATCTTCGTTTATTCTATTCAATTAATTTAATTGTTAGTTAAATAAGTTAATTATAAATTTCACAAATCATATTTAATCGGCTAGATAATGACAAAGACTTAGTATCTGGAGCTCTCGTGTTCACGGATCGATACTTAGTTCCTACCAAAAGCTATACTACTATCCGATAATATACTTGCTTATTATGTGTGTAGTTAGTCATAAGATGAAAATCATTTTTATAAATTTAAAGATTAATTGTGTAAAACCCATCATTAAATTATATCAAAACACACATCAATCATGACAAAACTTTCAGGTTAAACTTTGAGCAAAACATGTTCGAGACAATGCGAAATCATGATTTCCCTTAACCAAGTCGGATTACTATGAGACTTGACATGGTTGTTTGCAGCGTAAGTATTATTAAACAAGTTGTGATCAATTTATGAATGGGGCGGCTCGACTTCATGATTTCCCCTAACCATCGACAAGTTCATCGAATCGTCAAAAAACTTTACACAGTTGATTCTGACATAAGCATTATTATAAACAAGTCATGTTAAATTGAACACGTTAATTAAACTATTTAAATGAGTCATGTTAAAATTAACCCGTTTAATAACTGGATTATTATATTATCAAACCCAAAACCAGTTTATTCTCGTGGTTTCTAAGAACCACCACTACTTTAACTAATGAAAAATTTTCTTTTATCAAACTATTTTACACTAGCACAACCAACCCTCATTTCACCCTTTAAATACCCATATGCCCTCCTTCCATCTTCAACCTCAAACTGCATCTTTCTCTATCTCTCTCTCTCTAAACCATCAAAACCCTAGAGAGATAACAGAGCAAAATCCACCATTAATGGCGAAAAAAGCACGTAGCTTCATGCATCTCATCCTCTTCATGTTAAAGAAAGGCTTCTCCAAATCAAAACTACTCACAGATCTCAACACCATGATCAAACGCAGCAAGATCGCCGGAAAATGCCTACACCACCTCCTCTTCCACCACCACCACCACCACCACCCACCCTCCGGCGACTACGAGTTTACCTGCAACAACACCCCTCCATACCCACTCTCCCTCTTCTCCACCCACAACCACCACCATAACAACCGCCGCCGCCGCCGTGACACTCTTCTCCGGCAGCCGGATGTTGATAACGGTAATCAAGATGACATGGTTATGGATGCTGCGGTTATGAAGGCACTGGAGGAGGTGATGACACGTGCCGCCGCGTCGCCGGTGGTGGTTGAGCGGCTGAGGATAACGGACTCGCTGTTTCCGGTGAGTAACGGTGACGGAGATGGTGGTGGCGAGGTGGATGAGGCTGCTGATAAGTTTATTATGAGGTTTTATAGTGGTTTGAGAAGGGAAAATTAAGTAAGGGGCTTGAGTGTCATTAGCTGATTCTTCAGGGGGTTACACGAGATATATTATAATTAACTTGTGATAGTCTTCTTATTTGTATCTGTTTTTATCCATTTTGAACCGATCTAAAAATAAATTAGTGACTTTAAATATGTTAATTCCGGATTATTGCAAGTAATTGTTACGACTTGTCGGTGAGATCAATTTTTCTTTTTTTCATGAAAGCAAATTTTAAAATTAGAACTCTATATCTATTCGTACCAAAACGTTAATTGTTTATTTTCAAACCTGTTTTTAGAGTGACAACTTACGCACTTACCTAGCTTGCTTCTAGTTTTATATCATGACTAATCATATCAACTTGTCATAAACATGGCATGAACACTTGATCTTGAAAAAGTTAAACTTCACCACTTTAATTTCAAATTGTTTTATCATTTAAACCAACCCCATTGTTTAAACTTAAATATAAAGCGTAACGAGCGTGATTTAAATGTGAATAAAGTGATTATAGCATTAAGTTATAGCGTGTTGCAAGGTAATTAAATAACAAAATAAAAGTGTGAAATTTATATTGACATAAATTAATTATCTTTTACTCTAAGACGTGTGTTATTGTCAGGGCTTCCTAGCTTTGCAGGTAAAAAAATTTTGTACATTAACCCACCTCTCTCTATATGTTACATAAAAACAAAAAAAAATAATAATAAATATAATAACAATTCAATGCATTAGAATAAAATTAACAAGATTTAAGAAGACAAAATACTTGGAATATACTCTAAGTGGCTTAAAAGTTATGAAATCAAATATGGATTAATTATTAGTAGTACGTATAGGTACAAGTAGGACGTAGTGAATTATGTACTTAAACTTTATTAACGGCTACATACTACATATACATTAAATTTGTTTTATGGTTCTTTCCAATGGACATGTACTTTTCACGACGTTGTTCCTTTTTTTATTTGTAAAAGACCAACGCATAGGCTTTCTTTGAAATGTATTTTTAAATCCACTTATTGCTTATTTTAAGAATTTTAATCTGTACCATTTTGATGGGGATAAACACCATATGTTAAGAGTACAGAAGATCATTAGTCATGATGCTATTCGTGATCAGATTCAATTGTATGTACCTTGCAAAAAAGATTATCAATTTTAACAAATTTAAATGTTCAAATGCTTAAAGAAATTTTTATCAGGTCGAGTCGTTTAGATTATCTAAAATTCAATAAAACGTTATATTTATCGATAAGTAAATATAAATCATGGTAAACAATGTTACATTCTAGTATTGTACTCATGTTAAATGTTCAAAAGAAATTCAAAATCATTCCACTTCTCTTTCTTTTAAATTTTATGTGATATGGTCTGAAAATATGTGATACGCTTAAACCAGAAGATTAAACAACATTAAAACCTAATAATTAATTAGCCTCAAAATTTACCTTTTTCTTATAGTCATGTTGTCGCAAAAACGAGCCAATAAGAATTACTTTAAGAGATGATTAAGTGTGTTATTTTATTGTTTGGCTTTCTAATATGAAGCAGTTGGTTACACCCCGCATTTTACGACAGGAACACATTATTGTAGGAATGTCATATGTGCAATAAAATATATAGGTCGTAAGCGTCTCCATAGTAATCTGAGATGAGATGAAAGTTATTTGTCACACTCGGAATGGAGCGAGTTAGTATAATTAATAGGTGTAGTAATATATGATATGAAAATTGATATAACCTTTTTATAATATACTTAAGAGCATTTGTAAAATGTAAAAAGAAAAAAATTAAAAAATCTTGCTCACATATTGTGATATACTTTAAATATAAGGGTGTGTTAATATTACAAAAGTAGAAATTAAGTTTGATTGGTCAATTTCAAATTTCTTAATTTTTATTGTAGCAATGTGTTGTCCTTAACATATAGTATAATAAGAATTTAAATTTACTCGACTTGGTGATTTTGTGTGATAAATCTGTTTACACGTATTATTACCATGGAGGCACATTTTATACATACTTGCATGAACCATAAAATTGCATACATTTGAGGATTATATTGTTAGGTCCGAGGGTGTCATAATGTACAACCGGCCATCCTGCTGCATCCCGCAAGCGATCCCGAAGGTGGGGAGCAACGTTCCCGCTCATCTCGAAGGGCCATATCACCCTTCATCACGCTTTTCTTTTTTTCCTTTTTATTTCTTCAAACTTTAGGATGGACATCTCAATCCACCATCCTTCCCGCTCAACACTTCCATATCAGCTCCATCACACCCTCCTCTCATCATCCCGTTTGATACCGACGCTACTATATGAGGCCTTAAAAATGCAATTTTTAAAATTTTATTACATTATATTTATTCATTTAATTGTATATGAAGTAAATTAGCAATAACATTCATTAAATTGAATTATCTCGATATATAATATTTTTCAATTCTCTGGTTATTCAACTAAACATGTTGCTAAAAGTAAATAATTTTATTTTCTATTGATGGTTACTTATTTAAGTTATTCAGCAAAAATAGTATTATTCAACAAAAGTGAGTGGCTTTTTTTTATTTGCTTTGATGATTAATTTATTAAAGTCCAAAAAACAAAAGTATAATGGATTCAGATTTTATTTCTTTCTAAAACTTATATATACACACACAATTATTACAAACATAAAATGGTCCCCAGCTGTGGCACTTTTTTATTTTGAAATTATAGAGGTTGAATATGCAGCAGGTTTCTTAGTCATTAAGCATATAAACCTATATTCTGGAGGCAAAGGTTTGGAGGTTTAGTTTCATGTCAATTTGTATGTTGTATAAAAGTTGGGGATGGGACACCTTTTTTTATATTTTAACCGAATCTTATGTTTTCATCCCCACCAACCCTATACGTCATGATACATAGTCAAGGTTTTATATGTTAACTTGTATCAGGACCTGCGTTATGACGATAACATAAAACTGTAAAAAAAAACTATCATGTGTTAAAGAGTAAGAAAAATGAAACCTGTAAAATTTTTATAAAAAAAACCAAAAACGTCACAAACATGTGTCTTGTGACGAGACTTTGATAATATTTGAAACTTATTGTAAAAAAAGACAACCATTAAAAAATTAACGTTGAAATGTTATTAAAAAAATATTAGCACTTATCAGCGAGAAAAAAACAAAAAATTATAAATATTAAAGTTTATAAATATAAGCATGTATAAATTTAGATTTTATAAAAACATATTTTTATAAATTTAGTTTATAAATATATAATTATAATATGTTTAATATATCTTAGATTTTATAAAAACCGTATTACGTATAATATGTTTTCACTTGGTCTACAGTTCGAAGTAGTTTTGTTTGGAGAAAAGACGGGTCAAGTATAATACTTTTTCGTTTAATAGTATAAATTCGAGTTACTTGCGGTTCGGCATGAAATTAGTTCGGAGACAAGTCGAGTTAGTCTATACTTTATCATGACACTTATGATACCGCCGCAACGCGCAGCCAGTAAAAAACTAGTTTTTTATTAGCATTTTTTTTATTTTGGTGGTTTGTTGGTTTTTTAATTATTTTACTACTACTATGTTGTTATTACTATTGTTATTTTTGTTGCTTCTATTGTTGCTGCTTCTATTGCTGTTTTAGGGGTGGGGTATGACAAGTAAGAGAGGAGGGTATGTATAGCTCACCCCAATATAAAAGTGTATGCCGAGCATTCACAATCCATTTGTCATCTTTATCCCTCTAATCTAACTATGTTTTATAAGTAAAGTCACTTAAAGTTTTTATAAATCTTAATTTTAACGTCACTTAACTTTTATTGGGTGTTTAAAATCCATATAATATTTTTATAAGTTTTAAAAAAATTTAAAATTAAATTAGACAAATGAGACATAAGTTTTAAAAAACTTTAAAATTAAATTAGACAAATGAGACATACTTAAATTGTGAATGCTATATATTTAGTGATTATATTTTTTTAGTTGGACTTAAATCTAACAGTTTTAGGAACTTTGTTATTAAATTGTAAATTTTTTCCTTCAGTATAAGTGTATAACCTCATCAATTGAAAAGCTGTTACTTCTATTAACCAAGATTTATATATTTTTCATTTCTTTTAACATGAGTTTTAAAAAGTTATAACATAAAAAAAAGCTTTAAGTGATTTTAGTGAAATAGTTACGAAACATTATTATTGTATAATATTTTCACAATATAAAAATATATAATATAACATGTGGCATGGACACTTTTGCGAAACATGATTGACATGAGCACTAAGTTACAAAGGTTGGTAATGGTAGTTATTTCTTTGACAAATTAAATTTTAGTAATTTAAATTATTATATTTATTGGTCAATAATAATATATATTATTAATTTAACTGATAACACTTGTAACTTTTATTTTTATTACCAATAACAATTTTATTTGTATAATTAACATACATTCATACTTGATTTATATTTATTTTAGGCTCAATTTTCCTTAAATGTTTTTACATTTTGTTCAAAATTATTATTGTGAACGAAATCTAGGTCAAATTAAATGTAAATATTTTAATAATTGTGTTATTGAGACTGTTGTTAATAATAAAAATAAAGTGAGAGTGTTATCGGCTAAATTTATACTATGAATTATTATTGACCAATAAGTAATAATTTGGATTATTAAAATTCAATTTGTGTATTGTTTTTACTAGCAATACACTATTGTGAGTCCTCCTATAACACTCCAAATTGGTTTTTAATATGGATGGTATTTTAAAAATGTTTAATTCTTAAAGACTATACATTTCTTTATCACTAGAATACCTAATTATATACAATATCAATGCTATATATTAGAAGTAATTATAAAGTCAATTTCAAATTTTTGATTAACAATAAGTAGATAAATATAACTGAACGTTCTCACTAGAGAGTTGAAAAAAAAATGTTTTGTCAAGTGTTTAAATTCCAACTAATCTATAGATTCTAATAAAACAAGGTTTTTAAAGCCACATGTCATTCTCTTGACCTACTTTTTTCTCACTTGTCATTATTCTAGACATTATCATCTTATTTTTTCCTCCAAAAGGGTATTATAGTAATTTAAACATTAAAACTAATTTCTATCTCTTATTAAAGATCAATTTTATTAATTGCAATATTTCTCTCTCATCTAAATTTTTTAAAATCCATGTATCTTTTAAAGTTAGATTTTATTAAGAAAATAAAAAATTACATTTTTTTAATTAAAATAGAACTAATAATAAAAAATTTTATATAATATGAAATTTTCAAAAACACTAAACCTTTTTAAAACAAAATATTTTAAATCCGTCCTTTTTTAAAAAAATATAAAATGTGAACTTTTCTAAAAACAATCTTATTAAAACAACCAGAATAATTACAAACCAGAGTTTTTAATAAACAATTTTTATAAAAATAAATTCTTTTACAAAAGAATCTTAATACGAATGTTTAAAAATAAAACTATTTAGATAAGAAAGTTAAAAAATAATATAATTGTTTTATTTTCTTGAACTATTACGTATATAAAATTCATATCTTATATTAAAATATCGTACTGTAAATCTGTGTGTTTATTACTAACTATAATTCATTTACTAAATAGGTTTCTAGCCTATCTTTCTATATATCTATCTCTATGTTTGTCTATCAATCTATCTTAAATAAGAAAAAAATAAAATAATACGTGACACAATCGTAAGCCTCATCATATTAACTTTCTTATTTCTCTCTATTATTAAAACTAATATTGAATACTAATAATATTACTCATACCCTTTTCAAATTAAAAAATATATAATTTAATAAATTAAAAATCTATTTATTTTAAATTAAAAACACACTTTTTAAAATAAAAAAAGCAAGAAACTTTTAAAAAAAATCATTTTACTTAAAATAAAATATTTACAAACCATAAATTTTCTATAAAACAAAAGTTTAAGAAAAATATATTATTTTTATTTACTTAAAACAGCTATTTATAAGTAATTATAATCATATTTTATCTTTAAGCATAGTTTTATAATTCATAATTTTTTTACTAATTATTTAATAATTTATATATTCAATCCGTGTAATACACAAGATACTAACCTAGTACATAATAGTAAAATAATAACCGTCTTAAAAGATGATAGATAAATCGAAGTAACTATATTTTGGGACATAGAGAATAGAGAGTGGATGCGGCGTCTGGAGAAACCAATCAACTTTGAGGGACCAAACAACTTTTTCTTTCATATATAGTTTTTTCTTTATCAATGTAAGATTTTGACATATTACAAAAAAGTACTTTAATTATCCAAAACTATTATTTATTAGACGATAATAATTTATAGAGTACATTATAAATTCTGTCATTTAAGTATACTTAAAGTTATAGATTTTATCTTTAAATTTAAGTAAGTACACCAAGTGCCTTTTCTTTGAGATTTTGTCACGTTCTTTGTTTTTTTTTTTATTAACAAAAGTTAATTTTTTCAGTTAGTTTTTAAATATTATTACCTTATCTTTTAAGAGTAATTAATGTGTCATTTGTATTAATCTTTATTTTCTTTCTTTGTTTTTTTGTTTATTTATTTACTTTTCCTTTTTTCTTTGTTTTAACCACTCTTATTTTTAAATTTTATCTTAAATTTTACTATTTAATTTTAATCTTTTTGTTATAATTTTATTTATAGATTTTAAAATTTTTATAAATATATTTTCATTTGTTCACTTTAATCATTTACCCTTTCAATAATACCAATAAATATTAGACAACTCTGTTTTCATTTTTTGGGTACAAGGCTTTTTAAAGGGTGTTGCTATACATACCCCCCTTTATTTTAATTTTACTTGTCATACCCCCTCCTCTCAAACTTTTAAAAAATACAATTTGATCCTTTTGTTTTCATTTTATCCGTTTTGACATTTATTGTGATAATAACCAACAAACTTTTATACCAATTTTAATTTCGGATTATTCTAGTGACCTGTAATTAAATTCAAGACATATCTTTTACATTGTTACAATATCTAATTAGTAAAGTGATTTACTTTATCAAGCTAAAATATTGTATATCTATTTTAAAAATTGAGTTGTTGATAATTATTAGATCGAGTTAGATTGTTCTAAGAATTCAAATTCATATATATCTACTAATTAAAATAATAATAATGATAATAAACATATTTATATTGTTATAGTTACAATAAAAACATCCTTAATTAAATTCTAACTATATATACATATATATATACATATATATATATATATACATATATATATATATAGTATTAGAAATAAAAACTTACATTACCATACACAAGAAGCAAAAACGTTACTACTTTTACATAAACAACAAAATTGGTTTTTCATTTACTAATATACGTTTACTATACTTTATATTAACAAATTCTTTATATTATATGTTGTTTTTTTATGATTTATTATCAATATGATTATTTACAATTCATTAATTTTCTTATTTAACACTTATCTCTTCGTATTAATAAATTTAATACAATGTACTATTAATTTAATATAATTATATGGCACTTGAAATTATTTTAAAAAAATAAAAAATAAGATTGATTGATTTAGAATTCAAAGATTAATTTAATTTAATTTGAATGTAAAGATAAAATAGGTAATACAAAAGCCTTTTTAAAAGTAATGATTTTACAAAGGGAAAATATGAAAAGTTTTAAAATTAAATATCTAGGGTGGAGGGGTATGACAAATAGGAAAGGAGGGTATGTATAGCCTCACCCCTTTTTAAATCATTTTAAACAGTTTAATTTACCGTGTATTTCGAAACCGATTGGAGAGTGTACGATTTTGGTTTATGTTTTATTTTTATATTTTTCATGTTCAATCAAATGATTTATTTTTTATTAGTGTGAGCGCCGTAACTTTATATTTAATTAACTTTTAATAACGGGTTTATATTAGAAAAGTAAATAGCTATATTGAACAAATAAAAAGTTATACTAAATTAAAATATGTAAATAAAATACTATTTGTTTTAAAAAATTAAAATTTATTTATTAATCATCTTTGAGATAAGTTATAAAACAAAATATTAAAAAAAGAAAGAAAGAAAATTAATGTAAAGTAAACAAACACAAAAAAAAAATTACAAGATTAGTGAAATTTATATATTTCGTCCTTTAAAAGAGCAAAGGCAAAATAGTTATTTACAAAAAACTAACATAAAAAGTTAACTTTTGTTAGTGAAAAAGACAAAAAAAAAAAAAAAAAAAAAAAAAAAAAAACATGACAAATTTTCAAATAAAGAACACTCAGTGTTTTTATTAAAGTTTAAGGATCAAATTCAAAATTTTAAGTATACTTAAAGAATAAAATTTATAACGTACTCTAATTTTTACTTATAATTTAACTAGTAACACTTTCATCTTTTACTTTTATTACCAATAATAATCTTGGTAACACTCGCAATAATGATTTTGAACGAAATGAAAAAAAATACATATGAAATTGAGCGCAAAATAAATGTGAATCGAGTGATCCATGATTATAATGCTATTGGGATTGTCATTGATAATTAAAATAAAAGTTGAGAGTGTTATCAGCTAAATTAATAGTATGATTTATTATAAAAGTTTGTATTATTAAGATTTAATTTTTTTTCTTTCATATTTGCTTTTATATTAAAAAAAAGTAAATTGTCATTTTCCTTCTTATGGTTTGGTTATATTTTCATCCAAAAAGTTTTTTTTTTTTGGCTTTCCAAGGTTTTAAAAAAATTATTTTCATCTAAAAAAAGTAAACTTTGTTAATTTAAATTGTTAAATATGTAAATTGATAAATTATCCTTTAAACTATAAACAAAATTCGTCAATTAGATAACCATAATCGAGTGGAACTTAATCACAAGATAGGAGAGATGGCGACTAGGGGCGATGGTCTCTATTATACAACATCTTCGGAATGGGTTCCCGACCGCCACAAAAAACGAGTCCATTCTCCTCCCTCATCGATGAAGACGAATCTCATAATTCAGTCATGATGAAATGTTTGAAGATGAAATCTCCAACTAAGGTTTCATGAATAGAACAATAACACGTAAATGCAATTTTGACACCAATATGTTAACATAAATTAAGAATTTGTCTTTATATGTAAAATTATATAAGTACCATTTTAATGATAGATGGTTAATATTTTAAATTAACAGAGATAATTTTTTTGGATGGTAATAGCAGTTTTTTGAAACCTTAGAGAGCAAGATGCAAAAAAAATATCTTTTTTGAATGAAAATAACAAATGTGACCAAATCAGATGAGGGAAAATGACAATTCACTCTAAAAAACATCTCAGGTTATGTGATTTAAATATTTTCTATAATAGCAATAAACGTGATTATTTTTAGGCATATATACATAGACAATATTGTTTATATATGTGAGATCAAATGTTACATGTTTATTCGTATACTAATATATAAAATACTTGGAAAAAGAATCCAAATATGCATATATTTCACATATCCACTTTATGTATAGTATTTTTTTTTTTTTCAATAAACATAGTATTTTGAACGATGACACTGTATATCCTTTTAAGAATGACAAAAGATAAAAGAAATGGAGTTATTTTGATGTTTAGACTCTTGGTTATGTGATGATCATAATGTGTATTTCTAGATCCTAAAGTCAACACTAATAGTGGAATACTGGTCAATTTTAGTGACATGTCCCGACGGTAAAAAGTATTATTAAACATCTGAAAACAAAAAATAGTGACATCAGCGCTAGAAAAATCTTTTGGATCTGTCACCGCCCTTCTTATATAATTTTGGGGTAAATTTTAAGAGCCTAAATATTTTAAGACCATGTGCATTCGCATGCACTCAATATGGTCATGACAATCAAATAATCAAAACTATGCACAAACGTCACGTCTCGACTTTTGAAAAAGACGTAAAGCGAATGTGAATGCGAAAAGCAAAGATTTATTTGAGATGACGTTAAAGAGAGGAAGTGAAAAGATGTTTAGAAATGGTCGTAACTGGAAGGACTACGACTTATAAAGTTTTGATACATGTAACTAGTGCATGTCACTTTGCGACATTTATGGATCACAACTTTATTCCATTTTAATTTGTTAATAACGTAATGTATTTAAATGGGAAATTGTGTTAGTGTGTTACAATAATCTTTATCTTTATCTTTATATTATAATTATTATAATAAAAAAGTAACTAATAAGGACACGTGGCAGCATCACATTCATTCTCACCATAATTTTTCCGTTTCTCTCTCTTACTTAATAGTTACTATAATTACTAATAATATTATTTAATTTATTTATAGACTAAAAGTATTTTTTAATAAATTAAGAAAGGAATCTTTTAATCAATATTATTTATAAAAAAATAAATTTTTATAAAATAATCTTTTTTTCAAAAACATCAAACTTTTTTAAAAATATAAAATATTTTAAAAATCAATATTTTTAAAAGTAAATTTTTTTAAATAAAAAATAATTATAAATAAATTTTATAAAACTTTTTGTTTTGAAACAAAATATTTAGTTTTTTTAAACAAAAAAAGTTTAAAAACTTGATATCATTATTTTATTACATGTAGTCCTTATACATAATTTCAAACGTATTTTATCTTAAAATATCGTTTTATAATTAACAAAATTTTATTTTATTTAATATTTTATATATTCAACCCGTGTAATACACGGGTTATTAAGCTAGTATTATAATAAAAGAGTAACTAAAAGTGATACGTTGCAACACCACATTCCTTCTCACCAAAATTTTCTCGCCTCTCTCTCCTATTTAATAGTTACTATAATTACTAATAATATTATTTATTTTTTTATAGACTAAAAATAATTTTTAATAAATTAAGATAATTTTTAATAAATTAAGAAGGAATCTATTAATTAATGTTATTTATAAAAAAATAATTTTTTATAAAATAAAAAAATTTTCTAAAGTATCAACTTTTTTCAAAAATAGAAAATATTTTAAAAATTGGTGATAACTGAGTTATAATAATAAAACTTTTAAAATGTTTTGTTTTGAAACAAAATATTTAGTTTTTTTTTTAAATAGTTTAAAAAGTTGATATCATTATTTTATTACTTTTAGTTCTTACTAATATATAATTTCAACCATATCTTATCTTAAAATATCATTTTATAGTTAATAAACTTTAATTTTATTTAATATTTTATATATTCAATCTATGCAATAAACAGGTTACTAAAACTAGTAAAACATAAACAAGGACTATATTTTGTTACACTAAACCACGAACCAATTGAATTTTTTTAACACTAAAGCGATTATTTTTTATTATTAATAATTAGAAGTACAAGAATAGTTTTTAATAACAAATGAAAATATATTTTATTCTACCTGACTTATCTTCCAAATAAAATTTTTGTCGCAACAATTTAAATAATACTATAATCAAATATTTTACATGAAAATTAGTAAATTTATGAAAATAAAAATGAAGATATGATCAAGTCCCTCACAATCGTGGTGGTAATGATAATGGCTAGGACAAAAGGAAGGATGATTTGGTCGTTTCACAAAGGCTTGAGAAAAATAAAATAAAAACATAAGGTGTGGCATGTAAGTTTCGAATTACAAACGGCACCTTTCAAATAAAGGATGCATACCATTTGATCTAGACTAGAATTTTAGTTAACTTGTCAAACTATTTATTTAAATAATATACTAATAAAGTCATGTGGGTATAATATAATCTTTCGATTCTAATAAAATAGTAAATAGGGGGTCACAAAAATTAATTAAAATGGAAAGTTATAATAAAAAAGTTTTTTAAAAAATAATATTTTTCTAACTTTTGTTATAAAATAAAATTTTTATTTTATTTATAGTAAGAAAGATTTTAATCATGTCTTATCTTAAAATACTTTTTTATAATTAATAAATTTTTATTATATTTGATTTTATTTATTTAACCCGTGTAACACATATGTTTACTAAAACTAGTTATTAATATAGGGGTGTGAACGAGTGTGTTTTTCAAGACGCTAGCTACAATTCCTGAGGAAGCATACTTGAGGATATTGTTAACAGGAATATGAAGGCTAACATTAAAGGTTAATTGGATGTGAAACTTATTATTGACATTGCAAGCGTTTATTATGTTCTTTTTTTGTCTAGTGTCTTGCTAAACAATGATATATAAATTTTCAGCCACCAAATAAATTTACGGGTGTGTGAACGATATAGACGAGTAACTAAAGATCAGCTCCCTAAAAAGTTTGAGTCTAATCAAACTTAATAATGATCAAGCTCGGGCCTAAATTTGAGCTTAGTCATTGTAAAAGCTCGAATGTAAAAGCTTGAATGACCGTGAATATTTTTTCTAGAACCCTTTAAAGTGCACTTGAAAGCTTTAAAACATACAACCTTTGAACAAACATTATAAAGCATAACATGATGCCATTAATTGCTGACTAAGTTTCATAAAAATCAATGTGATACAAAAGTGTCATGTTCAGGCTTTTGAAAATGACAAAGAACCGAACATAAAGATCATTTATTATAATTGGGAAAAAAAGTTAAAGATGGTGGTGTGTGGGAAGATGTGTAAAGATGGTTGTAATGGGGAAGTACTACGGCTTATAATGTCTTTTATGTATTGTTCAAATTATTTGTAACTTGTCGTTTGCTAATATATTTATTCAAAATATTGATGGCTATAAAGGTTTGGCCGACTTGTGCAATTTCTTTTACTAGTGTCGCGTTTTAGATATTTCAATAAGTTGTTTACTCTAATGATAGATCTATGTACTATAAATAAAAATATGGGATACTAGTGTTTGAGATAAACACAAATAAGAAACTAATTGGCTAAAAGGTTTAGTAGATTTGATTTGATTTAACTGTTAGAATTAAACTAATCAGAAGATTTAATGATCAAGTTTTGTATAAGGTTAATACTCATTATAAAATGTGGTTTTTTGATGATAATAAATTGGTTATTGCTTGATCGAGTTTTCCAACAAGCACATACGACACTTTTGATGTCAAAGTTGAAATTTTATTCCTTTAATCTTTAATGTTCACTCTATTACACTATTTTAGATTCTCGCATTCTCTTGGTTAAACTCAGGATTCTATTGTCTATTGAAAGAAGTTTATATCTACTAAATATCCCTATCTTCATTATTTTTTAAAATCTAGAATCAAGAATTTTTACATGGATGCTTTTCTAATGAGCTTTAAAATTGTATTTCACTGTAAATATGTTTTTAGCAATCAAATCTACTTCTAATTTCACATCATTATTTAGCACGAGACTTAAATTTTTGCAGGCATCTTTTTAGCCGGAGATTTAGGCCCTTGACCTTTTAAAAATAGACACCATTTTAATCATCTGGTTAGTGTTTGGCTAAACCGCTAAAAACCCTTTGTTTATGCATTTTGGTTTGGTTTTATTAGAGGTTTGGACTTAACCTAGGCCCAAATTAACATCTGGAAATTCGAATGGTTGCATCGTTGCATTTGCATTTTCTTTTTGTTGGGCTTAACCTTGGGCCCATGTTTGAATTTAATGTGGTTTTTATTTCGAAAAAATAGGAAACGATTACTATACAAAGTGGTTTTTTTCGCGCGAAACGTACGGAGTTTTGGGGTGGAATTATCACACAAGCACAAGTAATAATCACACAAAAACAAGTAATATTTACGCAAGCACAAGTAATAATCACACAAGCACAAGTAATAATCACGCAAAGCCAATTAATATTTACGCAAGACGAATTACACATGTGATATTATCACGCAGTGATAAAATTATCACACAAGGTATTCTTGGGTAATTATTTTTCCGTTGTGTGATATTCAATCTTTGTATAATAATTTCATCTCTGCGTGATTATATTTTACACTTACTTTATAATTTCACTCCCAACATTCATTATTGCATGATAACTCCGTACGTTTCTCAAGAAAATACATTTTGTACCATAACCTTAATCTATAAAAGTAACAATGGTTGAAATTAAGTTGATAGCTTGGGCTTAGCAACCGTCCATGGTTGGTTGCCTTCACAACATTTTCAAAAAATTATAAGCGCCCACCGTGGGGCTCGAACCCACGACCACAAGGTTAAGAGCATTGCGCTCTACCAACCGAGCTAGACGGGCTTTTGTTTAATGTTAAAACATTTATATACATATGCGTAATAGAACTATTAATGTAGGTGCCCAAGACCTTCAAAACCATAAATTTTAATATATAACTGTTGCCTGTTTCGAGATTTATATATTTTGAAATCAACTTTTTTGCTTCTTATAAACTTTACAGCGGATTCAGACTTATATATTCTAACCGGACTGGTGTTCACTTAACAAACCACAGATATAAACCGGATGACATCGCAATCAGTTTTAAAACTAAACAAAATGTATATAAAATACAAAGGATTGTTGGACATTAGATGCTAATCATCCAAATATCAACAATTACAAAGTTCAAACTTCAAACATAAAATTGAAACCGGATGACATCGCAATCAGTTTTAAAACTAAACAAAATGTATATAAAATACAAAGGATTGTTGGACATTAGATGCTAATCATCCAAATATCAACAATTACAAAGTTCAAACTTCAAACATAAAATTGAAAGAAGCGCAACGATAGCTTAATCCAAGCGATAAATGGTTCACTTCAAGTTAATTCAAAAGCAAAACAAAAAACCAATCCTACTCGCAGTTTGCAAGTTTAACTGGGAAAACAAATATATAACGGGGTCAACCTGTGATGGTCCATAGCATACGAATCAAACCGACATGGTGGTAAAATCCAACATGCTGGAAAACCTTGATTCAAAGACCATTTTTCTAATCAGATTTCAAATATAGCAAAAGAAACTCATCTACTAGACCAAATCACCCATAGAAAGTTTGATCTTTCGTTAAATCATTATGATTACATAATTATCAAGTCCACTTTCGACTTCCAAATCGCTAGCATAAATATCATCTCCATGTTAATACAACATAAATTGTTAAACATCGTCTCCAGGGTCTACAGATACAAAGGGGAAACCAGTTGTAGAAACTTCAAGATGGCCTGCAACAAATCTCGGTACAACTAAGTCCCACCTATCGAAACAAAAAAAAAAAAAAAATTCAACAATGTAGTAAAGTAAGACTATAAAGGGGGTGTTTGGGATTAAGTTACTAAAATTACATATGGTGTTTTGAAGTTTGATAAGTCCCACCTATCGAAACAAAAACAAAAAGAAAAATTCAACAATGTAGTAAAGTAAGACTATAAAGGGGGTGTTTGGGATTAAGTTACTAAAATTACATATGGTGTTTTGAAGTTTGAAGAAACAATAGCTGTTCTAAGAAAGTGAGGAATGGTTTGTCTAAATTATCTGCGGGTACAGTAAGTTGTTTAAACTTTAAACACCCCCATAGAGTTGACGAATTGGATTGGTTGGACGAGTTGGTTAATTGGACAAAACATGCAATCTTTTAGTGTGGTTGGAGTCAGGTTGAGCTAACCTGCAAATGCTTGCGTATCCATTTAAGTTCAAAACATAATTGCCTTGCAAAATATGATGGCAGAGAAAGTGATTTATTTATGGGTTTGAGTATAGTTAAGATAATTTAACTATTACGCTCGGCACATTTGAGTATTTGACCAGTTTTGTGGTTACTTAAACCCATTAGTCACAGGAGATCAAATACAATCCAAATCAACCCACTTATAGGTAATGAGCCACAACTAATCTGACTATTCAAGGCAACTGCAAGCCTAGTACTCAGGCCTGCCACAAAGATGTTATTGATGGAGAAACATGTCAAACTGGTCAAACATGTCAAAATACACCCAAGATAGTGTTTGTATGGTGCAAAACCCCTAATTCATTTTATTCAATATATTCGATTATTTTGTAATCACATTTAACAAACCAAATGTTCACAAAAATTTAAAAGAAAAAATGGACAAAAAGTGTCCCATTTTGAACCATATCAAAATTTACCTGTTTTGATCGATTACTCAACCTACTCATGTTGCAGTGTCTAATTTTAGTAAAAGTACAAAAAAATGTGAAATAAAGTGAATGATATCCCACTTTTATTAAAATGCCTTTCCGATAACACGAAGATGAGATGAGATGAGATGATATTTCAATAATTTTAGTTACCTCAGCATTATCATACTCGAAACGAACCACAAAGGTACAGGTGCAATTTTCTTTATCATGCAACTGTCTTTCAACCCTTACAAGATGTGCATCAGAATAAAGTGCATGGTCTTCATTTGCCTGATAATATTACAAAGAGAGATGAGTTTTGCAGCAAATTAATTGGGCTGTATTTTATTGGTAAAGGATAAAATACTAAAAAGTGTTAGCTAAAAATGAAACAAGTTAAATGGGTTAACATTCATCTCTTGTTACTGTGTTCAAATGCTTGTAATGTCCTAACTCGTTTTCTTTATAGAAATTTGATTGATTTATAATTAACTTTTGTTGTCTTGTCATATTTGATACATTAATTATTTACAAACTTTTAAAAATGGGCAAAAAAGTGTTAGTGGATCAGCGTATCCGGACTTGAACCATTTTAATCCACATAAGCGCTACACACTTTGACTCATTACCCGACCCACCCAGTATCCGCCCTCCGTGCATGAGGGTCATCCTTTTGTGAAATATTGTTTTTAACAAACAGAGGCATACGGCTGCATAAACACCACTTGTTAATAAATTTATCAGCTCACCTTAGAGATGGCAAATTCAACCTATTTACATGACAATGCATCAATTTGGGTTCTAAATTATTAATAACTGGTCAAATAGGTAAGGCAAAAAAAAAGTAGGCAAAAAAAAAGTAGGCAAAAAAAATAGAACAAGAGAGTCAAAAGTTTTAATTGTTCTTGTGATCATAATTAAAATACAGAGTACTAGTGAGCAATGTAGAGATGGCACACGTTTTATGCACTTCTAAATGAAAACGATCCCTTTATTAGTGTAAACACCTCTAAAGTTCACGATAAAGTAAAAATTAAATAAGGTCTTTTGCTGAATCCAAAGATATTACATAATTAATCCCTTAACTTTAAGGGATAGTATAACTGGGTGGGTTTAGGCTGCAATATATTCAAGTTTCTTCAATATGTCAACCTATAATATTGCATCTGAGGTGTTAACACCTTACATGTTAAAACTGTTATCTTTTCATTTAGGGGCAATTTCATCATCCGGCATGTTTTTGTGCTGGAACCGTATAAATGAAACTAGATGCATTCTTCGATGAATTATTAAGCAGTTCCAATATATGGGTGGCCTTAGCGACAAAAAGTTCAATATACTTGAGTGGCCTCCAAATACATTATCCCTTATTTTTAACAACACAATGCCTAATTCTTGTATGATAAAATCCGTTAAGTTTTCAAAATACAAGAATAGGTCATTTTTCGCATGATCCTAAATTTGATATAAAGGCCATATATTCATTAAGGTTTTAAAGTCCAGTGATTTAATCATGCAATTATAGGGCAATTGTCAAAACAAAATCCATGGACTTCCATAGTTTCTTCGTATATGAGTTCCTAGACTTTATCTTTGCATCATCAAATTCATCTAAATACTTTCCTTTTGAACATGATTAAATCCAATAATTGGATTTAACTTCTTAAACAATAACACAAAGGTATTTTTAATATTATTTAAGTCGCTGAACTTAATGAAAAGGATCTTTTCGTTAAGTTTCAAAAGTCTAGGGATTTATCATTCAAAAATAAGATCCAAGGGCAAATATAGCAAAAGTCCATAATGTCTTTTTCAACAATGGCCCTGAAAAGCTGAAGTTTAGAGACAATGCAATCCAGTGAAAATCCATATCCAAATTTTTTTTATTGATAATTGCCCTTGTAATAACTCGGTAATCAAGTACTCTTAAAAACTCAAAAGGGACTCCAGCTTAATATAGAGAAAAACAACCATAATAGCAATAAAAGAAAACAAATAAAAATGCAAATCATACCCTGAAGCATAGCAAAAGATCACCAACTTTGAGTTTGTGACATTCTGAAGCCTCTAAAGGGATTGACCGCTCACGTATCGCGTTTCTGACATTTACCCACTCATCTTGATCATGACTAAAACCCGAAAATCTCACACGCACTTCCTGTTAAAAAAAAAAAAAAAAAAGAAACATACATGTGATTCTTTGATGCATACTAACTCAACCATTTTATTTAAAGTAATATTATTTTCTGCAATAATAATTAACACGGTAACTTATTTATAAATAGTAAAAGCAGACAAAAAAAGTGTTTTTGGGTCAATTCAACCAGAATTGGCCCATTCCAAGTTTCCAACACATACTAAAAAATAGCACGTTTCAACCCATACCCATTTTGACTCGTAAACCAGCCTGCCTGAGCAGCTGATCTTGACACCTCAAGCATAAGGATCAAGGAAATCCCTCTAGTCGGTGTCTTTTTGATGGAAGGTGGAAGTTTCCACCATAAGTGGTCACTCATGAAACACATCAGTTTCCACCATAAGTGGTCACTTATGAAACACATCAGAATGAATGGGTGTGTACACACATATTTGAACATTTGTTCAATAAAGACAAATCAAGTAAAAGAAACTAGCTAAAAAGGGTCAGATTGCCCATTTAGTTACTATTTACTAATGCCCATTTAGTTACTATTTACTAATGGGTTGATTCTATTATGTTTAAGCGTACGACCTCCTAAATCGTTTATTTATTATTATATTATAATTGAAATAATATGATTTTTTTTAATCTTTTATAGTTTTTTGACACACAAGATATATAAAATAAGTTTAAAAGTTGGACGAGAATCATTCCGGATCATCCCCAACCCAACCTGTTCACCCATACTAAAACTATCCATTTTGACCCACTAAAACCAGCGAGAGCCACCCGTTTTGCCACCTCTACAGAAAACCATAGTGTGATATATGCAGCTGTGATAACAAAATCTTACAAGCTCGCCGGTGTACATAACTCTGAAATTAAGGAATGTAGCAACGTCATACCTGGAAAATTAGTGGAGGAGATTATTACATAATTGATGGTTCAAAGTCGATTATTTAAGCGGAGGGCACCAATGTATTCAACTCTTCCCACTAAGGTCACCCTTGTATTTGAAACTATTTTACCACCCAAGTATGTATCGATCCATACTTTGTATCGATCCATCAAAAGTAATGACTCAAAAAGCAATGACTCAACAATTTAATGTGAAACTTCGTATCGATCTATACTTTGTATCGATCCATCAAAAGAGGCTTTATGACAAAGAAACTTTGTATCGATCCATCAAAAAGCAATGACTCAACACTTTAATGTTCAAATAGGTAAGGCAAAAAAAAGTAAGCCAAAAAAAAAAAAGAACAAGATAGTCAAAAGATTTAATAGTTCTTGTGATCATAATTAAAATACAGAGTACTAGTGAGCAATTTAATGTGAAAAAAGTAGGTGTTTTTGTCATTTTACAATAGTCAGGCATGTTTTGAGGCGTATTTGGTATAGACGAAACTGGATGCAGCATGGGTCACGTATAAGTTAGTTTCGATATGTCGTGGCCCTATGAAAAAAAAGCGTAACACTTGAACAACCAAATTACAATATCACTTTTAGTTCTCACAAAGAAGAAAGAATATCAAAATCATGACATGTATTTAAAGTTACTGACCAAGCATAATCCTTTGCTGACAAAGCTTCAAAAGTCAAATCTGCAGATTCTTTAACTCTTTGAGCTGTAGAATAAAAATGGTGAAATGCAAGCAGCTTAGTGTCCTCCACCAAGGGTTATGAATGCTTCAACAAACAAAGTGCATGATTATTGACAATCAAACATAGATATGCTTACAAGAAATATAAAATTTATTAAATTACATTTTTTTGTTTTACAAATAAAAATCCGAAGTAATTTGATAATTTTAATATTCACTTATATTTGTTATTACTAAGATAACTAAATAACTAATTCATAAAATAAATTAATATAGATACAGATTTATAAATTTCTTTTTCTGTTTTACAAATAAAAATTGAAGTAAGAATTTGGTGCATACATTGAGTTTGAATTATATTTGTAGTAAGCATATTCCAAGAATCTGCTCTCTCCACACCAAAATGGTGCACATGTTTGGTGCACAGATTGGAAATTCTCGAATGAAACATTGTTCTTTCCAAGAAGCAAAAAAAGTTGAACATGAAAAAGCAAAAAAATCATACATGTTACAGAAATCCATATAATATCAATCTATAAAAATTCTCTTTTATGTTTTGATGCTAGATAAGAAAGAACTTTGATTTATTCGTTTAATTAATATATAACACCTTTGGGCTTCGTAGGTTTTTCAAATACAGCTCGGGCTTTCGACAAGGCAACGAGATTTTTTAGAGCAGTTGGTGAAGAGTTTAGAACTGCAAGCTTATTTTTCACTAAATCTGATTCAACAACTGAGCTTTTACTCTTAACTGCTGAAAATAGTTGTCTATCAAGGAACCAGGTGTGTACCTACACAAGAGAAACAAACACAGATCAAGGTGCTGTTTGCTTTGTAGTTGGGAATCACTGAAGAGAAATGGGCTTGGATTTTAATTAGGTGGGTGTGAAGGATTCCTGATTTTACAGGTTTCAACAGCATTCCTCCAAATCTTCTCAAACCAATACCCAAGCTCATCTTTGAGGTTGTGCATCCTCACAGTGCCTTAAATTTTGGGACCTCAAAATTTGCTACCAATATATGCCGGATGAAAAGATAGGACTTGCCAATTTTTCTAGTTTGTTAAACATTCAGATTGTTTACACAATGTAGTGATTGAATTTAGAACCTTATTTGCTACTCTTATGACTCTTGCAATAACAGATATAGAAGTTACTAGAATCCTGTTTACATTTTACAGTTTCGATGAAAGGCTAAATGGATGAGCAACATCATCCACTGAAATTGATATTTTGGAGAAAATTGAATACAAAGATTTAATTGAACATTTTTGCATCAAAGAATGCTAAAAGGATGACATTTTTTCAATGATAATGTCTCATTATATCGTCCAGAAGGATGACACCTTTTGTTTAGACTTTAATTTTAGTAACAATATTTTTTTGCATAGGGCCTCCAAAAACTCAAAGACGCCCTGCATGGCCACACATACCCTCAAACCAAACACTCCCTAAAGAAAGTAAAAGCATATGTTAAACATACAACTGACCTGGTCCCATGTTATAATAGATTTTCCATTTCTATTGGCTGAGCCACTGCAATGAAGATCAATGGTTAAATGCAAAACTAGTTCTCAAGACACTTTCATTAGGCAAAGAAAACCTTTCACCTAGCAAGGGCTTGCATTTTAAGCATAATTGTACCTGAATTTGCTTGCGAGTTCTTCACAAAACTCCTGTTTTTTTACTTCTTTACCCAGCTTCCTGTGTAAGTGTTCCATTTCTAGGACCTACCAAAAACATTTATTAATATTGATAAAACATTAATAATGCCTGCTAAATCACATCCAAGGTGTTATAGGTAAATTATGATTTAAGGCAATAGTTTGCAAAGAGTTAGTGCTCCATGAGTACATAAATGATAAACCTATATAATAGGTGTAAAGATAACCCTTGGGATCAAATTTTGTTTAAATATTGTCATAAACTTAACACCAATCCAACTATCAACCATAAATGTGCTATAAAGGTTAGGGATAACTAATGTGGTGGTCGCTCAAGTATTCAACTTTTTTCATCAAGCCCATTAATTGAACTACTTTATAGGCCACCATAGCATGCATCTTGTTACATTTATACCCATTCCAACCAAAACTACGTCACGTGATGAAAATGCCTTTAAATTTTTGGAGAAGACGAAAATTCATTTCAAAAGTATCACCATGTAAAGGGCATTGTCGTCATGCGACATGTTTTTGGCCTATTTAGTTCTAATATATTGATGTCCTTAATTTTTCAAAATACGAAAAACAACAAGGCGTTTTATCACTCAACATGATTTTAGAGGGAATTAGTATAAACTAAACCAAACACGAGGCTATGTAGTAGTTCAGTATATGGTTGCAAGATCAGAAAAGTTGAATATGGGGTGGCCACCTAGGTAGCACCGGAACGGGTACGGGGACGGTACGGGTACAGGGAACGGCAAATATCAAAAATTCTAGATACGGGGTACGGCTAAGGTACGGCAAAAAAAATATAAAAATATATCAAACAATTTCCAAAATATACATTAAAGTATTAAACAAATTTCAAAAACAAATTCGTTATGTAATTAATTATCAATTATCAACAAACAATCAAGCTCAACACAATTAACAACATAATATTTTATTGTTCCATTTAACTAATACCAAAAGTTAATCACAATGTATATTTTATTGTTCCATTTATAAACCACAGTAGCGGTTGAGACAATGAGAGACCAAAACCCACTGAATTTATGGTTTCATTGAAGGAGGCAAGAACCCATTGTAGCTTTTCAGTGCAGACTCAGTCACACACAACGAAATTGTGAATTGATGATGATGTTGAATCACGATGAAGAAGGCTGTTGAAGAATGAAGAATTTAAGACTTGAATAAATGAATCGGTGATGATTTTGAATCACGATGATGATGCTATTGAGTTTCACACACCAAATTCGATTGAAGGAGGCGATTAGATATAAAAGGTTTTAAGTTAAAACCCTAAATTTAATTCGAAACTCCAAGGAAACTTACTAGAAACGTCCCCGTATGTTACCCCCGATACCGATACGCCCTCAAAACGCTTCGGCCGCGTTTCCGCTTCCGGAAAGTACCCGAAACGGGTACTCCCCTGTTTTCGGCGCTTCGGTGCTTCAAAGGTGGCCACCACATACATCATCCCTATAGTTTGATATGGTCTGTGTGATTTTTTTTTCGACTGGAATTTTACTCTCCATTATCAATTTTGAGGCTAACATCATTACAATAAGCCTATTTAACATAGAAAATTGTTTTCTTGTGAGTCTAGCATACTTGTCGAAGGCGCAATGGTTTGTCCTAGGCACAAGGCGCTTCAAAAGAGAGGGGCTTTTTTTTTAAATGGGGCGAGTAGTATTAAAATACCATTTTTAGGAGTTGTAGACATGTTTTAGGCTTGTTTTGAGCTAGTTTAAGCTGTTTCAGACTTTTAGGTTAATTCCAGGCTTGTTTAGGGCTAGTGTAATCGTTTCAGACCAAATCAGATGATTTTTGGCCGGAACTCGACCAGAAAATGCACCCGAGGGCCTGAAATTGGGGCTTTTGAAGCAAGGCGACAAGGCTGCCCTAGGCGCATGCCCAGGGGACTTTTGAGAACAAAGGAACCTAGGGTGATCTCTATCACTAAAAACTATTTCATTTCATAATATTTGTTTAACGATATTTCCTAAGCTGTGAAATCTTATCTTGATTCACAAACACACTGCGTAATAATGTAATTACCTTGTCTTGAATTCAAAGTGCGTTTTGTTTCAATTACAAATTGACATAAAAAAAAAAGAATTTATCACAATAATTCAGGAAACAGTTAGAACAGTTAACAAAGAAGGAAATGCAGAACATCAAAAGAAAACAATGCTTGAACCAAAACCATCACGATCACAAGTCACCAATTTGGATACAAACATGCGAAATCATAAAACGTACCACCACATCAATCGATATAAACTCTGAACATCTATGAACAAAAAAATGACGAATACCTCACACTTTTTCCAAAAAAGCACAACGAGTTGAAATGAAACTTTCCGGTGACAAAATAGCTTAACATTTATGCAATTTTGTATGAGAATATGTACCTCGGCGAGTGTAAATTCGGAAGCATTCTCTGTTTCTGTAGTCTCCATCGGTTCGATTGCCATCGTCTCTCGTCACGGTGTCAGGTGCTGATGAATTTAACGATAAACGACGATTCTGGTTACGAATTTATGAATTGAAGGCGGAAGATGTGAGATTAACCTTCACCGTCGTTCATCGGCCTTCGTCTTCGTCGTTCGTCGTCTCCGATTGACGTTGATTTTGAGTTGGATTCCACTTTAAGTTCGAGTTAGGGCTCAGTGATACTGACGGTTTCAGCAACCATATGTTTTCCATATATATAATCGCTAAAATGTTTTTTTAACAAGTGTATGTTCGTATACACTAAAACTATGTTACAGTCTCGTGTAATATACGGACTAAATAATTTTATTGTTACATGGTTAATAATATAAAAAACTAGTTATGTTTTAAATATTATGTATTATATGAATTGAATAAACCCATGTATTGCACATTTAAAAATTTGAAATTAACATATTTGAAATATTAATTATGGATAGGTATTAATTAATTAATAGCTATTATAGCATTTATAATTAAGATAAGAGAGAAACGAAAAAATCAATTATTAGATGGCCTAAAATGATAACAAGTGTCTGGATTTATTTTTATATATTAGTATAGAGATTTTTATTTATGTATGAGTGTTTAGAGACGTGTAATATGAAATTATTGTAAACTGGAAATGTTCCTCTCGCGCGTTGCACGAAAACTTTATAACTCACCCGAATTTCGAAGTGAGAATTTAAAAGCACATCAAAACGGCTATAAAAAAAACAAAACTTACCAAAAGCATTACACCTAAATCAGGAAAGCATTTTGTGATATTGATCTTAAGGGGTTACGAAATCAAATAATATATAGACCGACTTGTAGAGACTTTGTATGTGTTTGTCTATATATGATGATCTATCTACACATTTCCCCGTCCCTTTATAAGGGAATGGGTTACAATTTCCACCTTTAACAAATACCAAATAAAAAGTATAATTTTTGACGTTACTGAAACAGCAAATCCGTCACCCAAACTATCGAGTTCGATTAAATTTCATAAGGTAAATAGGTGCTTGCAAGGTATTGATTGCAAAAATTAACGAACTTTGTAAAAGTTAATCATAGAACTGAAAATCAAGAAGGAATACAGAAAATGATTTAAGTGTTAATTTCAGAGGTTTTGGGTACATGAACACCGTAGATGGCTTTCATGTCATATCCTTTTTGCATAAAACAATACATATAGCCTATACGGACCCAGTTTAGATGTTGATTACAATAAAAAAAAGTTGCACATTCTTAAGCAACTCCTAAATGATGTAACTCATTAATAACAAATTACCTCAAGAACATAACAACCTACAACCAGTGTAACTACTAAACAACAAATAAGATCATGTTATTAACAACAAATTGATATCAGAATGTAAAACACATAACGTACATTTTGTTATCATTCACTTAGTGACCCAACGTACATGGAAACTAAAGAAGTTGATGGAACCAAAATAGTCTCCTTATGTTTAGTCTTTAGTAATTTATCATATGTCAAGCCTTAACTTTTTTATTATTCTTTGAATTTATAAATATCTTAGTGTCACTAAACAACATTATCGTCTCAAATCCTACTAACTAACATTGTCTACTTCTATAAGATAGCTATTAGAAACTGATGTAAAGAAACATCAACCACAATAGTAACTAAAAATACCCACAAAACCTGCATACGATGTGAATAGACCAACTAAGCAGTAGGAAAAAAGGATATTATAAGATGCTTCTGTAAAACCAAACCACAAAAGTATTTTTGTCAAGCCAATATATGAAACCATTAGTGAGTTAAATCATAAGCAAAACAAAAAAGACCCGAGGAACATGTGAATCATCCTATAAATAGTGTAACAACAAATTAATAATAGAATAAAAAAAACAGTACCTAACACAAATAGATAACGCACTCTAAAAGCAAACAAACTATATTTGATGTTCTAACACAGTTTTTTAAATAAAAGAAATGTTTCAAACATCAAACTCTTCTGATAGCCAAAGAAAACACTCAATAACATTTAATAAGTATAAAAACAACATATTTTTGTCAGGAAATTAAAATATATCTCCATCTTTCCTCATAGATAGCACGGGTAGTCGGTCACCGGCTCACCGCCATCATGTTTATCGTCGCCTTCATCTTCTTCTCCTACAAAAAAAATAATAATAAATCAGCCCCGATGACATTGATGATGCTATCTCTTTCTCTTGCACACTCACTCGTGTGGTGTCCGATGGATCTGCAATTAACTTCGCAGATGACAACCCTCTCATATGTGCATCTATCACGGCCTTTGTTGCCGGTGAAGACCACCAATTCTTCCACAACCACCGCCGTCTCTCAACATCTCCTCTCTTTCTATATTTTCTCTCTTTGTCCTCTATTTACCTTGAATCTCGTGGGCACACGTACAACAGCCAAAAAGACATGGTGGAACAGTTTTATTGGTGTTTAACTCAATCTAAGTAATCCTAACTCACGCCAATAAAACTTGTACTAGCTGCATAAATGAGTGTACTCTACTATTCATTTAGTGAACTTTAATTATAGAGTAATAACTTTACATAACTTGGGTAGACAATGGAAAGGTTACTAAGGGTTGTTAGCCCTTTTTTGGTGATAAGCAATGAAACAATTTACATGTTCTCTGGTCAGTTATCACTTTGCAAGTCAAGAAGCGTATCATGTTGTAAAAATAGTGATTAGCTCGTTTTCATATGTGGTGTTGGTGATTTTTGCAGTAGTAAAAACAATCACTTTAAAGATAACAAATACAAAGAACTCGTTGTTGTCAAGACGAGTGTTGCTAGAGAAGAACGCGTAGGGTCGAACCCTATAAGAACCACCTATGGTATCTCGTCCAATCTTCTTGAACATCTGATCAAACCTTTTTTTTCTTCTTTCTCTCTCTTTCTTGCTATATGTCTATTTTCTTAGATTCCACGAAGCGGTTCTGAGAGCACACGCGATATACCTACGCGATATACCGTAAACAAATCAACACAACAAACAGGCACCCATCATAGATTATAAAGCAAACACCTCAGATTTCAAAAATTACTTTTCGTTTTGTTCTATTTTTATAACATATGAAAAAAAATCATATTTTTCAATGATATAATTATAACAACGTAAGGTGTTTTGTTCAAATTTGGTGTGTCTGTGCGTGTGAAGATATACTACAAAGGGGGAAATTTTTATGAAAGCTATGAAGTAATACGAGCCACTATTTTATATAAATAATGGATAAGAGCTCGACATGTCACAAGGGCCGGTATTAAGGAGGTTGTGTACAGAAAGAAAAGCAAACAATTTAAGCTTGTGTATGCAAGTCAAACTTCATTTTCTCTTATTTTTAAATGTTTGTGTTTTTTTTTTTATGTGTTTGTCTTTTTAAAAAAATGCATCATAAAATCAAACATTTTTTTATTTTCTATAAGCATGGTCTTTTTTATATATATCTCCCATTGTAGATAATTAGAAGGGATAACTAGTTTTTCACGTAATTTTGTCAACTAAAACTTGTGTTTGAAACATAAACTTCTGATAATAGCCAAGCCAAAAAATATAAGTAAATGTAAGAAGTTTAGAGAATAAAATATAAAATAGATTTTTAAAGGTTTAAATGGATGTTAAATAATTTACCCCACGTTATTTCTTTGATTTTCACTCGCAAGTTTGCTTCCCTGATCATTTCTTAAAAACAATAGAGGTCACTCGTACACCAACATTTTGCTTTTGCAAACAAAGTGATCACATTATATAAACATCTCATTTTATAAATGAAGTGATCGTATTTTACGTCTCACTGATTTGTAGAGGTAACGATCACCTCTCTCACAACTCATTGATGCATTGGTCATGCCCCTAATAAAACTCAAATAATAATGATAACTCACCAAACAAATAAAACACAAGATAAAAATGAAATGATTGAAAACTGAAGAACTTATTATTTGTACTTTATATCTTTGATCTTTAATTCTCTCGCACAAAACATATTAAAGCAAAAGGGATGATCTAGAAAGGTTGGGAATGACTTTTATTTATAACCACAACACAAAAAGCAAAACAAGAAAAAAAAAGTCAACTATTGTTATTGATGGTGTTGTTCTTGTTCTTTATGTTATAGATGTTATGTATTATTTTTTTAATATTTTATACTCGTATTGACACATTTGTTTCAAATTTTACGTCTTAAGAAAAATAAGTTCGGAGCTGTTTAAAAAGGGTTGGTTAATTTATTATTAAATTAAAGCATATGATTTTGTAATTTGTAAAAGTATATTTCATGTTTTTCACTTGTGTTTTCTCATTATTCTATTCATTTCTCTAATACCAAAAGTTTTTTTATAGTTTTTCACTTTCCTATTTTAGCAAGTCTCACCTATATCTTTTTATTATAATAAAAGAGTAAATAAAAAGTACATATAGCATCATCACATTCATTCTCACAAAGTTTTTTCCGACTCTCTCTTCTATTAAATAATCATATTAATTACTAATATTATTTATTTCTTTTTTATATTAAAATATTTTTTTAATAAATTAAGAAAAAAAATCTTTTTATTAATGTTATTTCTAAAAAAATAATCTTTTATAAAATAAGAAAATTTTTTAAAACATCAAACTTTTTTTAAAATGCGACATATTTAAAATTGGTGTTTTTTAAAAAGTAAAATTTTTATAAAATAATTAAAATTATGAGTTATAATAAGAAAGTTTTTATAAATGATATTTTTTAAAATGTTCTTTTTCAAATAAAATATTTTATTCTATTTATAATAAGAAAATTATTAATCATATCTTATATTAAAATATCATTTTATTATTAACATTTTTTAATTCTATTTAATATTTTATTTATTAGACCCGTGTAATACACATGTTTACTAAAGGTAGTATATATATATAATACTTAATTATCAATATTTTTATACATAATAATGTTGTACATATGTCTAATGTCGTACGCGGGTTTACTACGTATGCCATCAAGGTTTCAACGTCCTCTTCAACAAGCAAAGTCCTAAAAACATTTTAATGTTTGTTTTTTATAGTTTTATGTCACTCAAACACGCGGGTTTGCGACTACATTTTGATATTTTTATACGTCATTTTACGTCCTCGCCGCAATGCGAGGGTTCATAATACTAGCTCATTTCAAACTTCAAAACCTCAAAAATATTTATCTAAGATGGTTATCTTGTAGCTCTTAAAAAAACCTGCCTCATCGTTTTATAATGTGTAAAAATACATATAGAGTGGAACCACCATTTGTGGTACAAAACAAAAGAAGTAACACATAACATAGTCAGTATCATCACTAGAACGTTAAAGAAAAAAAAGCATATCAACACAAAAATAACTAGCATTTGATGACAGGCTATATGGCACTGATAACCATTTTTTATACATATAACAATAAACCATGGTTGTACATCTAAAAACGTTGATGCAACGAGCAGTGGCGGAGCTTGAACTATTTCGTAGGGAGGGCGGGGGCGAAATTAATTTCTTTTAAGGGGGGCGAACTTGATATTTATATAAAAATTTACACTACCCGACCAAAAATTTACACTATCGGACTAAAATTTAACACTACTGACGAAAAAACAGGGGGCCGGCGCCCCCCCCCCCCCCCCCCCCCCCCCCCAATAAAGCTTCGCCAATGGCAACGAGGGTTAAGAAAAGTTTAAATATCATTGCATACTAAAACACAACTAATAAATCTAAAGGAAAAAATGTAACTGAGACAAATAAAAAAAGATAATCAAACTAGGGGTGAAACAAAAATTAAGCAGATTAAAAAAAGATAAAATAGATTAAAAAGCTAGAAAAAAAATAAGACAAAACAAATAAAAGAAAGAATAAGGGCGGGGGCGTGGGGCTGCCCAACTTCAAAATCGGATGGAAAGGGGATGGGATGCTCACTCTTTATTACTAGGCTAGAGCCCTTTTAATGTTTTAAGTTGGCCATTTATACTAATATGCAATAAATAAATTGGTGAGAAGCAAAAAGAAAAAATAAATTAAACTTTTGATCCAATCAAACCATACCACGTGGCAAAACCGATTGAACCCATCAATCCAAACCGACTAATATTCACACTAAATTTAACATATATGTAGATTCTTTAAAAAATAAAGTTTTGCACGAAATAACTCTATGATAGAACACTGACCCCTAGTTAATGTAATATGTTTGCATACTCTTCTTAGTGATATTGGCGCATTAATCATTTTGGTTCACTTTAATCAAGGGATATTGTTGCATGGGTTGTTTAAATTGTTATTGTTACACTAAGACATAGACTCCAATCAGGTTTTGACATAGAAGTCAATGGTTTATTGTTTACACAATTAAACTATAACAAAATTACATGTAATTTTGTGTCTAGTTAAGATAGATTATTACCTTTACAGTTATTGTACACATGAATTGTTTCATATATCAACTCTAAGTTTGTGATAAGAATGTGTATTGGTTTAATTAAAATGTGATTGTCACGACACTATCACGTAGACAATGAGTCTCTAATTAACTAAACCCTCAAATTTGTGTAATGGTTTGATTAAATATTCTTATTTTTCAGTCATTTACTAATTGTTGTTCTCTATCTATTTAAATATTTCATTTTATTTAAACTGCAAATGTTCATTGGTTTAATTAAAACATACTTATTTTTCAATCATTTGCTAATCAATGTTTTTATTTATTGAAATATTTCGTTTAAAATACAAGTATTAATTATAAAACAAAATAAAAAATAAATGGCATTGCATATTAAAACAAAACCAAAATGCAACTAAAAAACTTGAAGAGAAAAAAGGAAGCAATGAAAAAGAAATAGGAATCAAACTAGGGATGAAAACATAAAAAAAAAACAAAAAAAAAAACAAACTTCTGGCCCAATCATATCATGCTACGTGGCTAAATGGACAAAAACCACCATGATTAACTATTGTTCAGGCGCACCCAAAACGTAACATGTATATAATTTTTTAAAAATATAGGGTCTCCCAAAGATGACTTTACGAAATTGACTATAGACCTCTAGTTTTCTTTTAATTGGGTCATAATGTAATATATTGGCATACTCTTCTTAGTGGCCTTGGTCCATTAGTCCTTTTGGTTCACTACTTCACTTTAATTATGGGATATTCATATTGCTACGTGGTCCTTTTAAATTGTTATTGTTACATTAAGATAAAGACCCCACTCGGATTTAAACATATATACTTCAATTGTTTATTATTTACACAATTAAACTATAATAAAATTTTAATATTATTTGATGTTTTATTAAGATAAATTTTTACCTTTACGGTTATTGTACACATGAATTATTTTGCATATCAACTTTAAGTTTATGATAAGACCGTGTGTAGTGATTTAATTAAAATCTAAAAAAATGATTAGCATGTTCATGTCGCGTAGACCGTAAGGCTCTCGTTAACTAAACCTTCAAAATCATATAATGGTTTAACAAAGACATGTATCTTTCAATCATTTTCTAATCATTGTTATTTATTTATTTAAATAATTTTGTTTTCACTAAAATACAAATATAACTATAAAACAATATAAAAAATTACAAACCAAGAAAAAACTTTTATAGATACTAAAAAGATACAATTATTTATCCTCATCTTCTTCTTCCCCGTCATCACCATGATTTATCCATAGATGTTCTATTAACTCCAATCGAAGATTAATATGCGTTTTCGAATCGTGTGTTCTCATGAGAACGGCTATTTTCTCTTCGAGTTTAGTAGTATAGTTGTCAGTTGGACGCCGTCTTCATAGTCTTGACAAATCACTTTCCAATTATCCTCCAAAATCATATTATGTAAAATGAAAGAAGCTTACATGACGTTACATGGATACACGCCCCCTAAATCGCCAATAAGTCGTAAGAATAGTTGCCGACACAGTAAAAACGATACTGAAAAGTCTTAGCCTAATACAATGGATTTTGAGAAAATTAATCAATTACCAAACGATTGTGATCAACCTCACGATCATGTTCAAGTGGAGCTTGTCAAGTAAATGATTGTGACGTTCTTGCTAAACGTTGGTTCCCCGCTCAAACTGCAGAAAACGATCAACTCATTTTTAAAGTTTGAACTCGGTGAATATTTGGGTGGCAAATTCATTTTTTAGAAAAACTTTGAGAGAAGTAGAGAGTGTTAGAAGAAGAATGAGAGGGTTATGAATTAAATTATAAAGTTTTGTGAATATATGCATGCGTATTTAAATTGAAAGATGTTTTTATTATTTATCTATGACTAACAACTATATCTTTTGAAACCACCACCACTCCAAGGACTACCTCTAGTCTCATGACCGTTAAACCCACAAACCCCCTCCATATACTCTCACGTTTGTTAAACCCACAATCCCCCTCCCCGGGCGCCCCTTCAGCACCACCCCATCACACGTTTGGTGCCCCAAGGCGTTGAAGTGTACACATATGTTAGCCCATTGCATATATCCTAACAAGTAAAACTTTTGTTCTATTTTTTTCATGTATCAACTATATTTAATTAAAAAGTGAGACTTTTTATTTTTCAATACAATTTTGATAGTTTATGAAAATCAAAAAAAGCTATGTAAACATATAGTATATGTTTTGTTACTAGACATGCTAAATTTAGTGTAACTTATTACAAGAAAAAATACATTTTAATAACCCAAACTCATTGATCAAGAATAATTCAATGATACTTTGACCAATGTTACTATTAATTTTCATTTTGTCATGAGTAATCCTATTAGCATGTTTTAAAATTTACACTTAACTTTGCTTACAAGAAAGTTATGCTTCGTTGTCACAATCAAAATTATCTTTGTACGTGAAATTAAATTAAAACGTATGATAATTATGTCAGTGAGGCTGATTTTGCAAATAAAAAATAAAGGTCAAAAATATTACCTGTTATGTTGTGAGTATAGAATATTATCTAATAACGACCTATATTTTGAATTAGAAAAATATTTATGTATTTAAATGGGCATGAATTATATTTTAATGGGCACGTGTTTAATTAAATAGAGGAGGGTCTTTAGCTACAAAAGTAGGTACCTATTAAAATTTGTGGCCCAAAATTGGGTGGCCCACTCATACCATGAAGTAGCCATTTGATTTGATTCCTGTAAATCAACGTCAACAGGTAATGATTGTTTTGACTTTAACAGCGATTATATTAAATAAAACACCATTAGCATCTTGTTAAGATTTGAAGGTGGTGCTCACATTACACACACCACACTAGACTACGTCACATTACATACATATTAATAATATTTTATTATGTAATATCACATCATATTATATGAATGAAACACTCATGTAATTACATGTCATAATTTTTTTAAATTACTTTATAAAAATAAATTAAAGCACAATACCTATCAATCTATTTTTAGATGACATTCCAAACGTGAACTGTAGAGTTGAAGACGTTTGCGTTTGCTTGCTGAGGTTTTCTACAATGACAACCGGTAATGAATGCCGAAGTCTTTGACTTCGGTGGTTTTGACAGTATGCGAGAGACTTCGAGTCAATCAACCTAATAACCTATAATCAAATCGAATCATTCTAAACAAAGCGTATCAATCCATGTTTAGATTGTGAGACCCACACGAATTTACAGAGTAAAAGACGGATTGAGAATGCAAGTGCTTCGATGAATAGGACAATGAAGAAAGTGATGACCTCAAGAGACGTACCAGCGGATGAGCGATTCATTTTCAATTATGAACGCTAGTGACGACCGTCGAGAGCCTCCGGTGCCGGTGGTTTTGTAATTTGTGAGAGTTGAAGAGACTAGTGAATGCAACTGTTTAACGGCTCTTTGCAACGTTAGCAATGGGAGGAATCAGCCCGGCATGGCAATGTTGTGCCACACGAAAAATCGCGACGGAAAATCGCGACGGAAAATCGCGACGTGGGAGAGCAGGTGGCGGTGCTGCCGTGTGGCGTGGGGGGCCGCGGCACCCCTCCCACCCTAAGGCCAAAATCCAAACAATATAGACTACAAAGGACACTATGAGAAGGTAAAATTATACTAGTGTTGTCAAGCTAATGCTCTAATATTAGCCCTATTTTTCAGATATTGAAAAGTATCAGATTTAATATTCTTCATGAATCTATCTTTATTATTCACATTAGCTCTATTTTTAACATTCATACCATCTCTAATATTAGCTATATAAATATTAGGTCGAATTTTAATATTCATACCAGCTCTAACTATAATGTCATTAAGGAGCTCATAAGTCATAACTCACACATACACACAATTCATTTACTTGTTTTTCTTATTTAATATAAAAATGAAATAAAAGTGAGTGGTGATCATTACATTAGATGAAAAATGAAGTGAATAATGATAATGTGATGTTAAGTTTGAGTGAAAGATGATAATGTAACAAAAAAACCGCTACGTATGACCTAAAAACTTTTATACAAACAACGAAAAAAGTAAATAATATTATATTAACGTGTAAAACATTAAATTACAAGAAAAAAGATAACAAATAACAACATTTACTATATCTCATGTTGTTGATCAATAGGAACTCACCGACGTTTTTACGTCTTTTAAATGTTTATTAAACGTATGGATTTTAAACGTTATAACAAAGTGGTGGTCGAGCTGGTTAAAGCTCTCTCCTTTGAGCCAAGCCAAATCACGTAGTTTCGATCCCTATAGGGTGTATTTTTTGGCTTATTTGTTTTTTTCTATATTACCGTTCTTACTTTTTTCATTTGATTTTTTTTTAATTGTAAGACGCAAGATATGTTACTGTTTTTAAATTTATAATAAATTTATAACCGAACGTTGTAACTACGTTATATACATACACGCTAATTTTGAAGCGAAGTAAATAGTGATACCTTGGGTCAAGTTAGTGCAACCTATTTAAGCATCATGACGGTGCAAAGTTGGGTCAAATTATTGTAACCTATTTAAGCATCATGAAAGTGCAAGTTGTTTTTGCACGAAATGACTAATGCATTAGATTTTATTTTTGTTCGTGCAGTCATATTCATCCTTTAACTTTAGGTCTTTATTTTAAACTTTTATTTTGATTTTCTCATTTCAACTTTTACATTAGTTTTAAAATATAATGTTTTTAAAATTCTGAATATATTCTATGACACACTTGTTTTTGTTAATGTTTTGGTATGACTTTTACTAATAACCGTACTATTGCAAATATATACTCTTATCCTTTTATTTTAATGTTTAATAGCATAATTGTGTTAACAATACTTGTTTTTTATTATTTTTTTCTTTTTTTTTTTCATTTTGAATGTATATGTATGTGTGTGTATGGGACACACAACATAAACAAAATTCAGGCCTTGGCTTGGTGGTGAGCGCTCACCACCGATCACGCGCGACAAGGGTTTGTAGCAGCCCATGCATGTACTTAAATGAACGAACTGGTTCAAATAATCATATGATTAGATGTTGATTTATAGTGAGGTGTGATGTTTCTACTTTAAATTCACAGGCCACGTACGTTAAAAATAAATAAGATTTTAATAATGTGGGTAGGGTCTTGAATAAAACGTAACTAAAATATCTTAAGATCAATAGCTAGAGAGGAAGTTGTCTCATTTTTCACATTTATTTTCGAGTGATACATTAGCGTCATGTCAATTTTTTAATTCCCCTAGTTTTTCCTATATATTCTTCCGTTTGCATGGTGTACGTTGTCCCAAATTTTTTTTCATTTGTATCAAATTAATATAAATTTTAAATTTGTATTTATATTTCACATGTTATAATTAAAATAAAATAAATACATAAAGAATATTAATAAAGAAACAAAACTACTTAAAAATAAAAGTACAGGATAACATTTTATTAATAAAATAAAACTAGTGGTTCATTTAATTCAATTGATATATATGCTTCAAATGCTCGACAAGATCCGATCGAAGGTTCACGTGAATCAGTTGCGGATCTAGCACAAAAAATCAGAGGTTCCTAATTTTTTTCGGTACATTAATTCAATAATAAATTTTTTTTGCAATATATTCATTCGATAATGATTTTTTTTTTATTTTGTTGTGCATTTAATTCTAACAAGGTTTCATCCTCGCGCGTTGCATTGGGAATCACATCATGATTTCAAATATTAAAACATAGTTGCAAAAACATGTCTTGACGGCTATACTACTACGTAAAACACCAAAGCGTCCCTGTCATAAAAACTATTTTCACTCGATATTGTTACCATAATAGTAATGATTATAGTATACGACGCTAAAAATACTTTGTTTTAAATCTCTATACTAATAAATAAAAGTAAATTCAGACACTTATCACCATCTAGGACATCTAATAATTGGTTTTCCCCTTCTCTCTCCTCTTAATTAAGAATTTTATAATAGCTATTTATTAATTAATAACTATCTATAATTAAAATTTTAGATATGTTAACTTTAAATTTTCAAATGTGTAATACATGGGTTTATCCAATCCGTATAACACATAATATTTGAGACATATTTTTTTATATTATTAACCATGTAACAGTAAATTATTTAGTCCATGTATTACACATGATTGTAACCTACTATACACCATAGATTAAAATAAGCACGACTTCACCATGAGTTATGACTGCGTGCTACATGAACTTGTATTTGAATATTATATAGAAATGTTTGTATAAACTATATACACTACTCTTATATGTATATAATAGATGTTATCAAATTATAAAGAAATAAACTTTAGTGAACCAACTTAAAAGATAAACAAATTTATTGTAGCTAAAATTCTATTTTTGTATCCATAGAAAATATAATTGATTATAAATTGGGCTTTTAATGAATGAGCTTTTAATCGAGTGAGATGTTAATCTTATTATTATTTGGTTTTTTAATCTTATATTAATATGGGGTTTTTATATTTATGGGGTATCTTGATACACACAACGGTTAAAAAAATTGCACTTCGGAATGATAGTTTAGGGGTACCCCGGGCTACCCCTGCCCATTTAATACATCTACCCGTGTCGTGATTGTATATGATCGTAAACATAAAAGCATATCGTGGTATGCGAATGCATTGTTTGGAGAATATTCTATGTCATCGGCCGTCGTCTCTATGCAAGCACCTTGAAATTTAAACATAAATATAAAGAATATATTTGAAAAACAAAACAACTTTTGATTAAATATTAAAAGAAAACAAAATCCTTCTTGATGATGAGGTAGTGTATTGAACTTTGCCCAATGATAAAGAATCTACATAATAAAAAAGGGAAAACTTCATAGAATAGTAAACAAGTTTTAGTAGTGTTCTAATTAAGTCATTTATATTTTTATTTGTTCCAATCAGGTCACTAAAATTTTAAAAGTGTTTCAATTAGGTCACTAATATTTATATTTGTTCCAATCAGATCACTATAGTTTTAGAAGTGTTCCAATTAAGTCACTCATATTATTATAATTTTTTAAATAATTCACAAAAATTTTAAAATAATTTGGTTTTTTCATAAATATTGTTAATATTTTTAAACATTTTAATTTTTTCAAAACTTTTTGCAACTTATGAATGACTTAATTAGAACAATTTTGAAACTTTAGTGATCTAATTGAGACAAAAAGTTTTAAGAGTGACCTGATTGAGACAAAAAACTTTATAAGTGACCTAATTAGAACAATCTTAAAACTTGATTACTATTTTACAAAGTTACCCCATAAAAAAAACTAGGAATTACGCTTAAGCGTATCTATATTTTTCTCCTCGATACTTGACGAGTCGTAAATTTGAATTTCCAACGAATCCATATTGTTTAGAGAGTAACAAATGAGATATCATAGCATTGTGTATATTTTTAATAAACATCGTAACTTTAAATTAAAAATAATCTTTCTTATTAGTATGCTTTTTGAAAGAGATTAAATATCGATGTAAAAATACTAAAGCCACTGTTTCTTTAGATTAGAGAACTTAAAATAACTAATCTCAATATGCATAGTTAAAGTTGTAATAAAATTAAACTGTATTTTGTTATGAAATATTCCATAATCTTAAAACATTTTAAATTAATCATAACATCATCTTTTTTTTTTTTTTTTTACAAAAGTCAAATTCATTTAACCGGTAAACCGCTAGAGTGAAAAGCTTAGCCACCATGTTGATTTTAAAGCTCACTGGTTAACGCTAACAAGGTTGGCTTATATAACACTAACATGAAGACACAACAACAATAAAATAATAATTAAATAAAGAAGTTACAAATATACTAGCAAACCAATCAAAAAAAGCAAGGTCCTACTATAGATACACAAGATAACATTATCATAGAGGCTAAATGGATTTTAAAAAATGTTATACGACCCATATAAATTATGCTTGTGCCGAACACCTCACGTTAGCTGCTTATATATGAGTCAAAAAACCATATACCTTAAATAACTTTTTATCACACGACCCATATAATAATACAACATAACTAATGGCATAAAATGTTACACGTAGCGTGTCCACGATGCCAGAATAGTAAGTGACAGATGTCTCTAATAAAACGATAAAAAGTAAATAATATTGGAAAAAGGTTTTGATACAAAAGTACCATAAAAAGAATTAAAGGTGAAATAAAATACAAAAAAAAAAAGAAAAAAATATTAATTCCACGAGAATTATGAAGTGTAGTGTTGTTGGTTGTTTGTTGGGGGTGGGTGCGGAGAATTACAAGTTGCAGTCACAATCTCGACAAATATTTGCTTCGCAAATTTCACACACAAAACCCTCACACAAATCACACATACAATCAACACATTGAGGCTTAAGCGAGAGGGAAATAGTCAATTTGCCCTAACACACACACTCTAATCTCTCGCCATGATGTCTCTAAACAGTTCATCATTTGCGGTAATCTCTCAATCCTTTCTCAATTTCATCGATTTTTGCTTCAGTTTCGATTACGCACATGCAAATTTCTCTACTCCAATCGGTTGATTTGAGCATGCTAGGTTTCAAAACGTAGATCAGCATTTGTATGGATCGATTGCTTGTAGTTTGATTTTGATCGCAATTGTTTGATAATTTGTTCGATTTTAGTTACGTACATGCAGTTTTGAACACTAGTTTGGAACTTGGAAATTCAGATCAGCATTTCGTATGGATCACAGCCTCACAGGATCAGTTTGTAATTTGATTTTGGTTTGGTTTTGTAGAAGAGCTCGATTTCGGGGGTTTCAAGGACGCAATCGCAGTCGTTGAGGTTATCGGTGAGGCGTCCGGTGGTGGTGGCTATGGTGAATTCTAATGGTAGACCGGAGAGAAGCGTTGGCGTTTCGGTGGACGGTGCTGTGAAGGATGTGAATGCTCCGGTGGCTGTGGAAGTTGCGGATTCTGAGAGCACAAAGCCGACTGCGGTTGTTGGTGGTGGTGTTGAGGATGTGTACGGAGAGGATAGCGCTACTGAGGATCATTTCATCACTCCGTGGTCCGTTTCTGTTGCTAGGTAAGATCCTGACCGTGATTCTGATTCTGATTTCGATAAGATCTTAATCTACTGGTTTATGTTTTGTCGATGATTCCTATGCTGTTTTTGCTAGTCAATTTCATGCACTTTATATAATGTTTTGTATTTTTTTCCCATTTATATGAGTTTTAAGGGCTAAGTTTAAGAGCTAATGATATGAATTATTGTACTTTGAATATAAGCACCCTGCACCTACGGGTGGTTGATGATAAGTGACTATACTACAATAATTTATGCATGTTTCTCTCTCTTAAGAACATTCCTCACCAAAGCTCTTTTTGTGTATATATAGCTGTGTGTAAAAGTGTGGCTCATTAAACTACAAACACAAAAGCAGAATGTCGTTTTAATATTTCATTTTGATATGGGTACTGCATCCTTGAGAGAAAAACTAATAAAGTACATCCAATTTGTATTACACGATTATGGTAAACAATTCCTGCTTATTTTTTTAATTCAAGAGTTTGTTCACAAAATAAAATCCAAGTGTAAGGTTGTGTGTGTTTGCAGATTCGTTTTATGTGTTTTTTACTAAAAAAAAATATACACATCATGAACGGCAAAAGGCGTCCAGTGCCATCTAGACCCATCACTGCCCTACAACAATTTTGAATTGATAGTTCAGATAAGGTTATGCATGGGAATTTGAAAATGAAACGGAGGACCATTTGTTTGAATAAAACAAACTGTATGTTTCAACTCTCCAGGTTGTTTATTGGATCTATTCAATGAACAAATTTCTGAAATAATAGGCTTGACATATTGAGAGCTTTTTTTTGTAGCCAATCTATTATACTGAAAAATTTGAGAATTTTCACGGTATCAAAGACATGAATGTGTCACTTGTAAATTTAGTATAACATGATGTGAGTTATAGTTAATTAATAATTTTATTAATATTCTCTTTTTTATTGCAGTGGCTATTCGTTGTTGCGGGACCCACACCACAACAAAGGTCTGGCCTTTACCGAGAAAGAGAGAGATGCTCACTATTTACGTGGTCTTCTTCCTCCAGTTGTTGTCAATCATGATCTTCAGGTATTAATATTTGTTTGCACTTGTCTCAGCTTCTATTTTTGGGAGTTTCTAAAAACATGTGGATATATGGAGAAAATTTTATATCTGTAGTGCTGTTAATAACCAGGTGAAAAAGATGATGCATAATATCCGTCAATATGAAGTACCACTACAAAGATACCAAGCCATGATGGATCTTCAGGTAAACCTTGCAGGTTATTTGGAGGTGGCATTTTAATCCATTTACTTATGAATGGGCTGATTGGGGTTGTGCTTAATGTTTATCTTAAATGGGTCAAAGCAAAAAAATTTAGCAATAAAAAGAAGGGATTTGGGTTATTCTAAAGTCAATGCATGAAACCTCCTAAATCATATTCAAAGATTCAGAGTATAATTGTACTAATATTTAACACATTCATATTTGTAGAACTTGAAAACTGGACAGAAAGTGTTAGTGGGTCAACCCCTTCCACCAGCCTGGTTTGTTCAACATGTACTAAAAAAACTGTTTCAACCTGAACCTGTTACCCAATCCAATCATCTTGCTACTTAAAAAATAAAGTTACTGCTATTTATGTGTGTATACAGGTTCTATTGATATTGTCTTGTAACATGCTAATTTTTTGCAGCTTTGTGAATTATATTTTATTTTCACATTTTCTTGTTGCAACTACTCTTAATCCTGTATGTATCCTCTTTGCAGGAGAGAAATGAGAGACTGTTCTACAAGCTATTAATTGAAAACATTGAGGAACTTCTCCCAATTGTATACACACCAACCGTTGGTGAAGCATGCCAAAAATATGGGACCATTTTCAAGAACCCACAGGGTCTATATATTAGTTTAAAAGACAAGCAAGTTCCCACCACCATTATTGTTTCATGTATTTAGGAGAGTTTCTTTTTGTTGTTCTAGTAATCTGATTAGCTAATAATTCTTTTAACAGAGGGAAAGTCCTTGAGATATTGAAGAATTGGCCTCAGAAAAAAATCCAAGTTATAGTTGTTACTGATGGTGAGCGAATCTTAGGCCTAGGAGACCTTGGCTGCCAGGTAAATGGTTTATTTGTTCTTTTTGTCTCTTATACCTTGTCTTTTGTAAAAGAACTAATACAAAAACACCAAGTGGCATAGTTGGACAGTTAACCTTGACCTTTTGCAGTAGCAGATGTGACTGTACACGTCATATCCGTTCATTTGCGTTATAAAACATTTGTTAGTAAAGTTGGACTGGTCTTAGTGATGCTTTATTTAGAGGGTATTTGAATTTTGGTTGTGAAACAGATTATTCAATATTCAGTTTTCACTTTTCAATGTTTGTAAATACAGTTTCCTTGCTACTTTTGGTTATATGATCATTTGAGGGTCAAATAGTCATTTTTTGATATTACAGTTGATTATTTAAGGTAAAGTAAAAAAAAATTTTTTTTTACCCCACTCAAATTAGTTTAAATTTTTCTTTACTATAAAAGTGTACATGTTGGTCCTTTTACATTTATTTTTAAACTATCAGAATCTGTCAAACACTTAAACATGTGATTATCATATCATCACACTTTAAGCGAAAATCAAATCTAGACGCCATCTCTTACAACCCATTTTATTATATCTACTTATCTGATTATGATTATTAATTTACTTTCATCCTAATACTTTACAGGGAATGGGCATACCTGTGGGCAAGCTCTCTCTTTACACTGCTCTTGGAGGAATTCGTCCTTCAGCTGTAAGTATTAACTTGAATAGCAGGACTATTATTAGCTTTCTTGTGAATTTCGCTGATTGAGGCAACATTAATATGCGTTGATAATTTTCTAATTACTTTTACCAAATCATCTTGTGACATATGTATAAGAGGTGGCATAATGGTGGCTCAGGCAGCAGGTGATAAAGGGTAGTCTTTTTTGGTGTCGGTTAAAAGTTAAAACAGCCAGGTTGGGTTGACCTGAACATGTTCTTTACAAAACTTTTTAATTTTTTTAGATTATTACAAAGAATGAAATGATAAAATATTCAAGTTTTTTAATACATTGTTTACAACGGTATATGCATTGAAAAGACGCTTTGAGTGACTTTCAACCAGTGCGACCCATTTACATGTTTCCTTACTAGCTGCCTTTTTTCTTGTTTTACTCTCTTGACTCGTTAGAGATAAAACATAAACCAAGTCAACATATTCATAAGTAAATGGGTCAAAATGACCACCTCAATGTTATGTATGCTCGCATGCTACCGTTTCTAATTTTGAGGATGAGATTCATCCAGAGTCAAGACCATCTGATAGGAACCAACGAAAGAACATAAACTTCTTTTCAAATTTCAAGTTACCATCTTTTCATTTTTATTCTTATTACTTTTCATACTTCTGCAAAGCATTAGAAAATAATATTAATATCATATGGTAAAATGTGTGCAGTGCTTGCCCATAACCATTGATGTCGGGACCAATAATGAGAAGATGTTGAACGATGAATTCTACATTGGTCTGAGGCAAAGGAGGGCGAGTGGGAAGGTTAGTTAATTTCCCGAGCCTTAATTCTTAAATGGGCTGGCCAGCCTGGTTGTGAGTAGTGGGCCAAAACGGGTAAATTTTGTTCAAGCTAAGTTGGCCAAAACATTTTTTTCTATCTAAAATCCTTACATTGCTATAAAGAATTAGCATTTCAAGTACGATCATGGATTACCAAAGTTATATTAATTCAAAAAAGTTCTAATTTCTAATTTAAATGATTTGTTTTATGCACTAAAATACTCTCCTTTGGCTACTTTTGACCCGTTCGACCTGTTTTCTTATACCTTTTATTTATTTTAACGTTCAACCTGTTGGAGAATGAAGATAACCCGTATTGACCCACTTAGTGAAGGGTCAAAGTCGCAACATCTAGGCTATATCCTTCAGAAATCAATGATTTCTAATTACTTTTTTCTATTTGTTAGGAGTATGCCGAACTTATGAATGAGTTCATGTCTGCTGTCAAGCAAAACTATGGGGAAAAGGTCCTCATTCAGGTTTGCAACTTTTATCTTTCTTTTTTCCTTTATCTTGTTTCTTTCTTGTTCATGAGATATAGTACTCATCACTTCTGTTGAACTCCTCTTTTCAGTTTGAAGATTTTGCAAACCACAATGCCTTTGATCTTCTTGAAAAGTATAGAACCACCCATCTTGTCTTTAATGACGATATACAGGTACTATAGAGTAGTAAGGTAGTATTTGTTATTCAGGAATGTAAGGCGGAACGGGGTGGGCCATTCTACCGAATGAAGAAAACATGTTTATATAATTTGTAGGAATAAAAAGGGACCATTACATAAGAAATGCAGTTGCTTCTGCATTAATAATTTTTGTTCCTATGGGGGAGGGGTGTTTTTTTCCATTACAATGTAATCTATTTGTTTCTTCAGTAAAGTATAATTATATAGTAGCATTGATTCATCAAAAACCTTATAAACTAAAATTAAAACAAGTTTTAATTTTTCGAAAAATAAATCTCTTTTTAATTAAATTTTATGTGACATTATCTCTAAGCATTTACTATCATATTTTGGATGTCAAATATAAAATGTTTTTTTTAGTTGAATTATGTACGAACTAGAATTAGCATTATACTTCATGATTGATATATAATATGAAGAATTGATTTTACATTTAAGTATTTAAAAAATGGTGAAATTACCTGTCTTTCTAAGCATGTCATGTCAAATGATAATCTGAATGGGAGAATGACAAAAGTTCCACAAGAATATACATCACAAAACACCAATCATGACAAAGGAATGCAATGGTTCATTCCATTACCCTATCCATTCCATTACTTTGTCATTCCATCCAACCAGACCCTAATATTTGAGTTATTCAATACGTTGTATGACATCTTGGTATCAATAATTGAAGGCAGAGGTGGCAAGATGGTAGAGTCAAGTGGGTTGGATAATGTGTCTAGATGTGTTTGGATTGAAACTACTCACTTTTAGTAAGGATAAAAACAGGCCAGATTGATCTACTAGCATCTTTGATTCTTTTCTTCAATGGTATTGCATTGTTAATAAAAAACTAATCCATTAATTATGATTACAACAAAATATTTTCACACTTTTAAACTATATATTTGAATATAGCGATTTACAAAGTGATATGAATTAAAAATAGACTTTGGGCATCTTGCAATTCATTCCCTTTTATACTATATATTTAAATATTGCCACCATTGCCACCTTTAGTTAAAGGTCGTCTTATTTTGTTTTAGGGGACAGCATCGGTGGTGCTTGCAGGGCTTATTTCTGCACTAAAATTAGTTGGTGGATCCTTGGCAGATCATAAGTTTCTTTTCCTTGGAGCTGGAGAGGTTGGACAATCCTACTTATCTTATCTTCTACTTAAATTGTTTTATTTCTTTTCATTATTCTCAGTTTTAGCTCGTGTTTTTCCAGGCTGGAACAGGCATTGCTGAACTCATAGCTCTCGAGATATCAAAACAGGTTAGAAAACATCTGGATTCTAGGCTAGAGGTGGGAAGATTTGTGTGCTGTGTAACAGGTCGAAACGGATAATTTTATTGCTGTGTAACAACTCCATCTGTCGCAGAATTGTTGTCCACATTTATACTTTTAGATGACTTAAAATAACCATCCAGTTTGAAAATTATATGGTCATTACTATTTTTCCCATTTTACCCTTAGTAGTTCTTATGACGTTAGTATGGGAGTTTTCCAACTCAATTGATATCTTAAATGCGTCAACTCTAAATTAACATTTTTCTTACTAAAAACTACATTAAGTGTAAGTATCTTAAATTGTTTTTTCTTTCCTTTTCTGGACAATTATTTTGGGTCTTTTTTTTTTTTTTTGGTTTGGGGGGGGGGGGGGGGGGGGGGGGTTGGTATTATCATAACAACCTCATTTTATGAGTAAAGCAAATTAGAAGGTTTTATGCATCAAAAGCACGATTTCAGTGACTTTGATCTGTTCCCTAAGTTAATTTGTATTGTTTTCACCAATTTGATCTTTTGAGTTAAAGCATACCCAAAAATCGATCCATGTACAAGAAAATGGGTTGATATTGCAACCTCTAATCTAACCCTTAACTCTCCCTCCCCACCCCACCCAAAACACACACACTTCAACATCACCGCCACAAAAAAGGAGATTAATAGGGGATTATATGAAGGATGTTTTATGCAATGATGTAGACCAATGCTCCCTTAGAAGAGACCCGGAAAAAGATTTGGCTTGTGGACTCGAAGGTAATGAATATTAAAAATTTATCTGTTTTTCTTCATTCTTTTCTTATTGTAACAAAAAATTGTTTCTTATTTGGTTATGTTCCTACTATAGGGTTTGATCGTTAGATCACGCCTAGATTCACTTCAGCATTTTAAGAAGCCTTGGGCCCATGATCATGAACCTGTTAATAAGTTCTTGGATGCCGTGAAGGTTTGAACTTTGGATCTCTCTTCTTGTGTCTCTCATTTTCTTGTATAGCTAGCAAAATGGGCGGGTTGGGTAACATGTTTGGGTAAAAAGGGTCTGGCTCAGGTTGACCCACCAACTCTTATGTTTGTTAAACTTTTGAATTTTGTACATAACTAATACATCAGATATGAGTACATTCTTGATTATAAAGGTATTCATTTCATTGAATGAAAAGTTTGAAGTTGTGATCACTTGAGTGTATGTTGGGTGACATCAAACGATTTGACCGGTTTTTCTTAGCTTAAGATCTGTTTTAATAAGAAGTGGTAATTTTGACCCTTTTACTTATAATGGGTTGATTTGGGTTGTGCTTTATCTCAAAAGGGCAAAAATTAGCTGAAAGGGGAACAACCCAAAACTAGTCAATCAGGTTGAAGTCGCCTAAAGTACATTGAATACAAACATCTAAATTCTTTTTATTTCAATATCTTGATTATCATGTAATAATATTGTCTTTTAATCATAACTAATCATAAATAGCACTTCAATTATACATAAAAAAATGGGCATAAAGAGTATGCGGATCAACCAGACGTGGTCTTTGATCTCTAATAAAGACAGTTCCTTTTGATCTGACCTCCTTACCCGACCACTCATCTTGCAACCTCTACTTTCACCAATTATACCTGCTAACAGTAATATATAATACAATTTGATATATTTGCACTTAAAGGTCTGAATTCACCTCACTTGCTTGTGTTACCAGGCAATCAAGCCAACAGTGTTGATTGGATCATCAGGGGCAGGACAGACTTTTACTAAAGAAGTTGTTGAATCTATGTCGTCTTTTAATGAGGTATATCGTGCCTAAGAGTTTGCTAGGCTGCCTTGATAAAAGAATATTAGAAAGTGAATGGTTCATAACCTGGTTAATTTTTTGTAGAAACCTATTATTCTTGCTCTTTCCAACCCAACTTCCCAATCCGAATGTACTGCTGAGCAAGCTTATACCTGGAGTGAGGTATAACCACTATTCTTCCACCTACATTCGACATTGAACCATACAAGACAAATACACCTGTTATAAAAAACGAAAAACATGCTATTATAATTTCATATTAATTATGTGTCAACAGTCAAACGTTAAATTATATGATTATGACATTTTCAAACCACATATGCACGTGTAAACACCATCTTCTACAGTATAAAAAATGAAAAACTGCTATTTATTTTCATGTTAATTATGTGCCAACAATCAAATGTTTAATTATATGATTATGACATCTTCAAACCACATACACGTGTAAACACCATCTTCTATTGTTCGTTTATTACAATTAATTATCGACTAAAACGTATTTATCTCCTTTGTTGATTGCAGGGTCGTACGATATTTGCGAGCGGTAGTCCGTTCGCTCCTGTTGAATATAAAGGAAAAGTTTATGTATCTGGCCAGGTTATTACTTTTTACACCTTAATGTTAAATTCGGTCTACATATTTAATAGAGCATTAGGATAATTGATTTTTAATTTGCTCTATTGTATCAGTCCAACAATGCATATATCTTCCCTGGGTTTGGTCTGGGCTTGATAATATCTGGTGCAATCCGTGTTCATGATGAGATGCTTTTAGCAGCCTGTAAGTTTACTGTTTTAGTTATTTTATCACGTGTCCTACTGTCCTCGTCACTAACTGATTGATGACATTTAGGCTGTACTTTCAACTATTTTACTTGTATTTGGATTGGTATAACTGGTCAATTGGATAAGATGGGGAATATTGCTAAAACGAAAACGGGCAATTCTTAAAATAACCATTGTGGACTTTTCTTATATTTGAAAAATAAGCCCTTTGACATTAATTTATTCTGTTGTATGATTACATCCAGGGACTCGTAAAACTTAACATAAAAACTTATTTTTATAATTACTTCAAAGATTTAATCATGCAATAATGGACCTGTTCATCATTTAAAAAAATGTTGTGAAGGATTTTATAATGTAAGAAGGGACTTTTTGTTAAAGTAAAATTCCAGGGACTTTACCATTAAGTATGAAAAGTTCAGGGATGCAATCATATAAAAATGAAGTTCAGGTACATATCCATGCAAAATTTAAGTCTAGGGATTTGTGTGCGATTTTATCTAAAAATTCATAGGGTTTTACGGATACTTCCCCAAAGAAAGCATATCAAATGAGCTCAAAGTCTCCCAATTGTTACAAACATACCTACCCATTAGGCAATATCCTACTCATAGAGTAGGGTATGAGGATACTCCCAATTTTTACAACTTTCTGAATCATTTTATTCTAAATAATTGTATTATTATCCTTAACACTATAATTTTTGTAATCTTAATACATTAATTTAATTCAATTTTTTTAAAAAGTGGACGAGGATTTCATGAATCAACCCAACCCAACCCAACCTGGCCTAGTTTGACGCTCACTTAATAGTGACATTAATTTATCCACACGATTTTACTTTTTTCTTGTCATTTTTAACATCTTATTATGTAATTTAATTTCTTTTATTGATTAAATGTGACAGCTGAGGCTCTGGCCGAACAAGTCACACAGGAGCATTTTGACAACGGGCTAATATACCCACCATTTACCAACATTCGAAAGATTTCTGCTCATATTGCAGCCAAGGTGGCGGCCAAAGCATATGAACTTGGTGAGACCTCTCTCTATATTCGTCCGGACCAACAAAACTGAAAAACCGAACTAGAATGGCCATATTCGATCCGGTTTTTAGTTTTAGAGTTTTTGAAAAGCCTGCTCCTAGACACTTGTGTACAAAAATCGATTTGACAGTAGAAATCAGACAATCGATCCGAAACCGGACCAGGACCGGTCAAGTACAGCCTGGTCCCAAATCAATACTTTTTCGTATTATTTGAAACAAAAGTAATTCATTTTCATTTTTGGGGTTTGCAGGTTTGGCGAGTCGTCTTCCCCAGCCCGAAAACCTTGTAGCATATGCCGAGAGCTGCATGTACAGCCCCAAATACCGCAACTACCGTTAAACTTTACGGTGAATCTGATACTGATAGCAATTATTTTAGAGGATATTTTGGTATTTGGTTAGGTGCGTGTTGTAATATTAGGCATACTCTGTGTGTGTGTGTGTTCATTAACACAAGGTATAAGTGAAATTGCAATTCTTTGCAGACGTATAATTTCCAATCAAGAAAAGAAAAATATGTAGCATGATCAGCTCATCTTAGTAAACAAGTCACTAGAAAAGGAGGAATATGATGTTTGATTTTGTTGTTAAATTATTTCCTGAACTTTGGGTTTGTGAGCTTGCTCACAAGTACCAGGATCTCTGTTTATGATCTTATAACTCGAAATATCAAAGTCCTTACTGCAAATATAACAATTATGTATATTTTTCAATTTCAACTTTTAACAATTTTAATGAACTCACAAATGTTTCTAGTAAAATCTAACATCTATAATCTATAACATATAATAAAAGAGGTTTTTTTGAGACACGTGTCATCATTCTAGCATATCAAAAAAATTATTTCCCGCCTCTTTTTCATAATAAATACGAAAATTATAATAACAATTAATTTGACTTTTTTTTTTACTAAAATATGTTAAAACAAACATATCTATATTTGTGTTTTTAATTTCTCTCATATTAAATGATAATTATTTTAAATAAGTAAATTACACTATCAAACATTTAAAATATATATATTCTTATTACAATAACTTATTAATACATACTAAATTATATGATTTCAGACATATGTTATCTTTAAATATAACGTAATAATTTCTATTTTTATTATTTGTTACAATTTTTAGATATTTATTATATTTTTATTTTACCAATAGCTAATAAAATCTAAAAAATAAAATTTTTATTAAAACTAATGGTTGTGACATGTTTTAATTTTTTCACCCATGTATTACATGGGCTCTAACCTAGTTGCATAATATATTAATAATATATTTGATTTTAATGTTGGCAAATAATAAATTATGTGTAACAAAAGGGTATCACCTTATAGAATACTAGTACTTATATTTTGATCTCATACCCAATTCAATAATTGCATAGTATTCCCAATTTCCCATCACCCGTTCAGATGTTTATGCTTTCGTTGGTTCTGAGTTTCTTTCTAAATCCCTTTTTTTTTTTTTTTTTTTTTTTTTTTTTTTTTTTTTTAATCATCTCTAAGTTAGTACCACATGGATTTTAATTTTGTGAACCATTTAATGTTAGAAAACAATGTTACGCAAAATTCATTTCTTAGAAGAGCAAACATAAAAACACAAATCTAATACTTTTTAAGTTTACATATTTATCTATTATGAGACTCGAACATTTAACCACACAATAAGTAATTTCACTATATACTAATGGTATGGTATTCTACTTTGAAATAAGAGAAAACACACGAGTTAGATCAAAACAATATGACTGAGTTTTTATTTTACTAATATAAGAGGAAATAGAAATAAACCCTAAACCTATAAGCCTATTTTATAGCTAAATGACTTGTCAACCAAGACTCATAATCATAAATTCATAACCCTAGACCATTATTTAAGATTGGCTGTTAACCCTTTTTGAACATGTTAAACCCAAGTAAAACTCAAACCAAACTGCTTTAAACCTGATCATTCGCTCACTCAAAACCAGTTAAAAAACAACCCGAACCGTTTTAAAATCGGTTTGAACTCTATCTTTTAGTCATGAAGGTAATTAACCAAGTAAATTATGAGAATCGCTTTACTGGGCCAACTCTTAAACACCTTCAGCCCATTACAATACTTCGCGTATCGAAGGGTTCCAATACACGAAACCCTAATCCCCATTTCTATATATTCCATCTACCCCCAACACCAACACCAATTATCTCATTCATCTATCGGCCATTATCGTTCGATTTTACTCTCATCCCCTGATGATTCCGATCTCCATGTGCTCATTTACTTGATTTAGTTCCATCTCATTTCTTTCATTATTCGTGATTTTTGTGAAAACGATTTGAAGTTTTGAACGATTTCATAACCGTTTAAATCAAGTTATGATTTTCTTTTTTGTTTGTTCAAGAACGATTATTATTATTATTATTATTATTATTTGTGGTTGATTTGATAAAAGTGGAATTGAAGCAGAGATAGTGTGTATCGGCGTTGTGCTTAATCGGTGCACTCTGCTCGAAAGAGTTCTCTGCGATAACGATTTGACAAGGTGAAGGTGGGCAGTTGTCTTCCAATTTTCTCCATTGGAATCTTCAACAATCATCTTCTCCACATTCTCTCCATTTTCATTTTTTTTTAATTTCAGATCCACAACTTTTTCATCATAGCTTTTGTTTGATTTTGGAAAATTGTTATTTCGGGTTTGATTTTTCTGGGATTTATGTTTGTAATAAGATTATCACATTTAACATTCCATTCATCATATTATTATTCACCTTAATGTTATTATTAAGGACTACCATATTAAATCCACTAAGCCCGCTACTAAATAATATAAATCACTAAACTAAATAATACAGATAAAGCTTGATGTAAATCACTAATGATATCTGAAGAAGGCTTACCTTGATGTAAGTTGCACATGGGACCTAAATTAAATTTGATATCTACATCTTTTTTCAATAGTTAAAAGGGTACCTCTTAATCATCCATTAACCTATTTGTTAAATAAGAAAAATAAGAGAACAATAATTAAAATCTAGAAACTTAAAGAAAAGATGGTATTATTAGTAAAACTCACCATAAACTATAAATTGTGCATCAACTTCATGTTTGAGAATTGAGTGTTATCATAAAAAACCTTTAACAAAATTATTTTAATAAAAATTTTATAATACATGACTTTCATTTGATAGGAGAAAAAAATTAATGATTTTAACAGATTAATTTTAATTAACTGTATTTAATACTTACAATATAAACTACAAATGTGTATCAACCTCATGTTTGAGACTTGAGTGTTATCACAAAGTCTTGTCATCTTTGGTTAATTGCCACCCTTCACAATATGAGTTTGGCTATGATGACGTATCTGAGTCTTTGTTTAGATACGGAGCAAAAACCACTGACGACGGTAGACCATTGTGAAGGGTGGCAGACATTACATCACTACACCATCACAACGACCACTCCACTCCACTTCGACCAAAAGGGGAGGTGGAGCAGTAATAGAGCCAATTGCCACCGCCACAACGACGAATGGCCAGAGAGAGATGACGCGATGAAACCAAAACCGTCACTGACACCTTGACCACCACTAGCATACCCAGAGAACCCACTTGAAACACAACAAACCCCTTTTCTTTCCATATAAACACACATGGGAGAGGGAATAGTGAAAGCCCGGTGAAGGTGATTGCGATGTAAACGGTGGCAGTGCTTGCTGTGCTTGTGGCGGCAGACGAAGACAACATGAGAGAGCACTTTATATCTCTAGAGATGGAACGAATGGGATAACAAAACGGTTTTCCCCTTCTTTTCTTTGTAAACACATTGTTGGGGGGGGGGGGGGGGGGAATGCCAAAGTAAAGAAAGTTGTGAACCGTAAAGACAACCAAGATTCCTGCTGTTTTAACTTGGTTTTTAAACATATAAGAAAATGTGATATTTTAACACATCATACATTAAAAAAAAAAAGATGAAGTTGATAACACAATAATTTTCACGATCCAACCTATTCATAGATGTATATTAATACAGACGCATCGAATATTAACATATGTTGTTTGTCACTGAAATCTCATTTGCTAAAAAATTTTAACCTTTTCTTTTATTTTAACAACAATGAAGACTTTCCATAAACAAAGGGAAAAAACATGATTTAGCAAGAAGCTAAAACCATGTATCCTAGCAAAGAACAACCTCTTAGCTTTTAAATTCAAATTTACACAAATCACAACCATCTAAGAGTTAAATTCATATTTAGATTCTACTAATAGATAAGGCACAAGCAAGTTAACTTTGAAGATTCATCTTTAATTTTATTTTTGAAGCGATACTATTAAATGGAAAATGACCAAGCTCAAATGAAAGATAAACATACACAAACCCAAAAGAATCAGATGAAACACTAGTCCATCTTGAATGATAGAGTTCTACTTTGACATACACCTATACTTTCAAAAAGCACATGTTATAACTAAAAACAATAAGCCAATGACCTACGTCACTTCTCTCTTATGACAGAGTTCCACTATGACAGGTACTTAATCTACATGAACAATTGAAATTGAAGCCAATGATGATCTTTGATTGGGGATAATTCAATCTAGTGAACACCAACTCGATTCATCTTTGATGTCTCAAAATCTTTTCTTAGTCGCGCGCACACACCTAACCAAACTTTCGAGAGATGTATATAGGTATACATAAGTTTAGGAGGTATATTCATTCTACAAGATTAGTCCTTGAAATTCCATTTAATCTGAACTTTGTCCTTTCACTAAATTTATAGTTTTATCCTTATTCGACGTATATACGCATAGTTGTGTCCAATTTCCACTAGAGGTATGTCAATGACAAGTTATTATTCTTTTATAATGTAAAATACTTAAAATAAAATAGTAAAATTTAATAAAAAAAATTTAAGATGTTATACTTAACTTAAAAAAAAAATTACATTGGATTGTGCTTTCTTGTCAAAGCTATTAGGAACACTTAACTAGCTTGAATCTTGATTGGAATAAGATAATAGATAACTTCAAACATAGTTCATTTACACATCGAGCTGGTTTGGCTTGAATTGTTCACAAATCGAGTCAACTCTGCTCGAATCGTTTACAAACTAAACCAACTTCGTTTGACTCAAATTATTTATCTTTTAATTTATTATCATATATATGTAATTGTTTGTGAGTGGTAGATTGTTTAACCAGTCTACTTGTTAGTTGTCACAATATGAAGTCTACAATACTTGATGGTAGTTGCTACCCACAATACAAAGTCTAGGAATAGTCAAATAGCTCATTGTTCGAAGCTCGTTCGAAATCATCTCGTGAGCCAACTCGGTTCGAATCTTTTATTAACCAAGACGAGCACAGCTCTATTCATTTACAAACCGAACCAGCCCGTCTAAACTCTTTTACAAACTGAATCAAGCACAAGACCTTACTAGTTTTGCTCACCCGAGCTCGTGAAGAGCCATAAAGATATTGATTTTAATATAAACCCTAGAGCCAAATGTCTTCTAGTCAATTATAGGTAGAAGATAGGCTTTGATATTTAAGGTATTAAGTTCAAGTTTTATATAAGAAGTTAAAGGAGGTTTTCCTTTGATGATTCGTTTACTTCATAAAGTGTTTCTGTATGACCCAAATGTAGTATGAGGGGCCGTTTAGTTCGTAGAATGTTTCGCAAAGAAATTGAATTGGAAATGAGATTGGAATTGGAATGTTGTTGAAGTTGATAACGTGTTTAGTTGGTCAATTTTGAGTGAAATTGAAATTTCAAATTTGAATATTCCATTGGATTGTTAAACAATTTATATGTAAGTGGAAATAATGTGAATTTCAATGAATGAGAGAAAATTTTTTAATTTTAATTTTATCCGTCGACCAACCAAAACTTGATTTTAAATTGAAAATTTTCTAATTTTATTTTCAATTCTATTTATTGAGAATTCAGTGAACCAAGTAGTTTCAATGGTTGTTCAGTAAAAGGATAAATCCTAGGGACATAATCAAAACCGGCTACCTGTTGTGTCTTTTAGTTGATTTTGAGTTGCGTTCGATCGAAAACGATGAAACAATTTAACCTAGACTAGATTCGTTTTGCTTGCTTGCAATTGACGGTTGTTATCGTTGGATTAAGGTCCCACGAAGAAGAAGAAACAAACAAACGAACTATGTACGATGATGCAAGAAACCATACAAAAGCCACGTGGTTCGGTACAATCTGCCAATCGCACCCACATTCATCGGATTCAATTCAACTCTCTCAATCCCCCCTCAATCTTAGGGTTTTCTTACTCCTATCCATCAATCACATCCAATCCATCCATCTAATTCATCCAATTCATCCTATTATTATTCGTTGTTGTTTCGATCAATTTGGGTTTCAGATCGGTGATCGCGATGGGGAAGGTGACGGTCGCAGTGGCGCTGATCGGTGGCGCCGCGGTGTGCGCCGCCGCGGCGTTGGTTGTGCGCCACCGTATGCGGTGCTCGAGCCGGTGTGTGAAATCGGCTGATATTGTTAAGGAATTGGAGGAGAAATGTGCGACTCCGTTGTCGAAATTGAGGCAGATTGCTGACGCCATGACTGTTGAGATGCACGCTGGGCTTGCGTCTGAAGGTGGTAGCAAGCTTAAGATGCTCATCAGCTACGTTGATAATCTTCCCACCGGGTAATTTGTTGTGATTTTACGGTCGATTGATTGTTTTTTGGTGAGATTTGGTGGAATTAGGTGTTTTGTGGCGGTTTTGAGTGATTGTTGATGAAAGTTGATTGATTTTGCTGCATTGTGTGAATCGTGTTTATGTGGTTTCTGATCTGAGATCTGTTGTTTCGATAATGATTTTAATCGGTTTTCTGTTTGATGAATTTGATTGATTGATGATGTAAAACATCCTGCAAACGTGATTTCCTCGTTAGATCTCCGGTTCGAATTTGCATAATTATGCTAACAGCGGTATTGACGGGTCCTGTAAGTTTACTGGTAACCAGAGTTCTCGTGAACAAAATAAAAGAGTAAATTATGTGCTTAATTTTGTATCTGGATGCAAATTGCATTGTACCCTGAATTTTCAGGAGTGAAGTCATAGCAACTTATGAAAGTTATATTGATTTCATATACTTGTTTTATTTAATATTATTAATATATTATATAAACCAATGGGAAAGAGTTGAGTTATGGGTTGGGGCCACACAGATGCTAACAGTTGAGGTCCCCTCCTGACCTTCAATTTCTGTACTTGATAAAGGGGCTTTTTAACAATTTTGTGTGAAATCATGAATTAAACAATTTGTTATCTCCTAAAAGAAGATTGTCTTCCTTTGTTTTGTTTTTTACAAACTCAGTAAAAACTAGAAAGATAATCCTGATTTATTTGTTAATCGTACAAATTAGTGCAATGAATAGAACCCTTTGGTGTAACACCATGAGATATTTTCTGTTTTAGGTACTTGAAGTTTATTTCAGATAAAGTCATAAGTGTTTGAATTGTGGTTGTTTTTTTCCCCTATAATTATATCTGTTTGACGTTAAATTCGAATAAGTTTTTCTTCTTCTTTTACTTTAGTGATGAGGAAGGAGTGTATTATGCGTTGGATCTTGGGGGAACAAACTTTAGGGTTCTGCGAGTGCAGTTGGCTGGGAAGTCTGGTATTGAATCTCAAGAGTTTACTGAGGTGTCAATCCCTCCTCAATTGATGGTTGGAACTCCAGAAGTAAGAGCTTTTCTTTCTCTAGCTTAAAAATGAATTCAGTTTCGTCTATTATATAATATGATCATACTTTCATAAGAGGTGTCAAAATGAGAGGGGTGAGTGGGTTGGATAAGGGGTCAAAATGGGCATTTTACTACAGTCAGAACAGCTGGTTCAGGTTGGGTTGACCCATAAACACTTTTTTTTAACATCTTTCTAATTTCTTTATAAATATTAATGTGTCACTTACCATTATGAAAACCATATTTATACAGTTATAACTGTGAATGGTTAAATAAAACGATTTAACAGGTTGTATGCACTAAACACTTAACAGGTTGTATGCACTAAACACTTAACAGGTTTTATGCACTAAACACTTAACAGGTTGTATGCACTAAACACAGGCTTTGGACGAATTTTGACATGTTCGACACCTTCCAGTTTAGCTAAATTATATTAATTTGACCCATTCAAGATGAAACTTAACCACCCATTCACAAGAACATGTTTACCAATTTTATTTTATTTTTTTATTATTATAATTTTTTTTGTAAATTGCTAATGTGTTAATTATGATCATGAAAACAAATTTAATAAATTAATAATATATATCTTTGAATAAAACTATTTATGAGGTTGTTTGGATCAAAAAAGGCTTTGGGCGACTTGTAACCCATTCAACCTGGTTCTCCATTTTGTGTGTGTGTGTGTGTGTTTTTTATTTTATTTTATTTTATTTGGAATTTTGATACCAACCAATTGATTAGTTTGACGTAAAACCTACTCTAGATCAACCATTCACAAGTAAATGGCTCAAAACTGCCACAACTACTTTCCATATGTTTTTAAGATCTAAAAAGCCATCTTCTTCAGGCACTTTTCGACTACATTGCCGCAGAACTTGCAAAATTTGTTGATGATGAGAGTGAAAAGTTTCGGCTTCTTCCAGGCAGACAAAGGGAGTTAGGTTTCACCTTCTCGTTTCCTGTGTTGCAATTATCTATTGATTCAGGGACTCTTATTCGGTGGACGAAAGGCTTCTCTATTGATGAAATGGTAATCACATTGTCACATTTTTACATTATTTTCAATTTAGTCACATTAGGGTTACTATTCCTAAGTACTATTTCACGTTAGCATGTCACCTTTTTGCACCAAGTTTTTATGTTTTTATAAACATTTTGTGTGTCCATGTTACATTCTTTTTTAAGACTCATACTTGATCAACTCCTGATTATCGGATGTGGAAAATGGGATAGTAAGGTGGGTCGGGTAACTGGTCAAAGAGGGTTTGCGCCAAAACTTGTAATCAACGATTGAGTTAGGTGGAATTGGCCGAGTAAACCTTTTGTGCTATTTTTCTATGTTTTTATATATCGCTAGTGTGTCAAATATGCTTATAATTAGTTATATTACTTTAGAATAGTCTTACTTATACCATAAAGTAATCTCATTTCAGGTAAACCTGAAAATAGCCACCTCTATTAATTATCGATGCCCTCTGATCATGGCGGGATGATAGACTAAAAAATATATAAGATATAATAATTGATACCACAAAATTTCCTGACTTTAGTTATGTTACAGACTTATAGTACATAAATTGATTGCTTTCCTGCTTGCTTTTCCCTTCTTTTCCGTTCATTAAAATTTTCATTGGGATACATTTGTGGTCTTTAGAAAGCTTCACTAGAAATGTTTTGTGGTACATGCAATAATTATTTTGTTTATAATCTTTCCAGAACTTTATGCCTTAATAATGTCATATCAAATCAATTTTTGCAATTTTCGGTCAACAAGGGAGTTTAAAATTAAAAGGTTAAATGACCAAAATGCAATCCTTTATCATGATAAGTAGTGTGTTTTTGTTTATTGTTTGATTTGTTCAGTGTAATTGAAATATGAACAGATGGAATTTTTTCAAAGTAATCTGAACTTTTGCAAATAAAGAATCCAATATATGTGACCTCATTAACATTAGACCTCGATGAATTAAAAGGTTTAATTTAGACTTTATTATGTCTCATGTATGGCACTTCAAAATGACAACTTGAAAATCTTACGGAAGAGTGACACATAGATTTGTATTAATAATGTTAATCAACTGAAAGGTACGATTTATCACTAAAACCTTTTATATGTCCCTGCAACACATATCATCAATAGTCTAACGTAATTACTTCATTTGACCAATAAACATATTTAATTGCTAGGTCGGTAAAGATGTGGTTGCAGAATTGACAAAAGCAATGGAAAGGAAAGGTGTTGATATGCGTGTTTCTGCACTGGTGAGTTCATTTCGGTTGCTAATCTTATTGAAAAATATCCAAGTATCCGTTATTTTACATTATAAGAGCGTAAAAGCGATGTTGGGGCGGAGATAGTAGTTCGAATCCTACGCCTTGCCTCTGGGTGACCCCATGAGCCTCATTGCCTCCTGGGTCGGGGTGCCACAGGCCAGTTAATGAGTTTGGTAACACTCATTTTATATGTGTGTGTGTATAATATATTACCTTACCATAAAGAATAGTGACATGTAATTTGATGCAAAAGGACATTTTCCTCATTAGACATGTGTTTGGCAAAAATTGATACAAACAAAAGTGTGTACATACTTAGTGCCCTATAAAGTAGTTCCAATACATGAGCGACTAATAAATGGGTGGCTTCCACACATTATCCCAACCCTTTTAGATAGTTCTTGGCTAATTTTATCGTGAAGTTGCTTTATTGGCTTGTAACTAATTTTCATTCGGATGTAGGTAAATGATACCGTTGGAACATTGGCCGGAGGGAGATATGATAACAAAGATGTTTTTATAGCTGTGATTTTGGGTACCGGAAGTAATGCAGCTTATGTGGAACGGGCTCAAGCTATACCAAAATGGCATGGCCCACATCCAAAATCAGGAGAGATGGTATGCAAACATGGTTACGAATTTCATCAAAATTGCCACCAAATATTTTGTTTCATATACTTATTGCTGAATCTAATTGGGTTTTGTTTTATGTTATATTTTTTCTTTGAGGCACCAACCATCTATGATAAATATTTGTTTTTGACATAAGTTGTTTCTGGTCAACCCAACCCGACTTCCTCATTTTTTGACCTCTAATATTAATGGACATATTTCATTTGTTGTATAGGTCATCAACATGGAGTGGGGTAACTTCAGGTCATCACATCTTCCCTTAACAGAGTATGATAACACACTGGATGCTGAAAGTTTGAACCCTGGGGAACAGGTACTTTTTAGGCATATCTTATTTTGAACTTTTTCTTTCGGAATGAGTATAGAATTATTGTATATGCATAATTTAATGGTGTAATTTTGTTTATATTTCCTTCTGAATGTCACACTAAAAATATCATATTTACCCATTTCATAGTAGAATGAAATAAAATCAGTTACTTGTAACTGTTTGTTTCTAGGATAAGCAAAGAAAGCATTATGTGCTAAAATGATTAACATTAATAAGTTGTTCTCCATTCGTTTGTTTTAACAAAACTGTTTTCCCATTCGTTTGCTTAGTAAAACAAACTCCTATAAGTAACTTATTTTGTTCTATATACCATGGAATGGGTAAACATGATTATTTTTAGCGTTTTGAAAGGGTAAATATGATATTATGAAATTTAGAAATATATATGAAATTTTGAACTGTTAGAATGATGTGCATATATAACTAATCCTAATTTATTTGGCAGATTTTTGAGAAAATGATTTCTGGCATGTATCTGGGAGAACTTCTTCGTAGAGTGCTACATAAGATGGCTGATGAAGCTGCCCTTTTTGGTGATACAGTCCCCCCCAAATTAAAAACTCAATTCATAATAAGGTATTCTTCAAACCCTTGGTTTTTCTATATTAAAGTAATGAATATAAGTTGTTTTTTGTTCTTTCGGAACTAAATGTAAGCTGTAAGTTGATCGCTTAATTCTAAATATGATTTATGGGCATTATCTCCTTTGTGCATATATCTTCTTAATCACATGAAGCATAAGCTTATGTTGTTGTCGTGTGATTCATAGAACACCTGAAATGTCTGCAATGCATCATGACACGTCAGCTGATCTCAAGGTGGTTGGGAACACATTAAAAGACATATTAGAGGTTATCACTTTTTATAGTTACTTTTGTTTTCACCTCCTGATTCTTACAAAGTTTTATGTGTTAGTCGCTTTATTTTATGAAAGGGGCAATTTCAATCCTGTTATGTAAAAATGGGTCGATTCGGCCCAAAGTTTTATTGGTAACAGGACAAGTAGATAAATCAAACGGGTTAAAAGTTATCAGCCTACTCAAGTGTCTACAACACTCAAAAATATTTATTAAAATAGAAAAGATTATTATTTCAATAATAGCTTTAATAATCATATGTAGCATATTAATTATGTATGGAATTTAAAAAACAAAAAAGTATTGGTGGGTCAACCTAATTTATCCACACCACTTTATGAACTTATGATTTTGGCCGTTTTTTAGAGGTGACAAAATAGGTGGGCTAGGCGGGTCAAGTAGTTAGATAAACTGGTTTTTGGGTAAGAACCAAATTAGGTGCGCTCTGGTTGGACCGACCCACAAATATCAGTTAGACTTTTCTTTACTTGGATTTTATAAAAATTATGTCTTGATAATTTATCAAACAATTATATAGTTATCAAATCACAATAGTTTTGTTATGAATTAATATTTTCTATCGTGTAAGTTCCCCTCTCACTATCATACCGTCTTTTCACTTACATGCTGATACATAACTGACAAACTTGGTGCACAAGGCTTCCGCATGCGTGGGGTCCGGGGAGGGGTGTTGGGCCAACTTGTGCTTGATGTATTTCCACGGCTTGAACTTGTGACCTCAACATCACATGGCAACAATCTTATCATAACTCACTTTATTTGCAGATACCAAATACAATACTCTCAACAAGAAAGATAGTGGTTGAGATATGCAACATCATCGCCACACGAGGGGCCCGCCTCGCCGCCGCTGGGATTTTAGGCATTCTTAAGAAAACCGGAAGAGACACCGTCAAAGACGGTGAGACTCCCAAGACGGTCATCGCCATGGACGGAGGATTATACGAACACTACACCGAATACCAGCACTGCCTCGAGAACACTTTGAACGAATTAGTGGGCGATGATCTTGCGAAACACATTAAACTTATACACTCCAATGACGGGTCGGGCATAGGTGCCGCCCTTCTTGCCGCCTCTCACTCCCGATACATCTAGGCCTTTTGGTTTCCAAGAAGGTAATCAGAATCTTGTATGATGTTCGTTACATATAGTATATTCTGATCGGAGATGTTGCTCCGGTTACATCTACTTGAGCTCGAGCGCGGGTATGGTGATTCGAAATTGTTGTTGAAATTGTTCAGATCTCTTAGATTAGGTGAGATCTGCTTTGGAAAATGGTTTAAATTATGTTGAAATGTATGAATTTATTTAGGATTTGGAAGTTGCATTTTTTTGCTACAAGTTTTGTGATTCTTCCATTTTGGAGCTCATCAATGGTTAATAAAAATTGGGAACTTTGAAAGAGATTAGTTAAGGTATTCATCTTCTTGTGTGTGTTGATTTACTAACTGACCGAACCGTTTAAACTAAAGCAAGCACTAATAAATCTTTGCATTTTGTGGGGGGCTTTTAGCTTCCTGCTAGCCCTCTTCTAATAACATTTATCGTTCCAAAAGTAAATAAATTGTTGAAACGATCGAACCATTTTACGCTGTTAAAATTGGTTGAATTAACCCTTTAAATCGAAGCAAGTTTACGAGGATATTAATGAGTAAACATAAAATTTTCAGGTGATTATACGAGAAAATGGTAAAATTCATCCACGGTATAGTCACATTGTTTACGCCTTGAATTGGTTTAATAAAAATTGGTTTTGAGTTTTTATCAAACTATAGCTTATTTTATTACTGCATAATACATGTCAGCAAAAATCAACACCAAACAACATGCTATATCATATCATCAACCTACCCAACATCAATTAAACTTACATTGTGGGTGGGTTTTTTTGTTCAGGGTTGAATTACATAGTAGTTGTATTAATTCGTGTACTACACGAGTTGAATGAAAAAAAATATTAGATACAATAAAAATTTATTAATTATAAAATAATATTATAAGATAAGATATGATTGAAATTACGTATAAGTAAGGACCACAAGCATATGATTTTTCTTTATTACACGGACTAAACAAGGATCTTTTATCCCCAAAATCTGCTCTAACTTCCACTAATAGAACTAAAACAAACATTGACATTTACACCCGTCAAGTGTAGAAAACTTCTTTTCTAAACTTTATTATTACAGCAAACTATTAAGATTGACATAACTGACGCGTAAACATACACAACTAACAAATTTGATTACTAAGATCAACTCTAACACTTTACAGTATATATGGTTGATTGGAAAAGTAATAATTAGACAAATTATGTTCAAATGAACACGATGGAATTTAGCTGGTACGAAATGATAAAGAAACACAAAAATGAAGGTTTTTAAACATACCATAAGCTTCAATAAGATCCTCAGTGGTAATGTTGGTATTCACAGCTATGATATACCAAACCATCTTTGATTTTAAAGCTTTCGAAAGAATTGTTAAGTAATGGATAGGGTTTTCTTGATGATTTTGAAACTCGATGAAGGAAGAAGATGACGGGTTGAAGGGTTTTATAGAGGGAAATTACTTGTATCGATAACTGAAGAGTATATCATAGGTCTGCGCATTATAAAAGTGGGTTTGAAATGACAAAAGTACCCTCACATGTGGGGCACGTGTTCTGACTTAACGTAAGTATTTAACGCCCATCCAAAGTAGGGATTGAAAGTGTGCATACCATGTAAAGTTCAGGCCCACATTTGTACTTTATTAAAAGTGGGAACTAAAGTTGCATACCATCTGTAATTTATTAAAAAAGGGGTTTGAAATGACAAAAGTACCCCCACATGTCGGGCATGTGTTCTGACTTAACGTCAGTATTTAACGGCCATCCAAAGTAGGAACTGAAAGTGTGCATATCATGCAAAGTTCAGGCCCACATTTATAATTTATTGAAAGTGGGGACTAAATTTACAATACGTGCATACCACAAGGACTGTCCATTTAATTTACTCATATTCCAGTGACTCCAATGCAGTCTACATAAGTCCGCCTTGGTTAGATTTTCAAACATCTTATATAGTTTACCATAATTCTTATGATGCTAGCACTTCAAGTATTATTGATGGGTATTCACAAACGTCTAATATGTATTGACCTCGCCATGTCGTTAGGAAATTTCTTCAAACCCAATGCGTACAATCATTGCACCCTAGCATCTCCGAAAATCCATGCTAGGTTTTTTTGGTTTCCCGGGTTGCCACGTCTGCGTCATACCATAATTTTTTTTATTTCCCAAGTTTTCTCCCGCTTTGCACAATGTCGTCCCAGTTTTCCTCACATTCCCCAAATGTGCATTAAGGGTGGTACGATACAATTTGCATTTGAGTTGTGCAAACTGGCGCATCCCGGTGAAAATTCACCGGGTAAGAAGTCCTCGGACCCGGGCCATGGTGTTCCCACCTGGTCATTGGAAATTCTATCTTCTTCGTAGCAACCGTAATTGGGTTCGATTTTTACTTTTCCTCCCTTTTATTAGAATTATGTCTCTCACCTCCTCTTTCTTTTTCCTTTGCTGCTTTTGTCTCTTTCCCCTTCTTTGTATTAATTTAATTCCATAATGAATTTAAATGGTGATTCACGAATAAGATTTCAGCAAAAATATATCTTTAGATGTTTTTTCTTATAACTAGTTTTAATAAACCCGTGTATTACACGGGTTGAACAAATAAAATATTAAATATAATATAAATTTATTTAAGTATACAATAATATATGATATAAATTACATATGTGTAAGAACAATATGCAATAAAACAATTATATCAACTTTTTAAACTTTTATTTTAAAAATTTCTTTCCAAAAAGGTAAATAAATATTTTGTTTCAAGACAAAACCGTATTAAAAAATATCAATTTTAAAAATTTTCTTATTATAATTATTTTTTGTTTATGAAAAAAATTACTTTTTAAAAACACTAATTTTAAAAAGGTTTGATGCTTTGTAAAAATTTCTTATTTTATAAAAATTATTTTTAGAAATAACATTAATAAGAAGATCGTTTTTTTAAATTTATTAAAAAACTATTTTTATTCTAAAAGAAGTTAAATAATATTAGTTGTAATTAAGGTAATTATTTAATAGGAGAGAGAAGTGAGAAAATTTTGATGAGAATGAATGTGATGCTGCCACGTGTTACCGCAAGTTACTATTTTATTAAAGTGGAAAGATTAGTGATGACAAGAAAGTTTCTCTATATCTATACAAATATAAGAAACAGAAACTTAATTATAAATGTAGTTTGGTTTATATAAATTAACAATTTCTAACGGTTTCGCCACACACGCTTATTTTTATATACTTTTTGAGTTGATCTACATTTCGATTTAATTTTTGTTTAAAATCATGTCAAACATAACATGTTTTCATTCGACGGTATAAATTCGAATTATTCTATGTTTCGACGTAAATTTATCTTGAAAACAAATCGAGTCGATTGCAGTCTATATTTTATCACGCCGCGTGTGACGCCGCCGTAACGCACGACGGGCAAAAAAAACTAGTTTGTTATAATTTCATAATATTGTTATGCTAGAAGGCTAGATTGATGTTTTAATATAACGGCAATGACTTCAGTTAAAACTGAAGTTAATGTGTTTTTTCTAAGGGTCTGAAAAATGGGGGCGTGCTTCATTTTTTTTTTGGAAACACTCTAGGAACTCCTACTTCTTCTATTTTCTACAATTATAATAATATAATAATTAATAGATTCTTCAACAGAATTAGTCTTCTACAGCCATATGTAACTGAATCTTAATTTATTATTTTATAACGGCAAGTATGAATCGTATTCACAAATCACAAACATGCTAGTGGGAAACTAGTAATGATACACCAATATTACATAGACCAATCAAAAGTCCAAACAAAACATACAGTACTTTGCTACATCTATTAATTAGAGCATACAAAAGATGAAATTCTTCGTGTCATTAATCTGAACGCATTCCATATCAATTAAGCATATTGATAGGCTTGTTTTTGGTTGAAGATTAGCTTTAAAGGGATTTCTCTTTTTAAAGCAATACCAAATTTCGCATTCATGTCAAGCATTGATGGGTCATCGCCATCTGGGAGAGCCCAATCAAACTCACGAATCAAAGATGCCAAAATAAGCTGAAGGCTACTGAAACCTGAAGGCATTCCTGGACACATCCTCCTCCCCGAGCCAAACGGAATTAATTCGAAGTCTTGACCTTTAAAATCCAATTTTGAGTCTACAAATCTCTCTGGCTTGAATGTTAGAGGTTCATCCCAAATTTTAGAATCTCGCCCCATTGCCCACACATTGACGATTATTTTTGCATTCTTAGGAATTATGTAATTCATAACCTCACAAGTTTCAACTGCCATATGAGGAATAAGAAAAGGTACAGGTGGGTGTAATCTAAAAACTTCTTTGATGAATGCTTGTAAATAAGTTAACTTTGATAGTTGAAAGTTTGTGATTTCCTGTGGATTGACTTCACTTTTCATTTCTTTTTCTATTTTAAACATGACTTCTTGGTGTCTCACAAGCTCACTCATTGCCCATACCACCGTAGATGTTGTAGTGTTTGTTCCAGCTGCAAATAGTTCCTGAAAAAACAAGTTGAATTTAAGAACGAATTAATGTAGCCTAACAACTATATCGATGATCATCATCATTTTAATTTTTTTTTTTGACAATTATGAATAAAAATATAAGGACTAATAGACGTTTACCACAATCAACTCGTTAATTTGGTTGTTTGAGAATCTCTTTTCAAGCAATTTGTCCAAGAAAGAATGTGCTTGTTCAGAAGACCATGATGAAGAGTTAACTTGAGCTCTTCTTTCTTCTATTATACCCTCCCAATAAGAAAATGTCTTATGTAAATGTTTTTTGTTTCCCCTCCTTATTCCCTCAACATCAAACCTTTCAAGCATCGGGTAAAATGAACCCAAATCTTTTGCACGACCAGCATACTCGATTACTTTCCGCAGTGACTCTTTTAACCCATCACAAGATCCATGTTCATCATACAAGTCAAGCAAATCTTTGCCAAGGATAATGGAACTCAAAGTGTTGAACAATGTAGTAAAAACTACATCCTCAATGTCAATCACTTGTCCTTGTTTTTTACGCAAGAAATCCAACAATTGATTTATCTTTTCAATACGCAATTCAGATAAAAAACTTCAGTTCGAGTCAAGGCTTTTAATGTTTTCCATGTTTGGTTGCAATCAGACCACACGATAGAGTGAGGTAGTAGGTGTGGTAGTTTGAATGAAGTAGGCACAGGCCTAGCGGAAAGAAGTTGATCATGAGTTTTGAGAATTTCCATGGCAGCCTCCGGTGAAGAGGCCACCACAAGAAGTTGCTCACCCAAGCGGAAAGACATGAGAGGGCCGTATTTTTTAGCAAAGTTCATGATGGAAACATGAGGTTTGTCCCCGACTTGATGCAAGTTTCCAATGATCGGCAACTGCGGTGGACCTGGGGGAAGATTTTTCGTGTTCCTAAAAAAGAAGAGTTTTGTTTGCTTGAAGGTGAATAGAATGATGAAAATTGCAGATAGAACAAATAGAGGGGAAAAGAGACTGTAATCTCTAACAAAGGTAGTAAGATCCATTAGAGATTTGTTGAGAGTTGAAGGATTTAGTGTTGTTTGTGAATTATTATGGACATTCATAGGGTTCATTTATAGGTTTAATTACTTTTAAAGGGGCGGTGGCCGTTAAAAAAATAGTAAATATAAAATGGAAAAAATACACTACACAAAATTTTGTAGGGCAGTGTTGAAGCATTTGTGTGGTAAGTTTTTCTATTGATTTTGGACTTTTCTCTGCCAGAATACAAATTTGATTTTAACATTCTTGCATTTAATGAGGGAAAAAGAATACACACCACAGAAAGAATTATACATCTAGAAGATACTTTTGCATTTAATGATTGGGCACGTATATTGTATTCCAGATATTAATATATTATATAAAGTTTTAAACATAACATATTTCTAAAACACAACGTGAATCGCATGCATTTGGTATTCCATAATTCCGGTTTTCGAACCAGACGTCTTATCAATTCACTCACCCATCGGATTGATTGAACCAAATTTAAGAAGGAGAAGACATCTCGAATATAAAAATATATATATAAAATACATTTTTAAGAAAACACGAGCTGTTTGTACCTTAATTTATTTTGAAACACACATCTTGTTTTACAAAATATAATCTTCTATACATAGAATTTTAATTGTTCTAATGTGCGTTCTTAAACAGAGAAGCATTTATTGTGGCCACATGCAAGTGAATCTTATATAGTACAAGTGAATTTTAAAAATTAGAGAACCAATTATACGCACGATATTAAATACGTGATAGCGTCCATTGTCCGTTTCTTAAAATTATGTGAGTAGAATTTTTATATTATATGGAATAATTTTGAATGTTTTTGAGTGTATATAAGTGGAAAAAAAATGTTACTGTTTATTTGTAAATTTAAAGATTTACTATTCAACCTTTATAATTCTTTTAATAATTTTAAAAGTGGTTGTGAGTGAAGAAGAGAGAAAATATATTGATATAGATATAAAAAAGAATTATTTAATTGAAATATGAGAGGAAAAATAATGATTTTTATTGTAATTATATGGATAAGGATAAGGATAAGGAATGAATTGTAAATACTCTAAGAGCACTCACAACCCGTTTCTTAAAACTATATGAGTAGAATCCTTATAATATATGTAATGGTTGTATGTGATTGTGAGTGGATGAAAAAAAAATGTTACTATTCAATATGCAAATTTAAGAAAAAGTAAATTTCAGTTTTGGTCTCTATGGTTTAATCATTTTAACCATTTCAGTTCAAAAAGGAATATTTGATCATATCATATCCTGTGGTTTTATTTTTGTAACGGTTTTGATCCTGTAAAACTAACTGTGATAGTTTTATAGTTAAATGTAAGAGTATTTTAGTATTTTCACATTTGGAGGACTAGTTATGTAAATTATGTTAAAATAAGATAATTGTTGTAATTTTTTAAAACAATAAAAAATAAAAAAACCTAAATCTAATCCAATTACACATCTCTAGATCTCCCACCCACCCCACGCTATACCACTGGCCATGTCATCCTTCATCCTTCACCACCAGAAGAGGGCGGCGGCGCAGACGGGGCGACGGCGCAGACGCGACGATGGCCGCGGTGATGGCTTAGACGAAGGCGGCGACGGTTGTTCGAATCTAAGGAAAAAGAGATTGGGATGGTGGTTGTCCGGCAATGGGGGTTGCTCGAAATGAGGAAGAAGGTGATGGCGCTTGTGGTTGCCTGGTGGTTGTGCAAGGTGTTCGGCGATGGTTGTCCGGTGGTGGTTCTGCCGAAGGTGAAGATGGTGATTGTCTAATTTAGGGTTTGGATTTTGTCCGGTGAAGTTTTCTTTTTAGAATTTATATTATATGTATTTTTTATTATTTTATGTATTTTACAAAAACAACCCCTCAAGTTATTTAACTATTTACAAAATAGTCCCTATATGTAAAATGGTCAAAATACCCTTACATTTAACTGTAAAAACTAACAGAGTTAGTGTCAAGGATCAAAATCGTTACAAAAATGAAACCACAGGACATGATATGATCAAAGATTTCTTTTTGAACTGAAATGGTTAAACCACAGGGGCCAAAACCGAAATTTACTCTTTAAGAAAATATTATTTAACCCTTATAATTTTTTTTTAATATTTTTAAAATTAGATGTAAGTGGAGGAGAGAGAAAATATAATGATAAAAGTATAGAAAAATATTATTTAATTAAAAAAGTGAGAGAAAAATAATGATTATTAGTGTAATTATATGAATATAAATAAGAAATAAGCTATAAATACTCTAAGAAATAAGCTATAAATGCTCTAAAAAGAAACATAATGAAACAACTAACAATTAATCTAGCTAGTTATTTCTTACATCATTGTATTTCAAACAAACGACAAATCAAACATGCGATGTTTGACACATCATGCCATTTGTTTGTCTTCTAAAAAATGATAGGAAATGAATTATAAAAAAAATCAATACAATGAATAAATTAAAAAAAGGCAAATTAGATTTTAATAATCAAAACTATTACCTATTGGCCGATAATAATCCATACTATTAATTTGGCTGGTAACACTCCCAACTTTCACTTTTATAACCAACAACAGTCTCAGTGACATAATTTTCAATTTTTTACGTTTAATTTGTATCTATTTTAGTCTCAATTTAGCTAGTATATTTATTCATTTCATTCATAAATATTATTGTTGCGAACCGAAACGAGTCCAAATCAAACATAAAAAATTGAAAATTATGTCACTGGGACTGTTATTGGTTATAAAAGTGAAAGTTAGGAGTGTTACCGGCCAAATTAATAGTATGGATTACTATCGGCCAACAGGTAATAGTTTGGATTATTAAAATCCAATTTGCCATTAAAAAAACAAACAAAACCTATTCCACATGATCAGTTAAGCATATTCTTACGTTCGTTATGTTTGAAAGGCATTTCCCTTTTTAACGGCAGACCAAATTTCTCATTCATGCCAAGATTTAAGGGATCATCATCATTTCAAAAAGCCTAGTCAAACTCACGAATTAAAGACACCAAAATAAATTCAACGCTCCTCACACCCGATGGTAATCCTGGACACATCCTCCTTCATGATCCAGAAGAAATTAATTCAAAGTCCTAACCTTTATAATCCAATTTCGAGTCCATCAATTTTTCGAACTTGAATAACAAAGGTTCGTGCCAAACCCTAGAATCTCGTCCCATTGCCCAAACATTGACAAATACTTTAGCATTCTTAAATATTTTGTAATTCATCTCACAAGTTTCAACCGTCATACGAGAAAGAATACGAGGCCTAGATGGGTGTAATCTAAAGGCTTCTTTTTTGCAAGCTTGTATATAAATTAATTTGGATGGTTGAAAGTTTGTGATTTCTTGTGAATTCATTTCCTTTTTCATCCCCTCTTCTATTTTTGATATGATTTCTTGATGTCTCACAAGCTCACTCATAACCCATATCATCGTAGACGTTGTAGTGTTTATTCCTGCAAGAAACAATTCCTAGAAAGACAAATTGAAAATTAATTATTCATAAAAACAATGAAAAGGTTTTGATAAAATAAACCTACACATTTAATTACCCACATAACCTAATAAAATGATGAACCAAATGGTATGTTCAATATACCTTTTTATAACTATTTTTGGATGTGTATTCATTAGTTTACTATGTAGAATAATAAGTGCCCCTAATAGACATTCAAGTGCTAAGGTGTCACCTTTTTATCCTCATTGAATTGATACCTGTAATGTGCGATGTTTTGCAGGAGTATTTATGGAGTAGTTTAGAAGGCGTTTTAAAGAAAAAGTAGAATAATAACTCATGATATCTTTGAATTATGGAATCTTGACAATATTATTATTTCAACTTAAACTAAAGTGACTAAAAATATTTATCGTAATCAATTGATTGATTTGGTTGTTTGAAAATTCATTTTCAAGCAATTTGTCCAAAAAAGAATGTGTTTGCTCTAAAGACCATATTGAAGAATTAATTTGATCTCTTCTTTCCTCTATTATATCCTCCAAGTAAGCAAACATCTTCTTAAACAGCTTAATGGTTTCACTCTTTATTCCATACAGATTAAATCTTTAAAGCATCGGATAAAATGAAGCAAAATCTACTATACTGGCTGATAGTTGGAGTAGTGCCTTTAGTGACTCTCAACCAGTCATGAGTATCATATTCGTCGTTCGGTACAAGCAAATCTTTTCCAAGAATAATTGTACTCAACGTGTTGAACAATGTTATAAAAATAAGATAAAATTACAGAAAACGTCCTTTAAGTTTATATAAAATTACAGGTTTCATCCTTTATCTTTAAAAGGTACTAGAAACATCCTTTATGTTAATATTTTGTAACAGATATAGTCCTTTAGACTAACTGTCGTTAACTTTTTCTGTTAAGTCAAGGGTAATTTAGTCTTTTTACCTCTAAAGGACTATTAATATAATTTTTTCTAAACATAAAGGATGTTTTTTGCAACCTTTTTATTTCTTACTTAATTTATGTATTTTTAGAATAATACATATAAATATGATTCTTTTATGGCATAATATATATTATTTAATTATTTTCATCCACGCATTATATATAAATATTAATTATATTTTTATATTATTTAATTATTTATATAATCTATATAGTTTAAATACGTGGATGAGAAAAATAATATATGTATTTATATAATATATATATATATATATATAATACGTGATTGAAAATAATTAATTAATTATAAATAGATGAACCAATTCAGTTAGTTGTACGTGCATGAAAATAATTTATATATTTAGTTATTTATATAATATATATTTATTTTCATCGACGTATTCTATATAAATAAAGTTATATAATTTATTTAACTTTAAACACCGTTTGTATTATTTAATTATTTATATAATTAATATTTACATATAATGCGTAGATGAAAATAATTAAATAATATATATTATGTTATAAAAAATCATATTTATATGTATTATTCTAAAAATACATAAATTAAGTAAAAAATAAAAAGGTTGCAGAAAACATCCTTTATGTTTAGAAAAAATTACATTAATAGTTCTTTAGATGTAAAAAGACCAAATTACCCTTGACTTAACAGAAAAAGTTAACGAAGTTAACGACAGTTAGTCTAAAGGACGATATCTGTTACAAAATGTTAATATAAAGGATGTTTATAGTACTTTTTAAAGATAAAGGATGAAACCTGCAACTTTATATAAACTTAAAGGACGTTTTCTGTAATTTTGTCTAAAAATAATATCCTTAACGTTAATCACTTTTCCTTGCTTTTTACGCAACAAGTTCAACATTTGGCTTAACTTTTCATTTCGCAATCGAGACTGAGATTCTAAGGCTTTAGCCAAGAAAAGTTCATTTCGACATAAGCTTCTTAAGGTTTTACATGTTTGGTTGGACTTGGATCAAACAAGGGAGTGAGGTAGCAGGTGTGCATGCTTCATTAAAGTAGCCACAACATGCGAGGAAAGAAGACGATCTTGAGTTTTGAGAATACTTATTGCCGCCTCAGATGAAGAGGCAACCACAAGAAGCTTTTGTTTTATATAAAAGCTTAGGGGTATTTTCTTTAGAAGTGTGGTCTGTCATATTGTAACTCTTGAGTTCAATTAATCAAAAGGAGTCGGAGTTCCAGAAGGGTTCAAGTGTTTGTTGAGTGATTATATTGGGGCCTGAACCAACAGAAGCTGGTACCAAATCGAATAGATATGAGAGGGCCATACTTTTTTGCTGAATTAGCCATGGAGACTTGACGGTTGGCCCCGATTTGATGTAAGTTTCCAATAATCGGCAAGCGGGGTGGGGCTGAGGGAAGATTTTCTGTGTTCTTAGAACACTATAGTTTTGTTTGTTTGATGATGAGTAAAATGAAGATGATTGTTGAGAGAGCAAAGAGAGGGGAACGTAATCTGTAAGAAAATATGTAAAATCCATTAAAGGTTTGTGATTGATACATTTGGTTTGTGAATGATCTTGTAGGCATTCATTAGGTGTATTTATAGAATTAATAACCACTAATCCACCACTTTTGAATTCTATGGAGGGTCTGAAGATGTTGACAAAACAATTGATTTTAATGTTTACATGACAAGAGATATGAGTTTTCATAAACATGTGTTTGCCAATGTTTACCTGCTAAAATGTAGAAATTTTATGAAGGGTCTTTTGGCAAAAGTTAACGAAGTTCGTATGATGTTATCTTTTTAATAGTTTATCGATAACATTTAACAAAATAACGCAACGGGGTAGCACTATGACGCTTGAATGTGTTGCTTATTTGATCAAAAAAGAGTTTTTGAAAGTAGTAAACTTGAATTAAGCACTCTATGAAGTGTTTACAACCCCATTTTAACACGTGTTACGTTTTGATTACTTTGTATCTTTTATATGATTTTTATCCCTTATATAATAATCTACTGTTATATAAATAATCGACTTGTAAAAAGATTATAACAAAGTAAAAAATCGGCAGCTTTGTGTGAGGATTATTTAGTTGACATTGAACTTTATTTAAAATATTAATTATACTGACTTTGATGTATCAAATATTACCTCACAAAATGTAAGTTGTTATCCAACACATCTTTTTTCTTCATGTTAACACCAGCTCATGTCAAGCAAAAAGATTTATAATAAACAAGCAGTGTTCGGTACTTCGCGGTAAATATTATTTAAATGATATGTTAAACGATTAGCACAAGTGAGTTGATCAATTTGAATGTTAAAATTAAATTCAAAGTAAAACAAGTGATTCTAAATAGCCCTATCACTACAAAAAAAAAAAAAGACCTATGGCGTCCAAATTTTGTTAGTCTGTCACGTCGCATGTTGCCACTAAAGACTTTCGCATCGGCATGGCGATGCCAAACATGTAAGTATGTAACCACTATTGCTTCGTCACTAAAGGTCAAAAAGTCGATGCGACAAATGTCAACGTTATAGATTACCCTTTTGGCATCGACATGTCGCCACCACAAATGTTGTAGCGGTTTTTTTTAGAAAAAAATTTTATTTTACTCTATCGTGTTTGCATGTCGATGCCATAGACCAATTAAAAAAATTACAATAAACTAAATTCTCCACCCTTTAGCGTTAACACGTTGACATATAGGGTTTCTGTTATTTTTTTCCTGGTTTATATGACAAACAATATATAAATAAACCGTAAAAATATTTAATAGACCAAAAGTGCAACTAGCATAACAATTCAAACAAAGTACCACTATTACGTTTTACTGTACCACCGTACACAATTCAAAAAACTAAAATCGCAACACGAAGTACCACCTTAACAATTCAAAAGCTAATCATCTTTACTTTTCGTGGTTCACTCCTGTTGTTCCGAGCTTGGAGTTGTTCAATTTGATTTTGTGTTGCTTTTAGTTGGTCTAGAAAGGATACGAGATGTTGTTGCCCTTGCTGTTGTATTTATTGATCATAGGGGTATGCACTTGACATATCGGTTGATACGTCTTTCGTCTTTTGAAAAACACCTTGCATATGACCCGTTTTACACCTAAGGCGCATCAGAGATATTACAACTGGAATGTCAAAATTTGAATTCAAATAAAACAAGAGGTTCACATAGCAGTAGATAGCACCACCAAGTGGAAGGTCTTTTAACGATTTTTTTTAAAAGCACACCCTTTTATAAAAAAAATATATTTGTATTAGAAATTCACATAAAAGGTAATATTACAGGTTAAGTAATATTCAAAGCCTAACTATATCCAATAAAATATTTTTTTTTTATCATAATTGGCAATGTCGGTGATAGAGAGTAAAGTTTTAGAGGGATATAAATGATATTTGGAATCTGGTCCGGACATTTATGACATTTAATAATATTTGTAAGAATATATACGAATGCGAAAGAACGATTGTTAACCTACTTTTATTGCGATAACTCGTTAACACTAATGTAACAAACATTTACACCATGATTATGTAGTGTAACTAATTTTTACACCGCGTTACACCACCGTGTAACAATTTTCCCTTTATTTTTTAAAAAGTTTCACCCTTTTTTGAAAACATTCTTACATTTTTTGCTTGATGTTATTTTTTTATATAAATTACAACATTAAATAGATCATTCTAATATCTTTAATTCAAGTATAGTGTTGCTATATTTTTAAATTTTTTTTAACGTTCATTATGAACCACTAGTTTATTATTGTAACTCTAACTTACAGTGATAACGTGGCTTGCTGTGGACCACTAGTTTGGTTAATAGGTTATCGTAACAAACAAAGGTTAACATTCGTTCTCTATCCTATATACTAATGTTTGCTATGTTTTTATAAGAATATATATGATACTTTAAGTTTAGTTTGAATATATATGATATTTTATAAGTTTGTAGGGATATATATAAAATTATACTTTAAAAAATTTCCTAATTAAATAAAGAAAAAAAAAACAAAATTTATGATTGGTTAAACTTGGTGTTCATGGTTTTTAATTATAAATATATTTTTATTTGATACATTCTCTATATGTATAATATGTATATACACAGATAATAAGTTCAAATATAAATCAAAGTAAACATGTTGTTAGATTTTTCTACAGATTCACAAATAAAAAACTTGAGATTAGCTTGATTTTCCTAAAAAATAATTTCTTATCCTTTCTCAACAAAACGATGGTAAGTGTTGGCTACGTATCACAATAAAAAGGCTCAAGTGAACATGCTACCTGAAAATTTTGGCACAAGGCTCAAGTAAACCGCTTTTGGCTTTGCATAAATGCGTTTAGATTATTACTATTTGATTGTATAGTTTGTGTACTGAATATATCCATGGATATATCCTGGTTTATCTTTAAATTGTCCTTGGAATCAAACACGGTTTCGTCAACTTCTTATATATCCATGCTTGTCTTGCCATAATTAGACTGATATTAAGGAGTCGGGATGTAAAAGACTGGGGTGTTTAAAATCGGATATTCAAATTTTGGATAATCCAAAAATTTCATCCGAATCCGAATCCAAAATTTCGGATAACCAAATGGATATCCAAATTCTAAAAAAGTATGTATTTTTTTAAATAATTTTTATAAAAATTACATATATATTTTTTTAAAAAAGTTTTCGGATATCTGAAATTTTTATAAAAATATCTGAAATATCCGAGAATATTTGAAACTTCTAATTAATATTTATTTTTTAATAAATTTATTTAAAAACATTTCGGATAATTCGGTATCCGAATATCCGAAAATCCACAAAAACACTATGCGATTCCGAATCCAAAATTTCGGATATCCGAAATTCGCGTATCCAAATTTTCGGATGCGGATATCTTTGAACACCCCTAAAAGCTTCATTGTCGAATTTGTGTCTGATTCTTGCTTGTGTGCTTGCATGCTATATTGCTATCTGTTAAAATTTACACCTCTTTATTATTGGTATTTTTCTAGTTCTTGATATCTACTTTGTCTGTTTGATGGAATATTGGTGTATTTAATTTTCAGCCAAAAAGGGCGAGTCTGATGCTTTGGTTAATAAGGAAACATTAATTAGTAATTTGGATTTTAGTAACTCCCTTTATATGGGGATTTCCTGGTCATTCTAACAAGTTAAAGATGTGGTTGAAGTAATTTGATTCAGACGAGAATCCTTCCTCTAGTGATCTAGTTGCAAAACAAAAACAAAAAAGAAACCAAAAATCAAACCAAACATTGGGTTTTTTGAAACACACTTGGTTAATATCCTAGATTACGACTAAAGAGATGACACATGATGATGCATATAGAGATGACACAATTTTAACTATTCTTATGTGCGTTCTCAAATAGGAGTATTTTTCTATACGGCTAAATGTTGGTGAATCTTAATGTAGTAGATGTGAAGTTTAAAGTAATAAAGAATTAAATATCTTTAACGGATCATAATAAAACATCGATGAATTAATCTAGTTATTTCTTACATCATTGAATTTCGAAGTAAGAACCAATTAATCTAGTTACTTCCAAGAACAATGAATTTCAAAGTAACAACAAATCAAACATGTAATGTTCGACACATCAAGTCATTTATTTGTCTTTTAAATACATAAAACGAAAAATTGAATTACAAAAGAAACATCAATACAACGAATAAATTTAATAAACAAATAGAAACTATTACGTATGATCAATTAAGTGTATTGTTACATCTGTTTCTGTTTAAAGATTAGTTTTAATGGTGCTTCTCTCTTTAGAGCCATGCCGAATTTCTCGTTCATGTCAAGCTTTAACGGATCATCACCATCAGGAAGCTCCCAGTCAAACTCACGAATCAAAGATGCCAAAATAAATTCAACACTCATCACACCAGATGGCAATCCTGGACACATCCTTCTCCCTGACCCAAATGGAAGTAATTCAAAGTCTTGACCTTTATAATCCAATTTCGAGTTCACAAATCTTTCTGGCTTGAATGACAAAGGTTCATCCCAAATCTTAGAGTCTCGGCCCATTGCCCAAACATTAACAAATATTTTGGCATTCTTAGGTATTTTGTAATTCATAACCTCACAACTTTCAACTGCCATATGAGGAAGAAGAAGAGGCACAGACGGATGTAATCTAAATGTTTCTTTTATGCAAGCTTGTAGATAAGTTAATTTGGATGGTTGAATGTTTGTGATTTCATGTGAATTGATTTTCTTTTTCATCTCTTCTTCTATTTTTATCCTAACTTCTTCGTGTCTTACAAGCTCACTCATAGTCCATATCACCGTAGACGTTGTAGTGTTTGTTCCTGCTAGAAACAATTCCTGAGAAGACAAATTGAAAATTAAGTTATGCATAAAACAATTGGAAACTTTTGATAAAATAAACTGAAGCATTTATACACATAAGCTAATAAACCGATGAACCTAATGGCATGTTTAATACATTATTAAGAAACTATTTTTGCATGTATATTCATTTGATTACTGTTTTGGATAATGACTATCTGTAAGTGTAATGTAGATGTTAAAATTTCTCCCTCTAGTTTCATAGGATCAAGTTATTCTTGTAATTTACGGACATTAGTGGTATATAGGAGTAGTGTAGGAGTAGATTATGAGCCTTTCTAAAAAAATATAGGAATATATCTTGATGTTCATGAATTAAGGAATCTAGACAATATATATTATCTTTCAACCGAAACTAAAATTACTAAGAAATATTTACCGTAATTAACTGATTGATTTGGTTGTTTGAGAACTCATTTTCAAGCAATTTGTCCAAGAAAGAATGTGCTTGCTCTGAAGACCATGTTGAAGAATTAACTTGAGCTCTTCTTTCCTCTATTATATCCTCCCAGTAAGCAAATATCTTCTCGAACAGTTTCAAGGTTCCACTCTTTATTCCATGGAGATCAAATATTTCAAGCATCGGATAAAATGATGCTAAATCTACAGTACTGGCTGATAGTTCGAGTAGTGCCTTTACCGACTCTTTCAACCCATCATGAGTATCATATTCGTCATTTAATACAAGCAAATCTTTTCCAAGTATAATTGAGCTCAACGTGTTGAACAAAGTTATAAAAATCACATCCTCAATGTTAATCACTTCTCCTTGCTTTTTACGTAAGAAATCCAACATTTTGCTTAACTTTTCATTTCGCAATCGATACTGAGATTCTAAGGCTTTAGCCGAGAAAAGTTCAGTTCGGCATAGGGTTCTTAAGGTTTTCCATGTTTGGTTGGACTCGGACCACATGAGAGAGTGAGGTAGTAGGTGTTCATGCTTCATTGAAGTAGGCACAACACGAGAGGACAGAAGGCGATCTTGAGTTTTGAGAATACCCATGGCCGCTTCAGGTGACGAGGCAACCACAACAAGTTGCGTACCAAAGCGGAGAGATATAAGAGGGCCATACTTTTTAGCTATGTTAGCCATGGAGACATGAGGGTTGGCTCCGATTTGATGTAAGTTTCCAATAATTGGCAACTGGGTTGGACCAGGGGGAAGATATTCAATGTTCTTGAATAATAACAACTTTGTTTGCTTGATGATGAGTAAAACAAAGATGATTACTGAAAGAGCAAAGAGAGGGGATAGGAGAAAGTAATCTTCAAGAAAATATGTAAGAACCATTGGAGATTTGTAAATTGTAATTGAGACTTAGAGGTTTTGTTTGGTTTGTGAATAATTTTGTGGGGATTCTTTGGGAGTATTTATAGGATTCATTGGTTTGATTGAAATTCTATGGAGGGTTTGCAAATTTTGACAAACTCTAAGGCGGGTCTACAAATGTTAATGTTCACGCGGCAAGTGATATGAGTTTTCATAAACCTTGTTCTTGTCAACATACACCTATTTAATTATATATAGAAATTTTAAGGAAGGTCTTCTAGGGTTGGCAAACTAAAAAGAATTGTTTTTTGTATAAGAATATATATGTTCTTATATATATAATCAACTTAAAAAAGACAACAAAATTAAGAATCAGTAGCTTTGTATAAGGATCATTTAGTTGACATTGACTCTTAATTAATTTTTTTTATTATACTGATTTTGAAGTATCAAAATAATTACTTAACAAAATGCAAGATATGATGTTATCCAATATTTCTTTCCCTCTTCATGTTAGCAACAGCTGATGACAAGCAATAAGATTTTTTAATCAACAAGTTATTATCTTTCGCAGAAGTGTTGGCCGATGTGGCTTGACCAATTAGAATGTCAACATTGAATTCAAAGTATAACAAGAGGTTCCAAATAGCATGACTAAGTGGAAGGTCTTTTAGTGACTTGATTAAAAAACACATCCTTTGATTTTATGATAAAAATATAATTGTATAAGAAAATCACACAGAAGGTAATATCGAAGCTGAAATAATATTAAAATTTGCCTATTAATATCCGATAAAGATTATATATAATCACAATTAATGTCGGTGATCATATCTAGACTGAAAGTACTGTTCACCTTTTACATATCCTTTTGCACGAGATATGTTTCCTTATTTAAATAGACAGAGAAAGAGAATAAGCCAAAGAGAGAGAGAGAGGGAGAGGGCGAGAACCGACCATGTTTCCACGGCAGCTGTGATGTTACTTGCCGCTATTGGAGACACGAATGGAGAAGGCCGACTATGGTGCTACTAAACAAAATGTATTGCTTGTTCTATATAAAAAAAGAGTAGTTGAATGTAGTAGACTTGAACTGAACCCTTTGGAAGTGTTTGTACCATCCTATTTAAACATTCTATTACAAACAAATAACGAAAAATACTAATGCTACGTTCTATATTAACATCATATCCGCACAATATCACTATTAGTAAACCAACAACATAATGTTAATAATGTACAAACCGTTAGAATATGTATGATTACAAATAAGAGGACATTCATCGACAAATAAATCCATTGCAATATTTACGTTGGTGAAGGAAGAAATCATGATGATGAAGGTTTGCGTCGAATCCAGGCGAGGGTTTGACTTATGTATCATGATATCGCTATTAAAATTATGAATGGTAAAATCATTGACAAATCACTGATTAGAGGTGCATTGACAAATGTTACGCAAAAATCACCCATGATATATCAGTGAAGGATCAGCGACACAACTTCACGATGATCATTGACGGATCACAGACAAATTACTAATGTCTTATATATGTTGCTTACTTCACTCGTAGTTAACCAACGATCATTCATCGACGACTATTAATTGGAAATTATAATAAATAAAACCAAAATAGTAATTTATGTCAATCGAGCTGCATATAAATCTATAATAATTTCTTTAAATTAAAACCTATGAAGAGTATCAGCGAAGATTGCCAATGGAGTTCAATAACAATTACCATGACAGAATTACCGACAAATCACTTACAAAAAAAATTAACCATAAATTATAATTAATCAATTTTTTTTATTAAATAATTAACATGATGTTGGTTTCCTTTAAAGTTATTCGGATACTAGAAAAAGAATAGTAAAAACCAAAAACTTATCTATACATACTAATAAAATAAGGTTTTTAAGTGACACGTGACATAATTATAGGCCTCTTAAAATTTAATTTCCCGCCTCTCTTTCATAGTAAATAATTACCTTAATTACAAATAATATTATTTGATTTTTTTTTCAAGCTAAATATATTTTATAATAAATTACGAAAAATATATTTCTGTATGTAAACTTTTTTAAATAAGATATTTTTAAAAAACATTAAAAATTATTAAATACAAAAATAATTAATATAAATTTTGTATAAAATGAAAAATATTATAATTCAAATTTATAATAAGATGATTTAAAGATGATATTTTTAAAATGATTTGTTTTAACACAAAATTTTTAAAAAATAACTTTTTTGGAAAATAGAAAAATAAAAAATATAAACAAAAGTTTAGAAAATGATATCGTCGTTTTATAACTTGAAATTTTTACTTACAAGTAATTTCAATCATATATTATCTCAAAAACTGTTTATAATTCGTAAGTTTCATTACTAACTATTTAATATTTTATTTATTCAACCCGCGTATACACGTGATACTAAACTAGTCTCATTATATATAAATATATATAGTTATAATAAATAATAAGATATCAATCGAGCTAAGTAGCACGAGGATCACCCCGGTGGTCCTCACTATTGTCGACGATAAACTATTTTCATTCTATGAAGCATGAAAATTTAAGATTGATCAAATATATTGTTCTTATGTGAAGTTGATAATATGCGTAACTGCTTATGTTAATTTTGTTTTAATAATTAATTATCTACCATTTTTAACGAATTAATGCAACGGTGGTAGCACCACAATGCGTAAGCACTTTAGAAAGTGTTTATACCACCCAATTTTAATTTATTATTATAACTAGGCTAAAGACTCGTGTAACACACGGGTTCAATCCAAAAATATTATTGTTGTTTAAAAAGTTTCGTAAGTTATAATGTTGTTGATAATACTTTGTATAACGATTGTTTGTATAATTTTTAACATTAGATACATCTAATATTAGTAGGTTTTCTCTATTAATATTTATACATCTAAATAGTGTATAATGTGGAATGAAATAAACTTATAAATAAGAACTTTAAGTAATAAAGATATTAAATTGAACATGAAAAACAATAATTCATAAACATTCAAAAATTTATTTGTATACAACATTTGATATTTTGTTGGTGATTTTTTCATCATTATCTAATATTAATATTTTTAATCTCTGTCTACTTTTAACTCGAGATAATGCAACATAGAGCTAACTATAGCGATTGTTCTTGTCTCTTGTTTATTGTCATTGCAAAACACATTGATAACAGGAACTGTCTTCTTTGAAATTTAAAAGAAATCCTTTTGTCTGAATGTGTCAAAGTCAGCCGTGGAATAAAAGTGCGATTTTCAATATTATTTCCAGGTACATCAAAACAATTTGCATACATATTAAACGAATTCTAATCAAACATAATAACAATATGACAGTACACATAAAAAGAAATAAAAAAGTTTAAAAAGTAGAAGCATATAATACCTCTCCACAGATGGATTGTTAAAGTAAATCACCTTCAAATCAAAAAAATAAAAGTAAAATAATATTAATCCAAAAACACAATTGTAGACAATGATAGGTTAAATCATAATCGCAGATGATGAAAGCTCAAATATAACAAAAAACAAATACATTTTATTGAAAAAAACTTGATGAAACCGAAGCCAAAATGAGAACGTTGATGAAGTCTGTCAAAAGCGATATCATCAGATTGTAAAAAGACAAATCGCGAGGGTCGTAAAACTGGGATGGTTGAGAAATATTATAAAATCAAGTATGATTTCATTTCCAAAAAAAGATACCCACGAATTCCTTCAAATTGGAGAGGAGTCAGTGAAAAAATCTCGTAACTTTTGTCAAGATTCGAATATAAGCCGAGTATTTAATGGAAACACACAATCAAGTAATCGTTTTCTTAGATGAAGAAAATTATAAAAGATTTCTACAGTTTTTGTTGATAAATTATTTGAAGAAAGAAAGAATATTGGGTATTATTTAATTTTAAAAAAAAGATGTGCTCTAATTTAGAGTTAAATTTTTAAATTTTTCCTAAATATTCCTTGTATCAGAAGTTTGATTTTTAGTCAAATGAATATAGCTAACACTAAGAACAGATACATATTTAGGCGGGAATTAAAAAAAGTAAAGGCTTAAGAGAATGCCACGTGACACTAAAATTATTGTTTTATTAATATGTATAGATTTATTAATATGTATAGATTAATGAATTGCTCGTTTTACCCAAACAGAAAGGTGTAGAATCTACAAGACTTGAACTAAGCACTTTAGAAAGTGGTTACCACCCAATTTTAACACGGTCTAACTCATCTTATTTCTCTGATGACTCTCTACTGCAACAACATGTATTACAAACAAACAACAGAGCCAATGATCCCTAGATCAATTGGTTCGAAATGAATCTTATGGCTTTTCAAATTAAGTTAAGATTAAGGTTCGAGTCTTATTTGGTGTAATATGTTTCAAGTGAGTCAGATGTTTTAACACAGTATGTTTTTAGATGGTGGGTTTTTTTTGAAATGATGGGCGGGTCGAGTCATCAACGTTGTCTGTGTTTGCGAGCATGAGTGACATTTTGCCAATGGATTTACCCGGATGACCGGGATTAAAGTATTTATTGTCCGTTAAAAAAAAAACAAACAAGCAAACAGCTAGCAGAAGAAGCTAATGCTACTATACATTTAATTATTAGCATACATCGTCAAATTATTAAGGTTGGAAAAATGAGTAGACACTATTAATTGCTTCTAGTAAGATGCTTACTTGATCACTTGTAGTCAACCAACCACCATTCATATATGACCATTGTTTGTAAATGCTTTGTTGTTTTTGAAAAAAAAGAAGGAATATATAAAAAATTTCCTGAAAATGAAAATAATTTAATCTGTATAATCTATACTAATAATCCTTTACAGATGAGGACACGTGTCATCCTCACAATCATTTTCATCTTCAAATTCCCGCCCAAACCCTCTTACCCGTTTAACCTATTCACATGGATCTTTTGACCCGTTTTTGTAACATGTTCTTGTATACATTATATATTATATTAATAACTAGGATAAAAGATACCCATAATCTTCGTCAATGTAGTTCGCATGAATTTGAGATTCAAAATATTTAATTATCTGTGTGAAGATGGCACCTACACATAAGAATTTAAAATCCATAAGTTTCTTTGAAGATGTTTCTTCAGGAGTTTGCTTATTTAATTTTTTTTTACAATTTTTGATTTTTTAACAATTGTAAACAGCTGGTTAGAAACTCGTACCGTACGCATTAAGTATTGTACATTTTTTATTTTTCCCATAAAAGAAAGGCCATTGTCCGTTAGTTCAAGAATACACATTGATGATTCTTAATTTGCGATAGATTTTTTTTGCTTTTTACACGAGAAGATTCTTAAATGCATAGAATTGTTGAAAGAGTTAAAAGTGATTGTACATGTGCTTAATGAGTGGCATGTTGTATACGGATTGATGGTTATGTTTCTTCTCGAATGTTGTTATTAGTTTTTCTTTTTTAAATTTGAGTTTTTGACAATTATAACAACTAATTCCCAAAATAAAAGGATTCAAGTAGCATATTTTTGTTTTTGATAATATTTCGGAAGCAAAGAAATTAATTTGGAATAACCTAATCTGTTTTCCTACAAATTTCCTTGATAGGATAGCTTTTTATTTTAAAAACCCGTGTAATACGCGGGCAATAACCTAGTGTATAATAAAGTAAAAAAAAACTGCAATATATAATTTCTGTAAATTAAAACCTATCAAAGTATTAATGACACGTTACCAACAAAGTTTAGCGAAAAATATCATGACGTTATTGCCGTTCAAAAAAAAAAAAAAAAAAAAACCATATGACGTTATTACTGACACATCACCGGTAGAAGGATTAGACGTCACGAATTAACTTTTTTATTAAAACAATAACAAAATGCAGTTGGTTTCCAATAAACGTAAAAAACAACGTTCCATATGCTCATATAGTAAAATGAAGTTACTATTAACCAAAAACTTATATCATTAAACAAAAATTATATACAAAATATGTTTGTCGTTAATAAATAAGAGACAAATTGATCCAAGCAACAGGAGGATCTCTTGACATATCCGCAATACACTTCTTCCATGGTCATATAGAACAATTCTTTGAAGTCTCTATATATACACATAGTTAGCGTTAATATAAAATATTTAATATGCAACACACTCATAAGCTTTAAGTACGTGCTTAAATTTGCACTCTGGGTTAGGGACATCTTTCCAGTTAGGCCAAAGGCCGTTAAAAGGCTCTTAAATGCAGTTAAAATAACTTGCAATTTGGCCTAGGGACGTATTTCCAGTAAGACTAAGGACCATTGAATGGTCCCTTAATACGGTTGTAACCGGTGAATAGCAAATAGGAAAAGCCCTCTCTGAAGTTATTCCTAAAGGTGAAGATCTGGGTTGCGTATATCAAACATCGAGGCAGATCGACTTGACACCTAAGATGTGTGCTCAAAAATATGCTAATGTCAATATCTTCAGGACCAAAATGTGGCATGGTCTGGTTGGCATTGACGTGCTTATCAACGTGTGAAATACTACTACAACAACTAACTATCGCTGACCCCTCGACGCGTATTAGAGGAGGGAGTCCTATCACTGGTTTTACCCTCCTCCTACCCTTATCGCGTGACATCTTCTTTAAACAATGTTAAAAAGGTCAAACATAGTACATTCAATGCAAGTTAGATCAAGCATACGTAAACTCCTACACATGCATACAATATACCAACACATACAAACATACATAACAAATATAACACAATACAACTCATGAAATTTCTGGTTTTTGATGAAAGTAGTAACCACATTAACATCCTCGATATCATTTTTTTGGAGAATCTATTGAAAGGAATCAAGTGAAGATCAAACATATTAGTGGAGAAGAAAAACGAGCGTATGTTCTTACAAAAACTCTAGCTCGAGTTGAGTTTAAATAGATGATGGTGTTACTCGGAGGTGAAGACTTCTCTAATTCAGTGTGTGAATTAGAGGGGTGAATGTTAGCGGGTTATTCCCGACCTGATAACACAAGTCAGTGTGTCAAAATATGATAAGATCAGAGCGTAATTGAACAAGATGGTTGAATGAGATGATTACAATCGAATGATTAAACCAAGAACCAAAGTCGACTGTTTATGGTAGGTCGATTACACCAAGAGAATTAAGATACAAGATGAAGAGAATAATAGAATGATTGATTACTCTTGTGTATTCTTGGATGAATCCAAAGCCTGCTCTTTATAACTTCTAAGGAGAAGATTGTTTGGGAAGAGACAGGAGAAAATGAGCTGTGATTGAGAGCCTTTAAAGGCATATAATATTCCCCTCAAATAAGAAAAACAACTTCTCATTTATAGCCTTCTAATTTCTTCAATCAGCATCCAGACTTTATTTTTTTCTTTTTTTATAACCTCACAAAACAAGAAACCATAAAATAAATTAAGTTAGAAAAAATAATAAAAAGTTGGTATGTTTGTAACCTGAAGTGAATATCATTTTTAACATGCCCCCTCAGTTCAGGTTGCAAACATGTCATATAGGCCTAGTTTTTAACTTAAGCAATCATGTTGAAGAACACCAAGTCCTTTTGTAAAGATATCAGCTACTTGACACTCAGAACTAATCTTTTTTGTTTCAATAACACCGGTAGAGATTTTTTCTCGTATGAAGTGTAGATCGATTTCAAAATGCTTTGTACGATCATGGAAAACCGGATTGGCTGCTATTGACATGGCAGCTTTATTATCACAAAAAAGTTTGACCGGCAGTTCACAATTTATTTTTAGCTCTTTAAGCAAATTTAAAATCCATATTATTTCACAAGTAGCTGAACACATAGCTCGGTATTCTGCTTCTGCAGACGAGCGGGAAACTGTTGATTGCTTCTTACTTTTCCATGAAACTAGTGAACCACCTAGAATATACAAAAGCCGGTTACTGACCTTCTTGTTGTCGAACACTTACCCCAATCAGAGTCAACAAATCCACAAAGATCAAAGTTTCTTGTTTTACTAATTAAAATACCCTTACCAGGAGACCTTTTTAGACATCTCAATAGCCGCAGTGCAATTTGAAGATGAGAATTTGTTGGGCTGTGCATAAACTGACTTAAAAACTGAACAGCATAAGAAATATCAGGTCTTGTCAATGATAGATAAATGAGCTTTCCTATTAGTTTTTGAAAACCAGTTACATTTGTTAAAACTTCATTATTCTTACCACACTTGGATGAGACAACAAAGCTTTGTTCAATAGTAGTATTCACCGGTTTACAACCAAGAAGACCAAATTCGGATAAAAGTTCGAGACAATACTTTCTTTGAGAAAGACAAATGCCATGATTAGAATATAACACTTCTATTCCAAGAAAATATTTCAATTTACCTAAATCTTTTATTAAAAATTTTGTGCTTAAAAAATTCTTTACTTTTATGATTTCATTTTCATCATTCCCAGTTATCACTATATCATCTACGTAGACCAACAAAGCAATGAACAAAGAGCCTTGAGATTTAATAAACAAAGAGTGATCACAAACACTTCGGACAAAGCCATTTTCAACAAGAACACTAGTTAATTTTTCATTCCATTTTCTAGGGGCTTGTTTTAAACCATATAACGATTTCATTAGTTTACACACTTTTGTTTCATTTTTTGAATAATAACCCTCTGGTAAAGTCATGTAAACTTCTTCAGTAATAGTACCATACAAAAAAGCATTATTGATATCTAACTGAAACAAAGACCAACCTTTTTCAACTGCTAAACTAATGATGCATCTAATTGTGACCATTTTAACCACCGGAGAAAATGTTTCATCAAAGTCTATACCTTCTTTTTGACTATACCCTTTTGCCACCAACCTAGCTTTATACCTTTCAACCTCACCATTTGACTTATACTTAATTTTGTAAACCCATTTACACCCAATAGGTTTTCTACCTGGAGGCAAATCTACTAATTCCCACGTATGGTTTCTATGTAGGGCTTCCATTTCTGCATTCATTGCTTCAACCCAATTAATATCAGATGATGCCTCACTAAATGTTCTAGGTTCTACGCTCTTGTTTAACACAGACGCAAAGCAGAAATTTTCTTTAGATAATTTGGAATAATTTACTACTTTCTCTAGACCATACTTGACTTTACCTTCTACAACGTAATCTGCCAACTTCTTAGGAAGAGATATAGTCCTTGATGATCTTCGAGTTTCATTGATTGGCTCATTTCCCTCAGGAGGAACAACCTCATCATTAGGAGTAACAGTGTTGCCTGCCACACCAACAGTTTCAATAGGAAAACTACTTGGCTGCTGACCGTCACTGCTAACTCCCTGAGACACCCCCCCTTCATCATCAGGATTATTATCACTAACAGAAACATTGGGTGAACAAGACTCAAAATAGTCAAAAAAGTTTAAGTTGTTTAAATTCTTTTCGAAAGACACCTGATCAATATTATATGTTTTATTCTCTTTAAAAGGATAAACTTCCTCATAAAACTTTACGTCTCGAGAAAAAATAATTTGACGTTTATCGAGACACCAAAGCTTATAACCTTTTTTAACATTTGAATACCCAAGTAAAACACATTTTTCTGCACGACTGTCAAACTTATTTGATACATTTAAAACAGTACTAAAGCATAAACACCCAAAGTTTCTTAAGTTTTCAAGAGAGGGTTTGAAACCGAACATCAACTCATATGGACTTTTTCCTAACAAAACCGAAGAAGGCATCCTGTTAATCAAATAGGTGGCGGTCAGTATGCATTCAGACCAAAAGCTAATGGGAACTCCCCCTTGAAACATGAGTGATCTAGCTACATTTAGAAGATGTCTATGTTTTCGCTCTACTATTCCATTCTGTTGTGGTGTTTGAACACACGTTGTTTGATGGATTATACCTTTAGAGTTAAAGAAATTGCTCATCTGATTATTAACAAATTCAGTTCCGTTATCACTACGAAACACCTTTACAGAGTTACCAAACTGATTATTGATAAGTTCACAAAAATTTGCAATATTTTGAGAAACTTCATCTTTATTTTTTAAAAGAAAACACCACACAGCTCTGGAATAGTCATCTACAACAGTTAAGAAGTACTTAAATCCATCTCTGCTAGTCACTCTATACGGCCCCAGACATCCAAATGAACTAACTCTCCAACCTCCTTAGATACATGGTCAGGCAATGGAAATGGTACTCGAGACTGCTTAGCCTTGTGACAGACCTCACAGGGGTGTGGATTTTTTATAGAACTAATATTTAGGGTATCTTTCAACACACTCAACACATTGTCAGATGGATGTCCTAGACGTGTATGCCATAAATTAACACTATTAACACTACTATAACACACCTTCAAAGGGTTCCCATTTTTTTCAAAAAAATAAAGTCCATCACTTTGTCTACCGGTCACTAAGACTCTCTTTGAATTCAAATCCTGAACCAAACAAGTATCTTCAGTAAACAATAATGCTAACTTATTATCTTTTGCAATTTTATGAGCAGATAACAAATTCACTCTATAGTCAGGTACGACAAACACATCAGTTAACATTATATTATTTGCTAGTTTTAAATCACCAATTTTTGTCACTTTAGCATTTGTTCCATTTGGGTGTCCTACAGTAACATTAAAATCAGAAACATCTACACAGTTTATTAGATTTTCGTCTGACATAACCATGTGTTGATTTGCACCCGAGTCCACCACCCAACCATGATCAAACTTCAACCCAGAGATACTAGAACAATTTAAAAAACTTGTATTTATGCTACTTTTAAAACCAGAGAACTTACCTCCAATGTTGGATGCTTGCTGTTCAGACTTGTCACTAACTAAACTAATAAGTTTTGCAATCTGATCAGGAGTAAAAGGTGACATTGGTGAAGAAGAGGAACTAGGTTGAATGAGATGATTACAATCGAATGATTAAACCAAGAACCAAAGTCGACTGTTTGTGGTAGGTCGATTACACCAAGAGAATTAAGATACAAGATGAAGAGAATAATAGAATGATTGATTACTCTTGTGTATTCTTGGATGAATCCAAAGCCTGCTCTTTATAACTTCTAAGGAGAAGATTGTTTGGGAAGAGACAGGAGAAAATGAGCTGTGATTGAGAGCCTTTAAAGGCATATAATATTCCCCTCAAATAAGAAAAACAACTTGTCATTTATAGCCTTCTAATTTCTTCAATCAGCATCCAGACTTTATTTTTTTCTTTTTTTATAACCTCACAAAACAAGAAACCATAAAATAAATTAAGTTAGAAAAAATAATAAAAAGTTGGTATGTTTGTAACCTGAAGTGAATATCATTTTTAACACAGTGTTTATTGGGCTTTTTTGGGAGGGCAAGTCGACTGATCCACCCGAGTGGTTTTTAAAAACTTGTTAAGCAAGTTTAGGGTTACATGTTTTAGTCTATTAATACCAAGTTATGGTGTTAAGGTTGTAATTATTCCTATAATTAGGAGTTATTTTCAAATTAATAAGGTGAGTTATTCATATATTTGGTCATGTTCGTTGTCTCTTGGACTTGACTATACATAGAACTATGATTTTTCTTATGTTTGTTCTTAGGGTACGTGAACATTTTTCCACCGCCACATGTAGTTGAATCTTAAAGTAGTACATGTGATTAAATTGAGGGTTTTTGGATTTTAATAATTCAAACTTTTATTTATTGGTCGGATTAATCCTAACTCAAAAAATATTTACAAACACTCTCAACTTTGAGCTTATTTTCCTTCAACGATCCCTTACTAACTGAGATTTAACACTGTTAGTTTTTTTTGATAACGTTGACTGTTTATATGGCCAAAACACTAAGCAGAAAATTGAAATCAATCATTTAGTCCGTCAATCTTAAACTTTTGCACTCTAAAACCTGTCATTCTTCACCTCATGATCTAAACCACTTGACTCGTTGAAGGTAGATTTCAGATGACATTGGAAGCTAGACACTGAAAAATGGATATGATGGAGACTGGGTGACGGCGGAGTTGAAAACTGGCTCAAAGTTGGCACCATTTCATCAAAAGAACTAACGGGGGGTTAACACTCAGTTAGTAAAAGATTATTGAAGGAAAATAAGCTTAAAGTTAAGAGTGTCTAGTACAAACATTTTTGAGTTGGGATTAATTCTGACCAATAAATGAAACTTGTTATTATTAAAATCCAATAACTTTTAAATTAAATATGAAAAAAGGATAATAATAAACATTGAACAATTAATTAGTTATTTCTTACATTATTGAATTTCAAAGTAACAACAAATTAAACATGCAATGTTGGACACATCAAGTCAATTATTTCTCTTTTAAATACATAAATTGAATTACAAAAAAATACCAATACAATGAATAAATTTAATAAACAAATACAACCGATTCCATAATCTCAATTAAGCATATGTCACGCTTGTTTTTGTTTAAAGATTAGCTTTAAAGGTGTTTTCCTTTTTACTGCCATGCCGAATTTTTCATCCATGTCAAGCTTTAATGGATTATCACCATCTGGAAGCGCCCAGTCAAACTCATGAATCAAAGACGCCAAAATAAATTCAACGCTCATCACACCCGACGGTAATCCTGGACACATTCTCCTCCCCGACCCAAATGGAATTAATTCAAAGTCCTGACCTTTAAAATCCAATTTTGAATCCAAAAATCTTTCTGGCTTGAATGTCAAAGGTTCATCCCAAATCTTAGAGTCTCGACCCATTGCCCAAACATTAACAAATATTTTAGCATTCTTAGGTATTTTGTAATTCATAACCTCACAAGTTTCAACAGCCATATGAGGAAGAAGAAGAGGCACAGACGGGTGTAATCTAAAGGTTTCTTTTATGCAAGCTTGTAGATAAGTTAATTTGGATGGTTGAACGTTTGTGTTTTCATGTGAATTGATTTCCTTTTTCATCTCTTCTTCTATTTTTGACCTGACTTCTTCGTGTCTCACAAGCTTACTCATAGTCCATATCACTGTTGACGTTGTAGTGTTTGTTCCTGCTAGAAACAATTCCTGGAAAGACAAAATGGATATTAGTTATATATAAAACAGTTGGAATCTTTTGATCAAATAAGCTGATGAACTGAATGACATGTTTAATACATTATTAAAGAACTACTTTTACATGTGTATTCATTTATTTACTATGTAGTATAATGACTATCTCTATGTAAAATAGAGATGGTAAGATGTCTCTCATTATTATTTTCGTAAGATCAAATTATTCCTGTAATTTGTAAACAATGACGGTATATAGGAGTAGTCTAAGAGTATATTATGAGCCTTTTTAAAAAAAAAATAGGAAAATAACTCTTGATTCTAGAATTAAGGAATCTAGACAATATATATATATATATATATATATATATATATATATATATATATATATATATATATATATATCATCTTTTAACTGAAACTAAGATTACTAAGAAATGTTTACCGTAATCAATTGATTAATTTGGTTGTTTGAGAATCCGTTTTCAAGCAATTTGTCCAAAAAAGAACGTGCTTGCTCTGAAGACCATGCTGAAGAGTTAACTAGAGCTCTTCTTTCCTCTATTATATCCTCCCAGTAAGAAAATATCTTTTCAAAGAGTTTCATGGTTCCACTCTTTATTCCATGCAGATCAAATCTTTCAAGCATCGGATAAAATGAAGCTAAATCTACAGTACTGGCTGATAGTTCGAGTAGTGCCTTTACCGACTCTTTCAACCTGTCATGAGTATCATATTCGTCATTCAATACAAGCAAGTCTTTTCCAAGGATAATTGAACTCAACGTGTTGAACAACGTTATAAAAATCACGTCCTCAATGTTAATCACTTCTCCTTGGTTTTTACGCAAGAAATCCAACATTTTGTTTAACTTTTCATGTCGCAATCGATATTGAGATTCTAAGGCTTTAGCAGAGAAAAGTTCAGTTCGGCATAGGGTTCTTAAGGTTTTCCATGTTTGGTTGGACTCAGACCACATGAGGGAGTGAGGTAGCAGGTGTGCATGCTTCATTGAAGTAGGCACAACGCGAGAGGACAAAAGACGATCTTGAGTTTTAAGAATACCCATGGCAGCCTCAGGTGAAGAGGCAACCACAACAAGTTGCGTGCCAAAGCGGAGAGATATGAGAGGGCCATACTTTTTTGCTATGTTAGCCATGGAGACATGAGGGTTGGCCCCTACTTGATGTAAGTTTCCAATAATCGGCAACTGAGTTGGACCGGGGGGAAGATTTTCTATGTTCTTGAAAAACAACTTTGTTTGGTTGATGGTGAGTAAAATGAAGATAATTGTTGAGAGAGCAAAGAGAGGGGATACGAGAATGTAGTCTCCAAGAAAAGATGTAAGATCCATTAATGGTTTGTGATTGAAACTTAAAGGGTTTATTTGGTTTCTGAATGATTTTGTGGATATTCATCGGGTGTATTTATAGGATTCACTTGATTTTGATTGAAATTTTATGAAGGGTCTACAAATGTTGACAAAAAACAAATTGATTGTAATGTTCACATGGCAAGAGATATGAGTTTTCATAAACCGTGTTTTTGTCAATGTTTAATTGTTTAATCATATATAGAAATTTTTGGGATGGTCTTCAAAAGTTGGCACACTCAAAATTTTTTTATATTTGGTCAAACATACCCATCTTATGTTTAGTTAATGAAGTCCGTAAAGTAATATTCTCTATTTAATAACTTATCGATCATATTTAACAAAATAAGACACGGGCGGTCGCATCATGATGCTTAAATGTGTTGCTTGTTCTATATAAAAAATGATGTTGAACGTAGTAGACTTATACTAAGTATTTAGAAAGTGTTTATGCAACATTATTTTTTACCATTTGTATAATAATATGCTATTATATATATAATCAACTTTAAAAGAAATAAATATGAGACAAAAATCAGTATGTTTTCTATAAGGATAATTTAGTTGACATTGACCTTTAAATAAAAAAAACAAGTATACAGTTTTTGACGTATGAAAATAACTGCTTCCCAAAATGCAAGTTGTTATCCATCATTTCTTTCCCTCTTCATGTTATAAGCTCTAGCTTATGTCTAAGCAATATTAAGATTTTTTAATAAACAAGTTGTTATCCCTGGCAATAATAGTCTTAGCAGAAGTTAGTTAACCAATCAGAACTTTGGAATGTCAAAATTGAATTCAAAGTAAAACAAGAGGTTCCGCATAGCACCATCAAGTGGAAGGTCTTCTAGTTACTTTCTTAAGAAGCACACCCTTTTATGAAAGAAAATATGTGTATTAGATAATCATGCAAAAGGTAATTTTACAGTTAAACTAATACTGAAAGCCTATTAATACAAAAATTTTATATAATCACAATAAGCAATGTCGGTGTTAGAGAGTAAAAGCACTAGTAGTGTTCACTTTTTACATATCCTTATGTATTAATTATTTAATGCACGTTTTCCTTATTTCAAATAGACAAGAGGAAGAAGATATCGAGTGATCGAGAGAGAGGGCGAGAACCAACCATGCTTCCGCGGCTGTTCTCCGGCGGCGACAACGAAGAAGTACGTAGGCTGCGGCGGGTGAGGCAGTACGTGATGATGTTACTTGCAGCAACTGTGTACAAGAACGGAGATGGTCAGCAATGATGCTACTAAACCAAATGTATTGCTAGTAATGTATAAGAAAAAGAGTTGTTGAATGGATGTAGTTGAGTTGATGTAAGCACTTTTAAACCCCACCCCCCTCCCCCCCCTCCCACCATCGCCTAAAACATTCTCTCTCTTACAAGAAAAACATGTGCAAACCATATGTATATAATAAGAGGACACAAAACAACATGACACGAGATCAAGAAGAGAAAATGAGACAAAGGAAAACGACAGGTCCGTGACAACCCTAGGTAGCAATAGTAGCGACCGCTTTTAAAAAACAACTGCGGAGAGTAATGGTTATGGCTGGCGACCGGCAACGATTAGAAGTTGGAGGCTGAGAGTGAGGGCAATGGTGGTGCCAACTTATGATGAATGACCAAAGAACATGTTATGAATGTGGTATACCCTTTTGTATAAAGATATTATGTTAAGTTATAATGCGAATATTTTTAATTATGTAACAAAACCTTTTTAAATCTATGAATTAGAAACTCGCTCGGTGTATGTGACATTTAGCTAGCATGCTTATATGTGCAAAGTGTAGGTATGTTTAGAGTTCGTATATTTACTCATGACATGGAGTGAAGGCTACCCAATCTCAAAAACTAGCATCCCAAGCTTATGTTTTTACTTAATACTTTTATATACGTTTAAGTTGTAAGAGTATTCACAGCCCATGCCTTAAAATATGTGAGTGGTAGTTTTTATATTATATGGAATGGTTTTGAGTGATTGTGAGTTGAGCAGAGAGAAAATATTACTATTCATCTATAAATTTACGGATTCACTATTCAACCCTTATAAATTTTTTAATATTTTTGAAAGTGATTGTGAGTGAAATAGAGAGAAAATATAATAAAAAAGTTATAAAAATATATTATTTGATTGAAAGAAGAGAGAAGAAGTTGTTATTTTTAGTATAATTATAAGTATAAAAATAAAAAATGGGATGTGAGTGCTCTAACACAATGTTGAATGTTACGACTGTGATGTTATAAATGTTTTGCGCTGCTGTGAATGGATATTTTTGTTTAGAAATGGTGTACTTATGAATGAGTCTAACTGCGAGGGTTTTGGGTCATTTCAAAAACACACCTCTTGTTTTTCAAAATATGTTCTTCTATACGTTGAATTTTAACTATTCTTATTGCGTTCTCAAGTAGAAGTATTTTTCTATACAGCTAGATGTTGGGGAATCTTGATGTAGTATATGTGAAGTTTAAAATACTAGAGAATTAAATATGTAAAACGGATCATAATAAAACATCAAACAATTAATCTAGTTATTTCTTTCATCATTGAATTTCAAAGTAAGAACCAACTAATCTAGTTATTTTGTACAACATTGAATTTCAAAGTAACAACAAATCAAACATGTAATGTTCGAAACATTAAGTCATTTATTTATCTTTTATATACATAAAATGAAAAATTAAATTACAAAAGAAATTAGTACCAATACAACGAATAAATTTAATAAACAAATAGAACATATTCCATATGATCAATTACCGTATTGTGACGCTTGTTTCTGTTTAAAGATTAGTTTTAATGGTGTTTCTCTTTTTAGTGCCATGCCAAATTTCTCGTTCATGTCAAGCTTTAATGGATCATCACCGTTTGGAAGCGCCCAGTCAAACTCATGAATCAAAGATGCCAAAATAAATTCAACGCTCATCACACCTGATGGTAATCCTGGACACATTCTTCTTCCCGACCCAAATGGAATTAATTCAAAGTCTTGACCTTTAAAATCCAATTTCGAATCCACAAATCTTTTTGGCTTGAATGACAAAGGTTCATCCCAAATCTTAGAGTCTCGGCCCATTGCCCAAACGTTAACAAATATTTTAGCATTCTTAGGTATTTTGTAATTCATAACTTCACAAGTTTCAACAGCCATATAAGGAAGAAGAAGAGGCACAGACGGGTGTAATCTAAAGGTTTCTTTTATGCAAGCTTGTAGATAAATCAATTTGGATGGTTGTATGTTTGTGATTTCATGTGAATTGGTTTCCTTTTTCATTTCTTCTTCTATTTTTGATCTGACTTCTTCGTGTCTCACAAGCTCACTCATAGTCCATATTACCATTGACGTTGTAGTGTTTGTTCCTGCTAGAAACAATTCCTGGAGAGACAAAATGGAAATTAGTTATGCATAAAACAATTGAAAAGTTTTGATAAAATAAACTAAAGCATTTATGCACATAAGTTAATAAACTGATGAACCAAATGACATGTTTAATACACAATTAAAAAACTATTTTACATGTGTATTCATTTATTTACTATGTAGGATAATGACTATCTCTAAGTGAAATATAGATGGTAAGATGTCTCTCATTAGGTTTATAAGATCAAATTATTCCTGTAATTTGTAAACATTCATGGTATATAGTAGTAGTCTAGGAGTAGATTATGAGCAGTTTTAAAAATATATATATAGGAAAACAACTCTTGATATTCTAGAATTAAATTATCTAGACTATATATATAGGAATCAAATGAAAACCATATTTATAATTAAAAACCATGAAAACCAAGGGTTACATATATATAAGTATGTGTTACAAAGTGTACAAGTAAGAGTTACTTACATGTATGGGTTATGTATATGTAAATACGTGTTAACAAGTGTACAACTAATAGTTACGTATATATAGCTCCTACAAGTTACGTATATGTAAGTCTTTCATCATTATCGACATTCTTTGGAGTTTATCTTAAAAAACATATAATGACCTTGAAACATAAGGTTGGAGTCTACTCAAATATAATTTAAACAATTTAAAAATTAAATCAATTATAAATTATGTAATTGAGTAGTGGTGGTTTTCATGGTTTTTAATTATAAACATGGTTTTCATTTGATCCCTCCTATATATATATATATATCATCTTTTAACTGAAACTAAGATTATTAAGAAATGTTTACCGTAATCAATTGATTGATTTGGTTGTTTGAGAATCCGTTTTCAAGCAATTTGTCCAAGAAAGAACATGCTTGCTCTGAAGACCATATTGAAGAGTTAACTAGAGCTCTTCTTTCCTCTATTATATCCTCCCAGTAAGAAAATATCTTTTCAAAGAGTTTCATGGTTCCACTCTTTATTCCATGCAGATCAAATCTTTCAAGCATCGGATAAAATGAAGCTAAATCTACAGTACTGGCTGATAGTTCGAGTAGTGCCTTTACCGACTCTTTCAACCCGTCATGAGTATCATATTCGTCATTCAATACAAGCAAGTCTTTTCCAAGGATAATCGAACTCAACATGTTGAACAACGTTATAAAAATCACATCCTCAATGTTAATCACTTCTCCTTGCTTTTTACGCAAGAAATCCAACATTTTGTTTAACTTTTCATGTCGCAATCGATACTGAGATTCTAAGGCTTTAGCCGAGAAAAGTTCAGTTCGGCATAGGGTTCTTAAGGTTTTCCATGTTTGGTTGGACTCAGACCACATGAGGGAGTGAGGTAGCAGGTGTGCATGCTTCATTGAAGTAGGCACAACGCGAGAGGACAAAAGACGATCTTGAGTTTTGAGAATACCCATGGCAGCCTCAGGTGAAGAGGCAACCACAACAAGTTGCGTGCCAAAGCGGAGAGATATGAGAGGGCCATACTTTTTTGCTATATTAGCCATGGAGACATGAGGGTTGGCCCCGACTTGATGTAAGTTTCCAATAATCGGCAACTGAGTTGGACCCGGGGGAAGATTTTTTATGTTCTTGAAAAACAACTTTGTTTGCTTGATGATGAGTAAAATGAAGATGACTGTTGAGAGAGCAAAGAGAGGGGATACAAGAAAGTAGTCCCCAAGAAAAGATGTAAGATCCATTAATGGTTTGTGATTGAAACTTAAAAGGGTTTATTTGGTTTTTGAATGATTTTGTGGGTATTCATCGGGTGTATTTATAGGATTCATTGGTTTTTTGATAGAAATTTTATGAAGGGTTTGCAAATGTTGACAAATTCTACGGAGGGCCTACAAATGTTGACAAAAAACAAATTGATTGTAATGTTCACATGGCAAGAGATATGAGTTTTCATAAACCGTGTTTTTGTCAATGTTAAATTCTTTAATTATATATAGAAATTTTAGGGAAGGTCTTCAAAAGTTTGCACACTCAAAATTTTATATCTGGTCAAGCATACCCATCTTATGTTTAGTTAATGAAGTCCGTACAGTAATATTCTCTATTTAATAACTTATCGATCATATTAACAAAATAAGGCGCAGGTGGTAGCATCATGACGCTTAAATGTGTTGCTTGTTCTATATAAAAAAAAAGATGTTGAATGTAGTAGACTTAAGGGTTGTTTGTTTGCCTTTTAACCATTCAGATGTCTGAATGGTTCAGCACTTAATGGTTGAGAGTGTTTGTTTCGTAAGCAAATTTACGAATGCTTAAACACTTTTGGCTCTAAATGATTAAGGATTATACTGATTATGAATGGTTAATAACTTTTATCTGAACTGGTCAGACATTTGCATGTGAATAGTTAAGTAATATATTAGTTTTTAATGATTCAGATATCTAACTGGTTCAGCATTTAATGATTCAAAACTCTTAATGATTCAGCACTTAAAAATCCAGAAGTTGTCAAACAGTCCTTTATACTAAGTATTTAGAAAGTGTTTATACAACACTATTTTTTACCCTTTGTATAATAATATGCTCTTATATATATAATCAACTTAAAAAAATAAACAAAAATCAGTACGCTTTTTATAAATATAATTTAGTTGCATTGACATTTGATTAATAAAATAATGGGAAAATTACTTAATTGGTCATTTGACCAAAATAAATTACTAAAATAAACATTCAAAAACAAAAATTACCAAACACTAGACCAATCAGGAGGAAACACGTGTTCATTACTCGTCACATGGGTGAGAAAAACCCATAACCCTCACTGACCAGGAGAGTCATTCACATATTCACTCGCTGATGTGTCTATTCCTCGCTAACCAGGCGAGGAATTGACAATCGCCGACGTTAATTGATCAATTAGAATTTCAAAATTTAATTCAAAGCAATCAAGCTGAAGGTCTTTTATGAAATAAAATATATTTGTTTTAGAAAATCACACAAAAGGTAATAGTAAGCTGAAGTAATATTAAAAGCCAATTAATATCTAACAAAAATTATATATATTCACAATAAGCAATGTCGGTGATAGAGAGTGAAGCACCAATGTTCACTTTTTACATATCCTTATGCATGAGGTATAACTATTTAATACATGTTTTCCTTATTTTAAATAGACCACAAGAAGAAGATATGCTTCAGTGATGGTTATCCGGCGGCAACAACGACGAAGTAGGATGCAGCGGATGAGTCAGTGGCGATGTTACTTGCCACTATTGTGGACGAGAACGGAGATGGCCGGCAGTGGTGCTACTAAATCAAATGTATTGCTAATACAGTGACGGAGCTTGAATATCCCCGTAGGGGGGGCGGGGGCGAAATTATTTTTTTTAGGGTAGTGAACTTGATATTTATATGAAAATTTACATTACCGGGGCAAAAATTTACTTTATCGGACCAAAAAGTAACACTACCGACGAAAAAGAAGAGGGGGGGCCGACGCCCAACCCCCCCCCCCCCCACCCCCACCCCCCGCCCTCACTATCCTCCGCCCTTGTGCTAATAGTATATGAAAAAAAAGTTGTCAAATATAGTTAAGTTGAGGAGTTAGAGTATTCAGTTAGAAAAACTGATTTACAAAGTAATCCGGTTTGAAAAAAAAAAAGTTTGATCACATAATAAAAACACTGGTTCCGTTTAAAAACCGAACCAACTTAGGAAAAAAAAAACCAATTTGTAAACCTCTACATTTAAAAACAACCCCCTCCCTCCTGTCTCTCACAACCAGAAAAATACATGTACAAACCGTATGGCTATATATAAGAGGACATTCATTGACAAATTATTACATTTCAATATTTATGTTGGTTAAGGAAGAACTCATTGAATATCCGACGATAAGGTGAGTGGGGAATCCAAGTGAGGGTGTTGATTTTTATGGTAGATCAAAAAAACATTACGAATGGTAAAATCACTTAAGGATCATCGACAAGTTGGGGTATTTTTCAATTTGATTTATTTGGTATTGAAATTTTTTTCAAGCATAACCGAAAAACCAAACTAGAAATATGACTAACCGAACCGAATTCAGCCGAGTTCAATTTGTTTTGGTTTCAGTTAAATACCGAAAAGACCAAATTCAACCGAAAAAATCGAATTCACCATATGTTTACTTGTTTAAACATGTTAACTTTTGATTATTTGTATGATAATCACTCTCCATAGACATGATTTCATAAAAATATATCTCAAATAATTAAACTCTTGAATTGTTAACAATTTCGTGTTTTCTAAAAATATAAATAATCAACTTTGACTCTTAAGAAATGAGATTTGAGACTAGGTTTTGATAATTAGTTGTCACACCCTCAATTTCCACAAACGGGGTAATACCGTTAGAAGCGTGACATACCAGGATCTCAGCCATTAGTTACATCAAACGACACAACAATTACAAAACATAATTGCTCATTTAAATTAAAAATTCTCAAAAATCAGAGTTAAAAATGAAAACATAAAAGTAATGCGGAAGCGTATAAATTTATCATTCAAACGGCGCAAACACGCGCAAAACCAGATAAGTATAATGTGTAGAAAAATGCAATTGTTCTTTGTCGACCCAATAAATGATGAATGATATGATGCAATAATCCTAGACGTGCTCGCTTAAGAACCTGAAAGAAACATGCTAAAGTGTCAACACAAGGTTGGTGAGTTTACAGGTTTTGATAAACAGAACATAATAGTAAACTGATACAGTAAACAAAGTAATATCAGTAGATAGCTAGTCTACTAAACAAGTTACTAAGTGTATGAAGTTCGCAACCGAAGCTGACAATGTAAAGGAAGGCCTCGGCTGTGAACACCAGGTCACAGCAATTGAAATTAGGTCAATTAAACACCCGTTTGACGTACCGTTGTGTTAGCGCGACTAGCCCGGGTGGGGTTTGTCAAACCCAGTAGATCTACTCAGAATTACCTCGCTAAAGTACATACATTAACGGTTCGAAAGTGAGGACTTAAGTTAATACAACACTAGTAAACAAGTGATATTACAGTAATAATGATCAAATGAAAATACATTTAGAACACACGTTTCTTTCACCCCAAAGAAAGTAAGTAAAGTGGGGCTGAGAACTCACCTTGAATGCACGGCAAAATAGTAACGCAACACTAAAGCTTAGGTTTCCAAATAACCTGAATTTCAAGTAATATTTAATTAACGTTAAACATTAATTAAAACAATTTTAATTATTGAGAATTGGATTGTATGGTTTCGCGGTCACGGTTCGGTTACGATGTCGGTTATCGGTATGACTCCCCATACACAAGCAAACGCAAGCATACACAAACTCACACAAGCACAAAACCCAATATTCACGTATAGACCGAATTATATATAAAAGTACTCTTTATATATATAAATAATCATACGACATTTTACAATAGAACTCATACATTTAGTAACACATGACCCACACTTCCTAACGCATACTAATCTATTCATAACATATTTGTTATAATGTAACCATGTGTTCCTCATCACCCATATTATTTATACATCAAATCCACACACATGTATATAACACACACAATATAATATTCACACGTAATATAATATGCACCTACCAACTACACAACATATATTTATTTAAATGTACATGAATCTCATGCATGAAAGAAACACACAATGTGCAGTCAGTGACCCCTCTGCAATCAATCTCTGCCCACTCACAAAATAATATATATGTATTTATCCATAATGTATGTATGCATTCACACATACATGAAGCCATGTGAATCCATAAAAACATACATACTCATCGCAGAATATTCACTCTAAAACACAACCACACACAAACATTACAGAACCACACATTTAACACACCACTCATGCAGAACACCCAAACACAACTCATTTCAAAATTAGAAATCAAAAGAACATGCACCACCACTTAAACACCCATATATATACGGCCATTACACAACACAGCACACATACGTACGCACATGGACAGTATACATACACATATATCCACGAGCACTCACTATGGACACACACTCTCGCAGTTTGCACCCCGCCCCCCCACACACACAACTAGATGCATGAACAACCGCAGATCACACACTCATACATACATATATATACTAGCAGAAAACACACACTCGAGCGTATATATGTATATACGCAGAACACTTACGTATATATATACGCAGAAAACACACGTACGCAAAGCAAAACTTCCGGTCCAATTCCAAAATCAATAGCGAGTGAGTCTCAAAACAATGCGATAACCATAGATACGTACATGACACACCCAGCAGTATATACATACATACACGCAACAAAACAGGCATATCCACACCGGCACGAGATCGAGCTGCTAAACCGCGACTAACAACCCGAAACAAAACAAAACGAAGGCGTAAACTTAGGACATGAAAACATACCGTTTGGGGCTGCTTCAGTCGACACTAGGGATAGCCGGGAGAGTCTCGATCACCGTTCACAAGGAATTTCGAATTTGTGGGAGGAGCTGCCGTCGATGGTTGCGTTGGGTATTAGGGTTTCGAATATGAGGGAGGCCAGTTATGAGGATTGCGTATTTTAATGAGATTAAGTCTAGTTAATTTACATCTTTGGTCCTCCTAGTTTACATAGTTGCATTTTTGGTTAATTTGATTTATTTAATTGAGAGTTAGTTGTTAATAGTAATTATAATAATAATCATTATCATTTAATAATAACTAAATTGGTTTATTTTTAAAAAAAAATCAGAGAGTGAGAGAGAGATTAGATTACAAAAACGATAATAACTAACCTGACAAAACACAGGTTGTCACATTAGTGTTGGGCTAGCATATAAAACTTTAGTTATTGGGTTTGAATAAAACCACTTTAGAAATTTGGGGTTTTATAAGTTAGACTAAACTTACAATTATAAAAAAAATATCTATAAATTATAACATACTGAATTCGATTAAATCAATTAAGCCGAATAAACCGAACAAATTAAAAAAAATTACATATAACCATAAACCGAATTCATAATTCGGTTCGGTTTTTTCTAATTACGAATGCTAATCGATTTTTGGTTTTTTTAGGTCTTTGGTTTTCTAAACTCTTTCTAAATAACTCTATTATTTAGAAAGAGTTAAACAATTGGTGGAGCGGGGACGTCATAGTTAAAACTTAAACTGTCAGTTTGTGAGTTAATCATAATATAAATTTTAGTAATATATATGTATTGAATTAGATTTTAAACAACTCTTTTTAAATAACTCTATTATTTAGAAAGAGTTAAACAATTGGTGGAGCGGGGACGTCATAGTTAAAACTTAAACGGTCAGTTTGTGGGTTAATCATAATATAAATTTTAGTAATAAATATGTATTGAATTAGATTTTAAACATAGATTATGTTAATTACATTTTTAAGCATTTTTATAGTAGTTTAACCCTCAATTTGCATCACATATTATGCATTTATAACTCTATATACAGTTTAGTTGTGCAAAATATGTTTTTTCAGAGGTTTTTTGTTATACTTTTAATGATCATTAAGAGTTTATATTTAATGATTTATAACCTTTTAATGATTAAGAAATAACACTAATACTAAATGGTTAAAAGGTTAAATTTTAATGGTAACTTTTAACCAATTCCATTAAAAATTTATGAATCATTAAAAGATAGTATTTTAATGATCGTTAATACACTATCAAACAACCTCTTAAAATAGAATATATTTTGGAATATTTTTGATGTTTTTCAGGCGCGAAACACTCAATGAAAGGTTAACACGAAAATTTTAAAGCCTTTAGAAGAATATTATAGACTAGGTTATATCCACGTGTATTACACGGGTTGAATACAAAATATTAAATATTTATTGATGATTAGTAGGAATTGTAAAACTTTATTTTAATATAACATATGATTAAATTTACGTATGGTTAAGCATTTTGATTTTTTTTTATTATTTTTAAAACTTTAGTTTTAAAAAATTGCTTTGAAATTTTTTTTAATTATTTTATCAGTATTTTATGTTTAAAAACTCCGGGTTTGTTTTAAATAAATGTCTTTTTATAAAACTTTTATTTTATAAAAAAATTGAATTTAAATATTTCATAATTTAAAAAAACTTCATTGTTTTAAAAAATCATAGTTTTAGAAAATTTTATTTTTGAAAAATATATTTTTTAATTAAAATACTTAATTTTTATTTAATAAAAAATCTTTTAAAATTATTACTTCAAAGACTTGAATTTATATTGGAGAGAGAGAAAGAGAAATATTTGAAAATTAGTTATTTGACTTTTAAAAAATAAAATAAATAGTTTAGACGCGAAAATAAATGAAAGATTGATTGTAGCAATGCTATATGTAAAAAAAATATAAACAATTATTAGTATAGATTAGGGCCTAGGACCAATGATCCTTAGCCTAATTGGTTAAGGTGAGATACCCAAACATGTAAATAAGGGGATGTCATGGGTTCAAGTCTCACTCTGAGCAAAATGTTCAGAGTTGAGCCAAGGGGTTTTCTCAGCAATGGATTTTCTATTGAGGGGGTTGGGTTTGCGGTCCCGGCTGAAAAACGGGCAGGTGGGCCCGATTAAAATAACACTTATCATTCGAAACAAGGTCGTACATTTACTGTTAAAAAAAAAAAGATTAGGGCCTAGGGGTAATTTTAAAGATCTGAAATATAAAAATATTAATTTTTCTATTCAAAATTTTATCGCGTAATCCCTAAATAATTGGTTTTGTTTTAAAATTTAAAGTTAAGTGTAAAAAAGAGATAAAAAAGAGAAAAATTAGAAATGGAAAGATCAATAAGAAAAGATTCTGTTTGTCTTCTATTGAAGTCTACGCGGGAGAAGAAAGAATAAACAAAAGAAAATTGCATAAATAGTTCTTATGGTTTAACCAAATTACGTGTTTAATCCCCAAACTTTAAAAATTATAAAAATAGTTTAAACTTTTGTGTAGTCATTGCAAATTTGGTCCCCAAATTTTACAAAAGTGCAAAGTTAGTCCAAACTTTTATGCGGGCAGTCCTGGGCAAAAAAACCGGTTCCCGAACCGGTTTGGCCAAAACCGGTCCCGAACCGACCCAAACCGTTGGTTTCTATACCGGTTTGGTAGCCCCGAACTCAAAACCGGTTTATAAACCGGTTTAAAAGTTAAAAACCGGTTAAACCGGTAAGAAAAACCGGTTTCGTTAAAAAAACCGATTTCAAACCGATTCGAATCGGTTTGACAGGTTCTAGTATTCGGTGAGCCAAACCGGTTTGTAACCCGAACCGGTTTGAAGAAAAACCGGTTTGACTCTACAACAAAAAAAAACGGTTTGGTTTTGAACCCGAACCGGTTTGGCCGGGAAAACCAGTTTGAACACCTCTATATGCGGGCGTTGCACTTTTGGTCCTTAAAATTAAATTTAAAAGTTAATTTAAATTTTATAAAATGCATAAAAAATAAATGAATTTAGTGTTAGGGACCAAACATGCAATGATTACACAAAAGTTTAAACTATCTTTGCAATTTTTAAAGTTTGGGGACTAAACACTCAATTTGGTTAAACCACAGTGACTATTTATGCAATTTTCTCAATAAACAATTTGGGATATTTTTGGTTTTAGGAGAACATTTAATTATTCTTTATAGTTTTATAATTGTTAATTAATTTTTATTGTTTTAGGGCCGATGGCTAATCGTTTTAGGTTTCGATACTACTCACTAGTGTTTATTTCTTTGATTTTGATTCACAGCTTATGTGAATCGGTTTTTTGATTGTTTATTTTAAATGATTTGTTTGTATGATTTTTTATTTTGAACCCCGACATACTTCGTTATATATTAAAGTGTTAACAAACTTATTAATTTTTCTAATAAAGTTTATCAATTTTTAAAACCCTAATCAAGTTTAATTTTTGATACAAGAAACATATTATTTATTTGTTTCTCTATAAATCTAAAATCATTATAAAGTCATTCAATTTAGTTAAACATTCCAAACGCCGTGAGTGTTTAACTATAATAGATACTACTATCATCGCAACCTACATAATAATATCCGAATGGTGTGAGATTAGAGTAACGACTTGGCTTTAATCAATGAACAACGATTGGTTAGACATTAAATGCAGTAGACGTCCGAACGACGTGACGTCTATTATTGATACAGATCGTTTACATGAATGATTATGACCCAATGATTGTTAATAAGAGACCAATCGAGTTAAGTAGCACAATCACACACGCATCTTCCGAAGATTTCGATAATGAATCATATCATGGAAAAAAATGCATAATATATGAACCATCTTCTTAGCTTCTGCTAATTTTAAAAGTAAAATCCAACAATAATCAAGCAAAAGTGTTGGATTATTCATTCATGTTTTTATCAAATACTCATTCACTTCTAATGACAGAGGTGCAGCTTTGACTTTTCGAATGCAAGCATCTCCAGATTGAAATAAATTCAAATGTAATTGCCAACTTATCACCAACAATTACAACTTAAAACGATAAATATGTCAATATTTTCAAAAAGAAAAAAGAAAGAAAAAAGTAAAACCACAATAACATGAACTTGTGGACTATTAGAGTATTCACACTAGCAACCTTATCTGCATCCCCATATTTACATTAAAAATATTATTTTTTTATTCTATCTTTCAATTAAATAATATTTTTTAATATATTTATTATTATATTTTCTCTCTCCTTTACACATAACTATTTTTAAAAATATTAAAAAATTTATGGAGGTTGTGTCTAGTGTTTCCTCAAATATGAGGAATCACGGTACAATACTTATATTTTTTTTTCTCATTCATTCACAACCACTAACTACCATCCCCATAATATAGGACACACACTCATATCGAAAATGAAGACCTACTGTGAATGCTCTTAAAAACATGAAGAAAACCAACAATTCAGAGGGAAGGATTAGAACCCAAACCGATAGTATCCTCCCACACAAAAAAATAGATTTTAAATACCAAATTCATATGTTGTATTTAAAGATAATTAATGATTGATTTAGTCTTTTTAATATACATATTATTTCCTTGTATTTATTTTATTCTTTGTAAATACAATATTCATTCCGTTAATTGTTTAGATAGTATCAGATCTCATTTCTTGGAGCTCTAAACAACGACCAAAGCTTGTACGTTCCTCCAAAGAAGCTGAGTATCTTCAACAACATAAATGCATGGCTCATCTACCAATGATCCTTAGGCCAATTGATTAAGATAAGATACTTATTACATGTAAATATTGGAAGTCATGTGTTCAAGTCTTACTCGGAGCAAGAAATTTAGGGTTAAGCTAAGGGATTTTATTAGCAATGATTTTTTCTGAGGGGGTTGGGGGTGCGGTCTCCAAAAAAAGTTCAAGATGACAATGTTTTCAAAACCGGACCAGACAGTGAGATGTACGTTTTACCGCATATTTTCCCTCATCTTGTGAGGGCATATTTAAACCCAAACAGATAATTCCATCTAAAACAAATAATAGATTTCAAATTTCAAATTCACATGTTGTATTTATAGATTTCAAATTTCAAACAGAAGTTGTAAATAAACAAACACAAACGAACGAAACGAACATATTATTGAAAGTTCATGAACATAAATGAATGAATGCAACCTTTATTCATATTTGTTCGTTTAACCAAACAAACTAAAGTTTTTTGTTTGTGTTCGTTCATTTATTAAATGAACTTCCCGCTGAACAGTTTACAAATTATTTGCTGAACGTTTGGTTCGTTAACGGCTACACGTGCACCGCTTATCCAATGTAAATAGTTCCGTCTAAATTATATATTCACACTTAATGGTTCTTTTTTTTTTTCGTGAAATAATGCAACTGGATAACGGCAATCATTGTTCGCCGGTTGTACAATGTATGTTATACAATAATGGTTAATGACATTAGTCAAAATTCAAATAAGACATGTTTGTTAATTTTTTCTTGAAAACACAACTGTCTTACAAACTTTTTCTTCCATTTTGACAATTATAATTATTAGCAGGTTCATTCACAAAAGTATATTTTTATTGTCATATTCAATTTGATACATTACATTAGCAAATCCATGTTAGATACTAAACATATAGAAAGAAGCATAAATAAAATATGAAATTTCACATCACAATATTAATCTAAACTATTCCATACTAGGTACGCTTATTCATTTGTTTTTGTTTAAAGATCAACTTTAAAGGTGTTTCTCTTTTCAGAGCAATACCAAATTTGTCATTCATGTTGAGCTTTGATGGATCATCACCATTTGGAAGAGCCCAATCGAACTCACGAATCAAATTTGCCAAAATAAGTTGAAGGCTACTTGAACCAGACGGCAATCCTGGACACATCCTTCTCCCTGAACCAAACGGAATTAATTCAAAGTCTTGACCTTTATATTCGACTTTGGAGTCCACAAATCTATCCGGCTTGAATGATAAAGGCTCATCCCAAATTTTAGAGTCTCGGCCCATTCCCCAAACATTGACAATTATTGTAGCATTCTTAGGAATTTGATAATTCATAACCTCGCAAGTTTCTACCGCCTTATGAGGAATAAGAAAAGGCACGGGTGCGTGTAGTCTGAAAACTTCTTTGATGCATGCTTGAAAATAAGTTAACTTTGACAGTTGTAAGTTTATGATTTCATGTGAATTGATTTCTTTTTTCATCTCTTCTTCTATTTTGGACATGACTTCTTGGTGACTCACAAGTTCACTCATTGCCCATACAACCGTAGATGTTGTAGTGTTTGTTCCTGCTGTAAACAGATCCTAGAAAGACATGATGAATTGAAGAACATTAGTTGTGTAGAAAACTATTATAGCATATCCATTAGTGAATTAACAAAGTGATGAACATTGGTTATAGAAAGATTGCTATGGTCTTCTATAGGTTATCTTTATCATTTTGCTTTTCCTTCATAGTTATGAATTAAAACAAGAGGACTAAGAAATGTTTACCGTAATTAACTCATTTATTTGGTTGTTTGAGAATCTCCTTTCAAGCAACCGATCCAAGAAAAAGTGTCCTTGTTCTGAAGACCATGATGAGGAATTAACTTTAGCTCTTCTTTCTTCTATTATATCCTCCCAAAAAGAAAATGACTTATGATATTGTTCCTTGGTTCCCCTCCTTAATCCTTGAAGATCAAATCTTTCAAGCATTGGGTAAAATGAACCTAAATCCTTTAAATTACCAGCATACTCGATTAGCTTACGCAATGACTTTTTTAACCCAACACTAGTATCATTTTCATTATTCAAGTCAAGCAAATCTTTGCCGAGGATAATAGAACTTAAAGTGTTGAACAAAGTCGTAAAAACTACATCCTCGACGTCTATCACTTCTCCTTGATGTTTATGCAAGAAATCCAACAATTGGTTGATTTTTTCACTACGTAATTTAGATTGAGCTTCTAAGGCTTTAGGCGAGAAAACTTCAGTTCGACATAAAGCTTTTAAGTTTTTCCATGTTTGGTTGCAGTCGGTCCACACGAGGGAGTGAGGCTGTAGGTGTGGTTGTTTGAAAGCAGGAGGCACAGCCCGGCCGGAAAGAAGCTGATCATTAGTTTTAAGAATTTTCATGGCTGCCTCAGGTGAAGAGGCCACCACAAGAAGTTGCTTACCAAGACGGAGAGATATGAGAGGGCCGTATTGTTTAGCAAAATGTGCGAGGGAGGCATGAGGTTTATCCCCTACTTGATGTAAGTTTCCAATGATCGGTAATTGTGGTGGACTTGGTGGAAGATTTTTTGTGTTCTTAAAAAACAGCAATTTTGTTACCATGAAGGTGACTAAAATGATGAACAATGTTGATAGAACAAATAGAGGGGACATCATATTGTAAGCTATAGGAAAAGTTGTAAGATCCATTAGAGTACGTTTTGTGGTGAGAATTGAAGGATTTGTGTTGTTTGTGAATGATATGATTTTGCATATTCGTAGGGTCTATTTATAGGATTGAGGACAATGACTTTTCTTTTCCTTTTCAAGAGCCAGTATAGAAGTTGGATTTTTCAGTTGTTTTGGATTTATTAATATATGAAGGAAAATATACACGCCACTTGAACTAATAACGAGAACAAACGAATTTGAAACTCCTATTAAATATATCATATAAACACATGCATGTACGTGGTTTTTCACACTTATATAAACTCAAATTATTTACGTCAAAAAGATATTTATCTCTTCGTTTGATTGGTTCACGTCGTTTGTAAATTGCCTGCAAATTTTAGAAAGTCGTTCCCGGTTACATCAATGACGAAACAGATATTTTTAAAATTATAAATAATTTTTTCAACGTTTATTATGGTTTTGTAGTCATATATATATATATATATATATATATATATATATATATATATATATATATATACAAATAAAAATAACTCAATACAATTTAACGAGAGAAAGTATTAACAATTTCCAAAGACACTTAAATTTTTAGTATAAAGTCTTTTTTGAACGAAAAATGTACGACTCTGTTTCGTATAATAAGTGTTATCTTAATCGGATTGATTTATCCGTTTTTCAACCGGAATCGCACCCCCAACCTCCTCAGGAGAGAGCCACAACTAGAAAAACCTTATAGTTTAACCCCAAGTATTTTTGTTTAAAATGAGATCTGAATCCAAGATTTGTATATATTTACATGTCTTGTATATCTCACCTTAATTAATTATGCTAATGATCAATTGGAATTTTTTAGTATAAGTAGACTCTCTCTCAGTTGTTGAAATTTGACTACGAAATTGAATTATTTGTTTCATATTAAATACAAGGATATATTAAAATGATACTGCATAGGAATCGAAATTTTCACTACTAGAAAATAAGGCTAATGCAACTCTTTAGATGTAACCTATTTCAATTGAGTTGCATTTGAATCTAATGCAACTTTGTTCAACATAAAAGTTGCATTAAGCAATCTAATGCAACGTTTTCATTAAAAAGTTGCAAACTTTTATTTAAAATGCAACCTTTATGTTTAAAAGTTGCCAATTTTACTTAAAATTGCAACCTTTTTTTTAAAGTTTTCTAATATTTTTGCAACATGCATATTTCAATAAAATTTTGTAGCATTATATGAAAATTTTAACTATAATTGAACATTACGACCTTAGTTTGTTGTTTGCGACTCTAAACGACCGTCATTAACATTTACTAACCATCATTAACCGTACACCATACTTTGTTACTTTGAACTTGTGGCTTGTAATGGTTAATGATGTTCAATAATATTGATGAATGATGATAAGTACCCATAAGCGATGGTAAATTAGGTTATACGAGGGTCATTGGTTGATTAGTGATAATACTAATTAGTGATGGTCAGGTATGGACCTTAGCGGATTATTATAACTTGTTAAGACCAATTATGAAATAATATGACGCATTAAATTTTTCAAGAACTAAATTAAATTCTATTATAACTAAATAATAAATATTTGTAGTTTATTTATTTATAATTAAGTATATTAAAATAGTTCAAGAACTAGAAACAAAATTGTTTTTTCATTATGTTATATCTTACTATACACTGTTTTGTAACTGTTTTGAGTTTATTAAAAACTAAATATTTATATCTCCCTCTCATCATATTTGTAATTTCCCTTCGTGAAACCCAAAGGTCAAAACCGCTCGCAAACCAAGATTTCCAAAATTCAATTTCCCTCTCTACCAGTATACCCGCCCACCTCCATCTCTGTTGCATTACCCTATCTCGGTACGTTATCTTCCTCTTTCTCGCCCGCTCACATCTGCATCTCTATCTATCGCACACATCTCCTTCATGCCGCATCTATATGACCGACCGCTTCAAGTCTTGAAAACCATGTCGAGTATCTTCACAGATTCATAATCGGGGAAAAAGGTACTTTTAAATTGATAAGATTCATTTATTTTATATGACACTGATAATATGTAATTTGGGTATACTAGATGATATTCTTGATGCCCCATATCCCGATTGCATGTTCTCATAAACAACTAACTCTAATTGTATAGTATTTGCTTGATAAAATGTGTAAAAGAATGCTACCTAATTGTTTCAATTTTTTTTAAACCGACCATATGTTTTATGAAACTACTGTGATATGAAATTGCAATAGGATACGATTCATAGGTGTGTACATCATGTTAATTAGTCTTAGAAAGCTTGAGACCTGACATAATTTAATACTAATTGGGGTTTTTGAACCAAAGTGATTTTAGAAGATATAGATGTATTTATATATGCTTTGAACCTTACTTGTGAATGAAACTATCAAGATTATGTGAAAATAGTTTTAAAGGAATTGAGTTATAATAGATTTGCTACTAAACGGGTCAATTAGACCCATAGGAATATCGATAAGATGTAACTTGTGATGTGTGGTTACAGGAAGGGTCGACAGATCAACTTTCAAGAGGTGGTTTTCTTTTTGTGTTTCTTAATTTTTCATTCTTTGATCATTAGTGTGTTTGTATTATGGCTCTATTTCTCACAACACGTAATCGACTGCTGCAATTCCATCCATTGTTTGAAATCGATTGCATTCTGGTAATTTGGTTTATGTCAATCAACATTAACCTTGCTACAAGCCTGAAATTCCATCATTCTTCATATTCACAAAGGTTAAATCTTATAATCAAGTTTGTTATTTCACATTTCACATATTAAAACTTATCATGTTTCTTGTTTGACTTATTTCACCTAGTTGCAATAAATGATCAACTGTTAATTAGTTGTATTATGATGTTGGAGTTGGATTAACTTTTAATTAGACATACCAGCATACATTAGTTGATTCCTAGCTGGACATTTTGGCGTACATTACTACATTAGGTGATTCCAAGTTGGATTTATGGCTTTAAATGGTTTATTTATGCAACTTTAATTAGATTAACAGGTCATTACTTGATTTCTTCTTATTTGAAATCGAGACTTGATTTATGCATAGTAGTTATTAGTTAAATAGTTCATTAGCTTCTGAAGAGATGCACATGTTATCACATAATTTGAATTTGTTAATTTTTTTAACTTGATTATTTCACTTATCCTTTTCCTCAATTTTATCATTCAATACATTATTATAGAAATTCTACTACTTGATCCAGAAAATCCTTAAGCTCTAGTTTTCAGTTTTCAGTCAATCCCCTTAACAAAGTCATTAACAAAGTCAATTTTTTTCTACTTTATCCTCTATGATTTTATTTGACTCATTTAATGAGTTAAATGTGGTGCTATAGTTTATGTCCAAAGATTATGTATAAAGAGGTTAAATTGAGGCCATAAAAGTTGATTTAGTAGGCAAATAATGTTGTTGTGTTTTGCTGTCAAATTGTACACTTATTATGTTGTTTTGGTGCTAGAAATACCAATTTAATGAGTTAAATGAGCCGTTATAGTTGTTGTCCAGAAAGTATGTTTAAGGAGATTAAACTGGGGTCATAAGAGTTGATATAACATGCAAATCTTATACCAACTTGTCATAAACTTTTTCATTAGATTTATATGGATTGGTATTGTATCAACTTATATACAGATTATGTAGCATGATAATGCCCATATGATACATTAAACAAGTTAGAAATGCATGATTAATGATGTGGTATTTAAAAAGGAACCTACTCGATTATAAAATTACCTTAATTTGGTGTTGTGGTGGTAATATACGGGTCGGGTCTAAATGATTAGTCTTGAAGTCGATAATATTTGAATCAATCTTGTCAGGTAAAGAATGTTTTCACATATGATTCCTTGTAATGAATGGTTTCATATGTTTATCACTCAAGTTACTAACCTTTGAAGTGTATTATCATGAGCCTTTCAAGGTTACTACAAATGTACATTAAAGAGTCTTGGATAGTCATATAGGGTGCTCAAATTTTGGTTTAAGGTTAAATTTTACATTTTTAGTTGGATACTAACTTACTAACTTTTTTAACACAGAAAAATACAATGTGCCCAATGCATATAAGACATGGATATTAACGAGTATTGGATGATCATATAAGGTACACAAATTTTGGTTTAAGAATACTTATATAAATTTAAGATGGAAGAACCAACTGAAATACGTTCTATAAGATGATGTGGTGGTATTCTTCTTGACAATTTCGTCATTATTACTATTTGCTAATAAGAGTTGTTTATATGCTGAATTGTATATATTAATGTTTGTGTAGAAACATTGTTTTTAGCCAAAGAAATCGTGTATGCCTTAATAAATATGCATGAAACACATCCATAAAGTTTTGCTAGGAGTCGTGAATAGATGGTAATATGTATTTGTTTTGCTCTTGATTTGTGTCTTTTTTATTGTTCAATATGCTAATATTTTTCATTCATGTTTATGTTATTATAAATATAAAGAAATGTTAACTCAAACAAATAATTATATACTTTAACGTAGTTGTTTGAATGTACTCGTAAGATGATGGAAGGACGTGAATATGTTAATACATATGATGACAAGACAAGAAAATTTGTAAGTTCTTTCTATCTTTTTCTTTTCATATTTTTGCATGACTCCTTGAGTTTATATGTGTATTATTCAGTTACTTTAGTACAATTTTGTAGTTGCAAATTGAATTTACTATCAGTTCGTTACATTCATAAGTTACTTAACAAGTTAAAGGTAAAGCATTAGTTGTGTAATTACTCACATAACCATCATGTTTATGGTTTGCTTTCCTATTTTGTTTATTGTATGTTTTTCTCACATAATAGATATGTATATGTGTGTGTATATATATATCTGTATATATACATATATAAATATGTAGTTTTACATAAGTTTGACTTTCTTAATTTTTAACTTCTAAACCTTGATAATATATCCTAAATATTTTTTTGCATATTGTTACAGGAACAACTGAATAACTACCAACGTGAAGAGAATGACAATCCCATGGTAGATTCGTTTTTGGCTATAATGAACAAAAAAACTATGGATATTACCAACTATATAGTAGACAAATTAGACTTACACCTATAAAGAAAAAGTTGGTGCTCGGATATCATACATAATTTCGAAGGGGTTGATGGAATCATGTACAACAATGGGAATATGCAAAGAGATTGAAAAGGATCATGAAAGAAGAATGTTTTTTTATATTATTGTAATTAACATTTTGTGTTGACTATATTGTTATTTGAGTACAAACAACACCATTTGACTATTAATGATATATTGGTTATTATTGTTTTGGCGTAATTGCAAAACGACAACTAAGTTTATGTTGCAAAATTGCAAGGTTGAATCATTCGAATGATGCACTTACTATAAAAAGAAAGGTTGCATTTCTTAAATTAAAAAGATAATGCGGGTTGCATTAAGTCTAGAAAAAAATTGCATTTATCTAACTATGTTATGATAAAGGTTGCATTTAAGTATATAAAAAGGTTGCATGACAAAATGAAAAAGTTACATTAGATTGTAAAAAAGGTTGCATACATGAAAGGTTGCATTCAAATAAAAAATGCAACATTTTAAAAAAAGGTTGCATTAGACCTTGAAAAGGTTGCATTAGATCTAATGCAACTGCTTCTAATGCAGCCCCTAATAAAAGGTTGCATTAGAGCTAATGCAACATTTTTTATGTCTAATGCAACATTTTATCGGTGTTGCATTAGGTTCATTTTCTTGTAGTGTTTATTTAAATAGATACTTTGAATTTTTTTGTATATTTATTAAATTATTTATCGAATCATATACCTAATACTCCTTTGAAAATAGCTTGTGTTCTGTTGGTTATCAAATAACCTAGCCACTAAGCAAATAATGTAAGTCAACTTTGAGTTCTTAATTAAAATAACTCTATTATTTAGAAAGAGTTAAACAACTGGTGGAGCGGGAACTTCATAGTTAAAACTTAAACGGTCGGTTTGTGGGTTAATCATAATATAAATTTTAGGAATATATATGTATTGAATTAGATTTTAAACATAGATTGTGTTAATTACATTTTTAAGCATTTTATAGTAGTTTAACCCCCAATTTGCATCACATATTATGCATTCATAACTTTATATATAGTTTGGTTGTGCAAAATGTGTTTTTTAAGAAATGTTTGGTAGCCTTTTAATGGTCATTAAAAGGCTATATTTTAATGATTTATAACTTTTTAATGATTAAAAAATAACATTAATACTGAATGGTTGATAGGCTAAATCTTAATGGGACCTGTTAACCATTTAGTATTAGGGTTACTATTAACCATTAAAAACTTATGAATCATTAAAAGATATTATTTTAATGATCATTAATAGACTATCATACAACCCTTTAAATGAGATCTGAATCCAACATCTATATATATTTACATATCTTGTATATTTCACATTAACTAATTATGCTAATGATCAATTGTAATTTTTTAGTATAAGTAGACTTTCTCTGCGGTTAGTTGTTGAAATTTGAATGAAAAATTAAATTATTAGTTTCATATTAAATACAAGGATCGATTGAAAGGATACGGCATAGGAATCGAAATTTTATTTAAATAGATACTTGAAAAAAAATTTTTTGTATATTTATTAAATTATTTATCGAATCAGATACCTAATACTCCTTTGAAAATAGCTTGTGTTTTGTTGATTATCAAACAACCTAGCTAGCCACAAAGCAGATAATGTAAGTCAACTTTGAGTTCTTAATTAAAATAAATAAAGATACTATATATCTATATTCATGATTATATAACACGATACAATAAGGTTTACGACATGAATGAGATATAATGTATATTATGCGAAGAACAAGTGCTTGGCACACTTCTTTTGAAACAATATTCGCATGCCCTCGAACAATAAGTTGTAATTTTACCGCCAAAGTAGACCACTAAGAATGAAATTCCCCGTTGAAAAAATATTGTGTGATTTTGTAGAATTGTAGTCTTGATTGCTTACAAAGTCACTCAATAGTAGATGTTGAAGCTCTCAAGCTTCTACTTTTCTAGTCTTTACAACTAATGCAAGACCTTAGTTAAATAGTCAGATGTTGGAGATCAGTGCAGGATAATTCAAACATTACATTATGCTTATCGTGCTGGTTAGGATGAGAATATAGAGGCGATGTCTCAACATATGACTACTTTATTGATTATCAGAGTCAGTGGAACCAGTGGCAATGTCGTCCGTCACTGCTAGTGCCACTAGTCCTCTAAATCAGGATCCTTTTAAAGACTCATGTATGTGTGTGTGTGTATATATATATGTAGTTTTCTTTTTATTTGTACAAATTTGTGGTGCATATATTTTATTTCTAATAAATGTAAATATATTTAAAATATATAACATATAAAGATATGAAATACGATTTTTTTATAAAAATTAATTTTTTAAATTATATAATATACACATGTATAAAATATTTATATACGGTACAAACTTCTATAAATTAAACTAAAATATATATATATATAAGACCTAAATTATAATTAATTATTATATAAATATATATTATACAATATATGGTACAAAAGTTAATTAATACAATAAAATTATATTAGAAAACAATAAACGCCCATTTACTGCTTAATAAATGTTTGCATAGGACTGTTAGCCCATTAGGCTAACATGGCAGGCTAAAAGGTCGTTTAAGCTTGTGTAAATTCTCTTTTAAACATGTCAGATGATGTAAAGTGCTTAGTTAGTGGTGTACGTTTCCCCAATCCTTTAATTTAAAAGAAAAACAAGCAAAATTTGTTTTGACAAGAGAAAATATGATCTAAAGTATAAAAAACAACAATGTTTGAATATCCAGTGGAAAAATAAGTTTTGATTTGATTGTGGAAAATAGTGAGAACAAGTGTCCTCAAGGAAAATTGTTAAAACGGTACATCGGTCAAGACGCCATCACCATACTCTAATAATTGATGGCTACTATAATATATTTTCAACCGTCCCACTTTGCATCTGTTATATATGTTCGGCTACATTAATTACTAAAGCTGGACACTTAAGAAGGATACTTTTCTAGCCACTACTTTTTGAATTAAAGATGATGACTATCCAGAAGATATTGATAGATAAACGTGGTCAATATTAAAGCAATATGAAGTAACGAAATACATAAACACACTTGATGATAAGAAAATATAATGAAAAAGAAAAGTGGGTTCTACATATGGGCGGACATGGAAATATTTTGCATTGCGGTCACAATTATTTTTGTTTTCGTGTGTATAAAAAGTTTTTTTTTTCTAACAGGTCGGCTGCCTATAATTTTTATGTATTTAGTCGGATCACCAAAGTTTATTGAGTTTGGAAACTTACTGGGTGATTTAAATTTGGGCTTATTTTAATTAGGCTTAGGGTTATTGATATAAAAAGACATGGAAAAGAATGGCAACCTGAGATAAACCAACTCAACCATATACCAACTGTTTCTTCACACAACTCAGAGGGTGTTTGTTTTTCTGAAAAATGTCTGCGCAGGCTCTTTTGTCTGCGTCGCGCAGACCACGCGCAGACATTACCATCTGCAGACTGTTTGTTTTTCCGAAGACATTTCATTAAAAAACGTCTGCGCGACCTCTTTTTGGTGCAGACTTGGTCCAGCCACTTCTAAAGTCTGCAGACCTCTTCTTAAACACCAACACCAACCAACACCCACCACTACCACCACCGGCCGCAGCCACCACCATCCACCTCCGCCACCAGCCGCAGCCACCACCATCCACCTCCGCCACCACCACCGTCCGCCGCCGCCACAGTCCACCTCCGCCACCAGCCATCGTCCGCCACCACCCACCGTCCACCACCACCCACCACCACCATCCAGCGCCGCCGTCCACCACCATCACCACCATCCGTACACCACCACTAGTTTATTTTAATAATCTGCAGACGTTAAAAAACAAACAGTATTCTTCTTGCAGACTGCAGGGGTTTGGTCCACCTCTTCTGCTACAGATGTTTGCAGATCTGGTCCGCAGACTGCAGACATTTTACCTTTTCAAAAACAAACACCACCTTAAATTGTTTATAGGCATGAGCGAAGCTTCTTTGGGCGGCGTCCTCATTCTTTTTTTTGTCAGTAGTGTTAATTTTCGGTCTGGTGGTGAAACCCCCCCCCCCCCCCCCCCCCCCCCCGAGTAACATGTTGGGGTGGATAATTCAGAGCGAAGATTGAGTGCGTAAACCAGGAGTAGCATCATTGTTTTATTACTTATAGCCGTTACATATTTTATCTCAAATTATCATTTTACAATAAATAAAATTTTATTTTTAACAATTTAATATTTTATTTATTCAACTCTTGTAATTATACCCTGGATACTGAACTAGTGATAAGTATGGTATATAAGTTTGATATAGTTGTCTTAGTTAATTTTTTTTTTGAATGGCCAACGAATACTTTTTAAGCTCAGTCACCCGGTCAAACCCAATGGCAAAAGGCCACTCACGCCCGCAAACACAAACAGTGCTGGTGACCCGGCCCGCCCACCAATACAGGGCAAGCCCACCACCAGAAGACCCACTATGATAAAACCCCTGGCCCACTTAAAGAATATTTTATCAAGTGAGACTCGAACCCATGACCTCTACTTTAAAAAGCCATGGGGTGGCTACTACCAAAACAATTGATCTAGGGCTCATTGGCTGTTGTGTTTGTTATTATTTGTAACTGATTACCTTCAACATTTATTATAGCAAGAACTACATGTAATTATTTATATAAATAATTTTAAGTAGAAAACTATGACAAACACATAAACTTATCTATTTATTGTTTTCCATGTCATATGACTCATATGTTGGTGCATGTGTACATTTTATATTTGATGTATGAACCAAGGGACCAGAACCGTTACTTATCGCTCGTCAATCTCGGTCTTGACGGGTTGGGTCTCGGGTTTTCATCCCTCCGGCCCGCAAACTGCACAACCCTATCCCCAACATTAGTACATTTTCTTACGACGTCGGTTTCTCACACAAACCCAAAATTCAAATTGGATATCCAGAACTCAATTAATCGTTGTGCCCGTTTAATTAAACTGAGGGTGGCTTGGAGGTAGCAAAGAACAACGATGGAGACACACGGGGGGTCGTGTGGAGCAGTTCGGGATTTCTTCGAAGGGAGGATAAACATGGAAGAAGAAATGCGAATAGAGCATTGAAGCAAATCATTAGTTCGTATGTTTATTAACTTTGAAAATTTTCTGACGATGATTAATTGATTATGAATTGAAGGTGAGATTGAATGGCATTGAATCGTTGGTTACAAAACCTACAAAACATCTTTCTTTTGTTCTTTGTTTCCACTCAATAAAACTCTCAGTTTTGATGGTTTCTTTTTATTTCATGTAATCATTACTTAATTTTAATTTAATTTAAATAGTTCACCCAACACTAGAGTAGTACAAATCGGTTTTCTTTTAAAAACCAGTTCGGATTCCAAACCAAACTGGTGTGGTCAAAGGTAGTCAAAACCGATTTGGACTCAAACTGGACCGTGTTCTAAACCGGTTTGAAGGCAAATAATCCAAAACCTATCCCAACCGGTTTGAGCTGGGTCCCAAACGATTCAGGCCCAAACTTGGTAAAAAAAACGGTTTTTATTTATTTAATTTTTAATAGTTTTGTTTATAAAAAATAGCAGCTAAATAAAACAATATAACTAAAAATTCACATGTTTTATTTAAGATTAAAAACTTACAAGCTTGAAATTAAAAAAAGATTGCAAGTCCTAACATTATACTGACAATTTTATTCTTTATTTTAATATATTGTCGACTCGCATAACAGTTTTATTTTCCACCTCCAGAGCCCAAACGCGACTTCATCTTAGGTCATTCTCAGTTTTAATCTACCTTCTACCTCGTCCTCATATATCTCGGCTTCGTATTCTAATTCGTCTTTGAGTGAGGTTTAATCATGGATTCTTCTGGTCGCATCCACATAATATGTTAAGCAAATGAACATCTCGACCCGAAAGGAATGAGATTTGTTCTCCGTATAGATATAATTCTACCACTAATAACAAAAGAAATTCTGAAACTATCGTAAAAACTTGGACGATTAGTAAATCTCAGGTTATGGCGGATAGGATCGAAAATTGATCTTCTTGCCTTTCTATCAAGCCAACATATCAAAATTCTTAAAATCTTGCGCACTAAAACCGGATAAAAAGTTTTTTCACCATACCTACTGAGTTTGCTACTCGGGGTCTTATCTCGTTGACGTCTAGTATCTTCATTTAGTAAAGTATTATACAAAACATATATTGGATCACTTGAACTTCCTGAAAATGCCATAATTCTCATTATATCATGAATGTTTGATGATGCATCATATTTTACGGCACAAACATCAAACATATTTCTTGGTTAAATTTAGGTTTTACGGGTTGAATATAAAATGGGTCGTCATCCAATAAATCTAAATCGTAAATTACTTTTTCCAATAAAGTTTCAACCTCCGCTTTATTTAAAAAAGGGTTTAACACTGCAAAATAAGTAATAACCACAACATCTCTTTAAAATATTTTCTTTCATTGGTAGGATCATATAGGAAAAGGGCGGTCCTCTAAACGACAATTCGTTTAGTGCGGTAGGTATTAAGTATATTTGATCATGTACCAAATGACCCATGGGATAATAAACTCACGATAAGTAAGTTTTTGTGGTTATAAAAATATAAAGTATTTTAGTTATTCTTAATAGCAGCCCAACCCAATGGAAGAAATATGCAATAGAGCCACGATTCACAAGAATACTATAAAATGCTATTAGACTATCTTTTTGCTCAAAAACATTTTCAAACAAGTTACAAGTTGAATTTCATCTTGTAGAGTTGTAGGTATGTCTCAACTCGGACCTAAACATTTGGAATTCGCTTCTTTAAAAAATTTTTGATATCGAGAATATCTTTTGTTAGAGTTAAAGATATCACGTAACATTTGTTAAAAAGTTTTTTTATTGGTGCTATCATTTTTAAATCATCTTGAACAGTTAAATTTATAATATGTGCATCACATCTACTATGATAAAAAGCACCGTTACACATCGGTTTATATTACAATTTTAATGTTTGATCGCACGCATATTTTCAAACGCGTTATCAAAAGATATTGAAAAAGTTTTAGTTTTCAATTTATATGTTCTAATAACTTTGTCTAATATATAAAATAAATTTTCAATATTGTAAGGATAATCAAACAATTCAAATGCAATCGCATGTTTCATCATTTGCAACGTAGCAGATTGCAACCAGTGAGTGGTGACACAAATGTACAAGTATAGTAAACCGTGTGAAGTAGATCAAAAATCACAAGTAAAGTTAAGACCGATTTCTAATTTTCAAAATAAGAAGTTAATTTATTTTTGTTGTTTTTCTTCATGTTTTTAAATAAACTATTATAAGAGTAACACGACTTACATTGGCATAATGCTGTTGAGGAGTTCATTGAATGAGTTGAGGTGTTTAAATGGTAAGCTTTCTTGAATTAAAAAATGCGTTGTTTGCTCCCGAACCACATCAACATGTGTGGTTCATCATGTAGGAATATATTCTATATGGGTGGTTAAGACTTGAGAGTGAAGCTAATTTCACAAAAGACTTCTATGTAAAGGTGCATGAGAAGATGGTTTACTATTAGATTTTGCGCCATAAGAATAACAGGGGTTTGTTGAGGGGTAAACAAGTAGTTTTATAGGGATTTAACAAAATAGTTAACATTTGTTAACTTTATGGAATAAATATGAAAGCGTACATGATAGTTGAGGAACATGTCCATATATTTTAATCATTATGGATTAGTACCACAATTTGTGTAGAGGAATCGTAATAATGACTTGAAAAACTTGAGAGTCGCAATTCGTTTTCAGATTGAAACTATTTGGGGTTCACTCCAAATATTCAATCGGATAAAACTCAAGTTTCAGAAATCGAAGTATGAAATTCGTGTGTGTTTTATGATCATAAACCAGAAGAGCCGATTGAAGAAGATGACCAATTCGATTATTTCAGGGATGGGGAAAACTGCCGAAGGCAGTTTTTCTTATACGAATTTACACTTTTTACCCTGAAGTTTCACATGTGAAATTTCAGGAAAAAACAAATTCTAATGCATTTTTGATAAAACAATTACCAAAATATCTAACAAATTCTCAGCTCGATCCCAACCAAGGGCTCTGCCCCTTGGACCCCGCTCCCAGGGGCGCTGCCCCCGGACCCCCGCCAAGGGGGCGTTGCCCCCTTGGAACCCCCATAGCTTAGGGGCTTCGCCCCTAATAAAGTTTTCAATTTCAAAGATCAAAATAAATTCAAACAAGTGTGCACTCCTCGCACCTCCTAACTTGTTTGATAGATATTATGATCAAATTAGTTGTTAGTCAATTCAATTACACTAAAATATCTAACAATTTGAGGCAAACAATGAAAACCATCTGTGTAATTTACTCGGAAAAATATAACAGTTAATGACTTTCATCATAAACAGGATGAAATAAAACATGTTTGTGTCTTAGCGACGAACATAAATGTCTCAAAATAGGGGCTTTTGTAATTTTTTTCTTGATACACACCTCTTCTTTTACAACATTTTTTTACTTTTTATAATTATAATTATTCTTATGTTATTTCACAAACGTGCTTTTATAATGCTACATGTGTAATTTATTCTATTACAGAATCATATATATGTTTGATATTACTAAACAAATAGAAAAGAGCATAATAAAGATGAAATTTTCGATTGATAATCCAGACATATTGCATACTAGTTAAGCATGCTGATAAGCTTGTTTTTCTTTAAAGATCAACTTTAAAGGCCTTTCCCTTTTTAGAGCAATACCGAATTTGTCATTCATGTCAAGCTTTGATGGATCGTCATCATTTGGAAGAACCCAATCAAACTCAAGAATCAAAGATGCCAAAATAGATTCAACACTATTGATACCTGACGGCAATCCTGGACACATTCTCCTTCCTGAACCAAATGGAATTAATTCAAAGTTCTGACCTTTATAATCCAATTTTGAGTCTATGAATCTTTCTGGCTTAAATGATAATGGTTCATCCCAAAGTTTAGCGTCTTGGCCCATTGCCCAGAGATTGACAACTATTTTAGCATTCTTTGGAATTGTATAATTCATTACTTCACAAGTTTCGATCGCCATATGAGGAATAAGAAAAGGCACAGGCGGGTGTAATCTAAAAACTTCTTTGATGCATGCTTGAAAATAAGTTAGCTTTGATAGTTGAAAGCTTTTTATTTCATGTGAATTAAGTTCCCTTTTAATCTCTTCTTCTATTTTAGACATGACTTCTCGATGTCTCACAAGCTCACTAATTGCCCATACCACAGTGGAAGTTGTAGTGTTTGTACCCGCCGTAAATAGTTCCTGTAAAGATATATTGAATTTAAGAAAATTAGTTATAGAGAAAAAAATTAACCAACAAAGTGATTTGGCTATGAAATTGACGGACCAAGTTTGTAGATGGATGGTAATCATTGTCGTTTTAGTAATAAAATAAACCGTATAGTGAGTAATGTTTACCGTAATCAACTCGTTGATTTGGTTGTTTGAAGACCCATTTTCGAGTAGTCGGTCCAAGACAGAATATGCTTGATTAGAAGACCATGCTGGGGAGTTAACTTGAGCTCTTCTTTCTTCTATTATATCTTCCCAATAAGAAAATATATTTTGTAACTCTTTTAGGTTTCCCCTTCTTATACCATTAAGATCAAATCTTTCAAGCATTGGATAAAATGAACTTAAATCTTTTATACGACCTGAATACTCGATTAGGTTATGTAGTGACTCTTTCAACCCATCACAAGTATGTTCATCATTCAAGTCAAAGAAATCTTTCCCGAGAATAATGGAACTCAAAGTATTGAATAATGTAATAAAAACTACATCCTCAATGTCAATCACTTCTCCTTGCCTTTTACGCAAGAAATCCAACAATTGGCTTATCTTTTCACTACGTAACTTAGATTGAGATTCTAAGGCTTTAGGCGAAAAAATTTCAATTCGACATAAGGCTTTTAAGGTTTTCCATGTTTCGTTACACTCGGACCACACGAGGGAGTGAGATAGTAAGTGTGGTTGTTTGAATGCAGTAGGCAGAGCCCGAGCGGAAAGAAGTTGATCTTGAGTTTTGAGAATTCCCATGGCTGCCTCTGGTGAAGAGGCCGCCACTAGAAGTTGGTTACCAAAGCGGAGTGATATGAGAGGGCCGTACTTTTTAGCAAAATTTGTGAGGGAAACATGAGGTTTGTCACCGACGACTTGATGTAAGTTTCCAATGATTGGCAACTGTGGTGGACCTGGGGGCAAATGTTTTGGGTTTTTTATAAAAAAGACTAATTTTGTTTGCATAACGGTGACCAAAATGATGATAACTGTTGAGAAAACAAAAAGAGGAGATGAGAGATAGTAATCGTTAAGAAAAGTTGTAAGATCCATTAGAGGTATGTGATTATACTTGAAGGATTATTTGTTTTGTTTGTGAATGGTTTTGGACATTCATAAGGTCTATTTATACAACATTCATAGAGAAGTTAGAATTTGCAACTATTTTGAATTTCTTTATTTAGAGAAAAAAATCTACATCGCATAGAACTAATTAATGGAACAAACAAACATGAAAAATCCTATTGGATATTATATAAACACATAACCTTCTTTTTAGTTTTTAAGTTATTACTATTTACATATTAAAAGCCGTCGACAATATTTTTATTTATTTCTTTTTTACAATTTTTATTGTGTATTTATACACACAAATAAAAAAAGGTTTTTAGATGACATGTAGCATAATTATAGACCTCCTCAATCTTAGTTTTCCGTCTATTTCTCATATTAAATACTTACTTTAATTACAAATGATATTATTAATTTTTTTTCCACCTAAAAATTTTTTATAATAAATTAAAAAAGAGATACTTCTATAAATTTAATTTCTAAGAAAATAAAAGAATTTATTAAATAAGAAATTTTTCAAAAACATCAAACTTTTTTAAATTTGAAAATAATTATATAAATTTTTTTTAAAATAAAAATAATAAATATTCAAAGTTATAATAAGAAAATTATAAAGATGATATTTTTAGAGTAAATTACAGATTTTGTCCTTTATAAAGATTTCACTCCAATTAAGAAGTGACGAAGGTCTTTCGAGATCCCTTTCGTTTACAACAACCTTATCAGCCCAAGTTGCTTGGGCTGGGCCTACCTCCATCCCTAGAGGAGCCATATGAGGCGGAAGCTCCACGTAATTAATCAAATTATAAACTGGGTCTTTTTTTAAATACACTTTTTAAACTTTGAGTTAAAAGTTTTTACGGATTTCACAATTTACATTAACGGTCGTTAACTTTTACAGTTAACTCACCTCATGTGTATTTCACATAAGGGTATTTTGATCATTATAATTGTAAAAGACAATACTTGTTTAGTTGTTTATCATCATCATCATCATCATTCCAAACCCCTATTTTTCTTTACATCACCACCACTAGTTGTCCACCACCACCACTTCTCCTGTTATCATCATCATCATCATCATCATCATCATCATCATCAAACTCGATTTCTTGTTGAGAACATCAAATCATACAACTTCTCACACCTACAACCTATATCAAACTATCAAACCATACCACCACCGTCGTCGCACATCACCATAAGCATTATAGGTATGAAATCACGTCATTTTACACTTTAGTTGTAACAGAAATTCAAGATTTTGACCAGATTCAAAATGATTTTGGGAGTCCCTAACTATATTCATCTTCATAATTATGGGTGGGTTCGCATGGAGAGTGTAGGTTTCTTGAACTTCAATTTAAGGTTCTTAAGGATTGTTGGTGGATTGGGTGGTCGACTTAGGGTTATTGGTGGCTTGAGGATAGATGATGATGGGGCTGTGATGGTATGGTGGTTGATTGTGTGACAATGGTTAATTGTATCATGATGGTGTTGGTTAGGTGATGTTGCGATGATGGTGGTCTAGTAGTGGTTAGGTAATGCTGCGATGAGGGTGGTATGGTGGTGGTCAGGCGATGTTGTGATCATGGTGGTTAGCCGATGGTGGTTGTAATTGTGATAGTGATCTTATGGTGGTGGTGGTGATAATAATAATAATAATAATAATAATAAATAATAATAATAATAATAATAATAATAATAATAATAATAATAATAATAATAATAATAATAATAATAATAATAATAATAATAACAATAATAATAATACTAATAATAATAATAGTAATAATAATAATAGTAATAACAGTAGTAATAACAATAATAATAAAAGTAATAATAAAAGTAATAATTAAGTAATAATAATAGTAATAATAAAAGTTTTCTCTTATTCACGGACCGTTATTGTAATTATATATAACTTTAAAAAAACCCAACCCCCTTTCCCAATCACCACCATCTACCCATTATCACCACCATTTATCACCATCGGCTTTCCCTCTGTTCACAATAAACCACCACAGAAAACCCTAAAATCATCAAAAGGGTAAACCACCACCATCGGCCACCATTACCATCTGAAATTGATATGTGAATGATGGTGGGGTTGAACTTAAATGCGGTTCGAGCTTCATTTTGAAGCATTGGGCATTCAAATTAGAAGTTAACAGGGGAAAGGGAAAGGGGAAGTTAATAGGGGTCGACGATGGTGGTGTTGGCGGCTGCTGGTGGGTGGTCAGATAGAAGATAACAGGGGAAAGGGCCGCAGATGGTGGTGTTAGCGGCAGGTGGTGGGTGGTTGGTTGGAAGTTAACTAGGGAAAGCGAGTGGGGTTTTGGTCATGTGGGTGATGGTGATGATGATGTGGGTACCGAGACTGAGATGGATGATGGAGGTTTGAGGGCGATGATGGTTCGAGTCTGAGATGGATGATGGAGGTTTGAGGGCGATGATGGTTGCTAATGATGCCGACGGTGGTGGCCGACGGTGATGTCCTACGGCGGTGGTGGTGGTGAGAATGTTATTATTTTGTGATGTAATTCAATATATATGTGTATATATCTATCTGTGTGTAGAGAGAGAGAGAGAGAGAGTGTGTGTGTGTGTGTGTGTGTTATGTATAAATATATTATTTTAATTAAATTACACAAATAGTCCCTCTGATTACATAAATAGTCATATAATGTAAAAAAACTAAAGTTGTCTTAAACTTAACAGAAAATCTAACATCTGTTAGTGTTAATACTTAAACTCGTTACAGAATTAAAAGTGATCATGAGTACTCAAACCTATTACTTTTTTTGCTTAGTACCCAAACTGTTATTTTGTATAAACCACAAGGAATATTTATGTAATTAACTCTAAAAACACAATTTAAAATATGATATCGTCATTTTATTACTTGAAATTCTTACTTGTAAATAATTTTAATAATATTTTATTTCAAAAACCATTTTATAATTCATAGGTTTTTGTTACTAACTATTTAATATTTTATTTATTTAACTCGTATAATACACATGATCTTAAACTAGTATATAAATATCTAAAAAAATATTTATGAATCATCGGTGATATAATGATATTTGCACCATTTTGACATCTTTCATCAATGCAGCGCGTCTACGTACGAACATTCCTTGTCACCCCCTCTCATTGACTCTCTCTATTTCTACGACTTTTTATATATCACTGGGAAGACCAAAACTCCTTATAACATGATAGGCAGCATCAAACTGAACTACTTTTTCATTTTTTATAAATTAAGAAAATACCCTCATATTACAAGAAATTATCTATCTCTTTATCTACTTAACCACGTCTTTCTTTCGTGTTTTCTTAACGCTCTCTATGGTTTTTGAATATACTATTCCGGCGTGTTTTTCTTATCTACGTTTCAATATTCAAAATGAGATGTTGTAAATACTTAATCACGCACATGTTACCGTCACAACACGTTGGCACAAGCATCGAGTAAACGCTTAATGTTTATAGCATGAAGAAAAAGACGTGTTTTTTTTTTCAAACTAGTTACTTCCACAGTTCCATCTATGTGATACTGCTGCAGGGGCGTCTATACAATACAAACAACTAAAGCAACCGCTTTAGGCCATCAAATTTTAACGGTCTCCCAAAATTTAAAAAATATATATATTGATAGGTATTTAAAGCTGAAATATATGTGATAATCCAATTAATATTTTTATTTTTAAAGATAAATGAGAAAGATAACAAAATGATTGAAGATTTATCGATGTACACTTACAAAACTTGGTTTATCGAGGAAAACTTACGAAACTTGTTTAATCAAAAGTTTATCGACTATTTATTGTTGACGGTTATTTTAGGTTCATCAATTCTAAATTCTCTTTTGTAATTAATCACCTAATTCACTAACTATTATTGTAATTATGCTCGGTCGCTTCAATCTAGTATTGTTCTTTTGCCCATTTAATATATTGTTGTTTTTTAATTTTAATTTACATTTACAATTAAGTTTTCTATTTACTTTAATCGATTGTTGTTTTCTATCATTTAATCTTTTCATTTGTAATTGATTTTGTTCTAGTTAATAAAGTTTTATTTTACCTTATGTTGTTTTCTGTCAAACTTTAAACAATTTTGTTTATGTCGTCAATTCGAGTCAAAGTTATTTATGAGTGATATATAGATGATGACCTCGAAATTTTGTTTTGCTTTAGGCCCATAAATATGTTAAGCCGACAAAACATTGTTATATATAATAGGTCATGTATTATGTATAAACAAAAGATAAAACCGTGACATACACGAATCTAACATAGGATTAAATTTTATGTTTTAAGAATTATTTTACTAAATATTAAAAGAATTAAAGTAATTTAAACGAAGACGAAATTTAATTAAAATCATGTCGGGGGACAAATGAATGAAAGGGAGGGAGAAAGTGCTCCGTGTAAGTTGCAACGAGAAGAAACGTAATCAAAATTATATAAAAACTTTATAGTTTAGTAAAAATCATATTAATTCAAAATTATAGTTTAATCCATGCATTAAACTTTAAATTTGTAAATTATAATATAATCTTTTCTAATAAATCAAAATTGCTATGAGCCACATGTGGCACATTTTTTATATTTATTTTCTCACATTAATTTACCATGCATGTGAACTCTTTGTAATTTCCTCGTAATCATTCAACAAAATTGAAGGAGAAATTACTGAAGAAAGTTAGTTGAAATGATTTAGGTGAGGTATCTTAAGATTTTATTAAAATAAAAAAAGGTTGAGTTTATAGCTTACCTAAGACAAATTTTAAAAAGAAAATCATTACAATAATTAATTGGTCAAATCAATTACAATAATAGTCTTTGACCAGTGAATTTTGTAATCTAGTCATCATATCGTCACATAGCGATAGCAATTCATGTGGTATGGCCCACGTGACTTTTAAATTAATTATTTGTTTGGTGATACAACGAAGATACACCAGCCATGGTACATCACATCGTAAATAAGCACATATATCTAATATATTGTTCCTATATGTCAAATCAAAGATATATTTACTTTATTAAAAATAGTAAAAATAATAATTTTCAGACACGTCAGTGATACGTGGGTCATCTCGTATCGCTAACATATCTTCTCAAAAATAAACACATCGTTGACGTATCTCTGTATTTTAGTTTTTTTGTATTTTGCATTTTTATTTATAAAAATTATTAACAATTTTCACTTTGCCTATAAATACGTCTTCAATCTGTCCCAAAATATAGTCAGATGCTCTTTGACTTTATTAATAAACTTTCATTTCTCACCACTACATATCACAACGTTAACTGATTTTATAAAAAAAACAAAATAATTTGACACTAGTGGTAGAAAGTTTGTGGTATGAAATTTTGAAAAAACTTTATAGATAATATGGTATTCATTAATTAAAATAGATATTAATCATTAATAATAAAAAGTATTTATAAAAACTCATTACGATTTGTTAAATTTATTATGAAAAAAATTCGTTATTAATTAATTAAAACGAGCACATTTTTTTCTACGCCTCGACCTAATTTTCGTTAAAAACGAAGTAAGGTCGAATACAATATATTTTTATTATTCTTAGATGTTTTCTTAAAATAATAAACTCTTGATGTCACAACTCATCTTTCAACTAGTCATCTTACTCGTAGGACAGTATGTCAAAGAAAATTTTCATATTTCACTCATTTGCAATTATACATTAAGGTTTGAGGTATTACAGAATATCATTCCCTTTACGGTCATCAATTGGAAAATGAATCTTTAGATAGTAAAGGTACATGCATATAACTTTATAATTTTTAGTATCCAAAGAAATTTCTTTGTAAAGTTTCATAAACTCAAGTCCTCATTCTTTATAATTTATAAATTGACATGTGAATCGTAAATATCTAATCTATTCAATGGGGCATGTGTCTTTTAGCAAAATAAACGAAGCGCATGTATTCTTTCCTAACCACTATAGTGACCACAATGGGTTATTTTCCACTACGCTAAACAACAATTCTTAGCACAAAGATGGTCTATGGCTACAAAAGTCAGTTACTTTACCAAAATTTGTGAAAAAATCTTGTGACACATCATACATATGTATACCTAGGCTAGATGTTCATGTTTGTAACAAATTATATAGTTTGAGTTGTTAACTAATTTGATATTAAAATCATCTTCTTGTCAAATACAGTTGTAACTAAATTAAATGGCTAACATTAAGCTACAGTCTACTCATGGGTGTATTTATATGAGGGTCTCTCTTGTTTTCCCATCTCTTGCATCATGAAGCTAACTATTATTATAGACACTAGTAGAAGGACAATATCAAAACTTAGCACTACATATAACAAAAGGATTACCCTCAAGGGCGGACTTACATGGAGTGGAGAGGTAGCCTTTGCTATCCCTCAACTTTTTACGTGTAGTGTAAAAATTTAAAAAAAAAATTTATGTTTTTATGTAAAAAAATATTTTTTTACGGTTTTACTTTACCTCTTAGAAAATACTACGTTACCCCTAAAAATTTTTTAAACTCAAAACTTTATAGAAAATTTTAAATTTTATAAAAATTAGTCTAATATTTTACAGAAAATATTACCTCTTATAATAACATTAATAACAAATTAACCCAATTACCCAAAATACTCAATAAAAAACCCAAAATTTAGTTAAACCCAATTAATTTTTAAAAGCCCAAATTCAAAAACCCAATTAATTATCATGATCTTATTCCATAAAATTTTTCTCGTTTTTTTCTTTTATTAAATGACAATATTAATTATTAACAATATTATTTAAGTATTTTATATTAAAAAATAGTTTTTAAAAATTAAAAAAATATATTTTCATTAATGTTATATCTAAATAAATAATATTTTATAAAATAAATTTTTTTTCCAAAACATCAAACTTTGATAAAATAATAAATATTTTAAAATTGATAATTTTTAAAAATTAAATTTTTTAAACCAAAAATAATTAAAATTTAAAAATGATATGTTTTTAAAACAGTTTATTTTGGAACAAAATGTTTAATTTTTTTAGAAAAAAGAATTTAGAAAGTTGATATTGTTACATATAGTCTTTACTCTTACACGTAATTTCAATCATATCTTATCTTAATATATCGTTTTATAATTAATAAAATTTTATTTTATTTAATATCTTATTGATTCAAGTCGTGTAGTATACGAGTTTATAAAGCTACTTTATCAATAAATGATGAAATGCAAAAAGATAAACATGAAAAAGAAACAACTAATAAATATATGATTATAATTTCTTCGGAAAACATTTATGTGGTAAAATACATTTCTTTTATAAAATATCAAAGTTTTAATTGAAAAATACATGTATATCCAATTAAAAATAAATAAATTACAGTCAAATTGTCCAAATATAAAACCATGACAAATAAATGTAGTTAAATGATTTTTTTAAACGGCAACTTTTATAACCACAACCACTAGCAAGAGGCTAGCAAATCAGACAAACACCAACAGAGCAAACAATTACAATTCAAAGCATCTCCATTTTCTCCAATCTATTTGTTTCATTTTAGATCTATTCTTAACCCAAAGGAAACTTAGAGATTCGATTTCCGTCATATATCCATAATATCATTAGAATTAAAAGCAAATACCAGACTAATCTTGCACCAATTTGAGACGGATTGCCAAACAATTGCAGCGACATAACAAGCAGAAAAATTGTGATCCATTGACTCCTCGGCATCACCACATATATAGCGGACAAACTAAGGAGGGAACATTGATCTTTCGCCTATTGACAACATCGAGAGTTGGAAGGCCTTTGGGATTTCAAAATCCTTCCACCTAGAGAAGGAATTTGAAATCCTACAACCAAGGGAATTTGAGGTGAAACATTCCCTTGGGTTTTACACTTCATTACTTACTCAAACATAATTTTACTTGAAAATTATACTAGTTTCTCAATTCCATTCCATTTCTTCCAACCAAACGCCCCCTTATTTTTTCCGGCACCCAATTGTTCCACTCGAACAGTTTGTCATTAGCTGAAACCTACATACTAAATAACTTCTCCTTGACAGACGCGATAGAAAAAGTGCCATTTTGATCATACATCCAAACCCATTTGTCCCTTTGATCTCCAAAACAAACCTACTCACCTTACCTTTAAGATTCTCCCATACTTCCAAACACAATCCCAATTAGATTAGATTTATGCAAGTTGATCTTTAATCCTCAAAGAAGATGAAACGAGGTATGCTACAAGTATTATCCACCGACATCCGCCAACACCATTACACATCCGCATATAACAAATGGAAGATTGATGGGCCATTATTGGAGGCCAAAAAACCATGAAACATGTTCGTCAACAGACAATAAAACAATGTTGTTACGACCGGATCGGACCGGCCGGTCCGACCGGGGATCGGCCACCTAGCCCGTCCGGTTCGGTGTGATTTGTTTTGGACTCGTCGAACCGGCTGGTTCGTCCCGAACCGGTGGTCGGACATGTTCGGACCGGTTTTTGTATTTTTTTATTTTATTTTTTATTTTTTTGATTTTAATGGGTAAAAACGGAGGGTTGAACCATAAATTAGTGTGTTGGATATAAAAATATAGTTAAGTTTTATATATAACTATAAAATACATATATAAATTACTTATATTTAATTATATATATAACTATATATATAATATAGTATATATATAATTATGATGTCATCCGGTTCTTAAATCCGGTCCGACCACCAAACCAGTAAGACGTCCGGTTCGACGTCCGATCCGGTTCTAAAAACATAGCAAGAAAACGCCTCATAGCAATGATAAAAAGAAAAGGGGATAAAGGATCCCTCTGTCATAAGCCTCTAAAACATTTGAATTCAAACATAAACATTTGAATATATTTGATGTTAAGTTCTAAAGGTTTGGGACAAACGATAGGTGGTTGAAAGATTAGATATGTTATTGGACTTTTGATTTCTGTTCAAAATTTGATTTTTATTTAATTATAATCATAACATAAACCTTAAAGAATGTGTAATGGTTTGTAGAAGGAATTGCTCTTGTACATTTTGTGAAATTATAAATATAAAAAGTGGAGGTGGATATTGCTACGCTGATAGATATCATAGAGTATGCATTTATGGTTCGAACAATAATATTTTTATAAGAATGGCGAAGGTATACATATTATTCAATCACTAATTTGACTTGATAATAGCATGACTGAACTTACAATTACGTTAGATTTCGGGATTAGGATGATAGTAACGAAATTACATATATGATAATTTACTTGACAAAACTAGCACTAGAAGTTAGAAACCTCTACAAATTACATGTGTATTGACTACAATTTAAAAGAAAATGTTCTTTCGTTTTTTTCTATAGAAGTCTATAAACTTTAGATGACCAATTCAGTGGTTATATGAAGTACTTGAGTTCACTACTTTGACATTCAAACATTCAAATGATGGAGGTAAAACAAGTAATTATCATCAAGTAACCAAACAGTATGAAAAGGAAGTGTTTATTTTAGAAACCTTAAAGAACCGCTAGCGCAAAGATTAAAAATATATTACTGTCACCATCAAAATCAAATGAACCAAATTGAAATCATTTTCAACAAAATTAAACAAACTGAAGAGCTAGAAAAGTAAAATTATCATGTCTGCTTCTTAAAATCCGACCCAAAAAAAATATGACATTGTTTTTTAAAAATCGGAGTATCAAAAAATAGTGATCTCATTTCTCTACTATAATAAAAAGTTATCTGGTAGAAACACATGTCAACACCATATTCTTACTCAACAATTTTTTCATGTTTCTCTCTCTTATTTAATAATCATATTAATTACTAATAATATTATTTATTTTTTTAGATTAATATAGTTTTTAATAAATTAGGTAAAAGATATATTTACTAATATTATTTCTAAAAAAATAATTATTCATAGAATTAAAAAACTTTTAGAACATCAAACTTTTTAAAAAATACAAAATATTTTATAATTGGTGTTTTAAAAAGTAAAATTTTTATAAACAAAAAATAATTATTGAGAGTTATAAGAAAAAGGTTTTAAGTATGACATTTTTTAAAACATTTGTTTTGAAATAAAACTCTTATTTTATTTATTATAAGAAACATTTCAATCATATATTATTTTAGAATATCGATTTAAAATTAACAAATTTTTATTCTATTTAATATTTTTTTATTCAACCCAGGTAATACACGGGTTTACTAAAGTTAGTCGAAAAATATATATGTTGGCTTCACCACTTACTTTTATTATCATATTGTATGCAAATTAATGGTAGATAATTTCCAAAAATCAGCATTTTTAATATATTCAATTATAGCTTTAGTAACTCGTGTATTACAGAAGTTAAATAAATAAAATATTAAATAGAATCAAAATATATTATTTATAAAAAGATATTATATGATAAGATATGATTAAAATTATGTATGATTAAAAAACTATAAGTAATAAAACAATGATATAAACTTATTAAACTTTTGTTCTTAAACCTTTTTTTTCCAAAACAAATAAAAATTTTGTTTCAAAACAAACTATTTTATTTTTTAAAAATTTATTATTATAACTCTTAGTTTTAGTTACTTTTGTTTTATAAAAAATTAGATTTTTAAGACCACTAACTTTAAAATATTTCATATATTTAAAAAGTTTAATGTTTTAAAAAAATTTCTTATTTTATAAATTTTATTGCTTTAAAAATAATATTAATAAAAAGATATCTTTTAATTTATTCAAAACTATTTGTAATCTGAAAAAAAAATTATATAATATTATTAATTAATATAATTATTTAATATGAGAGAGAAGTGAAAAAAAAAATTGATTAGCAGAAAGGTGATTATGTCACGTGTTATCTTACTCACTCTTTTATTATAGTAAAAATATATTTAACGAATAATGCATAAAATGGATTTTAGCTTTTTCATCTACCTAATCGTTATTTCACAAGAAATTGATCTTCTATAACTAGTTATTTTCTATTGTCAAATGACATAACATTTTAAAAAATTGTTATGTAAATTTTAAAAAATAATAATAAAGTTTTGTCCCTCGGTCCGTTTTACGTGTTCTAACCTGCATTAAGTTGTTACATCAATTATATTTATTCTTTTCACAATAAAAGAAATAACAAATTGAATTGTTTTGATAAAAAATTTTCACGGATGAATACAATGAAAATTTAGGAGGTGACCAGTGGTATACATTTAGTCACTCCTAAAATAAAAAATATCATGTGACAAATCATCATCCTCCTCAAAGAGTCATTGCAAGTTCGTAGTTACTCCAAATCCACATTTTCATTCAAAAAGTCCTTGCATATTTTCCTTTTGGGTGACAACTATACAAAAAAGATATTTAGTACGGTTCGGTTCAATTTTTTATTTTTTTATTTTTTTGTTTTATGTTTAAGTTTTGTTTTCTTGATTTGGCTCGTCAGTTATTCTGACAACTGTTTAATCATTTTGGTTTCATGTAAACCATAATGTGGTTGGAGTTTTAATATTAAGACACCCATTATTATAAATTTACACCTTCTATATGTCTCGTATAACACTATACGTATCGAATACGCTAAAAACAAAAAAAATTCAAGCGGAGAGAGGGGCAGTCAAAGGGCTATACACCCTCTATAGCCCTGTACGACACATATATGTTGACACGTATAATATAATTCCACATTAAATACGAGGGAAAATTCAGGGGGCTGTCATATGTGTTATCCGCCTTCTATAGGTACGACCCCCCCCCCCCTCTCTTACGATGCGTATAGGGCTATACGAGCTGTATAGAATTCTGGGATGTTGATTTATAATTATGGAGTGTTTAGATATCGAATGCCTTCAATAAAATAGAAAGAAAGTAAAGTTAAATTTTGATTTGACAAGAAGTTCGGATTGGAAAAAAAGAAAAACAGCAATCACCGAAAATTCAATGACAGTTAAGTTTTCTTTTGATTTTGAAAAATAAAGGTGTGAATGGCTACACCAATGATCTCTTGACTTAGTGGTTAACGGGGAGGTGGGAGGCTTTGCATTTTTTGGAGGTCCAATGTTCAAACCTTGGCATTGGCGAATATTACTAACTTTGTAATACTAACAACTAACTATTAACAAGCCGTTCAAAAAAAAAAAAAAAAAAAAAAAAAAGGTGTGGATGGCAACCAACTTTGAAAATTCTGTGAACAAATTTTGAAAATGTTAAATGAAAGTCACAAAGGCATGAGAGAAGTTTAATATTGAAATTTTGAAAATGTTAATATGAAATTTTGAAAATGTTAATATTGTCAAGAATAATCTTTTGTGTCCTATGATTTATATCTAGTGCATTTTATTTTCAAAATGGTTATTGAATTTTAATAATCTTAACTTTTATTTATTGGTCGGGATTAATCCCAACTAAAAAGATGTTTATAAGCATTCCCAACTTTAATATTATTTTCCTCTAACGATCCTCTACTAACCGAGAGTTAACACCATTAACTTTTTGATGGTGTGGACTGCTTATATGACCAAAACACTAAACTAAAAGTTGAGATCTATCATCAAGTCCGTCAATCTAAAACTTTGAACCCTGAAACCCGTTAATCTTTACCTTTTGATCCGAACCACTTGACTCAGTAAAGATATATTTCAGTTGATGATGGAGGTTAGACACCATAAAACGGATTTGATGAAAGCTGGACGGTGTCGGAGTTAATAAATGGCTTAAAGTTAGCCCTATTTTATCAAAAAAAAAACAAACAAATGTCAACTTTCAATTAGCAAAAGAATCGCTAAAAATATAAGTTTAAAGTTGTGATTGTCTGTAAATATTTTTTTAGTTGTGATTAATCCCCACCAATAAATATAAGTTGAGGTTATTGAAATTAAATAACCTTTGTTAAAATTAAGGCTCCTGAAAATAACAAGAGAGAAAAATAATAAGACAAAATGGTACATCACTCAACCGGTGCCTACGCTACACTAGACCCACGATTTATGGAGACTATAATTTATGTGTATATGTTCGGGTACACAACTAAATAATTGAAAAATAAAAGAAAAATACTTTAACCACTCTTTTTTTTAATTAAAGAAGATAACTAAAGAAAATAATATTATATATACACATGTTAAATACAAAAGCAATTTCAATTAGCAAACCATGTAAACATTCGAGTAGTGTTAACACAATTAATGAAAAAGAAAAGAGGTCGAGGGGTGGACTCAAAAATATTTTTCAACGAAGTTGGAAATTTTAGTATTCGTATGTATTAGAGGGTGGTATTCAACGACACATATGGATTGTACATTTGTACTTGTCAAAAAGGAGGTTTGTCATTGGATTAGAGATGCACAAAAAACCAATTTTGGACCCGACACGGTGATTCCTACCTAGAACCGGTTCTCGTTCCTACCTGGTACCATCCATACCCACTCCATACTCGTTTATACCTGTCAGTTCCTACCAGTTCCTATGTTTGCTCTTGTACCCAGAACTGAACTGACCAGGGTATGTACCCAAACCCTGTTGATTATATCTTAAAACATGGTCAAATCATGAAACCCTAGTTACGTTTCTTCAATTATATAACTTAATAGACATCAAAACGGTTAAAACTTACTTGTGGCAATAAGGATCTTTGACGAGAAGGATGATGTCATGATCGAGTGATTCGTACGTGTTATGATATTTAAAGTGATCGATGGATAATCATAAAGAGAATGTGTTTTTAGTGTGTTTTATTTATCTTTCTTACTCCTCTATTTATAACATCTAAAGGAAAACATTAATTATAATTATGGGGTATGTCCATCAGATAACCCATTCATACTATTAATGATTAAGTATGTCATTTGGTGAAAATTAAATGATACTTAGGCCACATATTAGGGATTATTTCCGACGGACCCGACTCAAACTAGGTTCTACCCGGTTCCTATCGTTAAAAGCTCAAAATCGAATTTGAACGTTTGGTAATGGCTATATGGCCGTTTTCCAGCCGTTTATGACTCTGCCAGTATGCCCCTCTTAGTTAGTATAAATCGATAGTTAATGGTTTGGTTGATCGCACCACTCCACAGCACAAAACCGAAAGCAATAAACGTAAACAAAAACTCTCGTTTTAATCTAGTTATCCAAAACGCAAAACCAAAAGCAAACCCAAAATTTTCAACCCGCGAAAAAGATGCTTTCAAGTATCATTTGAAAAGAATTTTTTATTTTTATTTAATAAAAACGAGCCCAACACCACCTACCTGTCACAAATGAAGGCTCAAGTAGTCTTGGCTCATCCCGAGATCCGGTTAAGACTATGTTGAATGTTGTTCGGGATATGACAGCTAAACAACAAAAAAGTAACACCCCAACAAGCGAGCTCGGTAGGTTTAGTGGAACAAATTTTATATCCATTATGACTACCAATGAATATAATATTTTGATATTTTGGCTTGGTGAAAAGTGAAGAAAGATCAATATCTGGTTCATTCCGTCATTGCCTGTGATTTACTAAACGTCCAAGTTTTTACGGTAGCTTCGTAATCTGCTTTTTTTTTAATTGGCATAGTTTTAACGTTAAGAAGAACAAGACTTTCTCCTAAGTCGGTAGAGATGTGCATTTCCCTAAGTGATTACTTGGACGTGATAGATCGTATACAAGACACATCAAACCTCGAAGACGAAGTGATAATTGAACCAAAAGTACATGATGAAGAGGTGGAAGATGGAATTTTGTCTGGCATATCTGATGAAGAACTTGCATACGATGAACAAGAAAGACGCCGAAGATGAAGACAATGAATACAATTTGAATAATATTGTATTTGGTTTAGAATAAAGTTGTATTTCTTAAATTTTATATTTCATTCTATTTTAAAATTATTAAAAAATGAGTTTTATGTTTATCTAGTGTTTCATTGCTTTGTTTATGTTTAATTAATTTGAAATTAATATTACAATTTATTAAATTGAATTTAAAATTACAATAAGTTAAAATACAACTCTTAACTTAAAACTTAAATTAAAAGTAAAATTTTTAACTTAAAACAGAAATTATATACTACTATATTTACCAACTACATCTATAATAAACATCAACTACCGGATGATTTTCGGGTTCGTCCAATGAGGTTGTGCCACTTGCCAGCAACTTCTATTTGATTTTTTTTCTTTCTGTTGCTTGAGTTATATATAAGCAAAACTACTAGGAATAAAACTAGAGTGATAGGTTGGTGTGGTGGTTTTAGTGCTTCTTTTAATTTCAGTCTACTTGAGTTCAAACATTTACTTTTTTCTCATAGCATTTTAAGTTTTTTTGAATCTCTAATTCATGGTTGTTTCTATCTTTAGGTTTGAACTATTTGTTTTTTTATTGTGTTAATTCTCTTCACATTTCTCTAATTCATGTTGTTTCTATCTTTAGGTTTAAACTATAATTTTTATTGTTTTGAAATATAATATCTTCGTTGATTTTAGATGTATTGTTACGACGTATTTGTTTTTAGTTACCTTCCGATGCAAATTTCAATAAAAACGAAGTTGCACATAATAATATTCAAATCATAGTATCATGAACGTACAAGCGTCAAAACTAGTTTAATGTTTTGGTTTTTCTATTTTGTTTTGTTGAAACCCAGCCTTATAAATTTCAACATCTCAGTTACAACGCGCAGGTTTCACCCACTAGTATAACTTACAAAATATAACAATATTAACAAGGTTATTTTTGCTTTTTGGTCTTTGATTATTTTTTGTTTCTTTTTTTTCTTTTTTCTTTTTGTTTTATATTCTTTTTTCTTTAATTCAATTTAAATCCACACAGCAAATTACATAATCACGGTTTATAACTATAGGTAAAAGCATTAGCCCCGCCGCATAACGTGAATATTGTTTAATGTTTTTTTGTTTAGCCTCATAATTAAGTTTAAATTTTACATTAATTAGTACACCCACCAGTTATATTAGTTTTTACAAATTTTAACACCCACACCATATCTGTGTTACCATTTCGGGATATACCACTATGTATGACGAAACCGCCGTGAAGCGCGGGCACCATTCTAGTTAAAATTACAATTTCTAAATTAACTTAAAATTACAATTTCTAACTTAAAACATAAATTATAATTATAATTCCTGATTAAACTTAAAAATTACAATTCGTAACTTAAAATTAAAATTAAAATAATATCTATTGAAGAAGCTCAAAAAAATTTCGGTGAGCAAACGGCCTTCGGTAAAGTCATGCATATTCAACTAGAGATTCAACTAGAGATTCTCAATATCAGGTTCAATCAAATTGTCTATCCTCCTCTGATAAATTGTGTTAAAAATTTCAAGTACTGACAATATTTTTCTCTATTTTTTAATAGAGTCCTTTGTCGCTCTGCGTCCAAATAATCCATTTTCTTGTCAATTTTAACCTTAAAGAGCTCCAAAAATCAGTTGATTTTGAATTTTGACCACAGTAGTGGCCAACCCGTATTCCTCTTTCATCGGACTAGCATCTTGACATTTTTTCCGAATGTTTGATTATTGAAAAAGTTATTTAGTAGCATTTATAGTGAAAAACCCACAACGGTTTAATTAATAGCCGTTGTCAACAGTTTAACTTATAGTAGTTGTTAAACGTTTGAAAATATTTATAATAATAATAATAATAATAATGATGATAATAATAATGATAATAATAATAATGATAATAATAATAATAATAATAATAATAATAGTAATAATAATAATAACAATAATAATAACAATAACAATAAAAATAACAATAACAATAACAACAATAACAATAATAACAATAACAATAACAACAATAACAACAATAACAACAATAACAACAATAACAACAATAAAAACAATAATAACAATAATAATAATAAGAATAATAATTATAATAACAATTATAATTATAATAATAATAATAATAATAATTATTATTATTATTATTATTATTATTATTATTATTATTATTATAATAATAATAATAATAATAATAATAATAATAATAATAATAATAATAATAATAATAATAACAATAATAATAACAACAATAATAATAACAACAATAATAACAACAACAATAATAACAACAATAATTATAATAATAATAATTATTATAATTATAATAATTATAATTATAATAATAATAATAATATAATAATAATAATAATAATAATAATAATAATAATAATTATTATTATTATTATATTATTATTATTATTATTATTATTATTATTATAATTATAATAATTATAATTATAATAATAATAATTATTATAATAATAATAATAATAATAATAATAATAATAATAATAATAATAATAATAATAATAATAATAATAATAATAATAATAATAATAATAATAATAATAATAATAATAATAATAATAATAATACCCGACTGTACCCGGGTCCGGAACCGACCCGGACCCGACGTTACCAAAGCCGAAAACACCGGGTAGGACGGTAGGTATAGGGTACCCCAACCCGGGTCCAATTCCTTCCTAGTTCCTGGTTGTTCCTAGTTCATAGGTGTATCGGTTTTAAAAATACCCTGATTGGCCTATACCCGGTTCCTGGTACCGCACAATACCGGGTTTGTGCATTCCGCATTGGGTTTTGTACTCGTGTGTTATTGTGCCATTTTGACTTGTTTTAAGACGCATGGGCTTGACGGTTTATATCTGGACTCTGGAGCTTGTAGGTATGGGCTGGGCTGGACCAATGGCTATTATATATCTATATGCATTTCTAAAGCTTATTGAGTGTTATGTAATATGTATACATTAGGCAGGCCCGCCTGTCTTTTAGTTTTAGTTGATATGGTCTTTGGGCTTTCTACACATTTTGGATTGTACTAAACATTTGGATATATGGCCTTCGGTTTTCATTCACATTAAAGAGTGTTGTTTGTTGGGACCATTTGGGTCAGCACGGTCAAACATGATACCTTTTTCACAGTCATTACGGATGATGCCTTTTACACTTTGTCATTACGGTGAATACCGGATAGTATGGCTTTTAACTAACATAGAGGTTGTTTGCTTGCCTTTTAACCATTCAGATATCTGAATGGTTCAGCATTTAATGGTTCAAAATGTTTGTTTCGTAATTAGATTTTTGAATGGTTAAACATTTTTGCTTCTGAATGGTAAAAATGTTTAAGCACTATACTGAGTTTGAATGGTTAAGAGCTTTTATCTGAATTGATCAAACATTTGCCTCTAAGCAATATACTAGCTTTTAATGATTAAGACATCTTACTAGTTCAACACTTAATGATTCAGAACTCTTAATAATTCAACAATTACCAATTCAAAAGTTACCAAACAGCCCCTTAAAGTATTTACACATTGACAGATCAAATCTAAAAGATGCACATACCTGGCTCTCATGACACATAAACCCAAACATGATGCGCATTTTAGGTGGCCACAATCATACTCTACTTAGCCTGATATTTACTCAAAAAGTTCAAATTATACATAATCTGCTTAAAACTAGTATGGTTACACTTTAAACCAAGCATTCTCTTTTCATTTTTTTATTTTAATTATCATATGCAATAAAACATAAGTGTGTAGAAATAAAGGCGTTGAACAAACATTACACCAAGTCAACACAAGCACAACCTGCTTATAGCTAATTATGTTTCATAGATTCAACCCAGAACTAAAACTAAAACTAAAACTTATACGAGGTTCGTGTCATATCATAAATTCACTACTACGTTAACAGAGGTAATTACTGAAATCCGTAACAGAAGATAAAACAAAGATTAAGGTATATAATGATAATTCAATACAACTGTACATAGATTTAAAGTTTATGCCTTCCAACCGAACCCCATTCCCTCCTCCAACTCATCATTTTCAAAAAAACAATTCCCTGTGAACTCACTCGCTATGTCCTGAACAATGTCATCACACAAATGTGGCAAATCTGAGGTTGCAGCCTTCTGATTCTCCACACCAATGTTGCCCGCCCCGCCGCCTGCTGATGAGTCGCTGCGTGAAGCACCTTTGAAACTATTGCTTCTAGTAGGCACCGCTGGCGGCCGTGGTGTCCCTGCTGGTGCCATCCCGTATCTCAACCCATCCCTGCCCATACTCCCGCTAGCGGCACTCTGCCCGGAAACTGAAGGCTTCGGCCCACCACCACCGCTGTTGCTCATATCTTGAAGCAGTTGCTGGATCATGTGTTGTTGCATCGCCTGACTACCACTGTGAGAAGGTGACTGCTGGTGGTTCTGTTGTACCTGGAACATGGGCCTTTGTTGGAAGCCGCTAACCGCCATGTTGGCGGAACCCTGAAACGGGTATCCATTTTGGGTCAAGTTATTAAATGAGGAAGAAGCTTCTTGTTGGGAGGTTGAATTCATTGAGTTTTTCCTCACTAGCATGTTCTGGTAGTTTGGAACTGCAAGTGCAGTCTGGGCTGAACCACTTGGTGACGCTCCTCGGCTAACCATGTGCTGAGTATTGTTGATCAATGGACTGTTGACACCAGGATTAAGCGACACTAACTTACTTAACCCGTTTCGATCTGCTGGGACGCCCGGAATACTAGACATTTGTTCCATCTGCGATTTGGCTGAATTTCTCTGTCGGGGAAAGATTTTCAATCCCTCTGTAAAAAAAGAATGAATGAAATAGTTTTGAATAAACTGCTTTTGTTATGATATATTAATTCAAAATAATAACATAATAAAAAAGATAAACCAATAAGAGCATAAACTGGTTAGATCATCAATACCAATAGGTCCAGATTTAGTGTCTCGGCAGAAATCCATCAAGTCTTTCATGCTATTGACCACTTCAGATATCTAGCATAAATCCAGGTTGCAAATATTCAGTACTAAGTAGAAATTAGTGCCAGAAGTGACCCGATAAAAATATATATTTAGCAACAATGAAGAATAAACTACCTGCAAGCATCTAACGTATCTTTTAGAAAAGCCCAAATCATTCAAGGATTGCAACTCTAAGCTCCTTGCAAGCTGCCGCCCAGCCGTCACAACCCTGCCACACGCCAACAATCAGTCACAAAATGGTGTTTTAGGCAATGTTTTCAGAACCGGATCGGACGTCGAACCAGACGCCTTACTGGTTTGGTGGTCGGACCGGTCGGACCGGATTTAAGAACCGGATGACGTCATAATTATATATATACTATATTATATATATAGTTATATAGATAATTAAATATAAGTAATTTATATATGTATTTTATAGTTATATATAAAACTTAACTATATTTTTATATCCAACACACTAATTTATGGTTCAACACCCCGTTTTTACCCATTAAAATCAAAAAAATAAAAAAAAAATACGAAAACCGGTCCGGTTTCCCGGTCCGACCAGCGGTTCGGGACGAACCGGCCGGTTCGACCAGTCCAAAACGAGTCGCACCGAACCGGACCGGCTAGGTGGCCGATCCCCGGTCGAACCGGCCGGACCGATCCGGTCGTGAAAACAATGGTTTTA